>OY720310.1:14241397-14866397 GCA_963082785.1 Philonthus spinipes
AGTTTTAGCACTAATTTACGAACAAAATTCAAATAAAAAATATATAAAAAATTTATATAATTCAAGCTTAAATTACATATTAAATAATATTTTAAAAAATGAACATTCAAACACAAAATTAAAAATTATTTTAGCTATCACCTTTTTCAAAAATAATCCTTCAGAAAATTAAGGTATTTCATGTTTTATATAAATATATATATATATATATATATGTTACGAATAGTAAAGAACTTGTGCACAACATCTTAATATGGAAAAGCTTGAAAATGGCTTGAAAATTAACCGGAATAAGACAAAAGTGATGGTAATCGACAAAGAAGAGGAAGAACTAGACATATGGATAGATGGAGAACAAATACAAGTACAGGCGTACAAATATCTGGGAGTGAATATAGACGACAACGGTACAAACGAACTAGAAATAAATACCAGGGTAGAAAATACGAATAAGTTATTTTATTCAATGAAAAAAAAAAAAAAAACATTCATTAGTAAAAAAGAAATTTCAAGGCAAACAAAACTAAAAGTTTTCAAATCAATATATAGACCCATAGAAAAGTAAGATACAGGCCGTAGAGATGAAATACTTGAGGTGTGTTAGTAGAGAAACAAGAATGGACAGGCTAAGAAATACACAAATAAGGGAAAATTTGGAAATAGAAGAAGTGCTAAACTTTATTGCTAGAAGACAGATAAGTTGGTGGGGGCATTTGCAGCGGATGGAGAGGATAATAGGACAGAAAAATGAGCGTGGCAGGCTAGGATAATGAAAAAGAGGAGACGAGGGAGGCCCAGAAGAACGTGGAATGCAGGAATAGCGAGGATTTTCGAAGAAAAAGGACTTGAATTCCAATAAGCACAAAAAAATGCATGAAACAAAATTTCATAATGTAAATAGATAAAAGTACCCGACACCTGAAAGGGTAAATGTGATTTTTATAATATATTTTGATGCGTATTATTTTTATTTTGTATTTTGTCGTCATTTGTGATTGGTAATTTGCCTTTTTTTATATACATATGTTTTGTAATCTTTTTAAAGCGTCACACTTTTCTTATAAAATTTTTAATATGTAATTATAATTGTAATTTGGAAATGGAGATTCCGTTAATAAAGTAAATTGAAATATTGAAATTGAAATATATATGTTTTATGGATAATAACAGAATCATACAATGTAAATAATTCTGTTACCTGTTTATTATTATTTAAAATATCTGAGCTCAAGCTGGTGTTGTACTTCCTAATGTCAACCCATTCAGTTTAAACATTTCCTAAGTATGTGGCAGGTTTGTATAATGTTTTTTTTTATTTAATTTGTGTTAAAAGATTTGCATGTAGTCCTAGAAATCTTGTAAAAACCTTCGTTCAGTACTCCCGCCCTGATATAACAACTGATACAATTTTGTGTATTTCTATTTTCTAGATATGTTGCACTTCTATTACCAGGTTTTCATACTTAGTTCGTTTTTCCCTATCTGTTCTTGGAATATTTAGCAATAAGTAAGAGGTACAGCAATATCTATAATAAGAACAGTATTATTTATTTTATCTATGTAGACAATGTTGTAATGGAAGGTTTTGTCGATGGATATCGGTCTGTTCCAGTAGAGAGTGTGTTCTTTTATAATAAGAACAGTTTAAGGTAAGTATTTGTAATAAGGTAGTGAATTACTGATGAGTCTATATTATTATTATTATTAGAAATAAATTATTCTACGAACAAAATTAAAATAAAACTCATTTTAAATTTACTACAATAAATAAGTAACGTATATGGAAGTAGAATTTATTTATGGTTATTAACTTTTTGTTTAAATGGTGAATATTTACAGCAAATTAATAATATTGCATTGTTCCCTTGACCAACGAATCAATTATTTAACGTGAATAGTTTGTCCGAATAGAAACTCGTAAAGCAAATAAAATGAAATAATTCATTACGAAATGCACGATTTGCTCATAAACTAATACATCAGGTTATTTATTTATTCGTGGTGCGCGTTTATATTTCACGCGGCCAAAGGGCTAATAAATCATAAACACACAATATCGATTATCTGTCCATGGTACTGAAAATTTCATTTAATTCCCAACATACTCTGAAAATAGCTGTAGATGGAAATAAAAAGAAACTGCAAATACGCCAATAATGTTAGAATTGATTGATTAGTACAGAGTTTCAAGTAATTTTTAGAAAATATAATAGTTGACTGATCATGCCAACTACTATGTATAGGTAGGTATAAGTATAACAATAATAATAATGAATTTTTATTGACAAATGTAATACAACATCTACATATAACATAAAATATTACGATATAGGCTGTAAGAGTCTGCGAATTGGCTATTTAAATTTATAGCATTATTAATATTTGCAGGTTTAACAACAAATATTACGTCAAAAGAGGCGTCTCCGACTTTACCATTCTTCGCCGAAATTTTGATGAAATCATTTGAAGAAAAATTACTAAACAACAACCCACTAAGAAAAAATATAATCTGCTGGTATCGATACATGATGATGTCTTGTGTATATCAGGAGTATCAAATCGACAACTGGATATTTTTCTACAGACAATCAATAATATTAATAAACATATTAAATTCACTGTAGAATGGCAAAATTAATTTTCTGGATCTCACAGTTAATAACAACAAACTCCAATAGGCAATTTATAGAAAACCAGTCATAAACTTAAATTATTGGAAGGATTAGAAATGAAACTCTATTGAATAGTAAAAATAAATTACTTTGAGATTTATACAGAAATTTAATTTATTTAAAAGAGATATCCCTTCTAATGCGATACTTCTTGTCGACATACAATTAAACAAGCATTTGTGATACCAGCATTTGGAATAGACAAGGTTTCGTTGTGGTGCATAGGACTATTTTTTGCGTATGGAAAAATTATCTGCATAATGGACAATTTCGTGTGAATGAGTAGAAGCTTTAGTTTTACGCAAATATGTCCCTCAACATTGAAAAAAAAAAAAAATGTTGAAAAACATTACAAGTGTAATAATGAACTTTAACAATGGATCGCGACTAAACGGTAAGTTTCCTAAAGAAACGTATTTCAGATTCGTCATTTTCTCATAAAACTGCATAGAGAAACCCATTAAAAATTTTGGAGTTGAGTCACAAAAACAATTAAATCAACCCTTCTGGAGGTTTACAAATTCCATTTTTATAACAAAATAAACAACAAAAATAAAAGAAAAAATAATACGATTTTAAAATTAAAAAAAAAATAATCGAATTTAATTGTTTATAACTTTATAACGGGCTGGTGGACTTTTATAAAATCCGGTTTAGATTAAATCTCGAATAATTTCTGATTTTTTTTAAGACTTAAGCAGTTTCCTACCCGTCTTGTGTAAAATGCAAAGTTTCTGCGTACAAAGTTTGAGCCCATTTCATCCAAAAATATTTTTCAATGAAAATTGAAAATGTCTTTTCTTACTACAAAAAGTGTTTATCTCCGATTAAGCTGAAAATTGGCCGAAATATAGTATTTAATAATTTAACTTTTTTAAATAAAAATAATAATAATAATAATAAAAAAATAAATAAAATAAAACTAAAATTTTAAATCAGTTTCTCAAAATTCCAAGGTGTATTATTTTTTTACAGTTCAAAATATGTTATACACTTCTTTATTTGTGCTTTGAAAATTAAAAAAAAAAGTATTTGTAAGCTGAATAAAATTTTCTGATTGCAGATTCGGGTTCAGCATGTTGAAAACAATCTGTGCACAAATCATCAGTTGAGCCAAAATCAATTAAATCATTACCTTTTTTGTAGGCACCCTTTAGATTTTTTCTTCAACCCCTATTTGTTTATTTTTTATTCCTCTACAAATTCATGATAACCTTTTTCTAGCCTGTTATCCCTACATATATTTTACCTGAATTATCTCATTCCGTTGAAACGTTATCATAGAAAATATTTTGTTAAGAAAATAATAAATAAGTAGAATATAAAATTTTGAGTTTTTTGAAAAGTCAATTTTATTTGCTTATAACTTTAGAATACGCTTGTAAATTTTTATGAATGATTGATGATAAATGTGCGTGGTCTCTTGGGACCAATTTTAAGTTTATTTTTATTGACCTAAACTTTTTTTATCTTTTGTTTTCGATAAAAAAAAACAAAGTTGAAGTGCATTTTTTTTTTACCAACTTCCAGATCCTTAAACATCGACTTTGTTCTAGAATTAACCTCCGACCATCTCCTATGCTTCAGATTTATAAAATCCTTGCTCTTTACAGTTATCTTTGTTAACAATAACAATTAAATCGGTCCCATATATACAAACATCTTTATTCAGACAATATGACAACAAAATTTTACAAAATTTATTATAGCAGTTGTGTTAGTAGTCTGTCATGGGCTATCGATCGGCCCCCTTTTTGTAAACAACCCCTAATATTTATTTCTTCAAGCCCTATTTACTTATATTTACCTCCATACAAAATCTTCATTTTGTAGCCTGTCATCTCTACGCGAAGTGTAGACGAGATTTGTGTATATGTTCATATTCAATCGTGTAGATAGAAATAATTTTTGGTTTTGTTATGTCTTCTTATTCTTAATAATGTAATACAAATAATAAAAAAAAAAAACACATAAACAACCCACTTAGCGTAATGTCTCATCAACATAAAAATTATCTTTAATGTTGTTACAGCGTCATAAAAACGTTATTTAATGTTTTAATCAGTCATTAAAATTAGGGAGAGGGGTTGGGGTCGTCATGGTTATAACCACCTAACCACTCCCCTATCTAAGCCACTGTTCATAAAATTGAGTAAGTACATGCAAGCAACTCGTAGTGGTTCGTAGAGTCTTCGGAATATCTCTGTGGCAGCAGCTCTCGAGTCGAAAAATACGCCGAGAGCATTAAACTAAAATCGTTACTGGTTGCCCCTCTTTGCGTATATTATATACTCAATGGTTTTACTAATAAAACAAACACTTGTTCGACATGACGCGATGAGATCTTGTTTTCATTGATAATTAGATCTATATCGTGAATATTTACCCATTTCGTTCACTTCGAGTCTTTCATAATTGCCACAACTCGTATGAAGTCGACACTACTGGTGGACCTGAAATGCGTAACGCTTTTTTTTACCCGACATTGCCGCTCTTAACATTTTCTTCTCAATGGTATAACAGATTTATGCTAAAATTATGTAATATATTTGCTGGACAGAACACTAGATGCCGACACCGCATTAATCCCACTTATTAAGCCATATTTTTTTACTTTGAGTTACAACTCTTCGATTAAAAAACAATACATTTCATGGATTGATAATTTGTTTTTATTAACATTTAATTTTTGTTTTGATAATGACACGTTAAGGTTGTCGAAACTATAGTCAACAATAAAATCAATCCGAGTTATACAAATAAAGTAAAAAAGTGTTTCATTTATTAAAATTGAATTACAATGTATAACAAAGTAGAAGCCTCAACAATTAACAAATTTATTTAAATGTTTAATAATAAGTAAAATACCCTGAAATTAAGTTCTTAATTACGCATTGATTTTAATTATATTTTAATTGTTTAATATAATTTTCAACCACCAATTAGGTAATAGATGGCGCTTGCGTTATCTTCCATTTATATTTTAAGTGTAAACTAAATTCATTTTTGTTCATGTATAAATTAAATTATGTTATTGCTTCTGGCTTTATAATTTTTTTGTGAGATAAATTCAATTTTATATACAGTTTTGATAGGAAAGGCAATTGCTAAAATCAACAAACATGATATAAATTTTAAAACGCATTATATGCCATGAAATGCCGGAAGCCGAGAAGTGTTATTTCATTTTGCAAAAAAAAAAGAATGAATATTGGGGTTATTGTTTTTATTTAACATTGTTCCACGCATATTCATAAAAAAATCCATGTTATAGTGAATAAAACATCGATTTGATTTTATTACAAACTCAATGAAGTGAGTTTCTAAAAAAAAAACATTGTTATTTTCATTGACGAATTACCATTCAATACATTAAACATTCAAAATATCAGGGTGAAAATAAAGTAAATTAAACATTCGAAATATCAGGCTGAAAATAGAGTAATGCATGGAAATGCGAATTAATATTCTTTTTAATGTAATAATAAATGGCAGAAAGGCTTCTGGCCGTTAGCCGATTGCTGTTTTATTTGATTTAAAAATTCATTAATTTAAAATGTTATATATTATTGTATACATATTTTATCAAAACATTAATAAAGATGTTTAACAATATCTATTAATTAAGTTATTTTATTTCATATGAAAGGGCGAGTATTTATATTCATACTTCTGTTAGTTTAATTAATGCTATTATTAATTAACCAAACCCTACCCATATGGGTAGAAAGGGTCATTGAATATATATATATATATATATATATATATATATATAAATACAGAGAGGTTTTTTTTATCAGTATACATTAGTCGAACTGTATACCTGCAAAAAACCAAGTCAAACGCATTGAACCGATTAATGTGTGTATGTTTAGTTGACTATTTGCCATATGAATGTTCAGTTACGTGTTATAGGCAACTAAACACACATACATTAAATAACTCGCGTATTTTGCAGGTATACATAGGGGAAATGTATACTGATAAAAAAAGCTCCCTGTATATATATATATATATATATTAATTAACCATAGTTGTTATTATTTATTAGTAATAGATTAACGATGACATAATGACGATTCAAACACACATCTACGAAACATTCCCAGGATCTTAAATTGAAGTTCCCTCCTTCAACAATATTTCTTTGTAAATTCATATTATTCTTTATATGTTTTGGATAAAATCAATAGAACTTACAATAAAATACATATTTGTAAAATTTCAATGACACGAGTTATATATAAATTGGAAATTTTAACAATTTTATATAAAAATATTTTCAAGCTAGTCATTAAGAAAGGAAATTCCGGGATTAATTCTGTCTTTGTGTACTTCTAGCGCTTCCATTAAATTCATTTAATAATAATACATTTATATGAAAACACTTTGTACACTTTTCTTCACTTATTTATTTATTAACAGATGTATATTTCGATCACCATGTGATCATTATCAATGATTTACAAACAATGAAAAGTGTACAAAGTGTTTTCATATATCTTTCACGAAACTCACATTTAATTAAGTGAATAACACATTTATTTACGGAATCACCTTTTTACAAAAATATGCTACAAAAAATATTAAATACATATAAATAATATAAAATGGCAGAAAGACCTCTGGTCGATAGCTATTTAACAATTAATTAATTTTTGTGTGATATACATAATCAATGTTTGTTACCTTATTGTAAACTTAATTGTTAATAAAGATTGTTATATATATAATATAAAATAAATATATTTTTATTAAATATTGCTCCACGGTAACATAACAGCTATTTTCTATCAGTTATAATGATTATATTCTATTATATTGATCGATTCGTTCTTTTGAACATTTACTTTATATTTTATTATTTTTGATGTAAATTTATCATTTACATACATTTATATATTTAGTTGTAATATTGATTTTTGTTGCTTATGTTTTGTAAAAAGGAGATACCGTAAATAAATATATTATTTTGTGCTCGGGTGGAGTTATAATTAACAATAAAAAATATTTACTTAAATATTCTACTATAAATTAAGCAGAAAACCATTATACCTGAAGATTGTGATACATTTTCTGGACACTTATTTTCATCTTTTCTTTCTAATTTTATTGAATTAGTCTGTCGGTAAAGATATTAATCTCCCTCTAATTTAACAAATGAAATGAATTACTTCTCTATTTTAATATATTTTTTATTTTGTTTTATTTTATTCTATTTAACATTCAAAATCACGCCCCGTACCCAATTTAGCACGGTCCTGGCTTATTTCCCCTCTCGAGCACATGCACGAAATCTCGATATCTGATATCTAGCAGATCAAAAACCACCGACGAATCCTTCTGGGAGGCCGCAAGACACTTTACGAATTTAAATCAACCAAAGTAGAAATGATTCGATAGGATCGCATCATCGTTAGGGATGATGAGGGTGCGATTCCTCCGAATCCTTTTGCGGAATGACTGCCATCATAATCAATCCTCTCTTTTTATACACACACTCATGTATATAAAAATAAAATATTTCATTTGAAACGTTTCATTAGAAATAGTAAGAAATAGATTCAAAGATTGTATAGAAAAATATTTAAGAAGAATTTTTCTTTATAAATACAACTAAAATGTTATTCAATAAAAATGATTTGAAAATAATTAATAAATCACTTGTTATTCACTCCAACACGATTATGAAATATAATAAAAACATTATTTAACCAAGAAAATCTGAAAACAAAATAAGTACATTATTTGGCGGTTGAACTGGACAAAAAATCGAACTTCTTCTTTTATACAATTCTAATATTGTTAAAGGCATATAATAAAGAATATCGAGCAAAAAAAAGTTTATGTATGAATTAAATTGACTTAAAAACAAATATATATTTCAGGAAACGCTTTCTGATTTAATTTAGATTAAATCCGAATTATTTCTCGTTTGTAATTGACTGCTTCCGTTTTTTATTTTCATTACCCATTACACCTTTGATTTCGAAACATCACTTTTCATAATAACTCAAAATGATATTACCCAATCAACAAACGCCCCAATTTCTCTTAATTAATATATTTCTTTTTACTATTCACATCCACGTCTAGCGATAAAAGTCAGAACATTGATCGTATAAATGAAAATAAATTATTTTATGTACGCCTATTTTGTTGCGTCCTTTCATAATAAACGCACTTTACGACGGAATAATATATCGGGGACGGAAATGTAAAAACCGGGCAAATACACGGGGGAATTGTTAGCGCTTCGTGATATTTATAGGGAAAACGTTGATATCCGGCAAGTATCTGCAGTGGCTGTAATAATTATCTTATGTATTTCCTGCGTCTATAAAATCTGCGGTAGAAAGCCGTCAACAAATATGAGAGAATATTTGGGCCGTATCTGGGATGGGTTGTTTTTCATCTCCGTTACAAATGTAATGGGCGTTAGGACCCATTCCTAGATAATCATCGCAATTAACAACTTCGGTAACTTGGAAGTATGATTAAGAATGCGGGTATAATATGAATGTGTGTATCTGATATACATTTTTTGTGTGTTGTAAAAACGAAAACTGTTTCGAATGTCTCGCATAACTGAATCTTGATTTTAAATTGGTTTTTAATTATTAGAGAATTAAAATTTTTATACGCGTTACTTTTAATATTGAAAGGCACTTGATTTTTTCAACTAGTTTCGACTTATCATCATTCACAAGGAATAATATATATAAATAGAAAAGAGTATTCATTCTTTGGTCAGAGTTATTTAAATAAATTAAATAAAAATGATTAGAAAATAATTAATAAATTATTTCCACAGTTAGATTTGTGACATTTTGACTTACGTTACGTAAGTACTTTAAACAAATTTACATTAAAACAATTAATAATATATAGTTAATATATTTGAAAAAAAGAAGAGTTTTTTCAACGGAATATTAATCAGTATGAAATTCGGCAAAAGTGCCAAATTTAAACCAACCCTCAATTTCTTGTAATAAGCAAGAAGAAATGGCGAGACTCGAATGTGTAATACCTTTTATAAATAAATAATAATTATTATTATTATTTAAATATATCGAAAAAAAAAAATAATGAAAGTCTGAAAGTCTTTTAAGTGATATTAATTATGTATTTTTTTTTTATAAATTCATGAAATTCGGCAAAAGTGACAAATTTAAACCAACCCTCAATTTCTTGTAATAAGCAAGAAGAAATGGCAAGACTCGAATGTGAAATACCTTGTATATATAAATAATAATAATTATTATTATTTAAATATATCGGAAAAAAATTAATGAAAGTCTGAAAGTCTTTTAAGTGATATTAATTATGTATTTTTTTTATAAATTCATGAAATTCGGCAAAAGTGACAAATTTAAACCAACTCTCAATTTCTTGTAATAAGCAAGAAGAAATGGCAAGACTCGAATGTGAAATACATTGTACATATAAATAATAATAATAATTATTATTTAAATATATCGGAAAAAATTAATGAAAGTCTGAAAATCTTTTAAGTGATATTAATTATGTATTTTTTTTATAAATTCGCAAAAATAAAATGTTTTTTTTATTTATTAATGAAACATAAGCAAATTTACGTTACGTATTTGTATAAATTTATTCAGTATTTTATGAGCCATTTATTTATTTGTCTTTTAATTTACGTGAATTATTAGGATAGCTCGAAGATAATATTTTCTCGTTTACACTAAAACTCGCATGAAGAATGAAATTGTTATTATTCGCTAAATATTCCAAAATACAGCATATTCCAAACAACATTGAACCTTCACCTTAAAACCGTAGTCAACAAAAACACATGATGTTTATGTAAATATATTATACTTGTTTACGAATTACAAAAGCGCGATTGGTGCGCCGAGGGTTGAGGGGGCTGAAAGAGACTTGTCTATGTACGTGTGGGCGGCAAACATTGATTTGCGCAAATAAATTAAACATTTAATTCGCTGCTTAAATATTTGCCGTGGATTATCCGGTGGCGCCATGCGTGCTTTCGGACCCAAGGACGCCGAAGCTCGGTCCACTCGACTGAAAAGCCCCGGCCGGGATGCAGATGAAATAAAATAGACCCCGTTTCGCGCTTTTATTTGCACACGTATCATCTCTCTTCAGACAATGCGAGAAGCTTCGGTGGCTCATTGACTTTCGAGGTCAGGTCAATATTATTGTGATTAATACGTAGATGGAAAATTAACTTACTTATTTAAATAATGTTTAAAGGACAGAAGGACCTCCGGTTGATAGCCCATAACAGACTACTAACCCATCAATATGTATTGTGAATATAAATATTTGTAAAAAAAATGTAAATCTGCTGTCTGAATAAAGATGTTTGTATATAATGTTTAAAAAAATTACTTTATTTTTTTATATCAATAAATCAAAACTTAGTTCATGCTTTTAAAAAGTTCACAACCAACATAAAGAAGATAAGAAATATACTATTAATATATTTTAACTAACTAACCATCTTTATTCAAATGTGTATATGTATGTACAATAATATACAAAAATTAGAATTATATTCTGTAGATAAATCGGCGATCGACCGGAAAATATATTTTATTTTTCCTGTCCCCGAACTAAATTTGAGTCAACGCATATTTAGATATTTCCATATCCAATTTTAAGTGGAACACACTGTATAATTACACAAAAAACTCCTTCTGGTTTGAATGTTTGTTATTGCATTTCATATTTAATAATACGAATAGTGTTTGCATTCAGTTTTAAAATATTCTCCATGCAACACTTAACCCTTGTAAATTTCTTGGTGGCCGGAAAGGGATTAATTTGAGGTCTTAAAGAAGAACGAGAGGCGCTTTTAGCGAGCGAACCGACGACCCATGAACTTATCCCGACCCTATCATAGACCGAATTAAATTATTTCAAGTTGTTAATTAATTACAAGATCCAGTACATTAGTCTCAGAGCATGTTCCCGCATTACAATCGGCCGCCCTCCCTCCCCCACTCCGTCGGAATGGAAATTAATATTCAAAGAGCACAACTAACCCTTTACTCGAAATCAGCACATGTTTTTAACAAATCCACCCGTGAGATAATATCAATTGTAACAAAATATAGGATTTATTTATTTCAAATTAATGAACGTACGAATAGCGTTTAACTGCCCAAAATAAAATATACACGTTGTCTCATGAAATTTTTAATATGAGTATTTTAATGTATTGAGGTTGTATTGTATCTCGATTATTATTATTGGTCGCTATGGTTGTTACTGTAATATGCATGTCAATTTGACTTACATAGCTTCAAAATGCTAACGAATGAAATAAATGGTTTTATGGAGGTAATTCCGTGATTGAAATTATAATAATTTGCTTTGGCATACGATATAATAATAATAATAATCTTTATTTGTCCAATAGGATAAACCCAATTACAGAACAAAACAATTTGAATATAATAAAAAAGGAAAAAATACATGTAAATAAATGTAAATAGATCAACAAGTTAACAAAATCAAATACATCTAAATAATGTGCTAAATAAAAATATCGATATGACGAACTTACGTTTAGTTCGGTCTTCCATATTATACATTGAAGACTCTGGTTCTGTAAATCCACCATGTAAGTGCTCAAAGGAACGGAAGCCTCAAAGTGAAGTAGCTGAAATACGGGAAATTATGATTTATAAAAAGATAACGTTATTAAATTTTCAATCAGAAACTTATTTCACCGAATTCACCGGGGAAAGTACCATGATGGACACATCACCATTTTTTATACAGATTTAAAAATTGTATTATTAAATCCTTTCTAGACAAATAATGCCACTTATTGTTGTGTTTAACTAGTGTGTTTATTAGTTTTAATTTTAAACAAAAGCTATTATTTTTTGGCAAATTATGGATTTTTATCGCTGGATAAACTCTTTGATTTCGTTACTTATAAGACAGAACTAGGATGTCTGTTAAATATTAAATTGATTAAAAAATATGCCAACTGGCGTGTCCGCGGTACGTCCTGGCGGCGAGCTTAGCCCGCGAGGGCGGCACAACTTGAAATCCCACCACGGTGATCTTCATTGAGTGTCGAGGTGGGGCCAGCACGATTACTTTTGAACAAATTAAAGTGCTTAAAGCAGGCTAAAACTGTGCTTGAATACTGTATATATGGAATAGTGGAATAGGACCTCGGTTCTGTTTTATTGGTTTTCGGAACCCCGAGGTAATTATTAATAGGAAGGGATGGGGGCATTTGTATTGCGACGTTAGAGGTGAAATTCTTGAATTGTCGCAAGACGGGCTAAAAAATATGAGTTTTAAAATATCATTCATTATATATACAGGTTCGTGCTATTAAGATTTCGCTTAAAAAAGGCTTGAGAATGTTTTTACGGAAATACATAATTTTGATAAACAAAAAGTTACAATGGTTTTAAAAAATGACAGAAAATCGAAAAACGTCCAGTATCAAGATGTTACCATTTAGTTTTTAGCAGTAAACTTTTCTCAAAAATCGATCTCCTGATACATAAGTCGGTTTTTCTCTATCTAATCTGGAAATAGGTTTGTTTTTGTTCAAACTATCCAAATAGCACCATCCTGTACAACAACTATTGCGAAGAGTCCACTTCAACTGTAGGCATCGAGATTATTAAAACAAATCAGAAAAGATAAAGGTAAATAAATATAGAGAAGATCAAGGTAAATAAAAAATATGAAACGCTGAAATCTTAAATTTTCATGATCTGCAAAATTTCCCTGCAAGGTTATCAATTCTCAGTATTCTTATGACAGAATAAATTGTGTGCTATTATATCGAGTGTATAACAAAAATCGATGACGAAGTTGGCGATGGAAGTCTCGAGTCATGTCTGTACTAAGATTACACGCGCACGTGTAAAGTACTGGTTGTTATGTTGACAAGTCACGCGTGTGATCTTAGTACAGACATGACTCGAGACTTTCAACGCCAACTTCGTCATCGATTTTTATTATACGCTCGATATTTGCGGATAAATAATGGTACCAAAGCCAATGATAGTTCGCTATTATTCTATTATTAAATTTGTACTAAGCTTTGTTAATCAGAAACACTTTTAAGCTCGCTATTAATAAATTATTTTTCGTTTTATATAATTTTATGAATTTGAACTAGCAGCAAAAATTGAACGGAATCTAGTACTATAATAGGATTTCACTTCTGCAATAGGATTTCACTGTAAATGTGGAAAACAAAAGAGTTTTTATGACCACCATTAATACAGCTTCAAACAGAATCAGATCAATTGATAGAATTATTCTTGAAATAAAGCTCACATAAACGTAGTTCTAATCGATTACAAAACAAATTACATGGATCTAGAAGCAATAATTGGTTTGATAGTGTTAATGTGAATGCGGAAGAAATTACACTACTGGATTACAAAAATTTCGAACAAAAATGGGTTTGAGAGCAAATGAATCAAATTAAATATCAAATGAAGGCATACCGCAATTTGAGTGGAAATTTGAAATAACAAGATTTCTAATTGATCTTCCAAAACAAGGCCAACAACGCTGGAATGGAAAATAATTGATTAATAACTAAATAACTAACTAACCATCTTTATTCAAATGTGTATATGTGTGTACAATAATATACAAAAATTAGAATTATATTCTGTAGATGAATCGGCTATCGACCGGAGGTCTTTCAGCCTATAACTAAATATTTTCAAGTTATTTTTTATATAATTTGTAACAATAAGAATAATTAGTAAAGTCAATCAACGAGATAGCCATTGAATTAAAAAGACTTGGCATACTTATAGTATATAGCGACTGTATCTATGAATGTGTATAATAAATAAAGATAAAATTAGTTAATTTTTGATAAGCATATTATCAAAAATTATAATATAAATCGTGTTTTACCTCATGGTATTTATGATTGCAATGGTTTAGAAGAAATAGAAGAAATGTTAACTTCAAACTAATTATTAAAAAATACTTTAGCCTCCCAGCTCCCGAGATTACTGTAATATATAATTTGTAGCAATAAGAATAATTAGTAATGTCAAACAACGAGATAGCCATTGAATTAAAAAGACTTGGCATACTTATAGTATATAGCGACCGTATCTATGAATGTTTATAATAAATAAAGATAAAATTAGTTAATTTTTGATAAGCATATTATCAAAAATTATAATATAAATCGTGTTGTACCTCATTATATTCATGATTGCAATGGTTTAGAAGAAATAGAAGAATTGTTAACTTCAAACTAATTATTAAAAAAATTCTTTAGCCCCCCAGCTCCTGAGATTACTGTAATATTCGCATACCAACCTATTACGCAACATATTATACTAAGTTGTTTTTAATTGTTAATAAGGAATTATACGTTAAGTAAATTTTAACAATATAAAATTATTATTATATATACAAACATCTTTATTCAGACAATATGACAAAATGTACAATTATGTTAGTAGTCTATCATGGGCTATCGACTCTTTCTGCCAATTATTATTATTATTATATTTATTTACGGAAATTTTACTGTTTTACAAATATATAAGAAGTTTTAATATAAGTAGTAAACAAATAAACATAATGTAAAAATGTTTATTAAAAAAATGTTTTCCTCTGGCATTACTGAATAATTTAAATATGTCATTCGTTATATTTTTATATACGTCTTATTTAATAGCACATTATAATAAGTTTGTACTTATTGTTCTGTAATTGTTTTTTTTGCCTGTTGGGTTTCAAAGTTTATTATTATTATTTATTTCTCTAGTGAAAATAATGACAATCGATGACTACAGTCAATTTCTAGTGCAAATGGTTACTGTAAAGTCAATTTCTAGTGAAAATAGTGACAATCAATGACTTTACAGTAAATTTCTAGTGAAAATAGTGACTATCGATGACTTTACAGTCAAATTCTAGTACAAATAGTGACTAAAGTCAATTTCTAGTACAAATAGTTACTCTAAAGTCAATTTATAGTGAAAGTAGTAACAATAAATGACTTTACAGTCAATTTCTAGTAAAAATAGTGACTCTAAAGTCAATTTCTAGTAAAAATAGTGACAATAAATCACTTTACAGTCAATTTATAGTGAAAATAGTTACAATCAATGACTTTAGAGTCAATTTCTAGTGAAAATAGTGTCAATCAATGACTTTACAGTCAATTTCTAGTAAAAATAGTGACTATCGATGACTTTACAGTCAATTTCTAGTACAAATAGTGACTCTAAAGTCAACTTCTAGTACAAATAGTTACTCTAAAGTCAATTTCTAGTATAAATAGTGACTCTAAAGTAAATTTCTAGTACAAATAGTTACTCTAAAGTCAATTTCTAGTGAAAATAGTGACAATAATTCACTTTACAGTCAATTTATAGTGAAAATAGTGACAATCAATGACTTTAGAGTCAATTTCTAGTGAAAATAGTGTCAATAAATGACTTTACAGTCAATTTCTAGTAAAAATAGTGATTATCGATGACTTTACAGTCAATTTCTATTACAAATAGTGACTCTAAAGTCAATTTCTAGTACAAATAGTTACTCTAAAGTCAATTTCTAGTGAAAATAGTGATAATCAATGACTTTACAGTCAAT
The DNA here is from genome assembly GCA_963082785.1 of Philonthus spinipes. Lineage (NCBI taxonomy): Eukaryota > Metazoa > Arthropoda > Insecta > Coleoptera > Staphylinidae > Philonthus > Philonthus spinipes. The sequence continues at coordinate 14,257,681 of OY720310.1, forward strand.
TTATAGTACAAATAGTTACTCTAAAGTCAATTTCTAGTGAAAATAGTGATAATCAATAACTTTACAGTCAATTTATAGTACAAATAGTTACTCCAAAGTCAATTTCCAATAAAAATAGTGACAATCAATGACTTTCCAGACAATTTCTAGTACAAATAGTGACTCTAAAGTCAATTTTTGGCGAGAATAGTGACAATCAATGACTTTCCAGTCAATTTATAGTACAAATAGTGACTCTAAAGTCAATTTATAGCGAAAATAGTGACAATCAATAACTTTACAGTCAATTTATAATACAAATGGAGACTCTAAAGTCAATTTTCTAGAACAAATAGTTAGTCTAAAGTAAAGTGAATTTTTGACAATAATAGTGAAGTAAGTTGACTACAAAGTCAATTTATAGTAATAAATTGTAAGTTTTAATGACATAAAATCAATTAAAAAAAATATTTTTTAACTATTATAGCGACGTACAGTGACATACATGACTATATACTACTGTATTTCTGTTTATTAAATCCCAAAATGTATTTAGTAAATAAATGAATAAAGGCTATCTCACTTAGCATAAAACAAATTAACTTAAAGAAATAGTTTGATTCAGTGATCGTTCTTGCCTAGACCGATCGATCCACTTCATCATTGCTCAAGCAGAGCTACATAACATAATCAATCCAATCCGAAAATGAGTGCGAGAAGATCGAGCCGATCATACAGATCGAGCGGCTCTATCACCTGTATCACGCGACGTACTCCTCTCGTCCACAAGTCGGCTCAGCAAAGGCGAGGAGTAGGTCCAAGGTAGATCGAGTGACACATATATACATATGTGTAAAGGTATGCTGAACTAGCGCCTCACATAGTTTCAACGCCCCCCTTGCATCTCACCTCCCTTTCGGTCATTCAGACCTCGTGACGTAACGAATTCGAATATTTTCGCGCGTACATCAGCGAAAACAAGCATAACCTATTTTGACATTGCGTGCTTTCTACTTCTTTGTTTATGCCCGTTCATAATTTCATTATTTAGTTATACTTTGGTCTTTCAGCGACCATGCGAAAGGTAAATTTAAAAATTGTTATCACCGGGCGTAATACATTAATTTGTTTGTCTGCGGGACAATACATATTTTTGTATTATTTTATTACGTTGATCCACACTCTTTTAAAATGTTGCACTCTTTAGGTTTTTACACAAACAAATGCACTTGTTCGAAGAGGTAATCCATACTATTGTAACTGAGTAAAAATGGTAATAACTAAATTCATTACTACACTGTATTATTATAAAAAAAATAATACATTTTTTTAAGCATTCGAATGGTCACATCGTGACTGACATATACATTTGCAATCAATAAATTTTATGAAGGAAGAAGACTCAATCTTTAATTTACTAGTACACTTTTATTTGTACGTAATAAATACAACTTAAATATCGACTTTTGAGGTTATTGTTTATTATAATTTTATTATTACGATACAAACAACGGTTGATAGAGAGAAAACTCCGTTTCGATATCGTTTAATTTATAATTCGATAGCTATTTTAATCATATTTAACGCGTGCGCAGTAAATTACTGTGACGTCATGAGATCTCCATTAAATTCCTCCCACTCTCAAATTTTCTATTCCATCTATCCTTTATACATATACTCAAGCGTCCTTGGAGTAGGTCCTGTGTGTCGCAAGGCAGAAATGTTCTATATATTCCACGAACCAACAAACCTCCACTGGATGATTTGAGATGCGCAACTCCCACATTCCAACAACCTGAAAACTATTTTGCGCATCGGCGCCATGCTACGGCAGTATCCCCCGCTCTGCGAGGCGTTAATTACGCCAATAACACATTACGAATCGAAAGTTAATTAATAATTTAAAGGAATTGGTAATCGAGCCGGAACGAAAATTACACCCTATGGTTCATGAACTGAAACTATCTCAACTTTTTGTATAAATCGATTTTATGTACATTGACGTCATGTTTTAGAATAAATATTTTATTTCGAAAAATAATATTATAAATAGAAAGACTACGATCTGTTTCGTGCTAATGAGTTCTTTGAATTGTTATTTACCTAAATCAAATAAATTTTTATTTACGGCAGTTAGAATTTTATTGTGAGCAATTATTGAAATGAGTAAATTCGTGTGCGATATCTTGAAAAAATATTTAATGAAAAACCAATGGAGATTAAACAAATATGTTTTTTGTAATTTTTTACCACGCTACCTCACTTGTTAAAATATATAAATATACAAAACAAATATAATAACAGAAAAAAAAATATTTTTTTAATAAAGTATAATAGCGTTTTCTGCTTATTGCACTAGTACGCATTCGCTCGGATTTTAGAGCTTTCTGCTTGTGCACTTTTTCAGCGCCCTGTGAACATCGTTTTCTGAAAAAAAAAGTTGTCTAAAAATGAAAGCGACACTGACTCGGGGAGTGAGTCCACGAGTTCCAGTGTAATATGGCCGACAAAATAATGAGTCATGCGATAGTTTGTGATGAATTGTTGCAATATTTATTACATCTATGTATTTATTATAAAGGAATATGAATTCTCGTTCATTTTTTGTCGTATATATATAATGAAATATATGTATCTCCTGTCACCCGGCATAATTGTAGAGTGGAAATCATTATCGATCAATTTGATTAATTTTCTATGCTGGTTTTGTTTTAAAATCGCCTGCCAATTCATATTTCACGCATTTTACTTCTTGCTGTCAGTGCTGAATTACACTCAATGTTTGAAAACCGGGGCAGTGCAATACGTCACAGCTCTCGTTCAGTGCACCCCGATTCTGTGAAAGCAAAAACATAATAATAATAATTTTATTTTCCAACGGAACAATCCAACAAGGGAAAATATACAATAATTTACATAAATAGTAATATAAAGGCTGAAAGACCACTGGTCGATAGCCAGTTTCAGAGTTGGAAATATATTGTGAACGTTAGTGTATTGTTAGATATTGTATTGTAATTGTATATTCCAATCTCAGAAATAAAGATGTTTATGTATGTAGTAATATAATAATAATAATAATTAAAATAAAAATGAAAATACATATAATACAAGCAAAAGTAAATTACCATAAGTAAAGTACAGTAAAATCAGTAGCTGTGGCAGGAATTTTCTTTTATTCAGATTGATACTTAAAGCTCTATTTAATAAGTGTTATGTATAAATTTATTTAAAAGATATACACAAAAAACATTTCGTGTGAATTTTGAATAAACAGCAAAAATTAAGTTATTAAATGTGAAACTGTTCGGTTCTGATGATATTTTCTATTTAGAAATTATTATCTAAAAGACCGACAAAACTTCAACCGACGGTTTTGGGTGCCGTACGTCACAAAATAACGGCTTGTACGTGTACCCGAAGCGAGGAATGGCGACACCCCTGTACTAGAACTCGCGCGAAAGTAGAAAAGAGAAAATCCAACGCAATTAATCAGTTTTTATCTGATCCCTTTCCCGAGTTCAGACTGGGTACCAGAAAATTTTGAAATTGTGAAATGACATTTTTCTGCCTGTGTCATTTTTTTCGGCCCTACTATTCAAGAGACATTTTTCATTTAATTTGTAAATATGTAAACGACGTATTATTTCTGGTAAAACTAACAAACTTACAAAGTAATGCCTTCCCTAAAAGGTAAATCAGCACACCGTTTTTCCTTCGGAGAACCCAACAGAAATAGTTAAGAATATATTCGGTGCATGATTAATAGATGTCTCCTAATTACCTATGATGCCCATATAGTCTTCCCATCAAAAAGATATACCCAGAACTAGTGAACCACCTGTAAAAAGGATCGCATACGAAGAAGTAAAAAGAACCACTTTCAACTAACAATGAGCTTCTAATTTTCACACGTAACAATGTCTTATACAGTAGAATCTTGCACAATGACCATACGAGGGTAGATTGAAAAGTTTCCGGAATGGGCAAGAGATGGCGCGCGTATCGTGAAATTGTTATGATGGTTGTCAAGGCTAACCTATTTTAGGAAAGCTGTCAAATTTTCAGACACGTGCGTCGTTTCGTTTATGTTTACTAGGATATCTTGTGAAGCAATTCAGGCACTTTTGCAAAAATGGATAAAAACGAATTTCGTGCAGTCATCAAACATTTCTGGATGGACGAGAAAACAGCGACGGAGATACGAGATATTTTGCAGAAAGTTCATGGCACATCCACACCTTCATTTTCGACTATTAGTTTCTGGGTGAGCGAGTTCAAACGTGGATGAACCACGCAGTGGACGTCCAAAAACGGCCACAAATGAAGAAATGGTCGATAAAGTCCATGATCTCGTGTTAGCCGATCGACGAGTGAAGTTGCGCGAAATAGTAGAGACCACGGGCATCTCATATGAACGTGTGCAAAATATCGTGCACGAACATTTGGGCATGAGGAAGCTCTCGGCGCGATGGGTGCCGCGTTTGCTGACTATGGACAACAAGCGAAATCGTGTGACCACTTCGAAAGAGTGTTTGGCCTTGTTAAATCGTAATCCAACGGATTTTTTTCGCCGATTCGTGACCGTGGACGAAACATGGATCCACCACTACACACCAGAAACCAAGCAGCAGTCGAAACAGTGGATTTCTCCAGGCGAATCTGCTCCGAAGAAGGCAAAGACTGTCCCATCTGCTGGAAAGGTCATGGCCACCGTTTTTTGGGATTCGCAAGGTGTGATACACATCGACTTTTTGCAGAAGGGAAGAACTATCACGGGACAATACTACAGCGATTTATTGGATCAATTCAACGGCATTTTGAAGGAGAAACGGCCTCATTTGCAGCGAAAAAAAGTGCTCTTCCACCACGACAACGCGCCGGCCCATTCATCCCGAATCGCCAATGCTAAATTGGTTGAATTGGGCTACGAGGTGGTGCCGCATCCCCCGTACTCTCCAGATCTGGCCCCGTGCGACTTCTTTTTGTTCACAAACATGAAGACTTGGCTCGGAGGCAAGCGCTTTACGTCAAATGAGGAGGTCATCGCCGCCACTAAAGCTTATTTTGCAGAGTTCCCGAAATCATATTTTTCTGAAGGCTTAAAAAAGTTGGAACACCGCTGGGAAAAGTGTATCGCCCTGCAAGGATATTATGCTGAAAAATAAAAACAAAAACCTGTTCAATTACTGCGTTTTCTTGCCCATTCCGGAAACTTTTCAATCTATCCTCGTAATTCGTTCCGAAGTATTACTTGTAATGCGAAATAATCGTTAAGCCAAACTATTTTTTTCCACATAAATTAAAGTAAAATACGTAATGCATTTTATGCAAAAAAAAAAACGTTATGTGATAATTCAAATAAAAATGCATATTGATTATTAAGGGGTATTATTAATTTTTAATTATCTTTTATCGCGAAACTAAAACCAACATAGAATAAGAATTCGTATTCTTACGAATACCTACACAGTTGATCCGAATTTATTGTTAAATTGTATATATTCATTATGTAAACCGATAAATTATTTATTAGATCTATAACTATCTGTCATTTTCCTAGCATCTTGAATGAATATTGCGTCACTCTAATTTATAAAAACGGTGTTCGTGATGATATCATTAACTATCGTAGGATTAGTTTACACTAAGTGATTCCCTAATTATTAGATTTAATTATCAGTGATCAACTCGCTTGGATGTCCAATTTTCATGGTTTCAAAGAGACAAATCTACCACATCCAATCTTATGGAATTTAGCGTGTTTTTATTAAATTCCTTGGAAAAAAGATTGCAGGTTGATGCAATTTATACTGACTTATCTATACCATTTGACAGAGTCAATCATGTGGCGTTAGTTGAAAAAGTTACGACTTGTAGGTTTTAATGAAAATACTCTGAATTGGCTTCAATTATTTCTAATAAATCGATCTCAATTAGTTAAAATCGACGATTTCATGTATGATACAATAATAGTCACTTCCGGTTCACATGTAGGCTCAATATTGTTTCTTTATTAATCGATGACATAATCGATGTTATAGAGTTTGGTGAATGTTTAATATACGCTGATGATATGAAGCTATAACAAATTGTAAAGAACAGGGAAGACTGCCATTTATATCAACGTGACCTTGAGAACTTTTCGGAAAACTAATTAATGTATTTAAACTGTGAAAAAATTCGTATCGATTTCCTTCTCAAGAAATAAACATCTTTTGCAAGTACCTTACTATATTGAATCTACAGAGCTTAAATCGGTTGAACATGTTAAAAACCTTGGTGTATTAGTGGACTCTGCTAAATCTTTAAAAGATCACATTAACACCTTGTGTGATAGTGTATTAAGAAGGTGAGGATATGTCTGGTTCATTTCCAGGAATATGAACGCAAAATGCTTAAAACTTTTATATTGTACCTTAGTGTGAAATAAATTAGAGTATGCTAGTCCCATATATAGATCTGTATATATAGAAATAGATCTGGCTGTAGATGAAAGTCAGATTGAATAAATTTTTAAGAAATATAGAATATAAATTGGGCTAGCGACATATCCAGGGATGTTACCAGCATATTATTGATTCATTAATTCTACAATCCTTAACTAACCGTATCCGGTATGTCAGAACAGAATACGAACCAGATACGAAAGCAAACATCCATGACAAAAAAATCTTATTATGTGTATGGTGGGATTGCCGAGGAATAATTTACCACGAGTTGTTGAAGTCAAATTTAACGATTACTGTTCAGCAGATGCAAAGATTGAAATCTTTGCATCTACTGAAAAACTCCGTGAAAAGCGTCATGCACTCGCCAATCGCAAAAATGTCATCCTTCTTCATGACAATGCGTGACCATATACAACAAAGGTGATTCAAGAAAAATTCTTGAGCTTGGATGGTCTGTTTTACCACATCCTCCTGATTTTTCTACGACAGGCTAACACCTTAAACAATTTTTTGAATGGAAAAACTTACAATTCTGAAGAGCAAACCACGCAGGATGTCAAAACTTCTTCCAGTCGAAACCAGCCACAGATTACAAGGAAGGAATTCAATTGCCAGGAAGATGGGAGAAGATTATAGAAAACGGTCGTGAATGCGTAATAAATTAATGTATTTTTTTTATTTAAAGAGAACGAAATAAATATTTAATAAAGAAACGGAAGTTACTTGTCAATATCATTCAAAAATGGGGTTAGTAGGGTTAACTATAGTCGTAGTTATATGTTGGCCTCGCTTCAATTGAATTCATTGCGAGAAAGGCGTGTGTATGTTGATCTGTGTGTACTGTACAAAATTGTACATAGTTTGATAAATTGCAGCGAGCTATTGGGTTTGTTAAAATTTAATATTCCATCTAAAACAAGACATATCAAAATATTTCATGAAGATTTTTATCGTACAAACTATACCCGATACAGCTCGATAAATCGAATGTTAAAAACATGTAACTTGATTTGTTCTTCGCCTAATTTTATATTTTATGATTCATCATTTCGCAAATTTAAGTACCATTTAAAATTAATTGATTTGTCGGCGGTTATTACTGATATTTCATAAGCGTATCTTCTATATTGTGTAGATCTTTAGAATTGTATACTTTCTCTTTTGTTTTTGTTCATCAATGTATATGAATTATTGTGGAGTTGTAGAATTAGTTACTATAATTTGTATGTTATTTACTTTATTTTTTTTTGTTATGAATTTTGTAAAATGGCATTGCCGTAAAATAAATAAATAAGTAAAAAAACTTATGACTCGACCTAAAATAACAGACAGGTTTAAAGGAAAATATGTATAATTCAATGTACCAATTTCCCAATTAGTTCTTCAAATAGTTCTATTATTATTAAATTTGTACACCTATCAATAAAATATTGCATAATGCAACAATTTTTTATCCGAGAAAAATTTTAATGTAAAAACAAAAAAAGGAACGTTACTTAATGTGTCTGCAGACACATTCAATGTCCGGCTGGGTATTTGCCCGGGAAGTAGTTGTTTTAATGTGCATTTTTAACGTACTTACAAAATGTAAGTCAAAAGTCACAGAGCTAAATGTGGAAATAAATTATTTTCAAATCATTTTTATTTAATATATTTAAATAACTGTGACCAAGTTAATAAATACTCTTTTCTATTTATGTCAGTATTTATATTTACAAAAAATTGTGTGATACGTACACGCATTTCCAAAATATTCCATCAAACTGTAGGATTTAATCCATAGCCAAAATTAACATGCCGTGTATAAACAAATTAAACAATCAAACTCACGTACACACAGATACAAACAAACTGTTTATACACGGTTGAGAAGAGATCCATGAGAAATTAGTTGGTAAACTTGATTACGGGGTGCATACACCGATTCATTATGAGCGTAGTAATTGAATGAGGGATGTGTACGTTCACATGTAAACTATTTTGCTCATCTCGTCTCTCTAACGCGGTAATTTCTGGAAACGTTTATACCTACAAACGGAGACGGATAGACGGAGATCCGTAATCCCAGTTTACACCTGCTGAATTTCGAATGGAGTAATCTTCACTGCGGTGCTTATTTAATTGCCTCGCATGATAAAATTATAATTACCCGGCATTTATTTATTCATTACACACATCGCCGTGTCTTAATTGAGATAAGCTTTCGCTAATTAAATTAATGAAATAATAGAAAATCATAAATAGTTCTGAAATGTTTTTATTGATATTTTAATAATATTTATGTTTCAAATTTTCATGAACATTCATTATTTTAAAAAGTTTAATGTAAAAATGCGACATTTTAATATTTTTCAAATTTTCATACCTCGACCTTTTTTTCTCTTCTTATTTCAATTGTATACTTTTATTCAAGAATCAATAAAGTAGCAAGCATTCGAGTGTAAACTTAATATCCGCAGGTTATTAATATTGAGTCGGGAAAGGTGAAAGCCCGAAGAAGAAGAAAAAAAGGCGCGAGAGAGAAAAACACTTATTAAACCGTCCCAATGATTTATTCCGCCACCTGGAAGACGCGCCCTTATTATTTTCCATGATTTATTTATGCAAATGCCGCACAGGAAAGTCGTCCCTTTTCTTGAAACCCGCATTGTCTTTCAGGCGTCCTCAACTTTTATTCGCCAGCCCCAGGAAAACGCTGCGAATATGCACACATGACGTGTGATATAAATGTAAATATGACAGGAATGTGTGTATTTAGGGTACGGAAATCGATGTGGATTCAATATGCGGGTATGTCGTCTTCTTATCCGAGATTGGAAATAAAAAAAAAACGTAAGTGTATGGGGCAGAATGGGGTTGACGTATATTTTCCGATATTATCCCCAAGAATTTTAAGAAAACAGTCAGTTTTTATATACATTTTCTAGGTAATTACAGCTTCATTTAATTAAACATGTAATGAATGTATAGATGAATATCTTGTAGATTATATCTTTATTAAAAGCAAGGGATTTTATTAAGCTAATTATATTCCTATCGTGCATAAATCTAAATATGAATTTTGAACATAAAAGCGAGGGTTGGTCAAATTAGGGGATTGATTTAGGTCAACTTAAAATTAACATTATATTTAGCACAAAAAACGGTGATATATAAATTATATGTATTGTTAATAAATCAAATTTAAATATACTCTAGTTTTATTGATGAATCCTATAGAATTAACCGGTTTAAATGCTATTTTTATACGAGGTGCGGCTATTAAATAACCGGACTGAAGTTAAAACATTTTTTGTTACAGCAGAAGTTTTATCATCTTCAATGTACTCCTCTTTGTGATCACACCTCCGCTCCATATGATGTTTCCATTGTTGAAAGAATTGCTGGAGTTCTCTTCTGTCAGCTGGTTGAGAACATCCGTCACTTTTGCTTTAATTGCTTCCACACTTTCAAATCTGGTTCCCTTGAGCGCAGACTTGACCTTGGTAAATAGAAAAAAAAGTCGTAGGGCGCAAGGTCCGGCGAATATGATGGATGTTCCAAAGCGGCGATGGCGTATTTTGCGAGGGACGCTTTCAAAGATAAGGCAGAATGGGCTGGTCCATTGTTGATACAGGAATTGATCTTCCAGAAATCGGGTCTTTGTCTTCTCATATGCTCACGTAGGGCCTTCAGAACCTTTATGTAGGAATGTTGACTTACCATCTGACCCTCGGGAATCCAGTGAACGTAAATAATGCCACCAATGTCGAAAAAGACAATCATTGCCTTGAATTTGGATTTGCTCATCCTGAATTTTTTTACCTTGGCGAGCATGGGCTGTTCTAATGTTTCTTTGTTTTGGGATGGTAATTAAAAAAAAAAACACGATTCATCACAAGTAATCTAACAGATTTGGATCAGTGTCGAGGTTGTTTAGGATGTCAGTACAAACGTTCTGTCTTGATTCCTTTTGGTCGGGAGTAAGTAGTTTCGGCATCATTTTGCGCAAACTTTTATCATATTAAATCACCCATGCAAAATCTGTCTGTCGATTCCTGTCATTTCAGTAATCGCTCGAATGCTCAGATAACGATCAGCGCCGATTAATTTATCAATTTTGCTAAAGTTTTCGTCCGTTTTTGATGTAGATGGCCTCCCTAGGCGCTGATCGTCTTCCATCGATTCACGTCCTTCTATAAACCACTCCAACATTTGTGTGCGGGATAAACATGCATTCTTGTAGACTTCTTTCAACATTGCATACACTTCTGTAGCAGTTTTTCTCAGTTTAACAAGAAACTTGAGGTTAGCCCGTTGCTCCATCTAACTACTTGGCATATTTCCGATGCGCTACTAGTACGTCGGCTAATTCAATGAGCTGCCACAGTCAAACGAGCGACTTGCTGGCTTGTCCAGCGAGCTCAAGGTGGAGGAAGGAACATCAGAATCTGTCATGTTCAAACTCGTCGTGACACGCTCGCGTTTTGCCCGGTTATTAAATAGCCACACCTCGTATATGGTTTTTCTAGTTCTTTCGTAAAGTTTTGTAAGTGGTTTCTGAAATAAGCGAAATAAGAAAAATATTTATTGGCCATTCTGTAAAATTGAATATAGGAAAGATAAAAAGTTTTTTTTAAAAAAAAAAACAAAAAAAAAACAATTGCACTATTGATTGTACTGTCGTGCGAGTGCGTGTGTCCCATACCAGGGACCTGGTTAATCGGGGGCTCCTTTTCTAAGTCTTGCCTTCGTAAAAATAGAAAACTGGAATATCGCTTCTTGATCAATCTTTTATTTTTGATGGGAACAAATCCTTGCAATATTTGTAGAAATATTATTTTACGTCTGTTATTTCTAGAACGACCGTTTGTCGGTGGTTGAGTGAATATAAAAAGGGTTGCAAATTATTGAATAAATCTAGGATAATCATTTCTGTGTATGCCATTATTTTTTATCTCTGCTACATCCACATTTATCCTCGCTTATAAATATGACCTGTGTATTTAGTAGGCACTGGCCAAATACCATTCAAACTGGTTTGTCACCAACTGTATGTTTCATTTTTAATACAACAACGATTATTTGTTCCTAAACATCAGGGGCTAAAAAGAACGAGAATCATATCGAATGAGGAAATCATAATGAAAAGTGAGGCGTATTTCAGAGGTTTTAACGTTTTATATTGCAGAAAAAGCATCCAAATGCTGGAAAATTCCTATACCAAGTGAATCGCCTTCGGAAGCTAATATGGACTTTTCAAATCAAATAGTAAGCAAGAACTAATTACGGCTTTTATGGCAGTTATAATAGTTGCAGTTTTAAGTATTAGGGATTTTGAAGTAGGGCGGCAGCTCATACGCCGTACCCACTTAGGCCAAACCATTGTGGTATCTCCATCCTAAAGCCTAGACCCACTCTGCAGATCTGGTTATATCCAGTGTCTCTTATTGGGTCATTTTTAACTGGGTTCCTTCAATAGTTTCTTTTGCGGAATCCTGCATTTTATTTTAAATACAAAATTACATTTTTTTGTTTTTCGTTATTATATTAAAATTAACATTAATTAATAGATAATTAGATAAGAACTGGACAAGGACAGGCATAAAGACCGATGACTTCGGAAGGAACCTCTTTTTTTATAAAGTTAGGAGAGACACATTGGCCAACAATAACCTTGAATCTGACTCCGGGAATATCACCGACGGCATTATCTTTACGACCGAAACTATCGAATCTTGGTCGCTTTCGTCTTTTTCCTCAATGTGGTTCAAGCAACCGTCACAGGGTACGAACATGGTGCGGTAATCTTCTTACCGTCCTTAATGAGTTGCACCCTCAAGCACTTACGGATAGCAGAGTTCAACACCTACCTTATCCAAAACGATTGCCTTCGCGTGAGAAGCCCCCCCGGATGAATTGGCCTTCCAACGCGTACCTAAATAGACCTTCTTGTAGTTCTTGTCCGCCCATCACGTTACGACGGTCAACGTGTTTCCTAGCTGTGTGAGGACTAGGAGGTTTTCTCATGTTGACAGCTCAACAACAGAACCGGAAAAAGTTTAGAGCCTCTTCTGTCTTATCCTTGACAACGCTGGATAGTCGTGAAGAATAGTTGCAGTTTAATGCTTGAATCAATTCAATATTGATGAATGCCACGGGGTTTTCGCAAGTTGACGGTTCACAAAAAAACATTACAAAGATTGGGGTCTCTCCCCGCTCATGGGATAGTTGCAGTTTAATCCTTTAATGAATCCCTTATTATATATATATATATATATATATATATATATATATACCGTAAAACTTAGCAAAATCCATGGGTTAATAGAGTACAATAGGATTTTCTGAAGTGGGAGAAAGATAAAATATATAGCAGACGAATCGTAATAGTTGTTGTTAACATAACTACGTATTCGAAAATAAATATTATCCTGTTTATCAAATTTTGCTTAAAATTTGGAATTTTCAAGTGCCGCGATGTCTTATACTCTGGAAGAGAGAATACAAATTATTAAATGGGTACACAGTGGTAATTCGATGAGGGATACCGTTCATTTATTTGTGGCAAATTTTGAGAACCGTCCCGCTTCCTCCTATTGTTTGTGTAAGTAATACTCTCCAACACATAAAAGCTATGTTGCGAGAATTTATTGTAGATCGGTATACATATATTATTAATTGAAGATATTTCTTGGTGAGTATGTGAAGTGAAGGGAGAAATAAAATATTATAATATTATATATTAATGGATCTAAGGATTGTTTAAAATAAAATGTAATTCTGGATTTTGTAGACTATTTTTCTATATTTTGACGTCATCTGAGAATTAATAGCCAATTAAAGAGATCAATTCCTAACTATAAACCTTTCGTAATAGTTAGGAATTTACCTTAATAAGATAAACTAAGGTTGATAATTTTTTTTGAGACGCTCTGTTTTCTCCATTAAAGGATAATTAAACAACCGTAAACATCCTGAATAAAAAGTATATTGACTTCTCCTGACTGTTATTGTATAATCAACACGAAGTTAACTAGAAACAAATTCCATCAAACAAAAATGATTATTTTAAACTCTCCCAATGTTTACGCATAAGGGTTACGGCCGTTACAAGTGGGTGAAACTCGGCCATCTAGTGCTGATCATAATTCAGGGCCTGTTTGTGGGATGATGTATGCGTTTAATTATACAAGACCGTTTGGAAAGTTTGCCCTTTCGCCAAACGCACGCCGGCTTTGATTTATCCCCCCTTCGGCAACTATTTCCATTTCCACTATTGTGGCAGTTTTCAATTAAGGAATTGATTGGATTCTGTCAAAAAAAGTTCGTGTAAACTGATTTTACTTTTCGATCGGTGTTTTGAAATTGAATTAAAAAAATCTAGTTGCGAGCGGACACAACAACAAAAAATGGACGTGTGAACGTATCAGAAAAGTTCAATGCTCTTGTATTTTTTTCCTCTATTATATTTTGATGTACTAAACAAATTAGGTGCTGAATAAAATAAGTTTGAAAATTAAATGATTTTTTACGTAAATTATTTTACGTACAAAAATAATAAGTTTGGAACTTTGAAGTCAAAGCCGGTAAAGTCGGAGAGGTTTGTGTGGGTAGGCTTCCAGTTAACACTTGACTGGAAGGAGTCCCACATTCCGTCCGTAACTGGATTTCCCAATTCACAGCCACAACCCCTCCCCCCCCAAAAAAAAAATTGAAGATAAAAAATTTAATACAAAATTTACACTAACTAATTATGATAATCCTTACTTATCAATATCAATATGACTTGATATTTGCAGTATTTAGCTTTTAGCATCATTATTTAAACATTGAGAAAATTTATAAAACGAAAATCTAACTACGCATTACAGTTTTCTTTAATTAAATTTTCGATATAAGGTCCAAAATATTTCGTCAACCTTTAAAACACAAACATATGGTTAATCTATTCGTCAAGGCTTATTGTTTAGCAGCCAACTTACTTATAACAAATTTAAGCCGTAAAGGTAGGAATAAGTGATTTTGTAGTCAATGTTACAGTTTCAGAGAAAATAATTATTTTTAAATTTGTGGTGAATCCGGTTACTTTGTGATACATTTTATCTATTTAAATTAATAAAACTAATTACTTTTCTGTATTCACTTTTTAACTTGGTTTGATAACGGCTCGCTCATGAGTTGAAACTAATCTCCGTAAAAATTAAAAAAAAAAAATAATAATACAAAAAAGTAAATATGGAAATAATTTATCAATTATTTTGAAATAATTTTGATTTAATTTTATTAATTTAAATTCAATTTTATAAAAATTATTTTCATCCACTTTCATTTTTTCTAAACATAATGAACATAAAATGTTACTACACATTTGTGATTTTTTTTTCAGTGGGGAGTCATCATGTTTCTAAAACAAAACATTTTGCTTTAACATTACGTCATATTATCTTAATATTAAAAAGGTTTTATTAGACCATTTTTTAATTCAATGCACCAATTAGATTTTGGATTAGTTTTTGTATAATGGAGATTCCGTAAATAAATTAATAAATATTGATTGTTAATCTATATAATTTGTATTGTATAAATTCAAGTATATTTTTTCTATTTTAATTATTTTTAATAATCATATAAAAATATTTTATTTGTTTATTTTTCAACTATATGTTTCAGTTATCGATACATACATTGATACGTTTTTTAAAGCCATATTTTTTTGTACACGTACCTTTTAAACCATTTGAATTCATTCACACTTTCCAAATCTAATTTCCTGCATATTCCAGGATGCATTATTTCCATCGAAAACGCACTATTCAATTTTTTGTGTCGTTTCCCAGCCAGAATCCAATAAATAATTTACAATAGTGACATTCGCACGCGGAATACGCCGTAAATCTGGCATCTGATATATATCCAACAATGTATTCGAGTCGTTCATTCGTCTCGGCATTTATCATATTATTCATACTTTTCTCTCTCCCCTCAAGCATTATCTACACCTCTCGGAGAATGAATTGAAAACTTCCAACGTAATAAATCACCGGCGATTTTTTCTGCTAACGGTGCATTTATTTACACTTTTCGGTTGATGTTTTTATGCTTAAAAATGTAATAAGAAAGATCATTTATTTTATTATGCGTCATTTTATTTTCAGTAAAATATGTTTTTGAGTTGAGTTAATAACTGTGTAAATTAATAATCTGATTTTAAAATATTTCATTTATTCTCAACAGAAAAGAGTATTCATTCACTTGGTAACAGTTATTTAAATAAATTAAATAAAAATAGTTTCAAATTAATTAATAAATTATTTCCTCTTTTGCATCTGTGACATTTTTGACTTACGTTACGCAAAGTACTTACTTATTATATTAATTTTATTCTTTTTATTCGTAGATTTTTGATATTTGATTCATATTTATCATTAAATCCATCAATCACTTTTAAATTAATTGTATTTAAATGGAGGTTTAATTATATAAATAAATCATTAAATTATACAAAAAAGGATTTTTTTATTAATATTTTATTTCTTATTCTGGTTAAATATCAAATCAGAGGGTGAAAGACCTTTATATGTTAGCAAATCTGTGAAATTGTACATCTATTATACATTTATTATGTAATTAGAAATATGAAATTCATAAATAAAAATGTTTGTATTAATAACAGAATTTAAATATATTTAATACGTATTTAATTATTTCTCTTATTACTCTCGGTGTACGCAATTAAATGCATTAATTTAATAAAACTTTTTTTGTCGAATGAGTACACCTTTTCACCTCCTTCATACGTGTCTCTAATAAGAAAACTAACGTTAACAAGCTGCATTCGTCAAGAGGGTGGAATGAAAGCGTCCTCTAGAAAGAGACTCACTTGTTTACCATTATTATTTTTTGAATTATGCAACTACACGTTCCCTTTTATACAGAAACGCATAAAGTAAGGAATATGTATATAAAAGAAAATAGAGGATTTTCAAACAGTGTTATTATTGAACAATGCGTCTCTCTTAATTGCGTTAACAAATAATTGTTATGTATAAATAAATTAATATGAAGGAATGTAATAAATATAGGCCGAAAGACATCCGGTCGATAGTTTTTTTATATATATATATACAGGGTGGCGCAAGATTCCGATGAAATCCAAGATCTCAGTTATTTAGAAATTTACAAAAAGATATTACTGACATAATTTGTACCTACTGTAAAACTTCACATTATAAAATTGGTTTCATATATACAGGGTGTCCAATAATCACGTGACGTATCAAACTTATGATTTTTTAAATGGAATGCTATATTTTTTATGTCGATTTTAGATTCTACGCTTAAAATTAATCATTTTCGACATAAGGTTTATTAGGTCAGTTTTTAATATTTTAAAAGTTATAAACAATTTAAGGTTGAAATCAATGGAAGATTGGGGCCTTATTTTTCAAAAATGAAAAACGATGTAAACTTTCTGTTAACGCAATTTAATTGAAAAAAATGCTTAACAATATAAGGAATAATCGTTTGTTACCATAAAGCAAATGTTGTGTACAGGGTGAAACAATGCGCAAAATGATTTTTTTCTTTTTTTCACTTAAATGGAACACCCTATATTTTTTACACTATTTCGATAGAAAATTGATTGTTTTTTAATTTTTGTATAATAAACTATACCCCTATCTGTTACCATTTTTTTAACAATTTCAATTCAAAGTACAAAATTATAAGTTTCGCTTATAATCTATAATTTAAGTAGGCTATAATTAAAACAAATGCAATTCATAATCGTTTTCTGGTATTTAATAACATACTTACTCCCTAACCTAAAAGGATATTCAAATGACAATCGATATTTAAAGGCGCATGCAAAATATAAAGAAAATAGTTGCTCAACGATTATTTAGCGAGTTATAATGGTAATTGGGACATATTTTTTAAGAAAAAAATTTTAAAATGTTTGAATGCTATTGAATTAAAAAAAAAATGTGAATGTGTGAAATAAATACATAAAAATGTTAATACTAACAAAATATAATGATATAAGTATTTTGTATTTCACTTAGTATCTATTTTCGGTTTTTTCAGTAAACATGAATTGTTTAAATAAATCAATTTAAGAAGCATATAGAAATATTTTAAATATTTTTCGAATAATAACCAAAAATATAGTTGTTGTTAGTTTATAACAATTAAATTAATCATTTATTGAAGAAGTATGTTTAACTGCACCAGAGTTACAAAATATAACGTAAAATGTACTTTACTTACTAATTATAATATTAAGCGTAACTTCCACAACTAAATAAATTAGTTGTCCTGGCGCGGCCTACTTTGGTTAAAAATTCTATACCAAATTTGTATTTGAGTTTAAATATCTTAAAAACGGTAAATGGTAGCTATTTAATGTTTTATATAACAAATGAAGAGTGATCAATTTTCTACTAAACTAGCGTAAAAAATATAGAGTGTCCCATTTAAGTAATTATGGAATAGGATAGAAGCGTATTCGAGCAAGGGACGGCACATCTTCCATTTATTATAACATTTTGTAAGAAAAAAACAAGTGTTAGTTTTTTTGGAAAATTTCAAAGATTATTCAAAAATATTTCACCGCGGGTTAAGTGATGAAAATTATTAAAAATTTACGAAAAAAATGTTTTCTTTATTGCAAAAATAATTTATTGTTAAACATAATTTTTGCGATGTGGACGATTTAAAAGAATAGGAATCGCAAAACAAACTAGCAAATCTTCATTAATGAATTTAGAACTAATGTATACCTACTTTAGTCTTGCGAAAATCCCATTTGTTTATTGCGAAAGTAATTTATTGATAAATGCAATTTTGGAGAATAAATTGATGATAATAATAGGAATCGTAAAATCTGTTTAAAAATAAATTATTAATATTAACATACCTTAATAGAAAAAATAACTTCCAACCCATTCCTGGTGAATCGAAAACCAACTCGCCTTCACCACTCACTAATTACCACTTGTTCATAAACAAAAATAAATCGCGTTTTTAATTATTAATAATTTCTAACGTTAAAAATTAAACCGGAATAGTGAACACTGCGCGTTTTCGGACGACTGAATCGAAATACAAGAGCGCAATTATCGCAAATCAAGAAGAAAAAAACGATCGACGACTCACTCCGAGAACGCATTCCTGAGATAAGAAGATTCGTTTTACCTGGATCCTGGCGCACAGCCAAGAACATACCTATTTAAATTGTTGTATTTTCAATATTATCGTGTATTAAAATAATTACAGCTTAATATTTATTTACTTTTTTATATTAAATTCTCATTTATCCCGTGGTAAAAAATATGTATGAATTATGATGTATTTTAATTAATACACTTGATTATTCGTTTCACTAAATTATTTTATATTTGTGTTCGCGTAACTTTCACAACTAAATAAATTAGTTGTTCTGGCACGGCCTACTTTGATTAAAAATTCCATACCAAATTTGTATTTGAGATTAAATATCTCAAAAACGGTAAACGGTAGCTATTTAATATGTTATATAAAAAATGAAGAGTGATTAATTGTCTATTAAAATAGCATAAAAAATATAGGGAGTCCCATTTAAGTAAAAAATGATTTTGCTTATTGCTTCACCTTGTATATAAACATTTGTTTTGAGAGAAAAAAAGAGTATTTCTATTATTATTAAGTATTTTTGCATTTGTATGGCATTGACAGAATGTTTATTTCATTTTTCATTATTGAAATATTAGGCTCTAAACATTTATCGATTTCAACATTCATTTGTTTATAACTTTTAAACAATGAAAAATTGACCTATTAAATCTTATATAAAAAATGATAATTTTTAAACGTAGAATCGAAAACCCTGTATATATATAACATGTATAACTAACTAATCATCTTTATTCAAATGTGTATATGTATGTACAATAATATACAAAAATTAGAATTATATTCTGTAGATGATGATGAATCGGCTATCGACCGGAGGTCTTTCAGCCTAACATGTATATTATTGTTTAATTGGTCAATAAATGATTTATTATTATATATATATATATATATATATATATATATAATATATGTGTGTTTTAAATTGTTTCGTGTATTGTATGTTAAATTAAATATATATATATATATATATATATTCTTTGGGAATAAAGATGTTTGTATATATAATAAATAAATGTTTAAAAATGTATTTCGGTTAATTGTTTTCGCTGGTTAAAATATGAGTGACGTTTATTGAATTACAAGAAAAAATCGACGTTAATGCGAGGAGTAATTTATTTAGCATAATTAGGCTGTAATGAAATCAAGGCAATTAATAATATTTCCATAATAATAGGATTACTGAATAAAATTGAATGATTAATTTTTAGGCATAAAAACCAGTTACATAAATACATCTTTAATCAAATCTCTAACATCGTTAATAATACAACATACAATTATGTTTAAAACATAATAATCATTCAATTATAATTAATTTATATTAAAATATTGTATAATATAAGAATAACAATAAAAAATAATAAACTGTATGAAATATTCATAAAGCAATTGATAAATAGTATATATACTGCATTGAATAAAGCAGGTACCGGATAAAATATGAGCGAAAGATTTGAACCAGTTATGTCCGTACTAATAATCATAAAGTATTTCAAAATTGACAATTAATTCTTAGATCGCTTCAAAATGTATATAAAATAATCAATATAATTATAGGTTATATTGCAAACAATCCTTAAATCAACCAATATTATTCGCGAATCCGAAATTCATCAATCCTAGATCGATTCAAGGATTAAGCTGCGACTATTAGACAGTCATTACAACCCTACTAATAGTTGGGGACTTATCCGGGATTGAGTATTAATTCTTGGATCGCGTAAAAACGTATAAAATACTCGAAATAATTTGCAAATAATCCTCTCCAGACTAAGATTAATCAGAGATTATTCACGAATCGATGGTTGTCAAATTATATTTATATAATTTTTATTTGTGTTAAAATGAATGAAGCCGCATTTCGCGACGAATATTTTGATTACATTAATGAATTGGTAAATGGTCGATTGCCCAAAAGGTATGTATTATATATCTAATCTATAAATTCAAAAAAAATTAAACAATAACAATTTGGGTACATTTGAAATGCTGAAAATTCACTGAAATTCTTTGATGGAGAAGAATTTAATAGAACATACAGATTTTCCAAAGACATTACTCTACACGATTTATTACTATTAGTGGCAGAACGGTTACAAAAGGTAAACAATGGTGGTCTTCCGTTTAAATCGATTGAGCAGTTGCTAATCTGTTTAAGATACTACGCTACAAGTAGTTTTCAGGTAAAACCATCATTTATATTATAGGTTTGTTTTTTTTTTATTAAAATTTTTGCTAATTTTTTTTAGATAAAAAGTGAAAGTTTAATTATTAGAGCTTATACTTTGGACATTATTTAATAATTTTTATTTTATTCCAGGCCGTTTGTTAAGAGGAGTTAGCCAGCAGACAGTTGGTAACATAATAAAACGATGTTCAATTGCTATAGCAAAAAAGATTATGTAAAATTTCTCAGAACAAAGGGCTAATATTAAAATATTTTAATATGTAGGATTTCCGTATGTTTCTTGGTACCTATGCCCGTATCGGTATGTATAATGTAAATAAATGATAAATAATACTACCAAATCTTTATTATCTGAGAAAAATTATAATACAATGTATGCAATCCAACTTATAATATACAACAAAAAATAAATATTTTCAAAATATATTCTGAAATAAGGACTATCGACTATAGGTATTTCTGCCCTACTAATAATATATTAATGTTCTATTGATTTAATTTATTTATTTATTTATTAACGTAAATCTATTTATACAAATGTAATTACAAAAGTTTAATATAATATAAATTCAATATATCGGACACTTTTTTCATTAATCACTTGGTAAAACATTTTTTAAAAATATTAATTTGTAAATTAAATTTACTTGGTTTTGTTTCAATTATTTGTATTTTATTTTCTACTAGTTTTTTTTTAATATAAATTCAAACAAAAATATTAGTAAGAAAAAGCAATGATTTAATTTTAATTTAAGAAAAAAATAAATATATAATAAGTAATAATATAATAATAAGGCTGAAATACCACTGGTCGATAGCCAGTTTCAGAGTTGGAATTATGCTGTGAACGTTAGTGTATTGTTAAATATTGTATTGTAACTGTATATTCCAATCTCAGAAATAAAGATGTTTATGTGTATAATAATAATTTATTTATTTAGATTGTAATGAACCATAATAATTGGAAGATAATTATTTTTTAAATAATTAAATTTGCTAATTGTTTGTTGCGTCATTATCAAACTAACTGATAATAACTGTTAGTTTGATAATGACGCGTTAATGACATCGAAACTATAGTCACTAAATAAATTTCAGTTATACAAACAAAGTTTAAAAAAGAGTTTTCATTAATCGAATTCAATTTCGATAGCCCAGACAGACCATAATATTCTTGTATTGTTTTGTATTATTTGAAGAGTCTAAAAAAAAAATGTGCGTATATAAAAAAAGTCATATTTTTCAATTGTTTGGCAAATGAAGCAAATAAAATATATTTTAATTCATCAAAAAAGGCAATATAAACAAATTTATTGTTAGAATCTAATAAATATTTTTGTTTTCCGTCAATAAATTTTCAGTGCTAATAAAACTAAGCCGGCCAAAAGAAAATAACACCAGAGTGAATCCATATAAAGAGGGGGCATTTATCGGCGGGGTTTAATATTAAACTTTTTAAAAACTTTAATCCAGATTAGACAACGCCGGAGACTTAAAGTAGCAAAACGGGCGAAGTTTGAAGTTCGTGGGTGTTTTCGCCAGAGCCGCGTAAATAGGGTGTCTTTTTTCACGACTATTCATAACAATCGCGATATTTTTACTTCTTATTGTCTACCTATCTTATTGTTATATTTTTCTGTTGATTTTAGTAATAATAAATATTCCAATTTGTGTTTACATAAAAAGATTACTAAAAATTAAGGTTTTAGATTTAATAAAATATTTAAAATTTACTTTGAAGCGAACATAATTGAACGATTAATAAATAAAAAGGTTTTATATTAAAAATCACAAAAGCTCAAATTCTTCTTCTTATTGTCTACCTATCTTATTGTTATATTTTCCTATGGATTTTAGTAATAATAAATGTTCCAATTTGCGTTTCGTTAAAATGATTACTAAAAATGAAGGTTTTAACTTTAATAAAATATTTAAAATTTACTTTGAAGCGAACATAATGGAACGATTAATAAATAAAAAGGTTTTATATTAAAAATCACAAAAGCTCAAAGGAAACTCTTGATTGTTATTTTAAATGCTTTATAATCGATTTTAAATAAAAAACTGCACATTATTTCTCGTAAATTGTTGTCCGCAATTTTTGTTGGTTGCATTATTTATTGATGATAAATTATTTATTAAAGATAAATTTCCAATTTGAAATTCCAAAATTGACCTACTCATTCAGGTGAAGCAGGGGGGTGAATTTATAACGGGATGATGTCCCCTTAGGAAATATTAATTTCGTTCGAGCAACGTTTTTTCGTACAATGCGTATTTTTCGAGTTATATTTATTTTAAATGGTGCATCCGGTATAAAGAAAAAAAAAATCTAGGTGAATTTTATATAATTAATGGTTTTAATATTTAGACATTGGTAGTTCATATTGTATGAAATAAATATGAATAAATTATTAAAAATCAATCAATAAAACACAGATTAAATTGAATAACTTTAAATTCTCGACTAGTTTCGGATTATTAGCCCATTTTCAAGAGAAACAAATTTTAAATTCTCTTGAAAATGGGCTAATAACCCGAAACTAGTCGAGAATTTAAAGTTATTCAATCTAATCTGTGTTTTATTGGTTGATTTTTAATAATTTATGAATTTTATATTGTTACAATAAGGTGCATTTATAATTAGAAAATATAAGTAAGTAATGGTTAATGGGATTGCTATTTACTAAAACAATCTGATGATTTTTTTAATCCTTACAATTATTATTAGTAATAGAAAAAATGATATATTCACTTGGTCGCAGTTATTATATTATTTAAAATTATTTTTGGACAAACTTGGCATATTTAGAAAATATGTATTATAAATGGAATTTCGGCTAATAAAAATTAAAAAAAAAATGTTTACGCGAAATATTGACGATCCTTGACTGGATTAAGGAAGGATTATACTACAGATTTTTATAATGTTGTTAAATTCCGCTGAATAACAAATTCAGCATTTTCGGTAGAATACACATAACAACTAATATATTTTATGTTATATGTATTATTAAATTAAAATCCAGCAAAGCAACTCTATCTAAAAGGTTCAAAATTTCGCCATCCTGAATCCACTATTCATACATTCATCTAATCTTTCATCGAGGACTAAAAGACGGACATGGCACATAAGACAATGTTTGATAGTCATTATGGAAATAATTAAATAAATTATAACGTATTTTACCAAGAAAAATACCTTAATAAAGTTGATTGTATTGTATATATTGAATGATTTTATAATGTAACATTCATGCATTTCACATAGCCGCACGATATAATTAAAGAAAACAATTTCAAATTGCAACAACGCCAATGTCAATAATCAAAACTTATCGGTGACGTTTCGTGTGCAATGTAATTATTTCACGCACTCTCTGAATTATGCAAATCGCCAGACAATGAGCGATGAATAGTACAGCCAAATATAGGCAAGGGATCTATTTGAATTTTAAATTGCTACAAATATTGTCTGGAAACAGAGACGTGGAAATTTGATAATGACGGGTGCGTTTCACTATCCCGATAATGTATCTAATTTCCTATTCAAATTAGGCGCCGTTCCTATTTAAAATATTATATATTATGCTGGCCGAGCAGGCTCTCGTGGCCTTATTAAGTAATATGTATTATATGGCTTTATTTGTTCTGATGATTTAATACATGCCCTTATAATCTCTTTTCATAAATTTATAATATATACAAAAACAAATATTCACGTTTCACGATAATATAATAACTCTATTATATATAAAATACATTAAATAAAAATCGATAAATATATGTTTTATGAATAATAATTTAGTATGTAAAATTACACGAATAAAAATATTTTTATATATTTATTATTTATTTACGGATATCACCAATTTAATAATAGATATAATAATAACAAAAAATGTATACAATTAAACTATAAATAAGTATTATACACAAAATACTGGAAAATAACAAATCAACTCAAATGATTGCTATAAAAATATTACAACTAAATAATACAGCTATATATATATCGATTGTTGGTGTTATCAGGTATACATAGGTATTTTACATCTAGAAACAATTTTATGGAAATTCCTGATTCGCAGTTCATTTTAGAGAACATCTGAAATAATTGAAATGTGTTCAGAATTAAATAATATGTGAAAAAACGATACTTCATTAATTTTTAAAATCGGTGTATAATTTATAAATAATTTATAATTATTGATTATATTTGCAAACTATTAGGAGTCTAAATTGCTTTATCATGACTCAAGAAAAAAATCATGACTAATTAATTTTAAATATGTTATAATTTTCAAATTTAATCATATTTAATGTATTATTTATTAATTATACATGGATTCTAAAATTAAAGAAAGCAATAAAAAAATTGAAATTTTGAACAGTTTTTAAATATTTTAGTTTTTCTTTCAGATTAAACGGCAAACTTTTTTTACATGTTTAATCCTTATGTATACCTGATCGTGTCAACATCCGGTTTATAGAAAGTGATATTAAGTTTTAATTAAAATAATTTTGATTTTCTTATTACGTTTTAGATTCTGCGCCCGCTTACATAATTTCAACACTCTGTATGCGATATATCCAGAAGGCTTTATTAAAACATGCATGTTTTCTCATTTAACCCCTAGTGAAACCTGTTTGAATTAATTAAGCGAATTTAATACAACATATGGTGCGCTTCAGGGTTTCCAATTTCAGAAAATATTCAACCGTTACAAAACGGTTGCCGTTTCTAAATACACGTAGCTGGTGTGTAGAATTTATGGAAATTTTAAGTATAACAAAACTAAAACTGAAATTCACGTGTCTTGAATTATTGATGAAAAAATTAATTAATGTTGAAATTAGTTTTTTGACATTAATTACACTGTTCTAAGTGGAGTTCAGCAACCATAGAAAATAAGATATTTCCAAAAATAAGGAATTAAAATATATTTAATTAATGGTTTTAATATTTAGACGTTGGTAGTTCATATTTTATGAAATAAATATGAATAAATTATAAAAAATCAACCAATAAAACACAGATTAGATTGAAAAATTTAAATTCTCGACTAATTAATGATATATATATATATATATATATATATATACAAGGTGTACAGAAAATTAGTGAAAAGCTTTAGGTAGCGTGACTCTTTGACTTATTTTTAGATAAAAATATTAACGAAAATAAGTCACACGGTCCTTCCTTAAGCCTCACGGGCCACTTAAAAGAACTATACATTTAGCAACGCTGGATCAAACAAGTGTGTGTTTATAACTGCTACATCATCCGCTGGAGGTGTTGCATACACCTTTTCTTTTACAAACGAGCGTGCGTCGTTGCCAGATCTATTTTCATTAAAAGAATGCTTCTGATGAAGTTATAAAATTGTAAAAATATCCGATTTAATAATCATTTACATCAATGGAATTATACACGTGTCTAATTGATTGTTAATGCTATTGATTTTTTACAAAATATAAAAAAAAACAATACTAATTTATGTCACATATTTAAATTTTCGAAGACCTCGTGAGCCTCAATGAAGAACCATAACATTTTTTTATTTGGATTTTCTATTAAAAATTAATTAATGAATTGAGTTACTGAAGGTTTTCACTCATTTTATGTACACCTTGTATATATATTTCATTATTGAGGCTTTGATACAATTTAATTATAATACAATATTTAATTTAATACGAACAAAATGGCTATCAACCATTGGTGTTTCAGGGGGAAGTCCTTGTCTTAATGTTATATCAGTCGATTAGTAGTTGATGAGATGAATATTTGTGGATTTGGGATATTGGAATTTTGGAAGAATGTTTGGATTTCGTTTGAAGCAAAGTAGGTTTAATGGTTGTAAGAATCTTTGGGATATTGGGATTATGCCTCTTTTTGTTTCATATAGGGTGGTATTGGAAAGATTATGTAGTAGATTGTTTAGGTGGAGGATATTTGTGAGGATACGAAGAGCTGATTGTTCAGCTACCGCTATATTGTTAAGCTTTGAAGAATTTTGGTTAACGAAGAGGATTGAACCATAGTCCAGAAGAGGGCAGATATTTTGTATACGTGTGTGGCTGTCTTAATAGTGATACCTCTCTTGCTGTAGGTTAGTAATGTGAAATGACGCGCCTTATTCTGGAGTTTGGTTTTATCTGAAATGGAATGGTGTTTGAATGTTCGTTTGGGCTCAAATATTATTCCTAGGTATTTACATGTAGTGGATGGAGGTAAGCTAAGTTATTAATGTATACGTTTTTTTATAAATTCTGTATTCTATTAATTATACAATTTAAAATTATTATAGGGTGCTTTTGAAAATTATTATTTTTTTTATTAATTTAATTCTTGCCAATGTTTGTTAGTTACATTATGTATTTGTAATTCTACACTATTTGTAATATTATTGTGTTCAAAGTATTTTTCCGTTAATCAAGATTTATTATTATTAATTAATCATTTTGAAAAAAAAAAAACATTAAAATTCAAAATATTAAATGACCACACTTAATTATATTTCCATCATCGATTTTAATCTATTTATATATTTTTTTTGTGTTTTGTGCTTCTTGTTTTAATATAATTGTACTTTTCAATAGTGGTTGTACTTTATACTTTATTTTGTTTAACATCATCGATTTTAATCTATTTATATTTTTTGTGTTTTGTGCTTTTTTTTTAATAAAATTGTACTTTTCAATAGTGGTTGTACTTTATACTTTATTTTGTTTAACAAAACTGGACCTTGTAAAAGTACTAATGCATACATTCCAATAAATTATTATTATTAATATCCGAAATTCCTTAAATAGGAAAGAAATAAAATTAAATGTACGAAAATTTATGTTTATTATAAATTACAGGTGTGCGGTTTCCAGAAGTTCTAAATATGTTATCCTCATTAAATATAATTACCGTGAAATTGGAAACACTTCTTTGTTTCACATTACAAAACAATTAAAACAAGATCCCGTCCAGGTAAAGTTACATTAAAACTTCACGTAAAACGGTTTTGATATGTGTGGGATGAAAGCGAATTACAAAACGGGATTTTAATTAAATGTGCACTTTGACAAACTAGGAAAAATAGATAAACTATTTTAATTAAATAACCGTGACGTTAATACCTTGTCAACTATATATATCCTCAATGCTAGAAATAAGGTAGGTTACGTGCCGTATAGTATTTGTATATCAGAATCCATACTATTTGTTTCAGGTATGCACCTTGGAGTGAAAATTAATTCAGTTGTACACTTGGGGGTTTGCATTAAAGGGCGCACGCACGTCCTTCGCACCCTCGCAATTTCTGCACCGTAACTTAGGGTGTAAACTTTATTATTAAGACCCCATTAACCCAAAACCCGCGTAAAAATAAAATACCCTTCGCGCAAACAATATTAACACTTTTACATCGAACATAATTCATGGACTGATATAAAAGAAAGAAGTAGCGTACAACAATTATAAAATGCTTTAATAGAAAGAATACGTAATATATTTTACAATTAATATTTATTTGTATGGTATTGGACACTTATAATGAATGTGTTGAGATGGACATTTTAAAACTTAAATTTAATGAATAAATGTTTTTTTTTATTTTTTATTTTTCTTAATATGGTTAAAGTAGCTATGAATAAAAATTAAATAATTAGGAACGCATAAATTTATGATCGTAAAATGATTTATAAAATGCTTATGCTTTTAAACCACATAAAAAAACTGTAAGATCCGCAAAATATATTAAGAAACATAAAAGAAAATCATTTATTCGTTAAATTTAACAGTTTTTTTTATGTAGTTTTGCTTTTAAACCACATAAAAAACTGTAAGATCCGCAAAATATATTAAGAAAAATTAAAAAAATCATTTATTCGTTAAATTTAAGTTTTTGTCCATCTCAACAATTTCATTATAAGTGTCCAATACCATAGGTTTGCGGATCTTACAGTTTTTTATGTGGTTTTGCTTTTAAACCACATAAAAAAACTGTAAGATCCGCAAAATATATTAAGAAAATAAAAATAAAAAAAACATTTATTAAAGTGGAAATAATCGATTAAAAATATAGACTCCGCGATATAACAATATGAAAATGTGCTTAGATTTTTTTTTATCTATAAAGCAGAAAAATATTAGACTAAATTTTAAAAACGCATTGTGAATTTCACTAATCATTGATAGGAAAGGAAATTATAATAATAATATATTTATTTACCCAACAGGTTTAACCAACCCAATTACAGAGTAACATTTAATATGCTTGCACATGTGTAAATCTTAAAACTAATTACATATATTATATTAAACAGAAAAACAAAATTCTAGAGATGCTTATAATTATACAAAATTAAAAATTGAAAATACGAAAATTACATATATTATAATTAACAGAAAAACAAAATTCTAGAGACGCTTATAATTATACAAAATTCAGAATTTGAAATACGAAAATAGGTGAAATTGAAAATACGTTTTTTAAATCTTT
Organism: Philonthus spinipes; assembly: GCA_963082785.1. NCBI lineage: Eukaryota > Metazoa > Arthropoda > Insecta > Coleoptera > Staphylinidae > Philonthus > Philonthus spinipes. The sequence goes on from OY720310.1 coordinate 14,286,954, forward strand.
CAAACTGCAGTTAAATATGTCGCACTTCGTTGATATTGTGTTGTGAAATTTACATATCCGGAATATAGGAGAGTGTTCCAATATATTAGAATGCATGGTCCTGTTGTAAAAGCAGCATACATTTCTCGTTGAAATAGATGGAATATTAAATGGTAGTTTACTCAACAATTCTGGGCAGTCAATTTGATTTCGAATGAGTTTGAATAAAAATATTTGCCCATGAATTGATCTACGCATTGAAAGAGAAACGGCATTGAATTCTTGCAACAACAAATCATTGTTACACGACTGTTCCGGGTATGAACCAAATTTCTTAAACCAAACATACTTAAAAAACTTGCGTTGCACACTTTCAATGTTCTGTATGTGTGTTTGGTAATATGGGTCCCATATAGTTGAAGCATATTCAAGTACAGAGCGCACTAGAGCATTATAAAGGGCTATCAATGCATTCTCGTTCGAAAAGTGTCTAGTGTTTCGAATAATAAAACCTACATTTCTATTTGCTCTTGAAACTATGGATTGAGAATGTTCAATAAAGGTAAACTTTGAATCGAATATAATGCCTAGGTCTCTTATAGAATTGCAGCGTTCTAATGATTGGCCATCAATACAGTAATCAAATGAGATAGGATCACTCTTCCGGGTGTAGGTAACAGCTTTACACTTCTTAATATTTAATTGTAGGTTATTCCTAATGCACCAGTCCGACAGCGTACTGATCATTGTTTGTAATTCCATACATGCTTGGATATTTTGAATAGGGCTAAATAATTTAAGATCATCTGCGAAGAATAAATGAGGACAACATATATATTTACTTAGATCGTTAATAAAAATAATGAATAGTAAAGGCCCAAGATTAGAACCCTGCGGGACCCCGGAGTTAGAAATAAACGTGTTCGAGCAAAATCCATTAATATAAACATTATTTTCTCTATCTAACAAATATGATTTGAGCAAGTTTACTAAATTTAAATGAAATCCTATGGTGTCTAATTTTTTTATTAATATTGAATGATCCACTCTATCGAAGGTTTTAGCGAAATCAGTATATATACAATCAACTTGCGACGCTATATTAAGTTGTTCGCATACAATTTCGCTAAAGCAACCTAGATTTGTCACCGTTGAACGATTTTCCATAAAGCCATGCTGCTGGGGGGTGATGTAATTTTTTATATTAGAGTAGATTTGACTATAATCATTTCGAAAACTTTAGCGATATTAGAAAGCAGTGCAATTGGCCGGTAGTTCTCTATTACAGATGCATCACCCGATTTTAATACGGGACATATTTTTGTTTCTTTCCAAATGGTCGGAAAAGTAGATTAATTGAGCATAAGATTAAAAATATTTCGAAGTGGATTTAAAAAAATAATAAAATCGATGGTTAACAGATATCAACTAATAAATATAATAAAATGTTCAACCACCATTCATCTAGTGTTTTTCGAACCTCATCAGACTAGTGTGTTCCATGTGCAATGTCTTGATTAAGGCGACTGAACGGAAATTGTGTTGGGGTTATATACCCGATATTAATCATAATAATCGTTGACGATGCCACTTGAAATTAGGCAAAAGGTGGCGCTTGCGTCGTCTTTAATTTATTATGAATAATAAGACGACGTTATAATAAGACGATCGTTTGCTTAATTTCATGTGAGCATTGCATGGAAACCTCCATGAGGTTAGAAAAAAAAAAAACGAAATGGCTATCACGAGTTATCCATACTCTATTTGAATGGCGGATGAACATTTTATTAAATTTCAAGTAACTTGAATGTATATTTTAGTGAAATCATCTAAAAAGAGAATACATCTTTATTTACAAATTGCAAAGTTTCAGATAGTCAACTGAGAGGTGTTGGGGAGGTGGTATGAGATAAATATTTGTAATTTGTTGGGATTGATCGAAATACGTCATTTCGCAAACCATCTTTGTAATGTGCCAATGAGGCTCTGCCGTGTGGTAATGGATCGTCAGGGGAAGGATCGGTGTTCTAAGAAGCCAAATTGGTAGAGAGGAATAATGTCTGAGATATGGTGAAGGCTTTTTTTATTATGGATTCAAAGAGCTTGCCTAGAAGAGGAAGCAAACTTATGGAGCAAAAGCTGTTAAAGTCGCTTATGTGGGCTTCTGGTTTAGCAATATAGGTAGTACTACATCTCTTTCATTGTATTGAAAAGTATTGGGAAAGGTAAATGTGGTTGAATATTTTGATCTGGCGATGTTATCGTGGCTGAGGCTGTGTTTTTATCTTTTTGAAGGATTTCAAATTATTTTTCTTTTGCTATAGCTTCTTTGGGATTTTGAGGCAATTGATTTTCTTTACAAGATGTATATCATTCATTGACTGTTACTATCATAATTGTTATTGCTAGCAAAAGGTTTTTTCAAAGTGTCTGATAAAAATGCAGGCACAAGTTTTATCTTCATCAATAAATTTGTTTGTTACGGGGTCATTGATCCTCTGGATAAAATCTGTTTTTCGGTATTTGTTTCATTTATTTTGTCTTGTAATAACTAATGTTTCTTTCAATTGCCATCCAAAAACAACGTGGTGGTACCAACTTCATAAGTTCCTTGTTTACATTCACAATTCCTCATCCATAGAAGATACCATCTTGATCATGTTATTATTATTATTATTGGTGATTTTAACTTTAATAACACAAAATCAAGTCAAATCTCTTCTTTTATCTCAAATTCAAACTTTGTCCGCATCCACACTGATCCAATTTTTATTACGTCTAATTCTCAACCGACAATCCTGAATGCTACCCTTTGTACCAGCAACATATCTAATTTGTTCCTTAATCACCAAATGTCGATGGAAATATCCTCTTCCTAAATATAAAAAATAAAATAAATATATCATAATTCTCATTGAATACAAACGCCGAATGTATATACTCTTCAGGCAAATAGATGAAGTATGATCTATTTGCCTGAAGAGTCTATACATTCATACAAACATTTAACCGTCTAAATAAAGACAAAGATAAATAAAAACAATTAAGGATGCGCGTAGCATATAAATTCTAAAATTGCAATGTTTCAAGTTGTAATCCCCATAAATAATATATATACAGAGAGATTTTTTTATAAATATACATTAGTGGAAGTGTATACCTGCAAAAAAACGCGAGACAACCGCATTGAATAATTAATGTGTGTATGCTACGTTGATTATTTGGCATATATGTGTTCAGTTGCGTGTTATAGGCAACTAAACACACATATATTAATGCATTTGACTCGCGTATTTTGCAGGTATACATAGGGGAAATGTATACTGATAAAAAAAGCTCTGTATATACAAACATCTTTATTCAGACATATTATCAAAATTTTACAAAATATATTATAAGAATTTGTACACCATAGGTCTTTCTGCCCTGTATGAATTTATGGTGATTTGCAAATTAAAACTATGCTAACTAGCTGAACTGTCTTGAGTTAATGAATTTGTATATAGTGTCCATAAATAATATTTTACCTCATCGAAGCGAACTGCAATCTAGTGGTCAAAGAGTGGACAAGGCACCACTTAGTTTTCTATAAGTAAAGTAAAAATAGTAAGACCGAACGTAGTTGTTTTCCTTTATGTCTCCACTTTATTCTCTCATCCCTGCAAACGTTTGGCCTCCTGCCACAAAGTGCGCGGGAACAAGGAAAATAAACGGATTAGTTGCTCGGCAACTATTTTCAAAGAAAATGAGCTGTGCAATTGCAAAGGGAGGATTATTTATCCGCACCGCACGTCGTCGACCCTGAGGCCCTCGACACCCCATCTCCCAACGCCGCCCAGTGCGGGATGATCAATAATTTATGAAGCTCGAAATTAAAAACGTACTTTTGTTGCTGTTGTTGGGATTTCATAACGTCTCCTCTGCGTGCGGTGTAATATTAATCTTATACGTAAAAAATAATGCCAGCCAATAAGATATATAACGTTTTCGATATAAATTATTCCTTGAGCGTCAAATCCCTCGAGGTTTAATATTTTTATTTTTCTCTTCTTTAATTTATTTTGTTTCTGTCAATTACATAAATAAACAATATTAACAAATAAATGTTTTCAATGGGGAGAAAAATTGAGCACTTGGTTTATATCGCAATAAATTTGTTACAATAGTCAACTAATTTCGGCTAAAGGTGCTCATTTTTTTCTCATCACATCTACGCAACAACTGCTAATTTTCAATGGCGATGTACACAATTTTTTGATTTTTAAGAGGTTATATTAAATTATCTTTAATATAGACTGTTAACGATCATCACATTCTATCCGTATATTTTGACAACGACGAAAATGCAAAATCCAGGCGGAAAAACCATTGGTCGATAGCCAATTGGTAAATTCTTACCGCATGTATTTATTGTATTACCTTTGTTAATAAAGATTATGTATATATATATATATATATATATATATATATATATAAAATTATTAATTAACAGTAAAAAGTAGAACGTGATGTATATTAATAAAATAGAGTATTTATTCATTTGGTTACAGTTTAAATAAATTAAATAAAAAGAATTTAAAAATAATTAATAAATGGTGATGTATATTGCTTATACGTTGCTGACATCATGCACACAAAACCAACTGCAACAATAAAAACCCTACTAAATCTCTGGCTTAATATGGTGATCATCAGTGAGGCTTGACTTGGGGTGTATCAGTATATTTGAAAACTGGAAATCAGGCACACATTATGAGAGTGAACATGTTTTAACTGAATCATTACTACAAATACGAATCATTACTATACGAATTTTCTATGCAAACATTGCTAACATTTTAATTTTGTTCGCAAACGATTATAATTTTTTAAAAATCTTTCAAAATTGCGTTATTCTCTCTTATAGTGCAACACTATTACGAACTCTACTGTTACGCTGTCTTTATTTTTTGTTGGCAACACTTTATTGCAGGAATAGCACTAAACTCAAAATTGGACATAAATAAAACTATAAAATTTTATTTATGTCTAATTTTGAACCGAGATGGTAGTGGCCCTATTTGCAGAGGCCATCTCGCTTACTTCTTGCGTGGCTGCATGTTTTCCATTGAGGCAGTACTCTATAATTACACCAATCGTACATGTAATGTACGGAGTGAGATGAAATCCTTCATTTAATTTCTTTCTCTGAAATAACCGTGTTGTTAAAAATGCCCATACGTAGCATTTCCTAACATCACGGTTATTTTTATTGTTTCAACTCACCATAAGCATAGATCAACCAAGTATCATCTTCAAAAATTTTGCGTTTTATCTCGTCTTGATAGTCAGAAAAGATTTTTACAGAAGTCTCAACACGACGCTGTTTTTTTTTCAACAACAAAAAATCAGAGTTTCTGGTTCTAATAGAGATTCGACGCGTCTGAGACCCAAGTATTGACTAATCCTTTTGATATTATCACCAGCAAGATATATTTTGTTAATCCCTCTTAATTTCTCTGACTTTTTTCTCATCAGTTGATGTGGATGATCTTTCGGGAAGCTCTTTGTCTTCAACGCGTTTATGCCTTCTTTTAACAATTTGTACAAATCAAAAGATCTTGTTTTTGATTGAGTTCAATGCCTTTTGCAACATTCTAAAGGTTTCCGCAGCGGTTATTCCGTTAAGAAAACAAAATTCAATAATTTCAGGTATTGTAAAGAACTAAAAATGATTTTTTTGTGACGTACAAAATCAAGCATAACTCAAAAATTAAAGAATGGCACAGACAAACCAACCGATAAAGTCAAATGAAAGGGATGAACTGAGGAGTGTACTTTTGTTAGGTGGAGCTACTATCACCAAATATTCCAAATATATTTATTTTATGTTTTCAGCAGAATAATGATATAAAATTATTAGTATATTTCAAATTCATAAAATAAATACAATTTATTTGTATTGGTAGCACTTTTTGTTTATAAATAGCACGACGGCATTTGACACATTGACAGAAAAAAATACCCAGAATTTCGTATACGTTTACGAAATTCCGGGTATTTTTTTGGACACAGTAGTACACATTGGAAGAACATTAGAAATGTAATAATGGTAAATTAGATGATTAAAAAGTACTGTTTGAAGTATTAACGAATAATTTATTTTCGTTAGAATGGCACACATATTTAAATTTATTCTTTTTTTGACCGATTCATTTATTCTTTGACTTTGAATTATTACTTAAATCGGTATGTATTTTATCACGTAGAGATTTATATAATCGATTCATCAATTTGCATTTTATAAATCATTTTACGATCATAAATTTATGCGTTCCTAATTATTTAATTTTTATTCATAGCTACTTTAACGCATTTAACATTATAATAACCCTTTGGGGTACTGATCCGCCTACGTCAACGTCAACATCAACATCTCAGGAATGAGTACCCGCCGACAATTATCTTTTCCAGGGCGTAACTCCAATTATTCTCCGGATAAATATTTCTTAATTAAATGCGTGTGTGCAGAGGATTTCGTCATAATTACCGGCAATTAATCGCGGTAATCATGAATCAAGTGCAGTTATCCGGTTGCGGGGCGTCGTCGAAAATTAATGAGAATGACCGGCGGGTAGCCGATTATTTCGAAAATTTATTTTTTTCGGCATTACCTTTTTTTTCCGATTGGTGGGGGAGAGGAACGACTTACGCACAAACTGGAATCGAGATAAGGCCGGATCGGAACGCGTAGTTTTCGCTCGGCTGCTCGTACTATCGCGTGCTGCAATTGAATAATAAAAAAAAACAGTCAGACATAAAATGTGAAGTGATTAATAATAAATGGTGCGATTAGTGTCGTGTTATAATTTTCATGTGAGTCAGTGTTTTTGTTATGTGAGTGTGATAATCTGAATAATGGATCATAAATAAAAAGGTAATTAATTTATTCCATATTAGTTATATTTGTTAAAGAATTATTTTTTTTTTAATTTCAATTCATTAAAATAACTAAACTTTAACACCTACCAACAATTAATAATACTTTAGAAAATGTTTTATATTGGAAATATGTATTTTGGAAAACAATTGTTTACGTTTTTTCAAGTTACTGAAATGACATGTACGACTTCTCCATCGACTGAATAATTTGTACAAAATGAAATCATCAAAATTAATAATTAATTGTGGGATTATAATCAAAAGCCACTACCCTTTATTTGTGCATATTTTCTGCACACCTGTTATTTGAAATAGGAGTAGTAAATATTATAAATGGGCAACGTCGATCTTTTCGATTTTTTTTTTGTTACTGCAAAATTAAATATATAACAATTTAATTAATTATTCTATTCCAATAAGTAATTGATCCATATTTATTGAAAACGTCAATTTATTGTTACTTAATAACTTTATTTATTTAAAATTGCTCATTCAGAAATACTAAATATTACTCGATTTTGCCCAACACTAGTAAATATTACTTGTGTACATATTTTCTGAGGTGATATACTTTGGGACATTATTATTGAGTTTTTTTGCCCTTAATTTCTCTAAATTATATAAATTGTTGAAAAATTAAGGCTTTTCAATCAACTTTCAAATGTGCAAGGGAATATTGGTATTTGCAATTTCAAGTTCATTGTTAAGGAATTATTTAATTCAATTTCCTCGCTCCAGAGTCTTTTAAGACTTGACTATACTGCTTCATATTTATTAAAACAATGCATTTACACCTTCAGGAAAATTAAACTTTCTTTATTTTTACCATATCTCTCGTCTGGTACTTACTTATTTAATAAAACGATATTTAATTGTTTAATAAAATGATAGCTTTGTTGTGCTCATATTTAAATGTGGCTTCAATAAAAATATCTATATTCAGGGGTCAATACTAAAACTATTGAATTTTGTTATATTTCATGTATTAAATTCTGAAAAGAAAAGGAATCTCTAATTAAATTTATTATTACAATAATGGCAGGAAAACGTATGGTCGATAGCCAAACATTAACAAATCCAATATTGTTATAAAGCTAGTGTTTTTAAAAACATTATTTTTGTTTCGATTACTTTTAATAATTTTATTATGTTGAATTCTGGTATGAGTGGGCAAAATAAACTTTACAATTTTATGTTAAATATTGCGTCATTCAAAAGATGTACTTATGAACGTCGTGAATCGACCAGAGAAGAATGTGGTTATTAAAACTAAATATTTCCAGAATAGCAGCAGGAAATATGTATTTGATTACATAGAAATATATTGTAAATAATTTTTTCACGTTTATAATTCCAGCGCTCTCAAAGATTTTTCCTCTTATGGGCTTCATATATATACCTAAAGATAATAACATAAATTATATTTAGTTTATATTGATAAGTTTGGTTGAATCATCATATTTTGGTTCCAGGAACTGTATATATGAAAAATATTTGACAACGAAAAATTTATTTGACACAATATGATTATTATTTGAAGATGCATTCCAAAAACTCTGTAAAAATAGAATTAATAACTAAATTCTGCATACCTCACAACCTTAATATCCCTCCTAAGCATAAACACCCTTCTGTTACAATTCATCACTTATTTACATGACAGTTCAGCTAGCTAGCAAAGTTCTTATTTGTAAATCACCATAAATTCATGAGAGGACAGAAAGACCTCCGGTCGATAGCCCATGACAGATTACTAACCCATCAATATGTATTGTAATTATAAATATTTGTAAAGAATTCTAATTCTGCTGTTTGAATAAAGATGTTTGTATATAAAGAATTAATAGCTAAAATTATCATTATGATTACTCCTGGACAAAATTAACGTATCATACAAACTTTTAATTTGCTTGTTTTGTTTTAAATCGTAGTGTCTACGTTATATTACACTTAAATGATTTTTAACAAATGTTTTAAAAAATTGGAAAGGTATTATCGAAAAATCAACAACAATAAAGAGCAGAAATAAATAAAATTGTCAAATACAATGATAGCGGTGTTAATGAACAGTTTGGAAAACAAAATTGTAAGTGAAAATTAATCCTCATAAATTTAATTAAGTAGCGTGTGGATTCACCTCCATCTCCATTCGTCTGGGCATACTATTGATCAAGTTTTGAATGGTTTGTCGGCAAATATTTTTCCATTGGACAAGAACGACTTCTTGGAGCTCCCTAACATTCATTCGAGCAGTAATATGATGTCTAACTGATCGTTTTAGTGCATCCCAAAGATTCTCTATAGGGCTACTTAGAAGCCCGGATCTTCTAAGTAGCCAACCTATAGTAGGAATATTCACATATCGGAGGTAATCCAGTATCTCTCTAGCAACATGTGGTCGAGCAAGTTTTGCTTGAGAGATATTGATACGAACCCTTTCATATCTTGCATAAAAATGAAAATTTCCCCGACAAATTGAGCAAATGGCATCACATGTTTTCTACGATGTTTCCTACGTAGAAATATGCATTTATGGATCTCCTCCGTATAGGAATCAAATCCATGCGCCATTCGAAACAAATTCCTCTCTAGAATATTATTGATCCACCAAAAAATGGGATTCTGGAATGATATTACAGGCGGCCAATGTCTCCCCGGCCTCCGCCAAACCCGTTGATTTTATACTTCTTGATTCGTCTGAAAACAAAACTAGCTAAAAATAGAAAAAGGATTTATTCACTTGGCTACAGTCATTTAAATAAAAAGAATAACTATTCTCAAAAACTAGCTTCCAGTCATCAATGGTAAATTTACGTCTTCCCTTGCAAAACGTAGCCTAGTAACTCTATGTTTCCAAGTGAGCAGTAGTGTAGTAGCTGGTCTTCTACTGTCCAATCCTTTTTCATTGAACCTTTTGACTGTTCGTCCAGAAATTGCTACATTTCGAATTGCAGCTAGAGCTTTGTTTAGCTCTAAACTGGTATAACTCGTTTCTAAGGCGAATTGCTTAAGATATCGCTCATCTCTTGCATTCGTAGACTTCATACGACCTTGTCATGGGATTCTACAATAATTTCATAATTCATTGTAACGTTTAACTGTTCGACTAATAGTTGATTGGTCAACTCCTTACAAATTAGCCACATATCTCTGGCTATGTATTTCGTTAACTAAAGTTACAGCTTTCACCGCTTCATCTTCTCGTAAGTTAATGAATGGCTCATGACTTCTACTCTAAGTGCACTGGACAAGCAGTTCTATTCAGTTAAACATACAAACTTTATAAAAATAACTCTGTATTATCTGTTGTCTGAATTTATTACATTTCATTAATCACTTTAAACAGTATTAAATGTCTTATTAGCAAATAGTTGCAAATTGTTGATTCCTTTCTATCTAACATTTGCAATTGTTTATGGGTACTGATAGAGGATATCGTAGGCCACCTATATAAAATGTTCAATGATTTAAAAATAAATAAAAACAATAAAGAAAACGAAAAGTTTGTGTGATGCATTATTTTTTTCTAGGAGTGTAATGTAGTAATTACTAGTTGTATATTTGGTTTGAGTATAACGTGAAGTGATGTAACTTGAATAAAAACACTTGGTTCATTTCTTACTTCAAATTGTGAAGTAAGAAATTAACCAAGTGTTTTTATTCCAGTTATTACTAGTTTTAGTTATTAATAAATATTGTATTAATTGTTGTTTATTTTTAATTTATTTCATTACAAATATTTAATATTGTTGATGGAATTAATTCAAATATCACAGAAAAAAAGCAACAATCAATTTGATTAATTTAATTTATTATTATTGCATACATGAACACGGCAAAATCATTATTCCAAGGACTCCACAAAATTAAACATTTGTTAAATAACTTTTTTGTTATTTTACTACAACATACATACACAGAGGATTTTATTTCACTAAGCATGCTGTCTTCAATTTAATAAAATTCATATCACACGTCAACGCTTTAGAAACATATTCAAGTAATTGATGAATTTCCATTAATGTTAAAAACTGCCACAAGAAAGAAGTGTTGGATTTATTTGTAGTACATTTTCTTGAGAGGCTAATCTATTGAAACTATCTATAATACAATTTTAACTTCAAATTGGAACGATTTCGTGAAAAAGTACTGAAAAAATAAAATAATAAAAATAAATAATTTCACGATATTAACAGATGAAAAAGAAATGGTGACGTTATCCGAACAAAATAGTCGAAATATTTTAAATTCCAAAACCGTCTTTATTGATTAATTCAGCTATAAACAAATCAAGTTTTACAATAATTTTAAATAAACTTTTAAACTTGATTTGTTTATATCTGAATTAATCAATAAAGACGGTTTTGGAATTTAAAATATTTCGATTATTTTGTTCGGATAACGTCACCATTTCTTTTTCATCTGTTAATATCGTGAAATTATTTATTTTTATTATTATTATAATTGCTGGCAATGATCAATAAAATTCGAACAATACCTTCGTCCGACTGCAAAAATTACTTACACTATAAGTTTTTGATAAACATCCATCGAAACAACTACTTCCCGAGCATATACTCCACCGGAAATTGGATCGCACAATAGATATTTGTTGGTTGCATACCAGTATTATTGTGCATTTATTTAAAGAAAGGAAACCATAAATAATAATTACAAGGCTATCTGCAGACACATGTTTGGGGATTCATCCCTCATCAATATAGCTCTGCCTTGTAAGCCCTTAGTTGTTTTATTGATCATTGATAGAAATTATCCTTGTTTACTTTTGTTGTAATTTAATTATCTGCAAATGTGTGATTCATCTCTTGATTACAAACTTGTAATTATAAAAATTAAACTATATGTTTAATTTACATAATTATTATACAACAGCAAACGTCTAATATTAGACCTTTGTTATAGTATTTCTATCACATAAGTCAAATTATCACAGTAGCTAAAGAGGAAATAATTTATTAATTATTTTCAAATTCTTTTTATTTAATTTACATAATTATTAGTTCCTAACACTTTAAAATCTTTCTTCTATTCTTAATTATTCCATATACCCAATTTATACACAATCAATTCCCACAATGGTCGAAATCTTATTGATGACGTAAATTATTAAAAAATGAAATGAAATTAATTCTTCATATAGACACATTAATGATAGTAAATTTCGAGTTAAAATTAACGCGACGTGAATTTTTAGTTAATGACATAAAATTTTATCCATTAATTAAATACAGTTCCAATGCGTTGACATGGATTTTATTAAATGGATCTTAGGCTTATGTTTAAGGAAATAGAATCCGTATGTGACAAAAAACCTTCTGGTCGATGGAGCAGACAGACTAATACCTACATGTATTTTAAATATGTTTGTTATATTCTTTTGTATTATCTATTGTGTGAATAAAGTTGTGTGTATATATATATAAAATCCGCACTGCATATTTCGATTATTATAACGTTTTTTTAATAGTACAAGAACTATTACTAAAATTAGATCAATTGAATTAGATCAATGAAAAAAAAATCAATTATATTATATATATTATAATATTATGATAAAAAATAATTTTACCATATTTCAAATTAAAAATTGTCCGAGTTGGTGTACAGGGAAAGTAATTAAAAGCTGAAAAGGAGTTTCTCGAGTAACTCACCTGAAACCCTTCGATTGTGTCAACAAATCGCTGCGGAAATCCGTTCATTACACGCCGGGGATTAATTAAAATTTTGATAAATCATGCCCAGAACTTAAAATGCTACCCAATTATAAAACTCGTCGACGTCTTGATCTCAATTCCCCAACTTACCAAAGGGAGTATTAAAGTTGTAACGGCCGTGCAAAGGGCTTAACACTTGAATTTCCGCAAAAAAAAAACTTGACTCATATATTAATTAATTGCTGTAAGCGCGTTACGTGGAGGTGATGTAATTAAATAAAAATCACTGTAAACTTTTCTTCACTGAATATTTATTTGTTCCAAATTACAAAGTGATCGTTATCAATGGAAATATAAATGCTATTTGTATATCCATTTACAATGATCACTTTGTGATCGAAATGTTCATTTGGAACAAATAAATATTCAGTGAAGAAAAAAGATTACAGAGTTTTTATATATACATAACATCTTTATTGATGCTTTGATATAATTTAGATATAAATATAAAATTCAATTTATTTAATATGAACAAAATGGCTATCATCTCTTAACCGGAACTCCTTGTCTTTATGTTATGTCAGTCGTTAATGAGTGATGCGATGAATTTTTTGTGGAATTGGGATATTCGATTTTGGAAACAGTGTTTTTATTTAATAAAATATTAATTATTAAAATTTAAAGAGAGAAAACGTGTGAAAACGTCGGGTTTGTCGAAATTTTGCAACAAAACAATATATAGACTTAAAACAATGATATAAATAATTAATACGTTATATTTCAAAACCAATTGTCATAAATACTTAGCTAAAGATAATAAATCTATTTAGACTCGAAAAATTGCAATAGTCATTTTTTTCAATTAATTATGATAAAGCTTGATTATAATAAAATTCAATGGTGTAAGCGCCGGGCTATATAATTCGTGATTGAACTTCATATAAGAAAAAGTCTGTATTATGTTAAGTGTTGGTAGAGTCAATTCCCAGATTGGGTTTATATATGTGTTTTATTGTCGATCAATGTTTCTTTAATTTTATAACCAGTCAAATCAGGTATAATTTTACATTCTTCAAATGTATACATGAATTTGTTTTTTTTTTAAATCCACATGACTCTTTGGGGATAAAATGTAGTTTCCTTGTAAAGGATTCACCTCGCACATTATATCAGTATATATAATATTATTATCCCTTTTCGGGGTTACGAATAAATAAGCTAGAAAGGCAAATTTGCTAACCGTTTCGTAAAAAATCTAGAGGGAGGCCATATTTTGATCATTTGTTCGAATAAGAATATTCAATTAATTACAAATAAAAAAATCTATATTTTTAATAAAAAGGTGTATAAATTTACTAAAAGTTCTATAAATAAATAGAAGTTGATTAAATGATTGAATTACAAAATTCAGTGTAGTAAAAAGAATCGTTTAAAGAAATTTCACCTCACACTGAGAAGTAGAGAGACACATATAACGATGTTATAAATAAAATAAAATAAAATAATTAAAGTAATTTAGCATTTTTATTTTTTACATTTGAAATTCTTGCTCTGAAAAACCGGGTTGTTTCCTTGAATCGTTTTCAATTTTCCTATTTACAATTATTTCCATTCATCAGTTTTTTTATCATCGTATGTCTAGACAGAGGATTTCATTCACACGGCGAGTTTCTACCCTTATTAGAACTCTTGTTGTTTTTTTTCTCTGTGAAACGCTATAAAAAGATCAAATAAAATTAGTGGATGTTGAATGCTTCAATTCGTTTATTATATTTACATTTTTTTATCATAATCCTTGTTAAATACTAAGTATTTGCACCTTTTATAAAAAAAAAATCCTTTGATGTTGGGGATGTAATACATTCATTTTAAAAGAGACATATGTATTAAATGTAATAATAGTACGTTCATTAAAGGATTTAATTTTTACCGTAATAATCATTAACATCAGCTGCCAGATGAAGTTACTGTTTAGCGAAGTAATTGTAATATAGTTTATGAAACTCAAAAACGTGTTTTTCCTTATAATATAGGTTATTATTATTAATAATAGCAACGATTTTTATTCTTTAAAGTTTAAAGTTATAAATAAAATAAATAGAAAGAATTGTTAAAATAATTAATTATTTACGGTATATATATATATATATATATATATATATACCACCGCATTTCTCGTTATTAATTAAATTAAATATATCACGAATCATTTGAATATAAAATTTATATCCTTAAGAAATAAGGAATATTCTTAAGCGAGATGACAACCTGCAAGGACGAAAAAGCGAAAATTCTGATTTTCTTTTATCAAAAACGAAACAAACTAAATAAAATCCAATTACACCAGTTTATTTAACATACATTTGTAGTTAATTTCGATTTTTTTTTCGACTTCTCTGAAAATTAGGTCTTTGGGGCTCCTGGAGATGCAGAAATTATTTCAATTACATTCAGAATGAGTTCGATTTTGAGACAAATGGTTTGACAAAAAGTCGGCCTCCTGAGTAAAATAAGTGCTTTTTCGGTTCTAAAAGTCTATATTTGATCGGCTGTAAAAATTAGAAAATAAATAATAGGCGAAATCCGAACGATAAACGACTAGGAAGAATAATTTAGCAAACAAAATGCTGTCATATTGAATGAATACACGTTGAATTATCGCCGTCAATAATTTTGAAAATACGGTTTCGAGATAATCGCGTTCAAAGATTTGAGATGAGTTAACTAGGGTCATGATTAACTTTGCATAAACTCGCATAACTTTGGCAATTTGTATCCAATCAATATGAAAGTTTTTAGGAAATATTCCTAAATATGTACACTGCAGAATTCCGCAATAAATAATGATTTATTGCTATTTTAAATAAAAAAAAGTAATTTAGCAGACAATTGTTATAATTGGTAATACTATAAAGAATATAAATAGTTATAAAATAAACACGACATACACAAACTGTTTGTGTTATAATCGGATTATTTTTGTTATTTAATTATTTCATTTATTTACATAAATATATGGAATTTATGTAAATAATTCGCATTTGAATGTCGCTTATCCGTTCCATTTAAGTCTTGTCGAAAACTATTTTACGAGCGCCCACGTTTTACTACAATTGGACCAATGAACAATTATGCGGTTCAATTTAGAATTGTCGGGGATTATTTAGAATGGACATTTAAATACAAATGCGGATACATAAGTGGTTAATTGAAGTGATTGATGTATTGGATAATTTATCCTGTCGTTAAAGTTGACCGTAATTAGTAACGCAGGAAACTGTGTAAAATTTATTGTGTGTATTTGCCTACTTGTTTATTGAAGAAGATTTAATCTTTATTATAGTAGTACTTAAAAAAAAACAATCATCTTTATTCAGACAGCAGAATTACAATTCTTTACAAATATTTTTATTTACAATACATATTGGTGGGTTAGTAGTCTGTCATGGGCTATCGACCGGAGGTCTTTCAGTTAGTACTTTAAATTAATTATTTACGGAAACATCAGCTTTATACATATTTAGTTTAAAATTGTAAGGTGAGGTGCTGTTGAACTCTATGTTGGCTAATAAATAAAATAAACTATCCTAGTTGTCCCTGATTTAATGATGAAACTGATATGAAGTTTTTGGAAGCTGGAGTAGGCAAGATTGAGATATATATATATATATATATATATATATGTGTGTTTGGTGATTTTCATTCTTATAAATCGTTCGAGTGCTTTTCATTTTCTTATTTATATATATGTTTTATATATATATATATATTTATGTGTGTATTTGGTGATTTTCATTCTTATAAATGTACGGTCTACTGTGGGCAGCCCCTAAACTTGTTCCACTAGCCTACGGTATTCACAGATTGCAAATTAATTGCGTTATAGAAGATGAGAAGAAGATTTGCTTCCAGAACAAATCGAGGCGATTGAAGACTTTGTACAGAGCGTGGAAATTGCTGCCTTCAACTAAATCTAAAGAAGGAATTTTCAACTTACTTTATCCAATAATTGTGCTGTTATTTTTTTAAAATATTGTTTTTCAATTTTGGCCTCGAATACGCGTCCATATGACCAGCTCTCAGATTTGTAAATATATTTCATGAAGTATTAATTAATTCCCTATGGAAAGCAAGCTGAGAAAGGCAACTTCAATGGTAAATATACACATTACTAAAATCACGAGGAAAACACATTCCCTGAATATAAACATTTCTCAAAAAAAAGAGTATCCTTTTTATTGTTAAGTATACTTATTATATAGCTTTAACAGAATACTTGTTTTGTTTTTCATTTTTGAAATATAAGGGTTTAAACATCAATCCATTTCAACTTTCATTTGTTAAAAACATTGAAATTTCAAAACTCGAAGTAATAAATCATATCCAAATGACCAATCTTAAATGTAGGATGGAATCATATCATAACAATAAAAAAGTATAGCATTCCATTAAAAATAAAATATATATTTCATACTAATATAAACAGGATTTATTCACTTGCTCTTATATTACGTAACTTTTATTTTGTTTCTGTATTAAATATTTCAATTAAAAAATTGTTGCATTATACAATATGTTATTGTTATGCTACAGCAATTGTCTATTATTAGACATTTGTTAAAGTACTTATGTAACATAACTCATATTGTCACAGTAGATAAAGGGAAAATAATTTATTAATTATATTAAATAATACTCTTTTCTATTTATAAATTTATTAATTATTATCAAATTCCTATTTATTTAATATATTTGATACGTCCTGTAAATATTGGACACCCTACATATATGAAACTAATTTAAAAATGTGGAAATTAATAGTAGCTATTAAATTATATAAGTAACATTTTTTTTTGTATATTTCTAAATAAATGAGATATTGGACTTCATGGCAATCTTGCACCACCCTGATGTCTGTCAACTGCGAAAAATATTATGGAACATAACAAATGTATTACTTACCCTAATTATTTATATAATTTCTTATTTAAAAATGTACAAATGTAAATTACATTAGGCATCTATTTTGTTTATAAATAAATGAAAATATGAAAGAAGATTTTTTCAATAGACTTTGATTAAAACACTTGGTTTGTTTCACTGATTTTTTTATTTTAATTATTTGATTATTTAAAAAATCAGTGAAACAAACCAAGTGTTTTAATCAAAGTCTATTAATTAAATATGTTTCACCATGGGTTAAGTGAGAAATTAATTAAAAAAAATATTAATGTGCATTTGTTTAACGTACTTACGTAAGTAAGTCAATAGTCACAAAGCTAAATGTGGAAATAATTTATTAATTATTTTCAAATCATTTTTTATTTAGAAAAAAAGATTTTTTTCTTCTTATTCATTTATTATACATTTTATAAATTACGGATATGGATCATGAAGAAATTCTCTGATGATTTACACTTTGCGCAATATGTATTCTCGCATACTTTTGAAGATTGATAATATAATGAGAGAGTAGTAATTTAAAAGCAGCTTAGGAGCATGTTTTCGTCATAATCGTTAAGTGTAATTTGTGATTGCCAGTAGCTCAACACATGGCTCTCCCTTTTATTTTTTTACGCTTGTCAGCTGGTATTTCATTAAGATGCATATTAATTTAATTTGGAACACCAAGCCAACTTAATCACAATTATTTATTACTGGGATGTAGTCTACCACTTCTGTTTAGATAAAAAAAACAATTGACGAAATTCAGCGTATTCAAAACTCCTGCCTTAGATTATTTTTTTGTTATTAGGAAATTCCAGCAGATTAGTCATAAGCTAGTGGACATTGGTTGGCTCAAAATGAGTGATCGTCGTCCACATTTTGTCACAAGATCATAATAATCAAAACCACACGCTATCTCTACTAAAAAATCAAGTTTCGCTCAGACCTCCACGCCATTAATATACGCTCTAGGGGATTGCTAAGCCCACCTCAGTTTTTGTAGTAAGGTCTTTAACTTTTAAAATACCTAAGGTGTATAACAACATCCCTCGAGCATATAAAGGAAAATTGGTCACATCTTTTATAAAATCTTTCACAAATTACCCCAGTAATGATAGTCATGTATGAGCATGGACGATTTTATTCATTAATATTTAGGTATATAATTTTAGTTTGTATTTTTATCAACAATAAATGACTAAAGTTGTACATTTTCGAGAAACGGTGAGAAAACTGATTTGTTAATGTGACTAAACTTAATTTGATTTTGTTTCTTTGGTGATTTAAACTTAGTATAGAATGGTCTAGTTGTAAATCAGTTGCGGCACTTAGCCAAGACTGAACGCCATTGGATTTCTATTACTATTTACTGTATACGAATAATCTCTTGTTACAATTGTATCTCTTGTTTTGTTGTATTGGAAATAAATATTATTATTATTATTAAGGCCGAAAGACCTCTGGTCGATAGCCGTTTCTCTTAAGAATATATATTTGTTTTAAATTGTTTCATGTATTGTATATTGAATTAAATATGTATGTATTCTTTGGGAATAAAGATGTTTGTATATATATATTATTATTAAAAATTGATTAATACTGAAAACTTGGTAAGAAACAATTTTATAAATATAACTTACTTATATCCATTTTTTTATTTCATTTTTTGTATTCAAGTAGGTTAGATACTGTTTAATAGCATGGTATAAGATATTTAGAGGGGCAAAGAAATACAGCTGGATAAAAAATGTTGCTTTCATTTAATTAATATTTCTTTGATATAATATAAAATTCATGGCTTCCTAAAAAATAATGAGATGAATCAATTCTGTGTTTATTTAATTAAAATTAATTAACATTATCTTAATAATTTTTTTACATACATTTTATTCTTAATTCGTGATTTACAATATATATATGTAAAAACTTGTATATGATCACATAATGAATTGAATAAAAATAATTTGAAAATAATTAATTAATAAATTATTTTCCTTTTAGTTACTGTGACATAATTACAATACATGTAGGTGTTTGTCTGGACTATCTGCCTGTTGTTTTATAATATTGATTATTTTAACAAAATTGTACACCACTAATCTATTTGGCTAGTCTTGTCCTCTGCATACATAGCTTTTATTTGATATGTATTTTTGACCCGTGCAAAGGTATTATCTATTAATAGCAATACATTATTTATATTATTATTATTTTATACATTTTCTCTAAAAGATAAACATGAAGTCAAAAATTTGCAAACAAATGTTTTTTGCGTGAAAAATCCCTAATATTTGCTCATGTGAACAAATGTATGTCTTTTAATTAATATTTGTGCTTAAATATAAATAAAAAAAACACTTGCAAAGAATGTAATTATGACTTCCATTCAGAAGCGTAGTAAAGAGCGAATGCAAAATATAGATTTTAAACAAATCGTAATATTCAAAATTGAATAATACGAACACAGCAAATTAATTATCCAGATCAAAGCTTAAATACTAATTCCCCCAACAAACAGTCAACATCCAAACAGCTTTGCTCGCCGTGCAAACCCGGCTGACGCAACAAAGCGCCCGCGTCGTTTTAATAATGAAATTACCAAAAATGTTCGTTGACATTAACCGAAATCAATTAAACAGCCATTTTCCTTTACCGTACAAAACAATCCGTGTTTATCATTTGCCGAACCCACGCAATGTGAATGAAACGAACGAGTCGATTTCGTAAAACTTAAATAAATTACATTCAATGTGAGGAAAATAAATTACATTATTATACTTTTTTTTCTATTATGAATTAATTTTATGTTTTATGATTTCATACCGTTGTAAATTCTAATTTCCATAAATAAAAAAAAACATATATTTTTTTAATAATTATTTACGAAAAATAGTATAGAAAAATATAATAAAATATAATGGGGAAATATTTACAGTGAGGTTTTAATTTCATCAAACATAACTGTTTAAGAATAAATAACATATGTTAATGATGCACGCACAACATACTTCAAGAAATCAAGGGAGTATATTGTTAAAATCATTACGAGTACAAATGATAAAAAGTACACAAATTATTTAAAATTACTTAAATATATTATTTATATACATTAACCTATGTTTTAGAAAACGTATTATAAACATATATTCAAACAAATAAAATCCTCTCTAACAAAAAATTAATGGATGTGTATCACAAATAAATTTATACTAAAATTATCCCTGCTGCTCAAAATAGTTCAGCAATTAAATTAACAAAATAGTAACACATTTTTCAGGAATTAAACGGTGAAATCATAAAAACAAAAAAGCATCGCGTTTTAATCTTATTAACAAAACAAACATTTTTTTTAATGCAACACTATATATTTTATGACAAAATGATAGAGATGACAATTTTACATTCCCCGTATAAAATATTTGGAGAAAGAACTATGATATTCAAAAAAAATCATTAATTACATCTATTCATTTGAGTGTATTTTCAAACAATTTTCAATTTTCAATATATATATATATATATAGTTGTAATTAGTGATTTATATATATATATATATATATATATATATATATATATATATATCAGGGAAAGTGGCAAAGGCTATATTGACATGAAATAAAGATAATTGAGTTTCATAACAATTTAGAACGGTATAGAAATGTTAGAAAAGCGTTGGAGTGATTGTATCACTGTAGAACGAAAGTATATAAATGAATACATTTTTCTAGGTTAGTCCCGGGAGTTTTTGACCCATGAGTTATTTTTTTACGATGTTATTTTTAAAAATATAAGTTTTCTTTATTACTTTTAATAGCCTATATTTTTACGAGGCATAAAAAATATATTTTTTTAATTATCCATATTTTTTTATATAAAATAATTATACATATATACATTTTTTAACAAGGAAGGAAAATGCGGCGATTGTAATGAATATGATCATTAAAAGCCATTAGCGGTAGAATAGCTGTGGCCGTTTCGCATTACAGACATGAAAATTCCTGGCACTCATTTCGAGAAGGACTCTCCCTTATACATTTTTTTGCGCAGTCCTGCTTCAGGGGCATTAATAAAGGTCATTAATATCCTCGCCTCTCCTTTCCACTGTAGAGCCCTCTACAACACGAAATCACTCCAAGTTTTCATTAAATCCTGCCGGATTATCGGCATTACTCCGCCACAGTTATTACAGGTGAATCCTAGAAGGGCAGAATTTAATTATTCAACCTAATTTGAATTTACAATTTCCATGTATATATTCCGTGATATAATTTTGGTTTTCGTCAATAATTTGTTTCTTTCAATGTTTTTATTAATATATTTATTTGTATTCGACAAAAAGTAGTAGTTCCTTACGAAATAATACAAAATAATTTTTATTTTGTAAAATCTCAAAAAAAAAAATCATTCACATGGATGCATACATTTCTCAAAAAATATTGTTATTGTATTTGTAATTTTATTTAAACAAAATACACAAAACGAGATTTTACTAACGTTTATCAAAACCAGTTTCGTTAATATTGAATAGAAATCATAGTGATAATTTATCATTTCTAATTTTCGAAATTTTTAATGTAATATATATAATAATGAGTTATAATAATAAATATGAATAACACTCTGGGAAAATCCCAGCCCCCCGGTTTTGATAAAATTCCGAGATTTATCCTAAAATCATTAAATACTGCTACACCCACCAATACTTCCCTCCTTATTTAAAAAAATAATAATAACCTTTATCCCAAAATCAGAAAACAATCCTACCGTAGTTTCTAATTGTCGCCCCTATTAGTCTGTGTAATTGGAAAATTATTTGAATCCCTAATTGGACAAAAAAATCATCGAAATTTATATTAAAGCCATTCCAGAATACAAGTTTGGTTTCCTTCCTAGAAAATCAACCGCACTTCGTCTATCCATTCTCACCTCTAATTTGCAAACCAACCAACTAGAAGGGCGAAAATGTGCCGTATATATTTTTCGACATTGAGTCGGTTTTGGCATATTGGCTTTCTTTACAAATTATACCTTCTACAAATAGTACACCATTTAATAAAGCCTATCTGCAGCTTTCTTTCAAACCGAAACTGCCAAGTAAGCACTCATCAAAAACTCTCCCATCGATTTCATATCTTACAAGGTGTTCCTTAAGGCTTACCCTTATCCCCATTCCACAAGGATATCCATAATCATGATCCCGCATATTTTAACCCTACCCAGTATGACCTCTTATTTGCCGATTATACTGCCAAAACACAACCCTCCAGACAGCACAACAGTACCTCCAAAAATCCTTTGATTCCTTCGAGGCATAGTGTTCTAAATGGAGCATCAAAATAAATCATACTGTTAAAAATTGCGATTACTTTACGGATATTTCCTTACATTAACTCCCTTACTTTGGTAAGATAATTCATATAATTTAGGGGCTCAAAAGGTCTCGTGATGGTTCATCAAATAACCGACTTTGTAGTTCTTAATTCTATTCCTTTTCATTTATGATATCAACTTGGAGATTTTGATTAATGTGTGTTATATTTCGTAAGGTGATTACTTTATAGATATTTCCTTACATGAACTTGTCTGCTTTACTCAGATCATTCATGATTTAAAAGCTCAAAAGGTCTCGTGAGGATTCACGACTTTACGGACTTAGTGAGTTACTTCTATTAAATCTCCTGACTTTAATGACGAACTTTACGAGTACATTCCATATAAACACCTACGACAAGTGACAGATCAATAATTTCGTAAACAAAATTTATTAAGGAGGATATGCTAGCGAGAATTTCCATAATTAATATAGTATAGTAGTATCTACACTAAAACTCTATCGTTTTATTTAAATAAACTGTACCTTTTCTATTGTATACGCCATGAAGGATATTTGAGTTTAAGTATTGTAACAAATTAAAGAGCAAAATTGTTGCATTATACAATATGTTATTGTTATGAAACAGCAAATGTCTATTATTAAACATTTGTTAAAGTACTTATGTAACATAAGTCAAATTGTTACAGTAGCTAAAGAGTAAATAATTTATTAATTATTTTCAAATTATTTATATTTAATTTATTTAAATAACTGTAATCAAGTGAATAAATCCCGTTTATCTTTTATTACTTTTTATGTCTTATTTTCCGTGATATTTTTTTAATAAGAGTTTACGATGGAAAACTAACTTTCATATAGTTGTATTTGTGATTTGAAAATACTGTCACTAATTTTATATGCTGAAAGTATTTATGTTGAATTTATTGGATTGATTTATGTTGTTGAGTTTGCTGATTGAGGCTCATTTTAGTTGAATAACTTTTTACATGTTGAGCTTTATTTCTTTAATAAACCAATTAAACCTTGTTGTTAAGTATTATTTCTGATGTCTTTTTTTGACTTAAAGTGAGATAAATTATTATTGATTTATATTGTTTAGTTTGCTAATTGAGGCTGATTTTAGTTGAATGAATTTTTACATGTTGAACTTTATTTCATTTAATAAACCAATTAAACCTTGTTGTTGTGTATTATTTCTGATGTCCCTTTTTGACTTAAAGTGAGATAAATTATCCAAATAAGTAAGAAGATTTAAAAACTTTAATATGCTATCATTAATCCAGGTGTGAAAATTAATATTTTTCCAACTTTAAAGATTTAGTCTACCGTTATTTCAGTATGCTGAGCCGATTTTTTAATTGTAGTTCGAACACCTCTATCTCTCACAATTATTATTTACAACACTACAATTTCCCCTTCGAATATTTGTAAATACCTCGTCATACTTTTCGATTCAAAATTATCCTTCAAACCCCAAATGCTATGGACATAAAAATACAAAATAAAAATAAGTTATTTATTTGTTTAAATATTCTTTAAATTAAAAATAAGGGCTCGGTATTTTAGATCGCTCAGGTGTAAGCACCAGGACATAAGAGACAAAACCGCTATGCAGATTTAAAAATGAATATTCCGACCCTTATTAGATGTAGTCTTATCTTTTTTACTCAAATCAAACCAAATATCAGTTTCCGAAAGAAAGTTAGACATTCCAAAAAAAACCCTTAACAATTCCTTCAACGAATACCTCTACAAATTGACCCAAATTACGCCTATAGCCCAACAACAAATCTTACAACAAATCCCTGTTTAATAATAATAAGCAAACAAATAAATAAAAATTCTAAAACTATAGCACTTTCTTAAAGATACAGAACTACATTCTAGAGAAAAATCGAATAGAAATATACAATTCGCTTTTTCTCTCACAAAACATATACTAACAAAATATGAGGAATCACGGCACAAAAAACCATAAGAGTAAAGAGTTTTGATTGTGACAAAAAGCTTTTCAGATCTTTCCACTGTTATGAAAAGCTTGGATATAATGTTTGGGTTTAATCCGTTTAGCCATTTATGCGCAATTGCGGAAACACACACACACACACACATATTTTTTTCAAAAGTCGATGGAATGGACTCAGGGGACCTTAAAAATGCACATCCGTTAAAATTATCGATTCGAAAATGTTTACAATCATAATATCTTCCCTTGGACAGGGGTCTGGGGAAAGTAAAAATAAGAATATTATTAGCTTATTTATTGAAAATAATTTTACTCAAAAACTACATAAACATATCTTGTAGTCTCTTATTTCAATAAGATAATGAAAGTATATATACAGTGAAAATAGTGTTGTTCACCGAGCAAATTAAAATTATTCTGTCATTTTGTGGCGGTGTGTCATTGCGACGGTCTCTCGCAGATTTTCCGGTACTTATATTCTATTCCCTTTATGTTAAAAAAGAACGCATACGTAATTACATGTTGACTCAGTTTGCGCATCATGTTACAGCCACTTAAGCGTCTAATTGAGCTTCCAACTTTGGATATAGTCGGAATATCCAGAGCGCAATTAAGCACACACAAAGGCACAAAGTGTTATTATTACACTTACTTGTAAGTTTACACACCGTGTAATGCACAATTGCGTATAATGTTTATTAATAAATTTTACACAGTAAATCAACCAAATATTCTAGTAAATTCTCAAATAACTTAATACAGATTTGTTTGCAATAAATTTATATTTTATTTTAGTATTTTTATTTTTTTACTTTCCACAGACCCTTGCCCAAGGGATAGAATTGTGATCGTAAACGTTTTCGAATCGCCAATTTCAATGAATATGCACTTTTTGAGGTCCTTTGAGTTCATTGCATCGAGTTTTAAAAAACGTATGTGTGTGTCGTTGTTTTTCCGCTATAGCGCATAAACAGCTAAACTTTATATTTATTTATTTATACAAACCCAACAGACATAGTCCATTCTGTCAATGGACTATGTCTGTTGGGCTTACAATATTTACAAAATTATTTTATATGGCGAGTACAAAGTTATATCTAAACTTTATATAATAGTGGAATGAACTGAAAAGCTTTTGGTTAGAATTAAAACTCATTAAGTGCAACTTTACTCTTAGTGATTATTCATTATTTAGTTCGAATATAAAAATGTTTCAAATAAAAGATTTGGTTCTTGAAATAATAAATATTTTTTTATAAAACTTTTATTGTAGGACCTTCACTTTTCATTTAATAATCGGAGGAATTTCATATACCTGATAAATTCCCTTAGAAAAAAAAAACAATTATTTGTATAATCTTTTTTATGTTGGCTGTGGAGACTTTAATTATGTTAATAATTATAAAAATAATAAGTCAAATAAAATGTTAAAATGCCGTCATATTTCGCAAACGCCTCCAGAATATTCAAAAGCCATTGTAGTGTAAGAAATTCTCGGCTTTAAGTTTAAAAAATATTAATCCATTTTTTCAATTAATATTTTTTCCTTTACTATTAAATGTTGATTCAAAAACATATCTGATCGAATTTACTAGGGAAAGTATCATCACCATTTTTTATTCTCCATAATAAATATTCTCCAATAAAATATTGTTTATTGCGTAACAATTTATCATGCAACAGCATATATCCATTATGTGATATCCAATATCCGGCTAGCTTTTTTTTCAGGAAGTAGTCGTTTCGATGAATATTTGTTTTCTAGTGATTATGTGTCGCAGTAGTTAAAGAGAAAATAATTAATTGAAGTTTCTTAATTATTTTCTTATTTTATTATACTTACTTTAAATAACTGCATGCAAGTGAATAAACTTATTTTCTATTATAAACTATTTGTATTGAGAAGTGTTGTTTAGCAAATAAATTAAATTTTCAATTGTCTCTAAATAAAGTTCACTCTATGTCTAACTAACCCGTACTGAACATCTAATGACGTGACAAAGGATCCCCTATATGTGCGTATGTCCAAAGTTCCGTTTGTACAATCAACTGCTCCGCTTTAGGTGCTGTTAATATTAGCATTCGCATTATTGAACTATGCCAACATGAATGAATTACAATCACAGCGCAAACTTATTACGTAATATTAATTACCATAATCGTAATAATAGTTTGAGTAAACAATGTCTCCTAAACATATAATCACATACGTACACACGTGTTTGTGGAAATTACTATATTAAACTATTTAATATCCATTGATTCGTGCGCGGATTTCCTCTGCTTGCAATTGGTTAATTAATTCAGGAACTATTAATTAATTAAAATCAGATTGTTGTGTTTTATATTTAGCATAATTATAATTATAATTATAATTAAATTGGTGGAAGTATACTCTGTTTTTATTAATATGACCAAACTTAGGGCGTGCATACAGTAGCAGGGTTGTTTCAAATGCAAGGTACTTTATAATCTAATTTATTTATTTACGGATTTCTCCTTTTTCAATATTACAAAAAATATATAATAACACAATTGCTGGGACGTTTGTCACATAAATTATAACTTGTCAAATAAATTCATAAAATTTAAATACTCGAATGAGAAAATATTGAATAATTACATACATATTCCTCCTTTAATCATAAAAAGGTGGATTTATGAATTATTTTACTGTATTTCTTTCAATTCACACATATATATTTAATCATATTTCGCTATGTGATTAATGACAATATAGAAATAGGTACTATATACAACATATTTATAAAATCCTACCTTATCTCATCTTATATCAAATAATTGCAAATCTTTATTTTAACTGGCAAGTGTTGGATCGTGTAATTTTTTTTTTTTTTGAAATTTTAATAGGTGTAAATAAAATGTATCTTCTTAAACGGTAGAAAGGAAAAAGGATATAAAATAAGATGAACATTTTTAGCGAGACAAAATAATGCACTTATTTCTCGAAGTAATGAACATTACCCAATTCCGATTTATGCCTATGTGACAAATTTAAAATATAATGAAAACATAACTTGAAAATACCTTTATTTCAATAATCTTTGAACCCTAATTGGTCGATTTTTAATGCACTGCATAAATCAAATTAAAAAAAATCGTAATAATTATTATTTGCTGGGTATCTTTATGAAACTTTGTGGGGGTATTAATTAAAGCTCCCTCTTTTAGAATATACAAAAAACAAAAAATACCCTATCCTTAGTTTTCGAGATATTTTGACATAAATCCAAAATGGGCGATTTTTAATGTACTTTCGTGTACAATTCAAATTAAAAAATCGTAATAATTATTATTTGCGGGGTATCTTTATGAAACTTTGTGGGGGTATTAATTAAAGCTCCCTCTGTTAGAATATACAAAAAACAAAAAAATACCCTATTTTTAGTTTTCGAGATATTTTGACTTAAACCCAAAATAGGCGATTTTTAATGTACTTTCGTGTAGAATTCGAATTAAAAAATCGTAATAATTATTATTTGTGGGGTATCTTTATGAAACTTCGTGGGGATGTAAATTAAAGCTCCCTCTTTCAGAATATGCAACTAACAAAAAATACCCTATCCTTAGTTTTCGAGATATTTTGACATAAACCCAAAATGGGCGATTTTTAATGCACTTTCATGTATAATTCAAATTAAATATATAATAAAAATTATTATTTGCGGGGTATATTCATGAAACTTTGTGGGGGTGTTAATTAAAGCTCCTTCTTTTAGAATATATAAAAAACAAAAAATACCCTATCCTTAGTTTTCGAGATATTTTGACATAAACCCAAAATGGGCGATTTTTAATGCACTTTCCTGTATAATTCAAATTAAAAAAATCTCAATAATTATTATTTGTGGGGATTCTTTATGAAACTTCGTGGGGATGTTAATTAAAGCTTCCTCTTTCAGAATATATAAAAAACAAAAAATACCCCATCCTTAGTTTTCGAGATATTTCGACTTAAACCCAAAATGGGCGATTTTTAATGCACTTTCCTGTATAATTCAAATTAAAAAATCGTAATAATTATAATTTGCGGGGTATCTTTATGAAACTTTGTGGGGGTGTTAATTAAAGCTCCCTCTTTTAGAATATGCAAAAAACAAAAAACCCTATCCTTAGTTTTCGAGATATTTTGACTTAAACCCAAAATGGGCGATTTTTAATGTACTTTCGTGTATAATTCAAATTAAAAAAATCGTAATAATTATTATTTGCGGGGTATCTTTATGAAACTTCGTGGGAATGTTAATTAAAGCTTCCTCTTTCGGAAGATGCAAAAAATCAAAAAAACCCTATGCTTAGTTTTCGAGATATTTTGACATTAACCCAAAATGAGCGATTTTTAATGCACTTTCCTGTATAATTCAAACTAAAAAATCGTAATAATTATTATTTGTGGGGTATCTTTATGAAACTTCGTGGGGATGTAAATTAAAGCTCCCTCTTTCAGAATTTGCAAAGAACAACAAATACCCTATCCTTAGTTTTCGAGATATTTTGACTTAAACCCAAAATGGGCGATTTTTAATGTACTTTCGTGTATAAATAAATTTAAAAAATCGTAATAATTATTATTTGCGGGGTATCTTTATGAAACTTCGTGGGGATGTTAATTAAAGCCTCCTCTTTCAGAAGATGCAAAAAACGAAAATTACTCCATCCTTAGTTTTCGAAATATTTTGACATAAACCCAAAATGGACGATTTTTAATGCACTTTCCTGTATAATTCAAATTAAAAAAAAAATATTAATTTTTCATAGTGTGTCGAAAAGGAATGGATAATGTGAGATTTAAACTATATAAATAGCATACTAAAAGACTCAAATAAAAATTAATTTCTTTTGGCTTAAGATTTTAGGATTTAAATTACTATTTTAATTTAATTTTCTAATGTATGAAAATTATTAAAATGAGAAGTTTTAGTTTAAAGTAGTAAATATACGTTAAATTTAATCAATCCCATTTCAATTTCAATTTCATCACCATTATTCCCACGTAGCGTACTCCTGTCCCATTTCAGTCTTTATTTATCCTTTACATTGCCGGTAATTTATGGGAATTATATGTGTCCCGGCGTCGGGATACACACGGGGATAATCCCCTGTATTGCAATGAAAACGCCAGACAAATCTCCATATTGTTATCCCATCCCCTGTTCCCGCTACTGTCCCTACCGAAACGGGAACGAATGTAAACATTTCACGGGCACAATAGTCGTAAAATCATTTCGGCCATCTCTATCTGCTTCCGTCCTCGATATTTCCATTCAATATTCATTTGTGTCTTTTTTTGGTCAACGGTGGAATTGGAAACGCTGATTATATTACATAGTTCAAATATACGTACTATCGTTCAGGTCTACTTCCTTTTATTGGCACTATTTGGTAAATAATGAATTTAATTTGACTACTTTTGTCATGGATTTTTTGTTTTCATTTCATATGGGATCATTTTTGGTTATACAAACTCGGGGTATTTAAATCACAAAGTATTTACTTTACCCCGACACCAATTGGTAAAAGGGGACATCTATATATATATATATATATATAATATATATATATATATATATATATATATATAATATATATATATATATATATATATATATAATATATATATATATATATATATATATAGTATTTACTTTAAAAAATTAAAACGCAGGAAAAATTGTAGCATTAAGGTCAATAATTCATATTTTATTAAAGATCATCTTATTTTATTAAACTCCATCTCACTTGAAGTTGTAATTCCTCAAGTGAGATGGAGTTTCATTAAATAAGATTATCTTTAATTTTAATAAAAATAACACTCTCTGCAACAGAACACGAAGTTTTAAGTTTCGCAATATTAATTACAGAAAATGTATTCAGAAATGAAAACACTGTATATTAATTCCTCAAGAAAAAGATGAAGTTTCATAAAATAACAGCCTCTGCAATAGAATACGAAGTTTTAAGTTTAAGATTGCAGAAAAAATATCGTGAAACATAAATATTTCTATGATTTAATTTCTCAAGTGAGATGGAGTTTTATAAAATAACGGCCTCTCAAATATAATACGAAGTTTTAAGTTTTGAAATATTTATTGCAGACAAAATATTCAGAAATTCAAACAGTTGTGTATTTTAATTCCTTATAAGAGATGGAGTTTCACAAAATGCAATAGAATACGAAGTTTTAAGTTTCACAATATTTAATAAAAAAAATATCGTGAAACATAAATATTCAGGGATTAGTAACAGGGAAGTCGACCAGTAAATAGGCTTTCTTAATTCATATAATCAATTTATAGAGAATAACCGAGCTTTCGGAGACTGTTTTTTCTCCTTCTTCAGTCTTCGAAAGCTCGGTTATTCTCTATAATTTGATTACATAAATTAATAAAGTCGACGAAGTACGACCGTTACTTGCACCTGAGTTTGAAAACATAATAATTTCTATGATTTAATTCCTCGAGTGAGATTGAGCTTCATCGAATAACAGACTCTCAAATAGAATACGAAGTTTAAGTATAAATAGAAAACAAGTATTCATTACTATCTCAGCGCGCGGCAGGTGAGGGTCGCTCTTTTTAATTAATTTGATTTAATTCTTTTCGTTTAATTTTATTCGGTTTTGATTTAAATTGAATTAATTTGGTTTAATTTAATTTAAATTGATTTGGTTTAATTTGATTTAATATAACTGATTTAATTTTGCTGATTGTATTTGAATTAATTTAATTGATATTTTTAACATCTTTAAATTGTGTAAGGCATAGCTGTACTGACGAGGGATAGATCCCGAAACACGTGTCTGCAGATGGCCTTATATTAAGTAACGTTAATTTTTGTTGTTTTTACATAAAAATTTTCTCGGATCAAAAATATTGTTGCATTATTCAATATTTGTTGATATGCAGCGGCAGGTGTACATTATGTAATTCAATGTCCGGCGTGGGTATTTGCCCGGGAAGTAGTTGTTTTAATGTGCATTTGTTTAACGTACTTACGTAAGTAAGTCAATAGTCACAGAGCTAAATGTGGAAATAATTTATTAATTATTTTCAATCATTTTTATTTAACGAAGTTTAAGGTTTCTCCGTATTTATTGCAAAAAAAATGTGAAACTTAAACAGTTTTGTATTTTAATTCATTATATTTATTTATTTATTTACTTAAACGGTATAAAACATTTTTACAAATTAATTTATTAATTATGATCATACAATTATACAAATAATAATCAATTGTTTAATAACTGCGCACAAATAACTTTTAATTAAGTAAAATTAGTTTTAATATTTAGACATTGGTAGTTCATATTAAGTAAAATTAAATTATTGATAATATATCAACCTAAATGATTATACATAGATATTAGCTTACGCATTAATTCACTTGAGTTTATGTTAAATATATTCAACAAGATAATATCAAGTATGCCTTTTCTTAAGTAATATTTAATCAGAAAAGAATAATTGAAAATTAATAATAAAATTAATATAAATTTCAAAATTAATTACGGGATAAGTAATTTAATGGATAAACCGTTTCATAATTATCATCATTGATATTTCTGCTATAAATAACGTCACTTAACGAAATCACGAAAATATATTCATTCCCAATCGAAATTCCAAACTTAATAAATCATGAATATGTGGTATGCACACACAATCACGTGCCTAATTAAAATTCCTAATTCGCGATAAATCGCGCGCATAAATAATTTCTCATTATACTCGGCGTTAATGCAAAATATAATAATTGATTATTAATTCGCGGATATAATTTGAAGTCGTCTATTAATTGCGCGGAAATGTTTCGTCATTATTACAGGTCGAATGGCATTGATCGTCCACACTGTGCTGGATATTATAATAGAACTACCTCTGAATTCGCAATAATTATATAATCGAGTTGATAAATTATGCATTCGACGTTTGGGAATTTGACAGTAATTATGATATTGTAATTAAACTGTTTAACTATACGATTGTTATTATGAAGGTTTATTTTTGTTAACAATATATTGGAAAGAAAATAATCAGGAAATTTATATAATCTTTTAATGAGAACAAAAATACAAACAAATAATTTAATAAGGGCAGAAAAACCTTCGGTAGATAGCCCAGGACAGACAAACCGTTATTTCAGTGTATACACTACGTTATATTTAAATGCGGGATTTACATATTAAAAATTGAACAATTTATTAACTTTTGTTGTCGTCGAAATTTGAAACAATTTTTTCGTTGTATTAATAAATCAACATTTTTTCTACAAAATGTATATTACTGGATTTGGATTTTTTTATTTTCGCATTCAAAGTTGTAATTAATTAAACAAATAACTAAAAAAAAAAATCAACTTGACATAAATGTCATAATGCTTATTGATATTTTACTCCAAGTTTTAAAGTTTGGTAATGTATATTTACGAAGAATATGTCTGTTTATAAAGTTGAAGAACGAGTAGAAATTGTATGGGCATACGTAAAATCCATATTAAGCAGAGAAACTGCGACCACTTCGCTACAGCACATACAAATCGTCCTATTCCAAGAAAGTCAACAGTGTCAAGTTGATATTTTGGTTTAACTATTTGCTTTATTAATTTAAAATTTGAATGCGAAAATAAATAAATCTAAAATGTGTATGCCCTTCTAGCAGTGTACATTTCGTAGAAAAGTGTTTACTTATTATAATAATAAAAGATGTTTCTAATTTCGATAACGAAAGTTAATATGGGATGCAAATTTTAACATGTATATCCCCATGGCTACACTAAAATAAAACTCACTGTATACTCAATGTTTATAAGAAATATATATATATATATATATATGTGTGTGTGTTTCATGTAATTTGAGATTGCTAAATATCTGGAGTATAAAGCATTATATCAAGCAGTGTTTAAAAAAAAAACCCACAATATTTTCGAATAAAAATATGTTTTGCCTCCCCCCTTCTTTTTATTTTAGATTTGTATAAAACATCTGAAAATAAATAATTTGCCTGAACAACTTTTTTCGAATGTTGTAATTAAAGATCATATTTTGTTTCTATAATCTTAAAAAATAACTAAAACCTCGACACCCAATACGGGTAAAAGAGGATAAGATTAAGAAAGAAAGAAAAAAAAAATAACTAAATCGATTTTGAACGGTTGTTGAGTTCGAAGTTTAATGAGCTTAACACGTGAGTCTCGACGAACGCTAATTTTTATAATAAAGTATAGTCATTTCGATATGCTGCTCCATGCTTGGCATAGTGATTCGGCATCAGTGAGTGAATAATCAACAGGTGATTGACTAACGCCGTCAAAACAACGGGGTCTCTACTAGCTGTCAACATCGACCCGTTCTTATTGGAAAGCCTTAAATATAAATAGAACCACGCTTATCAATTTTGGTTTAAAAATGGATGTCTGTAAAACCAGCAAAATTCTTATGACTATCCCGGCGCTTCCACCAAATCTTGATAATGTTTTTAAAACCATTTGGCACAACTTATATTCAAAACTTACTTAAGAAATATATAACAATTATCTTAAAACAATTTCAAGAGGTTAACCTTTTAAAATAAATTACTGTCATTTTATATTCCAGTAATATTTTATAACAATCCTCTCGGTCACATAAGTAACATTTGTCATTTAAGAAATGTATAACAAGCAAATAATCTATGCAAATAATGTTTCCCATATATAAAGTAATTTCCAGATGAGAAACCTTTAAAAGTAGACATGAATTCAAATCTAGCAATGTAGTGTAATGTTCAAAAAAATATGGCGTGTGACTTATGTATTTCATTCAAAAATCGTTATTTAAAAATTAATTTTTAATTGTTTAATATACAAATTAATGCTTTAAAATAATAATTTTAAAGCGATTTTAAAATTCAATTTAAAAGTTGACAATTCTATTCATTTATTCGCAAGTACTAACCTTGTGTCTCCTTGAATCACTGATTTTGTTACAAGTGGATAAAAAATATATCCATGATAATTATAAACCATAAAAATAAAATAAAAAAAACAAACACTTTATAGATAAAAATTACACTAAATTTGTAATTAATTTGTTATTTACAAGAAATATAATGATTTCAATGATGAGTAAAATTAAATACTATACTGTGTGGTGCATTTTGGTGGTGCTACATTTGAAAAATTGTTCGAAATATCGAAATTATTTTTTCACTTAATTATATCAAAAGACCGTTTTCGCAAACCTAGTCGAACACTTATAAAAACAATGGCGAAACAAAATCGATTTATCTCTCACCGTTTATGGATAATAACCGCAAGTTAACTACGAGTTATTTATTGATAAAAATTGAAAAACATAATTAACACATTCGGAAAGAAATATTTCATGCTGACTTCGAATATGTTATCACATTTTATTTATCATTTTTGGTTTATGAGTTATAACCTCAAACTTCGATTTTATTTTCCATATGTGGTACCACCAAAATGCACCAACGTGTACAAATTGGCGTATGTAGGATGTGTTTTTGCATAAATAATATTATTAGTATTATTATTTTCATACACAAATTTATTTCATAAGTATTTTAAATTGCTCCACCACCTCGTTATGTTCTAAATTTAAATTTAATTCACTCTTTAGCATTATTTCATTTACTGGGCCTTATACTCCCGCTCATGTGCTCTCTTTTTTTTATCCATCAGCATTCCAGATTGTATGAAGTTATCCCGTTTCCTTTTTGTCTCTGTAATTGCTAAAATTTGTTTATTAGGTGATTTAATTTCATTGATCAGCTACGTTATAGTAGATAATCAACAATTATTTTTCTTGCTAAGTTATCTACGATGCTATTGAGAATTTAGAACAATTTTTAAAGTCAATTTCTTCTTTATTATAATATATTTGCTTAAAATATTTAATATTTTCCTATTTTATAATAATAAATATCGAGAGTATAACAAAACACGACGACCAAGTTAGCATTGGAAATCTAAAGTCATATCTGAACTAAAATCACACGCGCAATCGTAAAGTACTGGTTGTCATGTTGATAAGTCACGCGTGTGATCTTAGTGTAGACATGACTCGAGACTTCCAACGCCAACTTCGTCGTCGATTTTTGTTATACGCTCGATATATGTATTTGTTGCTTAACATTAATAAAAATCATTTATTATATATATACAAACATTTTTATTCAGACAATATGATAACAAGAATTTACAAAATTTATAAGGACAACAGTAAGTTTTATTAGTAGTCTGTCATGGAACATGACAGACCATAGGTCTTTCTGCCTTGTATTAATTTATGGTGATTTGCAAATTAAAACTATGCTAGCAAGCTGCACTGTTATGTATGCATGAAATTATTTACCACATTCATACAAAATTATATTAATTGTGAAATTAATTAATACGGTCCAATCCATATACATTTATTTAAAATATAACTAATTTACTAATTCTTAAGGTTTCTACTTTGTTAAACATTGTAGTTCCATTAATGAAAATACCTTTAATGTTATTAAAAAAATCATTAATAAAATATTACTTTTTATTTAAATTATTATTTAAATCGGCTTTCTAAAAGATTACTCTCCTATGTTTTTACATTTCGTCCATTACGATTATTTTTGCAACGCTGAATAGTTAATAGAACAGAGAGGCTAAAGTAGAATATATTATTAA
This sequence comes from Philonthus spinipes, assembly GCA_963082785.1. Lineage (NCBI taxonomy): Eukaryota > Metazoa > Arthropoda > Insecta > Coleoptera > Staphylinidae > Philonthus > Philonthus spinipes. Next base: position 14,323,471 of record OY720310.1, read on the forward strand.
TACGGCCTGGTCCATAATATCTATATTTACCGCATAAAATGAGAACGTACTTAACATTTATCTTTGTGTAGTAAAGCCAAAACTAATAATTTCTAGTGGTAATAATTTACGATTTAGCACCGAGGCTTTGTACTTTGTAATTTATAACAATAACCATAAAGTTTGCTGGATGAAACTACGGTGAAGATTAAGCTAATTGCTTTTGGATTTTATTTGCTTATCCCGTTCGTTTTACACACACGCTCTGCGGCCGTGTAATTTAAATTACACCGCACATACACAGTTTTATTATAATTTCTTTTTTGCTTTTATAATGATAGAATGATAAAAAAAAATATAATACTAAAGCTACTACTAAAGCCTGTGGCTTAAGCTTAGTTTAATAAGATTCACTTTTATATCGCTTTTTTGCAGATTAATTTAAAATGAAAAAATAAACCGATGATTATTTAAATAGATCATAAATAATATTTTAACTGATTTCTCAAATCCGGAATATTTTAATACATCTCATCACTCATCAACGACTGACCGACTAACATAAAGACAAGGACTTCGGGCTGAACGACCAATGGTCGATAGTCATTTAATTCGTATTAAATTAAATATTGTTTTATAACTAAATTGTAACAAGGCCTCAATAAAGATGTCATATATATATATTTTGACTGATGCTGTCAAAACAACAAGGTCGCTATATTGAAATACTTTTATGGATGTCCCGGCGCTACCACCAAAATTTGATATTGTATTTTAAAACCATTTGGCGCAAATTACATTCAAATTTATTTTAAAATCATTTAAAAAATTAATAAAAAACATTTTAAAAGCCATTTTCTGGGAATAATCTTTAAAAATAAATTATTGTTATTTTTATCCATCAATACTCACCCTGTATGAGTCACCGAAGTGCCCGTCTTCGATATTTCTCTTGTCGTTAAAAAATCAGCATTAAGTTATTAATAAAACTTGGTTGACTCCTGAGGTTGTATAATATAAAATTATTTTCATATATGCAGAGTGATCCATTTTATTATTATTAATTCTTTATTTACGGAAAATCACCTTTGTGATTGATTGTGTCTGTAATTACTAAATACAACAATATATTGAATTGATTTGACAAAAATTAGACTAATAATTCCTTGATCAAATATAACATTGAGTTTTCCAATCGGAAGACATAAACACAATAATAATAATGATGCGCACCGTGAATAAATATATAAATAAATTAAATACATATAAAATATTATACAAACATTTTCATGGAATAGATATCAGGTTTGTCAATTTAAAAGAAATATCTTATACATTATATTCTCATTCCATTCCTCTTTAAATTACCTTTAATCAATATAATATAGTTCGTAGTTTTGACTAGCCGTTACTACAAAAAAAAAAATATTTTCTCCAAAAATGTTGACAGTTGCAGTGGTATACTAAATTACTTGTTTATGTTTTGATATAGAAAAATGATTTTTTATACATACTAAGCATATTTTGTAGCTACGATTATTATTTACATTTTAGAATTAGTTTCATATATACAGGATATTCAATAATCACGTGACATATCAAACATATGATTTTTTTAAATAGAATGCTATACTCTTTTTATCAATTTCATATTCTATACTTAAAATAAATCACTTTTTGATATAAGAATTATTGGGTCAATTTTTGTTATTTTAAAAGTTATAAACAATTAAATGTTGAAATCAACAAATTATATTTCAAAATTTAAAAACGAATTAAAATTTTACGGCACGAGAGATACAAAAATAACGTTATGTGTATTTTATTTATTAAATATGATATTAAGCGTAGTAACTTTGAAAACTAAATATTTCACTTTTTCTGGTTAAAAAGTGTATACGAAATTTGCATATTTGCACTTTGATATTAAATATCTGAAAAGAGGTAAACGGTAGCTATTTAATATCTTATATAAAAAAATAAATAGTCAACAATTTTCTATTGGAATGGCATAAAAATATAGGATTTTCCATTTAAGTAAAAGGAGAAAAAAATAAATTCAATTTGTATTGCTTCACCACATATATATATATATGTATATATATATTAATCTTTAAGAGAAAAAACGACTATTCCCTTTAATTATTAAGTATTTCTGTAATTGTATACCGTTGTCAGAATGCTCTAAATATTTATTGATTTGAACTTTCATTTATTTATAACTTTGAAAATAACAGAAATTGACCGAATAAATCTTATATCAAACATGAATATTTTTAAACGTAGAATTGAAAATAAAAAAAAAGATATGCTGATACGGTACGTGATTCTTGGACACCCTGTATATATGAAACTAATTTTAAAATTTGTAGATTAACAGTAGCTACAAATTATGTCAGTAATTTTTTTTGTATATTTCTAAATTGGTGAAATATTAGACTTCATGGCAATTTTGCGCCACCCCATAAATGTTAATATATTTTTATTTATTTATTATGACGTATTTGAAATAATATTTAATGTATCACTGAAGGAGAGTAGAAAAAATCAACGAAAAAATTTGTTTATGAAAACAAAATATAATTATTTTATCTCTTTTTTTTACAATACAGTATTTAACAATTATAATAATAATAATTTATTTACATAAAATTCACCATTTTAAAAAAATTGTAACAATTTTTTATTATAAGTAGTAGATAAATAGGCCATTACATACAAATAAACAATAACTAAAAATACTAATTAACAAATAAATTAAATTAATCAATTATTATCTCAAGTGGTTTTACGAGTTGTTGGGTTAACAGAATAAATATAAAAAAATCAAACAATAATGTATAAATACATAAATAAGAGAGCGTGTACAAGTAATGACAATATTTGATAAAGTTTAAAGAAATGCAGTCGTATAACTTTCCTTTTCAAATTATTTTCAGATTATTGATAAATAATAAAATCCGACTGCTTTGAGATTAAACGTATACGTGAATTAGTATAAATTTCCTTTAGCTATAAATACGTGAGGTATACATGTTCGTAATCGGGAATTGAGTTGTGAAGTGAAATACGGCTCGGGTTATTATGTTTGTGCGAGAACTAATAAGGGTACCTTTTGCCAATTACGGCACGTAACCCCGGGAAATTATTCAATAAATCATTATGCACACTCACTTTTTCGCGTGAGCAACGCTCTCAGATAACCATCTCCCAAGGTTTCGACCTTAAGAGTTTTTGGCATGAAATTAATCTTTCGTTTTCCTATATAAGCACTTTTCTTACTGGGAAAGGAAAAATGTGCATATTTTATAAAGGAAATAACTTATAATAATATAATTTAAGACATAATTGAATTCATTTTTCAAGTACTAGAGATAAATTTAAAATGGTTTCATAGTATAAATTATACTTTATATATGTATAATTCTTTCAAATTTATTGCATTTTAACTTGTTCTTTAAGCATCGAACAATATTATCTCAACATTTTTTTGTAATATTTAAATAACGTTTAAATATTTATAATAAATAAAATATTTGTGATTTTGTGTATAATAAATAATAACAAAATTACCATAAGAAAAAATAATAACAATAGATAGGAGTATTCATTCAGTTGGTCACAGTAACTTAAATAAATTAAATAAGAAGAATAATTAATAAATTTAGCTAATTATTTTCGAAATCTTTTTATTTAGATAACTGTGACCAAATGAATACATATACTTTTCTATTATTATTATTTCTTATAGTTATATTTTTTTTATTTTGTATACATAATAAAAAGATGGGTTGAAAAATGTTATGTAAGAACCATATTAACATAAATATTTTTATTTATTTAAATAAAAATACTTGTCCTTTCTCCTACTTATTTTTTATTTTATTAGATATATTTCGGAAACTATAACCATAACATAGTTCCGAGATATATAAACTAAGTTATAGTTTCCGAAATATATTTAGTGAAATAAAAAATAAGTAGGAGAAAGGACAAGTATTTTTATTTAAATAATTAAAATCTCCACAACCAACAACCAACATAAAAAAGATTATAAATATTTTTGTTTAATAAGATATTTATTTTTAACCAAATTCATACATGCTCAAGCTTAATGCATCACTTGATTAAGAGTTAATGGGTACATATAAAAATTTATTATTAACTCTTTCATATTAAGCCGTGAAACGTTACGCATTTAAAAAATAAAAAAAATCCCGTTTAAAACTTACCCATACCGTAATCGCGCTCCTTGAGGGGTGTAAAATTTTATCATACCTTATGTGTTTACTCGGAATAGCAGGTGCTTGGATATTGTGTAACGCAGCCGTAACCGTGAAAAGCCTTTCGAGGACGACGAGCTGCGTGCGTCCCGGAGCTTTAAAACGGAAATTACCCGATTAATGCTCGAAGATAAGGATTCGCCCCTCCGGCCAAGTTGTAAAACGTTTTAATTCCACTGTCTTAGGCGTAATAAGCCGCTATAAATACGATTCGCATTTGCATTTTGTGTCCTGTTTTTTTTTCTGCTTGTTATGTGCGGAAGAAGGGTTTCGCAAAAAAAGTTTACCCTGGAAAGGAAATTATTGTAATCAGCTAATTTATTTGATAAGGATTTTTAACTACGACTTTACTAATAAAGTTTTATATTATATTTATTTATCAATTTAAATATCTTAAAAATCATGATTATAATTAAAATGATTTCTAAAATGTAAAATAAATAGAAAAGAGTATTTATTCACTTGGTCTCGGTTATTTAAATATATTAAATAAAAATGATTTGAAAATAATTAATAAACTATTTCCATATTTAGCTCTGTGATTTTTGACTTACATTACGTAAGTACGTTAAAAATATGCACATTAAAACAACTACTTCCCGGGAAATGTGCATTTGTTTAACGTACTTACATAACGTAAATCAAAAGTCACAGAGTTATTTGTGGAAATAATTTATTAATTATTTTCATAATTAATGGTTTTAATATTTAGATATTGATAGTTCATATTGTATGAAATAAATATGAATAAAATATTAAAAATCAACCAATAAAACACAGATTAGATTGAATAACTTTAAATTCTCGACTAGTTGTACCACAGAAAAAAAAAAGATAAAAAAAAACAAATTTTAAATTCTCTTGGAAATGGGCTAATATTTTCAAGAGAATTTAAAATTTGTTTTTTTTTATCTTTTTTCTTTCTTTCTATGGTACATAATTCCGATAGAGGAACGACTTCAAAACATATGAGAAAAAAATGTAAAACAAATTTTAAATTCTCTTGAAAATGGGCTAATAACCCGAAACTAGTCGAGAATTTAAAGTTATTCAATCTAATCTATGTTTTATTGGTTGATTTTTAATATTTTATTTATATTTATTTCATAATTATTTTCAAATAATTTTTATTTAATATAAAATGTAAAATGTTTATTTTGTTGCAGCTTTAATATCAATTGATTCTAATGGAGATTATGTAAGTAAAATAAAACATTTTATCATAGATTATGACCAAATAGATCTATTTGTTTTAATTTTTAAATGCATTATAATTTTTTATCACTCTTTCATTTTTTATTAATAAATTTAATATTGAATCTCCTGCTTTAAATTAATTTACGCAAACAGTTGATCTCCACGAAACAAGAAAAGTACAATAAACACAAATATTTACAATCGAAAAATCACTTTTTAAGCCACGCTTTCCCCGGCGTGCAAAAATTTCCATAACACCTCCGGCAAGAACAGAAAAAAAAAAACAATTGATTCCTGATCATTGATTCCCCTCACGTGTCGCATTCGATGTGAGGGTTGCTCTCTCCATCTCTCTCTGATTTATTTACACCACAAAAAAGAAACACACGAAAAGTGAGACAATATCCAGGGGAAAAATGCCGACGCTCGAGAAAAAAAAAACATCCAGGACTAAGACAATATCCAGGGGAGCAGAAGCGGCGTTCGGGGGAGGGAAATTTGGCGAATCATTAAAATTAGAAGACGGGACGCGAAAATGGGGTAAATTATAAAAAAAGCTCTAGGCGTTTTTTGTATTTCTCGTATAAATACTTCAGAAAAGTTTCACATAACTTAAACTTGTTTTATTTGTTTCGTTATTAATCTCGAGGGATTTTTTAAAAATATTTGTTTCTGTTGGTGTTGTGAGAAAAATCAACTGCAAATTATAATAGAAAAAAAAAAAGATCTATTCACTTGGTCACAGTTATTTAAATAAATCAAATAAAAAAATTGCAAATACAAACATAAACTTGGGATAACATCTGTGGAATTTAATATTAATATTATATTGAACACCTTAAACCTGAAATCATTGCAGTCTAGAAGAGTTGAATTGGATTTATGCTTTTTTTCATAAATTGATATCAGGTGAAACTCAATGTTCGGAATTATTAAGTTTGTTTAGTTTTAATGTTAACCCATATTTGTTGAAATGTAGAAGCAAGGCGATTTTCAATATACGTCCCTGTAAGCAAAATTATTTACTTAACAGTCCATTGAATAGAATAATAAGATGTATTAACCTACTCAACTGTGATATTAAATTTGATATATTTGGGAGTTTGTTCATTACATTTAAGCGTCAACTTAAGTAATTACTTTGATTTTGTACTTGCATATACATTGATTGATTGTAACACTGGTATATATATATATATATATATATATATATATATATTGTATTGTTTTTGTAATAAGGTGATTCCGTAATAAAATTATTATTATTATAAAATAATTAATAAATTATTTCTACAGTTAGCTCTGTGATATTTCGATTTAAACAAATAATGGACTTTTGATGTTGCATAACAACAACATATTGATTCTTAACTTATGCTATTATAATATGCCCAATTAGTAATTCATTTAAAATTCCAACTCATACTTTCACTGAAAATCATTGCTGAAAGGTGACTTGTTGTTGCGTGTAAAAAGTTAGTTTACACAATTTTTCTTTTACTTATAAAATAGCTCTAATTTCACAACTATTGACAGACACAATTAAATGCATATGCGATAATTTTATCACTTCACCATTCTCAACATGATTAATTCGTTATCTCCGTTAATAAAACAACGTTCACTACACATTTTTTATTACCCATCACTACACGTCAATTTTATTTCCTTCTAATTATTCTTATTAATCAAGAATCACCCTCTATATGCATAAACATCTATATTTATGAATTCGAATTCGTAATAGAATAAATACCGCATTTTCCAATATATTTTAATGCATTCGCAACTCTAAATTCAGAAACTGGATATCAATCACATAAAATGTTAAATTTAACGTTGCATTTTATTCTTTATTGTTACAGTCTAAGCGAGATTTATAGTTAATACGTATACTTAGATTGTGAGGTTGAAATATAACGTATATGTTAAATTTAATATTATTTCATACGGAATAACCCCGAATATTCATACGTTATGATCGCTAACATTATTGCCTACGGTATTTTTTTTAATGTATTTCGCGGAAATATTTCAAATAAAATACGTTTATAAAAACACAATATAAAAATAATCTTTAAACCATTCACTAAAATTAAAACACACATTTTCAACCCCAAAAACTAAGTTAGATATACTTGACAGATCGGGGTTTTACAATTTAACATGTAATTATTGTAAGAGAGAATAATTTTAATATCAGATTCTAGGAAAATATACGCTCTTTTCGACATAATTTACCTGATAAATCATCTTTTGCTAAACATGTGATTGAAAACAACTATACTTGGAGGATATATTGTCGTTATTACACTTTGCCGAAAAGGGTCGTAAGGTGGTCCTCCTGGAGTTACTTGAAATAAACATAGCTCGCGACAATCCGGCCATTCCCGTAATTAACAACTAGCTTGATCTAATAAATTCTCCCATCTTTCAAGCAATTATGTAATATTTATTCCAAATATATTAATTAAATGCCTGTAATTGTATTTTTTTAAATATTTTTGTTTTGATAATGACTCGTTAAGGTTGTCGAAACTGTAGTCAAAACTAAAACAATCCGAATTATATTAACGAAGTAAAAAACGTGTAATTTATTAAAATTGTAATGCTATTGTTTTATTTTCTTTTTATTGTATTGTATTAATTAATTTGTATTAATATTCTAAATCTGTTAATAATTAATTTTTGTTCTTATAAATGTGTTAGTATAAATTATAAATATTTATTGTGGCTATATATATTTTTTTTAATATTTTGTAATAATATAAATATAAATTAAAATAAAAGAATTCGATCTACTGTACAGAAAGGAATTGTTTAATGATTTCAATAGATATTTTTGTTCCTTTAGTATTTAAATCGTAATTCCATAGTTGCAGTGCATTTGAAAAAAAAATAATTAATTTTGAATTATTTAACTTATTGAAACATATTTATTAACAGATTACAAAAACTTAAAATATGTGAATTTTGTATAAAGCCTTTCACAGTATAATATTAGAAAAATATCGATAGCCCTTATTAAAGAATATATTATGAACATATTTACATTTTATAATATGTTATATTATCTACAATGTTTTTATTTTGTCCCTCAGATAATAAATATTTAGTAGTAGTATTAAAAAAAAGAATATAAATAATTAAAAAAAAATTACTATTTTCGCTACACTCTTGATGGAACGCGAATTTAATATTAGGTAAATTGAAACTCTTGTTTTGTGATATGTTTTTATATATATATATATATATATATATATATATATATATATATATATATATAAGATATATATATATATACAAGATACATATATATATTTATATATATATAATAGAATAAAAACATGGAACAAAACAAGAGTTTAAATTTACCTAATAATAAATAATTACTTCTGTTCTTGATGCTATACGATTAATTGTAAGTGTTTTAATTGGATTTTTTTATACACGCTACACTATTCAGCCAGTTGCATTTTATAGCGAACACGATGTTATCTTTTAAATTGTTTACTCATTTAAACGCAACCTGATGCGAAAACACCATCAAAATCACGATGACACTTTCTATGAATAAATTTTAAATGTTTTTTTCTCCTCACACTCACCCTCATTCCCTCCACTTTCCATTAACGAGTAACGCTAAAACGTTTTCCAAACTTCGCGCCGTACGGAAGGTTTTCAGATGCTGAATATTGCATTAGGACCGCACTAGAGCGCCGCCCCATTTTCCGGCCGATATCACAATAAATCATCTCGGAGCTTTAAAAGTGACCCCCGCGCCCAACAAATTGACCGTGACCGTAACACACTTTTGTCGGCCGGAATTATCGCTCGCCGCACCGCAGACGGATGAAGATAACGTGAATAATATTTACAAAAAAATATACTATTAGTTGATAATGGGGGTGATTTATGCGAGGTGATTAATCATCGGGTTTTGCGGTTGTTCATGGGTGTAATATTGAAAAATCAGTTTATTGATGTGTGCCACGGGTGAAAAATATTTTAACGGAATCATGTTTATATTTAAATAAACATTTTTAAAAATTATTTATTTATACTGTATTTTAAGAGACAACACTGTCTTATAAATATGATCAAATCGACAAACAAAGAAAATATACATATATTTTGATTATAACATTTATATTTTATTCCTTTCTTCACTTCTGTATTTTTTAATACTATATGTACATGTAGTATTAAGTATATTATATCAAGAAAACTTCACTTCCGCACCAACAAATATCTTCTATATTTTAAATAGTTTTTTTTTTAATAAAATGAAATGAAACAAAGATTATTCACACATTTGCAGCTATTTAAATTACAATGAAATTAAACAAGGAAAATTTTTTGGCAATGATCAAAAAAATTCGATCAATCCCTTTTTCCAACTGCAAAAAATACTTACACTGTAAGTTTTACAAACATCTATTGAAAACTTACAGTGTAAGTATTTTTTGCAGTTGGAAAAAGGGATTGATCGAATTTTATTGATCATTGCCAGAAAATTTTCCTTGTTTAATTTCATTGTAGTTTTTTTTAATTATATATACATTTCATAATACGATTTGCGAATATTTTTCAAGCAATGGCAAGTGGATATAAGATCGATTGTGACCATTTTCCAATGAATGCAAGTGACACGTCTAAAATTGATGTAGCATTGTATCATATTGTACATCTATAAATTTTATACAGAACTTTAGTAGTCGTTTATTAGGTTTCCGATGAGCAGAGTTCTGATAAATGTAGAGTTTTTTTGGTTAAAAGTTCTAGGAAAATGTCCAAATGTGATTTTTTTTCTCTCCTTCACGGTATCGTTCGATATTAGTAATCTATTTCTGGATATCTCTCCACATCTCTCCGCAAAATATTAAAGTCAAACTAATAATTAAAGTCCGACTAATAATCATAAATCTTTGAAAATTTTTGTTGAGTTTTAAATTATTTTACGGGAGATAGATCACAAGCCTTCGATAAAATAATTTACAACTCAACAACAATTTTCACACTCAAAACAGGGCATTAGTCATGGGAAACCCTCTAGGTCTATTATTGGCGAAATTCTTGAAACATAATTTTTTTAGAAACTGTTTTTGTTGGTACAAATACGCGGATGATATTTAGTTTTGTTTTTCTGTAAAAGGCAGATAACTTCAATCATTCTTTTAATTTAATAAATTCAGATAAAGAAAATCTATCTTTCACAATTGAATACAAAAACAATAATTTTATAATTTTGCTAGATTTAAGCATATCACATGCCTGCAATAAACATGTCTTAATTTTTTTTTTCTCTTCAAAATCTACCACCATTCATATGAAATCCTTCCATATATGTTCTCTTAGGGACTTGTAATCCGAAACCGGGTAGTGACCATAATTTTCTGGGAATCCTGGACGATTCTATTAGCCGCGGGGGGTTAGTTTTTGTAAATGCGCCAATTGAGAACAAACTAATTTACCCTAAATTTATGTATAAGCACGTCCTATTTAATGGTCATTTCCAGAAATTTTCATTATTGGATTTTGAAAAATGTGTTTCCTTCTACCCTTGTAAATATCTAAACTTTGTATATATTTTTGAAATCAGTAGTAAACGAAGCGTTGAAGCGAAAACATCAGGCGTTTTATTTCATTTAAACATTTAAATAAAAATCTAAACGTGCGTCAAATCGTACGAAATTCTTTACCAGTGAAGAATTATTATAAACGACGTCGATCTAACATGTTCCATAAACATTAGTAATGGTAGAAAACAATGGCTTCAACGCTCAAATAAGTCTGAATACGAGAAAATAAAAAAAAAAGATATTTCACTTAAATAATCTACAAAGCCAGTAAATACATCAGGAAAATATGTTCTTGCTTTGATATTCTCCGGTCAACTCTTCAGCAAGGAATTATCGGATCGATAGTCCCACCTTGACTCACCTTGCAGGCTTACCATAGTCTGTCAACACCAGGCATACTCACCATGGTCGACCAAAAATTCGGCAAGCTTACCATAGTCAGCCATCTCAGAAAGCTCGCCATAGCCAGCCATCTCGGAAAGCTCACCACAGTTTTCCGGGCCACAAACAAAAACCCATCCTCTAAGCGAATGTCGTCGCAAAGCTTCGAAAGACGAAGAAGAAAATCAGATTCACGGGATCGGATCAAGAAAACGTAGACTTCAATCCGTAACGCCTGGAGTAGGAGCCAGCTAGCAAAGCACAGCACCAGCGAACACAACATAGCGCCAGCAATCACAGCACAACGTCGCCTACGCGAAATTACCCCACACTCAAACAGCTAAATAAATTAAACATAAACACAGCATTGACAGTCGCTTTCTCGAGTTTAAAATTTATTACTAATAATAAAAGGGAAATTTTTAAAATTGAGGTGGTTATGATTAAGCATAGGAAATTCTACTACCAGACTAAAAGAACACAGAAAATCATTTTTTGACAAAAAAAAAATTGACTAGCTGAATGTATTAACAGAAAATCATAAATTTAATGATAACTGCAAAAGCATGTAATTGGAAATATAACACAAAGCACTAGCTTTTACTTAATTTATTGTATGTGGCAACGTCAACAATTTGGGTCAACATGGAAGACGACCGAGAATCGTTGTTTTGTTCAAACAAGCAAACTTCTTGTGTTAATGAAACTAGGAAACGAAATTAATTTAATAAAAAAATCTACCACCATTCATTTAGCATATAGAAAACTGGTGATGACCATTTCGGTCTTTCGGACCACGTCAAACCAGTATGTTCCATGTGCAATACCTTGATGAATATAGTTGAACCGATGTTTTATTATGGTCTCATAAATAGGATAAGTTGGCCTTCGTTTAGTAGACAAAACAACGATTCCCAGCCGTCTACCTTGTTGGCGTAATTTGTTGACGATGGTACTAAGAAATTAAGCAAAAAAGATTACATTTTGCTCTATCTTACTAATTAAACAATTTATTTCAGGTTATTCGATCATAACGCAACATCCATTCGATTACCTTTAAGATAAACCTCTTCAAGAAATTGGTAAATTTTAAATAATTACATTATTTTTAACGACAAAATTGATTTAAATAATTGTATATAATAAGCCTAACAAAATTTATTTTATAATATAATTGAATATTACACAACGAAGATATCTCAACTAAAACTGCTATCTACACCAATAATATGATTTGTCGTCCCTTCCGTTCCTCGATTATGCCGCTATCATCTATCTCAATCATCTCCCAGCTGTCTAAAATAATCTCTTAGTTATTCTAGCATTGAATCAATAAATTATTATCTTAAATACGATTTCCGTTAAATTAATTTTATAGCGCTCTCAGAAAAAAAAAAAAAACATATTATCCTGATGGGTGAATAAATTATTATTGTATTCGTCAGTCTACTTATTTTTAAAGATATGTCACCTTTGATGTATTTGAACATCACTCATTTTATATTTTTTTAGCTTATTTGAAAAATTTGAATATTGTTAAAGCCTCCTCGAAATTTCAATCAAATCATCACATTATTGATATAATTGACAAGCCATGTATTTAACACAATCCCAACGATTTGATGAAAAAATGCATTCTATCATTATCATTCATCAATTAAAGTCATTATAAATTGACATGAATTAACGAATGGATAATTAACAAGGGTTAGATATTATTGACAGAAATAGACTGAAAGACCGAAAGCTGATATATAAACAACTATTGTGTTTCATGTTATGGAACATTTTATATTGTTATTCTTAATTATTAATTATTTCTGAGTAGATATTAATTGTGATTTAACTTTAAAAAAATAAATCAATGATTATTAAGTTTGAATATGTTTTGTTATTAAATAATACAAGATTTATGAAAAAAAAAAAAAAAATAGTGACAGCAACAATGATTAAAGTAATGTAAGTACTAACATTTTGCGTATTGTTTCACCATGTTTATGGTAACAAACGATTAATCCTAATATTATTAAGCATTTTTTCAATTAAATTTCGTTAACAAAAAGTTTACATCGTTTTTCCATTTTGAAAAATAAGGCCCCAAACTTCCATTAATTTCAACATTAAATTGTTTATTACTTTTAAAATAATAAAAATTGACCCAATAAATTGCACAGGCCAGATAGATATATTTTTTTATGTGCTACGTCAAGTAGTAAAAATAATTAATTATTTTCACTACGAACCAAGTCTTTCAAGGACATCCTGGCTTCGCTCAAGGGGTATTAGGTGCGAAACTAAGTTATCGCTGTTTTTTTTTTTTTTGATGAAACTGTAACTTTATTGTGAAAACATGGTTACAAATGAATCATTAAAAATATTGCCCATCGCAGGCGACAACTTTTTTCCATCTTTCTGGCAGAGCTAGAATACAGTCACGGTGGAATTGTTCGTCTTTTGGGGCCGTCCACGAATCAAGCCATTTTGAGATGTCTTTATATGAGCGGAACTGCTGATTAACCAGACCATGTGCCATCCAATGGAACAAGTAATAATCGAACGGTGTAATATCTGGGGAATATGGCGGATTGGGTATGACTTCCCAATTGAGTGTTTCCACGCAGGTTATAACGGGTTTGTCATGTTGTAGAATCACTTTTTTGTTACGCTTTGCGCGCAGTTCTCGGCTCAATCGCATCACCGTTCTCCACTGATGGTTTCGTTCGGTTTCAACAGCTCATAATAAATAACACCATACTAGACCCACCAAAAACCCAGAAACGACCCTCAACGTATCTTCGCTTCAAATCATGAGAAACTCAATTTCCTTCTTTTTGAATCATTCCTATCGCATTCAATCGCTTGTAAATAGTTTGGCGGGTAACTCTCAATGCTGAGACAAGCTTTTTGCATTAGACACGGATTCTCATAAAGCAATTCCTCCAATTCAGAGTCTTCGAAGGTTTTTAGCTTTCTTTAATGCGAACCGTCGTCAACATCGAATCAATCATGTCTTTAGAACGACGGAACCAATCACTGCACGTTGTTTCACTTAGAGCAGTATCTCCATAAACTTTTTGTAGTTCTTAATGCGCTTCAGTTGCCGTTTTCTTCGAATGAAGGAAGAAAAGCAAGACTTCCCACAAATGACGATAATTTTACACAAAATCAGATATTTTCACACAACTAAAATTATATGACGCAACAACAAAATCACTAATGTGTCAAAGCGGTTTCTTTACCATTTGTCTAAGCTTGGTTCATCGCATCGCTTAAAAAAATAGCGGGAACTTAGTTGCGCACCTAATAATATCATAACTTATCTAAACCTAGAATAAATAAAATAAAACCCAATCCTAAACAAATTAAAACCTTAACTTAATATCATAGGAAGACGATATCGTGGTTGTAAGTGGACCCCGATGCCGAATTATTTAGTTGTTATTTTTATCATTATTATACAGTTATTATTCAAATAACTGCTATCAAGATAATACACTTTTTTCTATCATGATTAACAAATGTTTTTAAATCTTCAATTAAATAAAATGAATACAAAAAAAAGGAAATTTTATTTATAAATTTATTAGAGGCGTCTACATTCCTCTAATAAATTAATTAATAAAATTTCTTCTTTTATTTATCATTTTAAAATAAAAAAAATCTATATCTGTATTTTATAACTAAAAAATATTTTAGTTTTATTTGATTTTGTTCAGAAATGATTAAAATGTAATCGAAATTAAGGTTACATAGAAATTACAAAAATTTTGTATGAAATAAATATGAATAAATTATTAAAAATCAACCAATAAAACCCGAAACTAGTCGAGAATTTAAAGTTATTCAATCTAATCTGTGTTTTATTGGTTGATTTTTAATAATTTATTCATATTTATTTCATACAATATGAACTACCAACGTCTAAATATTAAAACCATTAATTTACAAAAATTTAGTGGTTAAATTAACATTTTATTTGCAATTTAAAAAATACTGTTTTAATATTTTTTTGCTACTTAGAGATAAATTTATATGTGCTGGTCGTGGAGAATATTCATAATTTAAATAATAATAAAAAAATTAGAAAGAAAACTATTTTTATTAAAATTAGTAAAGATATATAAAATCCATTTAAATAATTTAATATCAATTTGATGTTTTTTTTTTCATTAACACATCTCTTCATCGATGCTTTCGAGGTAAACAATAATTAGTGTTAAAACTGTAAACAATGCCGAAGTGCGCCCGGCCCGGTGGTTTTGTTAAAAGCTTTCTGTTTGAGAGGCGAGGAGTGGGGGCGAGATTAGGGTTAATCCAGTTTGGGATTTTCACGGGCGGTTCGGATCGTGTTTTTCTTATTCGGGACCTGATGCGGAAAAGTCGGCGCCGGGGAAAATTCAGGTCGTGCCTCGCCGCAAATTTTCCCCCGCTTTCTCCGCGCTCATTCATAAAGAATAAAAGAAAACATGTAGGTAGCTGCTGAATGGTAACTTCATCTTTCATTCAAGAAGTATTCTGTAGCAGTACCATTTAATTATTCTAATTGTATATATATGATTTCTTTATTAATATTGATAAAGAATTTGATTTTTATGAAATATAAAGATAATGGTTAATTTTCTGTAATTATCTTCCTAAAATTATTACTTTAAAAATATCATTTTCCAATTTTTCTATAAAATAATATAAAAACGGAAACTAGTTAAAAATGACAATAACAAAATAAAAGAATCGCTTATTTTTTTGAAAGGCAATCGCTTATTTAGTTTATTTTATGAAAGGCAATATACTTTTGATTAAATTATTTTGAACAATAACAATTATATTATTCAAAATCATTTAATCAGAAATATATTGTCTTTTCAATATAAATAAGCGATTCTTTTATTTTATTTTATTGATTTTGAACAATAACAACTATATTGTATGAAATAAATATGAATAAATTATTAAAAATTATTGGTTGATTTTTAATAATTTATTCATATTTATTTCATACAATATAATTGTTAGATTGAATAACTTTAAATTCTCGACTAGTTTCGGGTTATTAGCCAATTTTCAAGAGAATTTAATTTTGTTTTATTAAAATTTCTATGAATATTTATATTGACTTTAAAAAAATAAGCGATTCTTTCGACAAGAACGCGAACCGAAAATCACGCTTCTCGCATACCAAAAATGCCACCCATATCAAAATCACTTAAATGGTGATATTGTGAGTGACGATGAACGCAGGGCATCTCTTACAATTTTACAAACGAAAACGTCAATGTAGTCACACCATATTAGTATATTAGAAGCAGTTGCATTAAAAAATCACCAACTCGACATAATGGTGAAATCAATAAAAAAACATTAAGGTTGAGGTTTAGTAGAAAGAGATAGCTATATAGTAAAATGGAAATAATCGTTTGAAAAAAGAGCCATATTTTTAAATTTAATAATTTAAATTTGTGTTTACTTTTTTTATCTATCAAATATAAAGTATCAGTCTAAACAAAGTAATAAATCGTTAATTTTCGTGTATTACGTCAATTTACTAGTTCAAGTTAGAAAAGAAAATTGTAAGATATAATGAAATTAATAGGTAATGACTGCTAAGTTATTTGAATTGAGAATTCAGTCAAATCCTTGAAATTTTCATTGTATACGTTTCTATCAGAAAAATTATAATTTAAAATTTGTTATGAATCTGATCAATATTCATTGTTTTTCATAATAGTTTTTTACACAAACAAAACATTAAACTAATGTTTAATTCATCTGATGAAATTCCTGCTTATTTTAAGATTACTATAATGTATAATACAATATTGTTCATTGATCACAACAGCAATGTAACTCGAATTACTAACTGCGAATATTTATATTGCTATCTCTTTTGTCTAAACTGCACCCTTAAATAAGAACAAAAACCAATTGAATTTTTAGTTGTTTTAAGTTTATTGAAGTCGTCAAATTCTCTAAATTTCCTTAAAATTATCCAATTACTTATTTGTGTTATGATTTCTTAAAAGGCAGTATATTTCTGGAATGTCTTTCCTGTGTTACTTAATTCAATTTCAATTTTATTTTAATGAAACGGGTGTAACCTTTATAGTTCCGGTGCATAAATCAGAATTTATAATATATAATAAATGCTTATCGGAAACAATTATTTGTGAAATATGTATATGTTTCATACATTTGCATTTATAGCATATATTAATCCTTATTTCAGTCCGTAAATATAAGCCATTTAGATTTCGCATTTATCCCGAGTGACCACTCTTAAAGTCGAACTTATCATATAGTTTGAAATTTGATTATTTAAAACTTACATATAAAATGTATAGAATAATTGTTTTTTTTTTCAGCCAGATCTGTAACTAAAACCATCACAAGTATAGTAAGTTTTCATCGCCATAGTTTCTTTTTTCGTTCGTATTTTATTTATTTTTTTTAAAATGAAGCTTTGACATAAGTGTAAAATGAGAAAATATTAGAATAAAATGTCAATTTTAAATCTTGTTCGTTTTGGGGGTGTGAGGAAAGTGAAATTCAGTTACGAACGGGGTATGGGATTAAATCCTTTCATATATTAGCAGTGCCGACATATTATGAAGGATATAATATAAATTAAACTTAAGCCTAATACCATAGACAAAACTAAACCAATAAATAGTACGAATAAATTAGCAAATACACTACATCTACAGGGTATGGCAGAGAAACTTACTTTTTTAAAGGTTAATAAAAACGAAGCCATTGAAGTTGTCTGTGTAATTCTTTATTCCCCTTACAAACTACATCATCAATTTTTCTTCATGCAGTTTTGAAAATTACGTTTATTAAATGACGGCCGCCATTGTTTATGCACTGATTGAGTCTATTTCTGAAGTTTCGAACCAGTCTCTGCAGCATATCCATGGGTATTTTGGCAAAGGCGTTTGTTTGTCTTCAGCAAATAACCCCATAAGAAGATGTCGTTTGGATATATATATATATATATATATATATATATATACTAATAAATATTTTAGAATATATATATGTAATGTATAATCAATAATGTGACATTATTTTTTAATTCACCATTAATTTGCTTAAGATGCAATTATAATATTGTGGCTTATCGCGACAAAATTTATATTTTGTCGGTTTTACTCAAATGGTTATAAAATGTTTACCTTTAGTCGGTGATTTGTTGTAATAATTACTGTTTAAATTATTTTAAAATATGGTGGAAGCGCCGGGAATTATTGCCAGTTTTACACATAAAATAGATTATACCCGCGTAGTGGCCGCATAAAAAACGATAATTTAGTGATTTGACGTGTGCACAATCACCCTGTGATGCAACAACAGCAGATTGAAAAAATAAAATATGCGAAAGCAATTACGGAACAAAACGAGGATAGCGGGACTACATACTGAAATATAATTTTAAAAGAACAAAGCTTTCATGTGGTCTCGCCCGTAGGACAATACGAGAGAAACAGGGAAAGTTTTAGGAAAAAAAAATACATCTCAACCATCTCTCATATATGAAGAAAAGTGCAAACAAGAGCACATAAGAACACCCAGGCAATAAATCTATTATGTATGCTAATATTTAACTGTCATTAATGTGGTTAAGTGATGAATTCATTATTCATTATACTGGGGAATTTACGTTTAGGGTTTGTTTTTAGTACGAAAAAAAAAAAAAAAAATCATAACTTAATTGATAATAATTAATAAAGAAGATTAGTTATAGAGAATTTTGAAGCAATTAGTTCGTGAATTTGGTTCAAGAGATAACACAGTAAGATCATTTATAAATTCTATGTTGTATACAGAACAGCAGGGTTAAATAAGTAATGGCCACCGAAAACGAATAAAATCGGATCTACGGAATAAACAAATATGTTATTATCTGTAGGTTAGATTTATAAACAAAAAGCTTAATATAATGGCTTTAAAATTGCATTTCCAATTCCACAATCAATAGGGCTCTTAAACAATTTCATTTTTCATTCATCTGACCCAATTCAAAATATATACACATAAAAGGTAAAAAATATCGAAAATAATTGTTTACAAGTATGTATAATAGAATGATACATTTCTATGTGAATGAATGTATTATATATATAACATCTTTATTTCTGCAGACAATTTTATATACAATAAAATAACAACATAATTCTTATAATATGTTATACGTTGTCCTTAGAAAACGGCTATCGACCATCGGTCTTTCTGCCTTGAATGTATTATTTATGTATATTCAATTAATTTGCAAATAATTTTGTATAATTTATAACAAGAAGTTTAAAATAATATAAGACCTCTCTAAATAGAAATGAGTATTCATTCACTTGGTCACAATTATTTAAATAAATTAAATAAGAATGATTTGAAAATAATTAAATGCGGAAATAAATTGTTAATTATTTTCAAATCATTTTTATTTAATTTAAGACCTCTCTATTTAATTAATTAATTCTTTATTTACGGAAAATCACCTTTTTAGAATTAATGACAATCTGTAATTACAAAATACAACAATATATTCAATTGATTTGATAAAATTTAGACTAATAACTCCTTGATCAAGTATTAAATATAAAAAAAGGATAAATTTTAATTTATTATTACTATAAAAATGTTTAATGAAATTTAGAAGGGAAATCTATTAGGAATATTATAAAATTCATTTGAAAAATAGGCAGATCAAAACATATATATTTAATAATGGGATATATATTTGACATATAGTGATATTAATTTGATGCAAAGTAAAAAAACAATTGAAAAACTTTGTAGTTTACCAAGTTATAAATAAGGAAAAAATGTCCGATATATCATATAATTGCTGTTTCTTCTTTAATAAATAATATCTTTAATTAAAATAGGACATTTCGAAATCGATTTTAGAATATATCTCACAACTTTTCCGCCTGCACAGCACAATATCTTCCTGTCATTTAACACTAATGTGTAAGTCAATTAAGCGAGAAGCAATGAAATAAAGGGTAGTAAGAAACAACACGGATTTAATAGCGTTAAGTGAACGCAAACATGATTTGACAATGTCTGTGTGTGCTCGCTTAATTGCATTATGTATAATAATCCAAGTAAATAGAAATTACAAACTCCCGTCGAACTCTCGGTGTGTAACACAATTACCGTTGCTACATTGGCAGTGAATTTTCGTGATGTTTGCTCCAACTGAGACTCGAATTTTACTCTCAATTATCAAGACAGTAAGAATTATATACGTACGACTTTTACTTTTCTTAGAAATAAAAATAATTTTGAAATGAAATATTGTCTTTGCAAATTACAGATGAGATATTTAAATACCTTTCATAAATATCACATATAAAATTTTACTATGTGTATAATAAATATTATGAAAATTAAATAAAGTTCATTTATTTAAAAATAGTGAATCATGGAGTTTCATCAAGTAAAAGCCTTAATTTTCGATTATATAAAATTGCACATATATTTTTTTTTTTTCGTTTAATAAACTGTATTTTGTAAATTTTAATGCAGATATAAACATTTCTTGAAATATGATGCATTGCGACAGAACTGCGTCATTCTTTAGAAGGATCCCGATCAGTTTTCCGTCAAATAATAAATATTTAACAACACACGTATACACATCTCATTAGCCTGAATTCTAAACGAAACAACAACAACAAAAAATATGAAACACCCATCATCATCATTATCATTTCTTAGTCTACAACAATACACTATTCCCAATACATTGTACAAATAGTAATTAGGGTGTCACGCGATCCGGACGGCAGTTTTTGGTGGCCGCATGAATTATGCATTTCCGGGCGGATTTTAAATGAAAATCCTCGGAATCTCGCCACCATTAGCCTAATCCAATTACAAACTTCCCACCCCCGTTCGGAATTCGCGTTCCGATTGCGAACATCAAGAAAAAGTCAATTAAAGCGCGGAGCGCACGAGGGACTTAATTGATTCCGAGGCACGTTTTTGTCCTGTGTTTATTTTTGCCAGAGTCAAAGATAGAAATTCCGGAGCGTGGAAAGTTGCGTCCGCGGAATTGGATTTAACACTTGCTTTTTTTCTTTTGGGAGGGAGGAGGGAATTTTCGCTTGACTTTCAGAATGTTTCGAGTGTTTGTTTTCCGAAATGTACACAATTTATTTTCATTAGGACCAATTTTTAAATAAATATTTTTTTTGCAGTGACATTTTGATGAAAATTGGATAAATTTAAATCTCTGTTTATGAATTATAAAATTATTTACTTATTCTTTTAAATTATATTTAGTCTGCTGTCAGTATTAAACGAAGCGTCGAAGCGAAAACATCAAGCGCTTTATTTCATTTAAACATTTAAACAAAAATCTAAACATATGTCAGATTGAAATTCTCTACCAGTGAAGAATTATTATAAACGACGTTGATCTAACAAAATTTTATGCATAAATTTGAAATTACAAATATTTCTATGTATACACATTTATACTTCTCGAATAATTTTTGAGGAAGTAAATTTTATTTAGTATTTTTGCAGCATTTGTAATGTTTACAGAGGTGTATTGAATATTTGCACTATCAATGTCATTTTTGATAACTAATAAATTTTAATTACATACTTATTAAATGACCCAAAATAATTAAGCTGCTTCCTTACAAAATTTATTTTCTATCAAATAAATTGCCACGACCATCATAGTGACCTACATGTAATCGCAAATAAAAATACTCCCATTACAGTTGAGGGTGTAATTTCGAGTGAAATCGACATTTTAGTGAACCTAAAGAAGTTGCAATGTGAGGGACTTTCGAAAATAAGGCTAAAATATTCTATTGTTGCCGGGCATTAGCCAGGTATGACTTGGCCAACGGCCTTTTGAAGAAACGCATGGCTTTTGATATCATGTGAAAATGTAATCTTTTGTATACGGTAGTGGAAAAATGTTTGTATTTAAAACTACAAATTTTATTCTATTTGTAAATAAAACAACGATTAAATCACCTGCCTGAAATATTTGTGTTGGAGAAACAATTGTAGCAGTGTTTCTACAATTCATTTTGTGAAACACAATTCTTGTTTTATTTACAAATAGTGTGTTAAGATTACAAATATTATTCTTAGGTTTACTTTAAAATAGCCATTTGTGAAATTAGATTTTTTATTTTTTATCCTTTCTTATTTAAATTTATTTTAAACGTTTTTCATTATTTGCTTTGTTTCGGAAATAATCGACCGTTTCCAACCATGTATATCAATGCAGTAATTGACAACTAAATTAATAGGAAACAAGCATGGATATCATCAAAGCGAACAGTGGTAAAGTGAAATGACAGTACCGAAGAGCACTCAGAGGCCGATAATTAAAGAATTAATTAACAATCAATCTGATCTTCAATGGAAGCACTTATGAGCTCTCCTCTAATTAGTGCCTGTAATATAATCTTGAATGCGCGGTAAGAGGCCAGTCAATATATTCCCCTTTATAAGAATTTTTTAAAGGAATAATTTTATTCTTTTAAATTTAACAGGTTTTAATAAATGTTTATATATTATTTTTAAAGAGCTATCAAAATATTATTGCTGTATACAAAATTTCTTTCAATTATTTTTTACCAAAAAAACATTTTTTTAATTTATCCTGTAAAAATTATGAAGGTTTAATTTTTACAGGATAAATTGAAAAAATGTTTTTTTTTCAGGATTATAATAGTTAATTATAATTACATTGGCGTTCAAAAGAAATGTAACATTGAGAAAGAAACATGTTTAAATGTTCTTGTCTTAAATTTATGTTCAGTTTTCATGTCAGAACAAATGATAACAATTTGTTGCAGGTTGAACAAAAAATACTGACATAAATGCAATAATGTGTTGGCTAAATCTTTATTATCTTAGAAAAAATAATATATAATATATCTAACATAATATAAAAAAATACATCACTCTATTTGAATATATATCCTCTTTCCATCCTTAAATTAAACTAACAGCAAAATATATAAAATAATATAGATTTTTATAATAGGAAAGACTTTTGGTCCATAGCCCTTACTTAAGTAAAGTAAAGTAAAGTTTGTACATACATAAATTGTATATAATATAATTACATGTAAATTCTTAAGTAATAAGAATTAGTAGTAGTATAAAATATAAATATTTTCATAATATATTCTCAAATAAGGGTCATCTTATGTCTTTCTGCCCTAAGTCAGAATATTATTCAAGAAATCTGTATAATTATTAAAATTTGAAAATTATGAAAAAAAAACAGACTTATAAATTTTCAAATGAATGGTATTTCATCCATTTATTTGAAAATCAATGAATGGCACGTCTGAAGATTACCACACCTTTTCATCCTACAGATCATAGTTATATGAATTTAAAAATAAAATTAATTAAATTGAGACTGACTACGTACTTTAAAATACATCAAAAAAAAAATATATATATCTATAATTTTAATTTGGTTCTCATTGATCAGTGGTGAAACATTTTAACAAATTTTTAAAAACTTAAATTAAACACTTGATTTTGTTTCACTATACTCAATAGTATAGTTTTTAAAAACTTTTAAATTAAACACTTGTTTTGTTTCGCTGTACTGTACAGTGAAACAAAACCAAGTTTAAAAGTTTTTATTTTTTAAATATATCTAAATCTCTATTTCTAAATTTCACTAAAAACAATGAATACAATTAATAACGCTGTAAAATAAAAATGTATACATTATGTAAAGTGACCAGTAATTTGGTGTGGTAATTTTCAGGCGGTTTAATTAACTAATTTTGGATAAATAATATAAATAAAAAAAGTATTAGATTCTCCTTTGTAACGTCTCACCAAGCTGATTTATTGGAAGCATATATTAAAATTCATGTTGTTCTCTAAATATTTTACATAAAATCAATAGAATTTATAAACCATTACACATTTTTTAACGACATAGATAATACATTCTAACAATTTTCAACAATTTATAAGATCATAATAAGTTATAGACGCCACCTTTTGCCTAATTTCAAGAGGCATCTTCAACGATTTGAGTCTACAAGGTAGACGATCGAGAATCATTGTTTCGTCCACTAAAGGAAGGCGAACTTGTCCTGTTTATGAAAACATGGAACACACTAGTCTGATGAGGTTCGAAAAACCGGCCATTTAGGTTTTTCGAAAATCATCAGAATAGTTATCAATACGCTAGATGAATGGTGGCTGAACATTAAATGTGAATTCATAAGATCTTCAGAATTTTATATATATATATATATATATATAAAAACAACACATGTAACAACTACATATTTTGGTGTTATTCAATCTAATCTGTGTTTTATTGGTTGATTTTTAATAATTTATTCATATTTATTTCATACAAGATGTATTGTTATTTAACACTTTTTTAATCCTGTGGGAAAAAATATTTTTTTAAAATAAAATATTCTAATAGAATATTATACGACAAGGAAGTGAAGGTTATTGATCATTATATTGAAGTTTGCGAAAAGAGCCGCAGGCAATTATAAAAATTAATAATAATTGCAGATTAGGACAATATTTACATATAATTTCATTTATAGAATTAATTTTTGCTATAGCTCAATGTTGCTGAAGTTGCATCTTAGGTTGTTGGATGAAGGCAGACAGTTCCTTGGAATATCGTATATATTGTATTTTATACAAATTAACGAATGAATTTATAGATTGCAATGACTTGGTTAGCCAATTAATGCTAGCTGAATATTTTATTACATGATATTCGTATATGTTTTGTAATTTTTATGTCTTAAAAATATCTATTAAAATAAACTCTCCTCGGGCCTGTACCTCTCCAGACATCGTAATTCCATAATGGACACTATGCATAACGATATTATATTATATAATGTAACAATTTTTTTTGGTTCGAGAATGCAAACCACAAAAATTACATAATACAAGATTATCTGCTGATAGGCATTGTTATTGTCGTTGTGAATTGAGCTTCTAGTCTGCAGTGTGTTCCTCGTGTTTTTGTATTTTTAACACATCTTGAGATACATTTTACTCAAGATGCCCCGTAATTGTGCTGTGGCATTATGTAATTATTATCTTGCATTAACTGTAAATATGTTTAATAAATAATAATAATTTCATTGAAATGAATTTCCAGAGTAATCTTTTTTTATAATACCTCTTATTTATAATTCACTGGATTTATTTTTTGTATAACGGCATTATTACAGTGCACACTTATAAACGAGGAAGTTGTGTATTATATTAATAATGATATAGTAACATGTAATAATTCAATTTTATATAAATAATGAATTAAACTGTTCTATCAATTATAAAGAGTATTATAAATCATTTTAAAACCAATCGTACAATAACAAAAAAATGTATAATTTTAATATATTTACAAATATTAAGAAGAATTTCTAAAGCAACTTCATAATTTCTCCTCTTGCTTATTTTGTAATTAGAAGCACATAAATATATATATTTTTTACTTATTTCGCTTAAAATAATCAATTATTTATCCAATTAAATGTTACTATCTTCATGTTACAGTTTAAATTAACCGCTCTTTCCTCCTAACAACGTCACATGGAAAATTGCATCCGATTGGTCGTGTCGGATGTATCAGTCCTGTAGAGTATATAGTCATTGCTTCAGTACAGCTCTGCCTTATACAATTACAAAGTTGTTAAATTAAATTAATAAAACGTATCGTTCTGGCTTAGATCGACGGTATAAAAGATCGAGTTTGGTGACGGTCGCGAATGCCACGCACATTCCCATTGTTCTCGACAAAAAAACTCTCTCGACCGGCTATTAAAAATAATAGAAATTCATTGGCATGGTCACAGTTATTTAAAATAAATTAATTAAAAAGAATTTGAAAATAATTCTTTTTAATTTATTTTAAGTGACTGTAACCATGTGAATAAATATTTTTTTTTTCTATTATGAAGAAATTTTAATTACTAACTCACTTGACCCTGATTTTTTTTAATTCGTCGCAAAATCGATAATTGAACACAGAATATGATGAATTTAAAATAGCATTATTTCCGGTTAATTTGCATTTGAAAATGGTGGAGCATTCTCTGTGTCACTCAAGTTCGTTTATTATGTTAATTGCGGCCTCCGTTTATTTGCCCGTTGCTCAGTTGAAAAATAGTACAATTATGATCGAGCACTTTGTTATTATGTAATTTGAAACAATAAAATTGATTTTCAGTTCGTACTGGGGTTGGTTTATTTTTGTGTTTCAATTCAGGTCAAACGCACGGGTGATTAATTTAAATAATAGATGTTATTTTGGGTTCATGAGACTTACAAGAATAATAAAATGAAATAAAATTGTGTTTATATAGAATATAAACAATAAATAATCATACTATTAATTATTATTTATTTGGTATTTTGACTTTCAAGTGGATATTAAATAAATTATTTCCCCTATATTTTCTTTTCATCTTAAGTTCTGAGATTTATATAAGATTTATGTTACAGCATTGTGATATTTGCGCAAGATTTCGAATATAAAAAATCACCGACTGTTTGTTATAAAATATCTGCAAACGTTCGCCCGGAAAATTTCGAGGCTCGTTGGGCAGATGCCAGGCCAGCCCGGCGCCACCACCAAAAATTGACGGTGATTTCTCCGGGGCTCTAATAAATTTCCGTCGCGCACGATTTATCTTTGAACTGCTGAATTTATTTATCGGGCATTCATGAAATGATAAATCCGAGTGCGGCGCGACTCCGAGAAAACTCGTCAGGCAGAGAGCTAAATCAACAAGGATGATTAATAGATGGGGCAATGGATTTAATAATGGGCGGAAAGTGCTCGGCTCTAAATAAGATAAAAGGAATAAGGTTAATGATGATACACAAAATGTCTTTATTTAGGCAAGTATTACATTTTTTGCTTGCAAAATATTTAAAATTGATTGATTTCATATAATATATGTAGTTTCTATAGGAAATCTATAATTGAAATTATTTGACTGGAAAATTCATTTTTGTAAAGTATAATAATTATAATGAATAAAATGTGGATTCGTAATTCGAGTAAATAATAATATGACATATTTTACAAAATTAAATAATTAGTATTTAATTTTCTACCAACTTATTGATTAGTCAAATATATTTGGAACCCTACGAATGCATTTTTAATGGCGAAACAAATATAGGTTTTATTATTTCAAACAAATGTTCTATTAATATTATAATATTATAAATTAATTAATTATTTTCTTTTCGCTACTAAAAATTTAACTTATAATGCAAATATTTACTAAAATAAATACTTCCTCATTAAATACCCTACCGGAATTTGAAATCATAATGTAATATATAAGATGTATTTATATTAATATTATAATATTATTTATATACGTCGCTAACAGCACATAAATAAAACATTTAAATGTTCAAAGCCAATTTAACTTATCAAATACCTTAAAAGAATGCAAATGGAATATATTTGAAATATTATTTAAATTAATAATATTTTTTATTATATTATGTTCTGTGTACATCAAATTCACAAATAATCATAAATTGCATAATTTTATTAAAAATAATTATCATTATTACTTATAACTAACATGAAAACATCTAGATATTATACTAAACAAAACTTTATGATGGAACCCTCATCTCGATAAGATAACCAATAAGTTCCGAACATCCATATATACATGTCAAAAAGTCTGAGATATATCAACTGGCTGTACACAGCAGTCATAAGACTAATCATTACGCATTATTATCTGCGTGGTGTGGTGGAGAGCCATAAGACATATAGGGGTGAGGAAAAAAATGGACAGCCTGCAGAACATGTATTTTTTAAAATTATTATTATTTTACATTACATTATGTAGCATTGTTTTGCATTGAATTTTTCTCGGATCAAAAATTTGTTGCATGATGCAATTTTTTATTAACATGCAACAGCTGGTGTACATTATGTAGTTAAATGTTCGACGGGGTATTTGCCCGGGAAGTAGTTGTACATTAAAACAACTACTTCCCTGGCATTTCTTTAAAGTACTTACGTAACGTAAGTCAAAATATCACAGAGCTAAATGTGGAAATAATTTCTTAATTATTTTCAAATAATTTTTATTTAATATATATAAATAACTGTGACCAAGTGAATGAATGCTCTTATATTTATGTATTTTTTTTAAGATAGACGAGGTAGCAAGTATGATTGGATCTCATTCTCGTTATTGACGTTTAAAACCACCTGGGAATTATTTACATTTAATTTTCACAATATGGAAATGATGAATTTGTTTTTGTATTATAAAAATATTATACAAAAATGTATTCCCCGTTAAATAAATTGAGGGCTAATATCCGCCTTCCATTCCGTCCTCTCGGCGTCCCTCTTTCTCGTTTAGCACAAGAATAATGTAAATTATTTCTTATTTATGCAAATTCATGAATAATGCCTCTCTAAACGGACGTAAAAGTTATCCAACTTCTGCAGTTTCAAGCGCTACGATCATAACCCAATAAAACGATCTCTCCGCTCGAGAATCCTAGCCAACATAACTATGATGGATAACCACAAAAGAGTGCTTGAGCACTTTTTGAGTATACAATTCTTTAATGCATATTCATTTTTCAGATATTATTAAATCCTAAAGTAGGAAATGCATTATAATAAATTGAATAAGAAAATAAATTAATTAATTATTTTCTTTTCGCTACTAAAAATTTTACCTATTATGCAATTATATACTAAAATAACTACTTCCTAATTAAATACTCTACCAGAAATTGAAATCACAATGTATACTTTGGCAGTCAGCGAAATTTCTACGGATGTTTCACTATGAATAGACATATACGGTATCCGATATAAATTAATATTACTGACTAAATACGACTCAATACATAAACGGAAACTCTGGGGGTTCTCATCTTTTCATGCTTGTGTTATTTGTGCAATTATACACCCTTCGATTATTCAATTTCTCCTCTGCATTCATTTAGGCAATTATAACTTATGTCAGTTAAATAAATAATAAATGTATTAATCGCTTTCGCACGTCCATCAATATCCGAGTATCGAGCCCTAGTAAGTTATTATTTTTAATAAATTAGTTATTGCATTTTATATTCTGCTAAAATATGATCAAAATTTATACATCGATAAAAAAAACAACACGATAATCATTTTTCGGTTTGGTTTATCGAATATGTTTTACGATCATGTGTAAAATATAAAATTTCCCAGCGCATAAAACTTGATTTGTGGCCGAATCCGCTTTTGTATATTTACTTTTTAAATGGTGGACCACCCACGCATAAATTACAGGAAACTGCTAATTGTTGCTCGGACGAGCGCTTGAATTGAGCCAATATTCCGGATGGCTTTGTATGGGCATTACCCGTGAAATATGAGCCAATTTAACGCCATAAAATACCCAGCGGGGCGTCACGTGACCGCAGACCCTTTAGTTTTTGTAAATAATAAACTTATATTAAATTATCGCCATGTTTTGTGTTTAAAATAAAATATGCCAGCAGAGTGTTTTGTACGTATATAACTCACATATGATAATATGAAATGATGGGTTTTATTTTGTTTTATTTTATACTAGCTAAAATATAAAATCCATTTATAATAAATTCATGGAATATTGCTTTTATTTCATTTGGAGATATACTTTTTTTAAAAAAATGGAAGCATACATAGGCATGATAAGAAACAATTTATAAGATTTTTATCATAAATATTTTTTCTTCTTAAGAAATTTAAATTATTTTTTATGAATTCGCCGGGTAAAGGGATCACAAACATTGTTGTATCAATATTAAAACAAAATTAAATGTTCACATTTAATGAACCACCACCATTCATCTAGCGTATGGATAACTAGTGATGGCCATTTCGGTTTTTCGAACCTCATCAAACTAGTCTATTCCATGTGCAATGCCTTGATGAAGGAGATTGAACGGAAATTGTGTTGCGGTTATATGCTCAATATTATTCATAATAAATTAAAGACGACGCAAGCGCCAAAATCGCTGACGATGCCACTTGAAATTAGGCAAAAGGTGGCGCTTACGTGGTCTTTAATTTATTATAAATTAAATGTTAATGTATCATTGAAGTAAATATTATTTATTTTTATATTGTTATTTGGTCTATGGGAATCTATACTATTTAAAATATTAGGTTCTTGCAAATTTTTAGATATTTTTTTCATTTTAAAATAGCATTTATTCCGAAAAATTGGTACAATATATATTAATCAAAATTTTCCATAACCTCCAACAACTTTAACCCAATTTTCTTACAACAGCGAAAAATAACATTGATTTATCAAACGATCCAATCATCGATCCATTTTCACACTTCTTCAGTATTTAGAAGCCGTGTACTAGCCACGCCATACTGCATCGATCTAAACAAGTGAGAATCAGAAGGCGATATATCTGGTGAGTACGCTGGGTACTACATAACTTCCCATTCCAGCTGCAACAATGTTTCATTCGCAAGTCTTACAATGTGTGGCTGAATATTGTCATGCAAGAGGATGACTTTATGTCTGTTGCTCGCTATTGTTGGCCTTTTTGCAACAACAAATCATTTAATTTGTTCAATTGACGTTGGTAGACATCTACAGTAACAATTTTAGGTTAGCTACTAGTACTCTATACCTTGCTGATCAAACCATTTACATAACGAGGCTTTATGGTCATGAATATTTCGTTCGGTGTCGATGTGGATGGCTTTCCTGGACTAATTCATGACATTTTGCGCTTGGGATTGTCGTAGTAGTTCTACTTTTCATCACCAGTTACAATACGCTATAGAAAACTCTTCATTTTTCCCTCGCAAGCAATGAAACCTATTCAACATCGGTTCGAAATGACATTGTTAGTTATTCAATTTGTGTGGTAGCCATTTTACCTATTTTTAGATCTTTCTCACTACATCTAAAATTCTGAAAGCACTTGATACATCAACTGCAAAGCTGTTTGTAAGATCTTTAAGAGTTTGGGCTAGGTTTTTGTCCAATAATTTTTAAAATTCATTGTCTCAGAATTTTTTTGGTTCTCCAGGCCGTTTTTTGCCATTAATATTAAAATCAAGGCTGAAAGACCTCCGGTCGATAGCCGATTCATCTACAGAATATAATTTTAATTTTTGTATATTATTGTACATACATTTACACATTTGAATAAAGATGGTTAGTTATTAAAATCAGAATTTTAAAATCGTCGAAACCATAGCCAACAATTGGAATATGACATATGGCATTACCACACGTCTATAAAATTGTTTAATTGGCTTCGACAACAGATTTATTCAAATCAAACAACTGTAATGAATGTCGAAAATGCAATTTTGATAATTAGCATATGTATACAATATATTATATCTCTATAATATTTGGAAAGTAAAGACAGGAAAAATGAGTCTTTTTGTTAAATAGCGTTTGGCAACTTTATTTTTTTCATGTGAGTTATCTGCTAACCTTCTATTATTAGAGTGATAGTTTCTTTTAGTGACCCATGTGGTGTGATGTTTCATCAAAAAGTAATAATATTCTTTTTATTTAGATACAAAAGGAATATATACTATTTTGGGACTCGTCATGTTTGAGTCCCAAAATAGTATACTCGTTTCCATATAACAGTGGAATAATTTATTACACTGTATGCAAAAGCTTAATAAACACGTTTTATAGAATCTGGAGTTGAATCATCATAAATGGAAGACGATGCAAGTCCCTTCTTTTGCCTAATTCCATGTGGCATCACTAGTTATCCATACCCTAGATGGATGATGGTTGAACAATTTATTAAAATAATTTAGATTTCTGAAATCTCTTGACGTTGTAATTAGGAACTCAACCATTTTAAAGCATTTAGTGCAAACTATATAATATAACTATTTAATATTTGATAAACATAGCAAAATAATAGTTTGCTATCAAATACAACGCCATGATGTTTTATATCGACAACGCTGCTCAAAGTGCATGCTCAGATTACAGTGCATGGTCATAGTAAAGAATAATAAATTAAAGACGACCCAAGCGCCATCTTTTGCCTAATTTCAAGTGCCATCGTCAACGATTTGGGTCTAGAAGGTAGACGATCGAGAATCATTGTTTCGTCCACTAAAGGAAGGCGAACTTGTCCTGTTTAAGCAAACAAGGTTTCATTAAATGTCATAGTAAAGAATATTTTTATTTCTGGAAAATTTAATTTTGTAGCACTTACTTGGATTCAAGTAAAGCTTATTTTCAGAGCAGTATAATTCTACACGTAACAAATCATCTTGCATACTTTGGCAGTCAGCGAAATTTCTGCGAAAACCTTAAGATCTTCAACATATAATAAAAAAAATTGCTGAAAGATGCGCTAATTTTATGTGTAATTAAAAATAGTGGACCAAGGTGACTACCCTGCGGAACCACTGAAGTCAGGATGACTTTAGATAAGTAATGTCCAGAGACATTGACAATTTGCGACTTATTAAAAATATTAGATCATACCCAGCGCAAAAGATCCCGCCAATAAAAGTTTCTCAATTTAGATATTGTAGTCAATTCAGTTGAATGCCTAGCCAAAGTCTGTGTAAATTGAATCAAATTGAGTTCTGCAGTCCATTTATTTCGAAAAGAATTCATGATGTGCTTCCAAGTTTGATTCAACTGATCACCCTGAAAAGAACCCATGCCGTTCCTCAATTGTGTTATCTTTTATTTTATAAAATAAAATTTTGTGCATAATGGATTCAAAAACTTTAGTAATGCAAAACAGAATTGAAACTGGTCGATTATTGGCCACCACGCTTTTATCCCTAGACTTGAAAATCGGGATGCTGGAAAAAAGCAAATGGATTTGTTTGAGTATGTTGGAAAAATTACCTCACATATAGTGAAAATTACTGTTAAAGTTCCAGCTCGAGTTCGAACAGCATTTTTTTAAGAAAAGTCATGAAATGCTATCAGGGCCCGCATCCTTAGTAGAATTTAATTTATTAAGTGTCTCTAAAGTATCGGACTTCAAAATATATTCTCGGTGCATGTTTACTGTTAGCACTCCCATAGGAATAGGAATAGGTTTGTAACAACCGATCTGAAGTACTCTGAAAAATTCTCCAAATATTAAATGGAAAACATAAAATGCAATAACTAATTTATTAAAAATAATAACTTACTAGGGCTCGATACTCGGATATTGATGGACGTTTTTTATGTAGAGCAATGTTAAGTCAATCGAATTTAACGATTAATTTAGTATGTTTGCGTTTATACTTGACATTTTCATTAATAGAAGTTCTAATAATTGTTCTACCATAAGAATTTATCACATTTTTTTTAATAATCGAGTTATACCAGATTAATGAGTAGATTTTTTTTTTATTTTATTGATTTTGAAGGCAGTTTAATTTTAACCATTGTATTTAACATTTTTTTCGCTATACGGTAACTTCTTCAGGCGAAAAAATATAATGTAATATTCATTGAGGAAAAATAACATCCACACTACTGCTACTGTGTAGGAAAAAAATATTAACAAATAAATTATATTGAAAATCAAAAACATAGTAGTTAAATTCATAAATATTTTTAACTTCGATTTTAAATTAATATATTTATTTATTCATCACATTCTTAATATTGTAAAAAAATATTTTTTTTGTTATATTTTTCTTGATATTTGTATAACATTGAAACTACTAGAATAAAACAGCTTGTACATTGTTTTATTCTAAAATAAAGCCAAGTGAAATATTTGTTTTTTTTAGAGATTGTTTGCTTATATTACGCTATCGTTTTCGCTAAAAACGTCTCAAATAATTCATAACCATTTTTCCCGATAAAACATTCACAAGCTACAAACGGGTTGAAACATACTTAAAATAAAGTTTCCCAAAGTTAACCCGAGTACCGATTAAATATTCATTATTTCAATACACCTTAGTTGTTAATTAGATTGACTGCTGAGTTGTAATTAGCGAGAGATGGAAATGCTCCCCTTAAAATAATTTGGATTGTACATTTTAAAAATTCACCCGGAAACAAATTTATCACGCTGTAAATCCAAATTAAGATTGTGAATTTATGCACCGTTACGCCTCCCCTCGGTTTGCAATTATCGAATGCCTAGCGTTTTCACACCAATATTACGAGTATAATTTCAAAAGACGTGTGCTGTGTTTATTTCAAAATTTCGAATTATGTGTTTGAAATTGAAAATATAAGTTATACAGAATGTAAAATTCTTATATTTCAAGTAAAAATTATTACCTGAAAATCTTAATCAAATAAATAGTTGGATTAAAAGCTGTACATTATACAATTCAACTAGATTGTATAATTTCAAACACTTTTTGAGAAGAATTGAATATCTGCGTTAAGAAACAAAAATTAGTTTTTATTTGAATTGACATGCCGATTATAAATTGCGGTGTAAATTAGCATTGCTGATTGTATTAGATAGCAACACTGTAATAATCGATTGATGCGCTTATTCTCAATTGACTAATCTCTTCACTAATTATTAGATCTCCCTCACTGATCTGTATGTGTTGATTTGCAACTAATGAGATAATAGCCATTTAGTTGATTAACCATTTCCTTTCAGTCCTGTGGGCAATAAGCTTCCGTATTGTCTCATTATTGTTCTGTGCGTTTCATATATAATTTAAGATGATTTAAAATATTTTTTTTTAAATACATATGATTATTAAATTGTCTATTGCCTAAATTAGTCAGAATAATAATAATAATGTTTGCCTGTTCCACAAGAAAAAATTAAATAAATCAAAAATAAATATATGTTCATATAATATGTAAATGCACTTATCTTACTCATTAATTTAATTTAATTCATTTATTTACGGAAATCTCCTTTCTACAAAAACTGTAAACATTTACATAAATCATCATAAATAATAATACACAAATAAGTCAACTATTCAACATAAACTTTGAACATCTTTATCCCAAGTGATTTTACAATTCAAAATTAAGAGTGGTCAGGTAATCTCAGGGGTACATTACAAAATAGAAAATAAATAAATATTGAATAAATAAACATATATATATATATATATATATATATATATATATATATATATATACAATAATCAAACAATATATTAATAATAATAGAAAATATGTATAAAATATGTTTCACAATGTATCACATTAATTATTAATA
Source organism: Philonthus spinipes (assembly GCA_963082785.1). Classification (NCBI taxonomy): domain Eukaryota; kingdom Metazoa; phylum Arthropoda; class Insecta; order Coleoptera; family Staphylinidae; genus Philonthus; species Philonthus spinipes. Next base: position 14,359,091 of record OY720310.1, read on the forward strand.
GTTTAGGAATACTTACCTGATTATATACAAATATATAAATTATTGTATAATGTAATCAATTATAATGGAGAATTCCGTAAAATAAAGTTAAAGTTAAATATCCATAGAAATTTATATAAACTAAATTTAAAATTATCTTAAAAATAGGCTAATAACTGGCATATAGTCGAGAATTTAAAGTATTAAATTTTAATTTGTTTATTTGTTTTTTTGGTTGATTTTTAATAATCTATTAATATTTATTTTATACAATATAAACTACCAATGTTTAAATATTAAAACTATTAATTATATTAATAATGATCATTTTTATTAATAGATATGAATAAATTTGTAAAAATCTTCCAATGAAACAAATAAAAACACAGCTTCTAATACACTAATCTACCAACAAATAAACTTCGAACTCATCATTGACCGTCTGCAACACCTTTCCATAAAGTGTGCCAAAATTCCCGAAATAACCCATATAATTAAACACATATGCAATCATTTTTTTATTAAAAGCTTAAAGTTAGAATTTAATTGCTGGATGTTGGATTCTGGAAAATTTAAAAACAATAGCTACTTTTGTAAAACACGTAGTACGTTTTAAAATATTGTAGAAAAATAATTACATCTTATATTCGTACTGAAAACAATAATCGATTTAAAGCACTTCCCGATTCATAATAATTTTTTCTTTTACTTTTAAATGATGTGTACATTATATTATTTTCATTATTTTTGTAAGGTTTACTTCTATTTACTTGTTTATTTATATGTATTGCTTTTGCGGTGATTTTAATTAAATTTTTGCAGTTTGTAACTATTTTTTGTAAAATATTTTATGTGTATTTGATTTACTTATATATTTATTCACGGTGCGCATCATTATTGTTCTTGTGTTTATGGATTCTGATTGGAAAACTCAATGGTTATACTTGATCAAGTCTAAATTTTATCAAATCAATTGAATATATTGTTGCATTTTGTAATTACAGATTATCATTAATTGTAAAAAGGTGATTTTCCGTAAATAAAGAATTAATCAATTCAATTAATTATGTCTCAAGCATAGTATAAAAGGGATGAACCAATCTGTATCCACTATTTCTATTAAACCTTCTTTCATCCAGACGTTATTATACACACTGTTAGTAATTAATCCTACTTGCTAACTTTATTTGCTCTACTGTCTTAATGAAAAGGGAAAAAAAAAATAAAGAACACAATACAAGGAGAAAGAGAAAGTGTAATTTACGAATCCTCTCGAGGCCCGTTTTACGTGTCTTTATCACCGCCATGTCCGCATTATTGCCTTCTCTTGGCGCCTTTTACCCGAGTCCTGCACCTGACACTGATTGTCCTGTCCTTCCTTCATATTCTTGATTTCTTAGGACGTAAAAACCGACCAGCAACAAAAGGAAAATGTTCAGTGAATGAAACTGGGAATACTAATAACGGATTCCCAGTTTCATTCACCGAACATCTCGCTGAGATGTAAGGAAATATTAAATGTAAGTCAGTGCAAGTAATATGGACGCAGTCAAGTGGATGCAGAGGGATGGAGGGTAATTGGTTATCCTCTATAATGTTTTTAAAAATTGTACTAGATATATATAATTTGGAAAGGCAATATTTTAGTTGGAATTTTTTGAATATATATATATATATATTTCATATCTACAGTAATTTAAATCACTCTAATCCTGTTAATTTCTTACTTTTTCGTTTATATTAGCGATAAATCAAATATAATATATTATTTGTTCATTAATATAAATAAGTGAAAACTCATTTCGACCCAAAATTGTTTCCCTTACAGATTTTTGTACAACTTTTAATCCAGTGATCAGTTTGGTACTCGTTATTAATTAATATTAATTAATCTATGAATGTCCATGTTTAGTTTGTTGAAATTTGTTTAAAGATATTTATCGTCTGTCAGTTTTATGTCCCTGAAAATTTTGAATTTAATGAGTCTAAGTATATATTTATATTTATAAGGCTTTTGGGAGTGCGTCATTTTTTTACTGCTTTTGACAGGATTTGGAAAAATGAGAACGATGATTCTGGGGTAAAATATATACTGATGTTACCCCAGAATCAAGGTCTGCATGTATTCTGTCACGTCTTTTGTTACTTTGCCAATGTGATAGTCCCTGAATTTGCAAGATATTACTGGGGGAATAGCGACGGGAACGTCATAGGTGATTGAAATTTTGATGGAGAGTTGTTCGAAGCCGATGTCAGAAATATGTTCTATATACATTATTTATGAGGTGTCTGATATTACTAGTACATAGCACATCGGTAGTTGAGGATTGGTTGTTGGGCATAATGAAAGTAGGGTCAGTGGATTTTTACAAAATTTGAGTTTGACATAAAAGAAGACACCTGCTTGTTAAAATTTAAATAGCCGAGTATGACAGCATGGTTATAAAGGGAAGCTTTGGTGAAAATAGTATATTCAATGGAAGAGGAATGCTGGATATAAACAAGGAATATGTGAAGGGTAAATAGAATATCTTTAGTCGAATTATTAAAATAATGTATGGACAAATTAATTCAATTTTATTGTTTATTGTAAATAATAAATAAAACACAATAAAACACCACGTGATTTACGACAATCGATGCGCATACTTTTATTCAAATCCTCCTCTCCGTGTGCGTATATATTCCCGCAAATACAACTTCCTTTATTCAGTGCGTGCGTTGTTCGGATTATTTGTTTGTAGTTTTTGTGTGTGTTTTATAAAGTTTTGAAGAGATAAAAATACAGGCGGGCCGTAATGTCAACCATAAATCTGAACTGGAACGAGTTCGTGTATGCAAAGGGTTCGTCGAGGATTCATTACGAGTGCCGTGGTTTCTGGATTCCTGCTGGAATATAAGATTTTGTGGAATCTGGGGTTATTACATTTACATTTTCAGCGTGCTCTTTTTTTGTTTGTTATTACTATATTATTTCATGCGGGCGTGAAGCAAATCATATTTTTAAGATAATTCTAGTCGCATACATATTTTTTGTTTATTAAGATTTTTATAACTAACATAATAAATTTAAAAATGTTTCAGATGATATGATAGATGATGTAATACGTAAAACTAATTATATAAAATATAGTATTTAATATAATATTATTAGCATTACCAGTAAACATTTTAATAATTTTTAATTAATTTTTAATAAACATTTTAATAAACGTAAACGGGTAAAACCCATTAACGTTGTTGTAAATATTTCAATTTCAATAACAATATATATATATATATATATATATATCTTTATTCAGACTATATAAATAATATTAACAATATAAATAATAACAATACATGTAGGTGTTAGTCTGTCTGGGCTATCGACCAGAGGTCTTTCTGCCCTGTCGTGAATTTATGATGAAGTTAAAGAAAAATCTAGCTGAACTGTCCTGATGATTTGCGCAAATGAATTGATGAATGGTGATTGTAGGATGTTTGTATTTAGGAAGGATATTAGGGTTACGGGGAATACAGAATTTTGTAAGAAGGGGTAGATTATCAGAATTATTGGCAATTTTTTTACTTAAGGCTAATATACGCTGGGATATGGGTCAATAACAATATTATTACCATTTCAGGAAAGTAAACGTGCGTTTACCCATGATTCCGTTTTCAAAATATTAAAAATCCCGTGGCACAATTCGGAAAAACACCCTATTTCAAAATAGTATATTGTTCGACGAGTGAGAAAGTTGGCTATTATTCAATAAGATAAATATTACATAGCGTAATTAATCTGAATGAATAATGCCTTTGTCGCGAGTTGAAAACTATACTTTTTCTACTTGCATTAAATAATTAGGCATTGTATTGCATTAAATTATATTATCAAAAATTATTAACAAAATTATGAGAAAATATTCATTAATTGTTCTTATTTAAAACAAACGGTTTTTTCGCTGGATTTCACTAGCAATAAATTAAAGGTGATGTTCTTCGCAGTTATCTCAACATCCATAATAGTCTCATTCTCAAAGGTCTCAGTGATTTTCACAAAACGTTACTTAACTGGAACTGATTTATCGGTATTTCACATTAGAAATTAAATTTATTGACAGGCATTGCTACTGGATTAAATAATTTTATAAAATCGAAATAAACAGAATTTGTGAAATGGAAAACCGTAAACCTACACATCGGGCTATGTTCAGTCAAATACAATTCTTACTAATAAAATTACTATAATTGCTAAACTAATTAATTTATTAAACCGCGAGTTTTAATTTGTTATTATATTAATTAAATTTTGAAATTTATTTAAGCATTAATTTTTTATATGTTTTCGTTGTGCTCTTTGTGTTTATAATGTAATTTAATATTATTGATGTTTAAAAAAGCCTTAATGAATTAATATTATACATTTTGTTTAACGGAATCAATAAAGGCTATAAAATAAGTTGTTATTTTTGCGAAGCAAAAAAAATACATGTATAAATATTCCCCTGGCTGTTACGATCAAAAACAGAACGGACATGGAAACAGCGCCAGTGGGCGATAATGATCGCTCAATTAAATGAAAATCCAAATCAAAAGGTTGGGTTCGAGTGGGCCGCTGATCCGACCGCCCCTATTGTCGTAGGCGTATAAGGGATGGGAACGAAGGAGCGAGAGAAGTGGAACACACACCGCACTCCATCGAATCAAATATAAATGCTGCTTGAATTTTATACGAAACTGCCACTAAAAGGATTGTTGCTTTCTGCGGAGTAACACCAGGGGAAAGAATGTCGTCTTTCTTTGTGGATTTTTTCAAATCGAAATTGTCGGTTGGGGTATTTATTTTGTGGTACTCGTGTCGATTAAATTTATTTTCGACAAACGCCTGTCTAGACAGATAAAGCATAATGAAAAGAATAAAAAAAAGTGATGTGCATCACGTCCCCAAAAGTAAGAAAAATGTAATATCTATGGTAAACAGTATTATAAAACAGTTGTATTCTTACGTTCTTAATATTATTAAAAGAAAAAAGTGCAACTTACATAACATGCATAACATACGACATCATATAATTATCCCTAAATATTTCTAGAGAGTAGTACACAAATTTCACAACGCTATGATAGCTTTAATTATTTCTAAAGAGTAAATATAAGTGCTTGATTATTTTTTTTATCGAACACGAGATTTCAAGTTGTGGCACTCCTTGAAAATGACACAATTACAGCATTGTGCTGAATAAATGCCACTTTTTTCTAAATCATTAATTTCATTATTTGGCATTTATTTAGCACAATGCTGTAATTGTAAGAAATTATACATTGGACAAACAAAAAGAAACTTAAAAACAAGATACAAAGAACATATATATTATTTAAAAATAAACAACAAAGAAAAATCCGCCATTGCTAACCACATAATAACATTTGGTCATAAATTTTCTTTAAACAATTTATTTTTTTAAATGTCAAATTCTCCAAAAATTAATTATGTTAGAAGCAATTGAGATGTACAAAAATTCTAGTAAACTTCTGAATTATGACTTACCTCGTTCAAATAACAATTTATTAAAATTAATTGATTTTATTCAATAAATTATATTTATCTGATTTTTTAATAACACGTCACATTTGTATATTTAATTTTGTTTACATGTTTATTTATTTATTTGTCAATTGATAAAGAGCACGTTGTGCTTGAAATGTACATTTAGTGGTAAAAATAAAAAAGTGAAGAAAGGAATAAAATATTATTATATCGTATCAAGAAACTTCACGTACTCACCAATAAATATCTTCTCTATCTTAAATATATTTTTGCTTTGCCATATAATCTATTAACTGTCATGTGTATTCACATTTTACTGGTGTATCTTTCCATAACCCATTTCAATTCGGGCTGTTTGTATTATATTTAATTCGTAACTATAATTGATTTTTATATTATGAATATTTGTCTTCGATTAATGAACGAATTTAATTCATAAGTCTATATTTTTTTTTAAACGGATGACAAATTAAATTCAATTCATTTATTTACGGTAAATCACCTTTATACAAAATAATAACAATATTAAAAAAAAGGTATTTAATTTATTTTATTTATTGAGATTAGTGGGTGAAAAATTTACCGCAGGCAAGCATTGTTACACAAACCGATTAATGTAGTCGTCTTCAAAAATTAACCCGTATTTGTTTGGCACTGAACTATAATATTAGAATAACCATTTATAATCTTGAGTATTAATTATTCATAGAAATAATTTCTTAAATGCACCATTAATAAGTTGTGATATTATATTTTTACAATTTTTTAAACAATTTTACGAAAACTACAAATAATTTCAGTTCACGAAAGGTTGTTTTATTTGAAACGTGGTGCACATTTTATTCGAGGGGTTCGCGTGAGAGGATCGATAGATATCCCGCAGGATCGGTAATAATGGATCACGGTCGGTCGCTCATGACTAAACACGCCGCTCTTTTCCCCATTCAAAAAGCCGGCGCCCAATCAATAACACTAACTAATATGCCGTTTTGGTCCCCGAGCATTTCCCACCTGTAAACTGCCAATATTCCCAATTAATGCTCTTGCCCGATTCCGGACTGTCGCAGAAACGCCAGGCCAACAATAATTATAAGGGATAATTGTTCAAACGTCTATAAATATACACACTCACTTAGCTGAGCTACTTTTAGAAATACGAATATAAATGAGAGAGTTGGTTTATTATAAAAGGGTAGTATATTTTTAAACCCAAATTTCGTATTAATAGTAATTAATTGATTTCGTAAAAGTCGTTTTTATTTTTATAACCATTACTTCACAAAAAATATTACATTAAACATATAATATAAAACAATAATTTTTATTTTCGGTACTGATTTAAATAGTAGTAGAGTATACAATTTGAAATACGGATTTTACAAAAACGGATATTAACCAATACTATTACTACGAAGTGAATGTTTTTAAATTATTCAGAAAATAATAACAATTATTTCATCCAATAATATAAAACACAACTTATTTCACCTCAAGAAGAATGCTAGTTGGTGTTTATTGATGTACCTTTTTTTAATAATAACAAATGTTTATTAACAGCAACACTATTTGAAGAAAAAAATATATAAAACATTAAAAAAATAATTATAATAGATTAAATTGCGTGAAAATCCGACTCGTAATTTTTTTTTGCACAAAACAATTTATTGAGATCGTGCATGACAAATGTGCGACTTGTCTGTCTTCTGCGTTCACTTACATCGAGGATCTTATAGGTGACAGTGCGTTTTTAATTTTTAATTAATTTAATTAACAACTTTGCAATTATATAAGGCACCGCTATATTGACGAGGGATGAAATCCCGAAACACATGCCTGCAGATAAGCTTATATTACGTTACTTTTATTTTATTTTTTGTTTGCTTTTTGCATTAAATATTTTCGATTCAAAAATTGTTGCATTATACAATATGTTATTGTTGATTAATGAGGCACTTGATTTTTGAAAATCCATGGTTACTTGAATTAATAAAATATTTATGATTTTCAACACTTTTTAATTTAATTTCACTACAATTGTTTCATAAATATATATATGTTTTATTAATTCAAGCAATATGTTATTGTTATGCAACAGTAAATGTTTAATATTAGACATTTGTTAAAGTATGTAAAATAAGTCATTATGTCATAGTAGCTAAAGAGAAAATAATTTATTAATTAGTTATTTTCAAAATACTTTTATTTAATTTATTTAAATAACTGTGACCAAGTGAATAAATCATTTTCTCTATTATTAATTATAATAGATATTCTGATGGAATAACTCTAAATTTGTTTGTGTGAGTTTTCATCGAATTGGTCTTAATTGTTCATTTTCTTGAATGAAAATTTTACATATAATTGGGAAGTGGCCGCTTCCTCAGAGATCCTTAGCTACTCTCCAGTTAAAGGTGGCAGTAAAAATTGGAGAAGTCTACACAAGAAGCTGCTACTTGCAGCAGAAAAGTGGGTATATTTTCGTGTATTTAATAAGACCATATCGTTGTTCTTGAAGTATTTTACCCTTGCATCTAATTGCGCTCCAGAGTGGGCTGTATGAATTCAAATCACTCAGTATTAAAAAAAGGTCTTGAAAGCTGTTCTAGAAGTTGTTCAACATCTTCTAACGATACATATACACCTGGAGAAAGTATGCAGAACACAATGTAATGGAATAATTTAAAGACAATCTGACTGCAATAGCCTGTATTGGAGTTGTTGTATTAATTATCTTTGAGCCTATACTTCAGTAAAATCCTGTCTGTAGATTGTGTATCCTCGTAAGGAAAGTATATGTTCATTTTTAATGTGGATCTCTCGTAGACAGATAGCAAAAGGATTGAACCCATTTAAATTCCATTGAATTACATTAATATATTTTTACTTTTTTAAATAAGTTCGTCAACGTCCACCAAATCATCTGGTATCATATCTGTTCGCGCCAAAAGCGCGAGTATGTAATTGTACATATTTCTTAGTTTATAATTTTCTTTATTTGAACATTTTAGATATATTTTCTACGTTTAATTCGTACGAATTTTGTGAATACTTTATTTTCTTTTGTACATTTATTGCACTATTGGTATTTGGAACCGAACGGCGATTTTACGATCCAGCGAGGACGAACCCTCAATTAACGGCCGATCGGCGCATTTTACAAATTTGCTCGGTGAACAATGGAAAAAGAGAAACGTGCTCAACAAAGGGCGATCACAGACGCTGGTAGAATTTCGGGGAAAGATCGTAAAATCTGGCACTCGGTTCCAAATCTGGATTTTGAATATTTTCCACTATTTCACCTTTTTTAAAACCAGATGTTTTCTATCCTCTTGCCATCTTTCTTCCACGAAACCATCCCCACCAACTTATCATCCTCCTGAAAATAATTTCATAAATCCTCAGTCAGTTCTCCTTCATCCACGACTCGAGTAAGTTCTAATCAGTTTTCTTAACACTTGTGAAACTTTTGTCAATCATATTTCTTGCTTAATTTCTTTTGCTTTAGTTATTATTTTATATTTTATTTTGTTGTTGTTTTCATTTTTTTTGTAAATACTTAGATCAATAGTTAAATAAATATCAGTTTGTTTGTTTAATTTATTGGCATTTTTAATTTTTTAAAACAAATCGATTAAGTTCGTAAACAATATCTTCGAGTACACTGAATGTAGCTTAAGTCTTGGTTGCTTTGTCATATTTTTAGTATTCATTGTGATTTTTTTATAGTTACTAGTAGTATTATTAGATGACTTCTTTTCGGCCGATTTTAAGAACTTTTGGAAATACTCGGTTGTGGGGAAATACTAACTTTATCAAAATCGTTTTGAACTGAAGCAGTACTTGTTTTAACCAATTTTGCAAAACTTAGTTCATGGGAAAATGATGCGGGACATATAGATTTTTATTTGGTTTAGTGCTGCAATATATGAGAAACGTTATTCAACAAGAAGTTTTTGAATGGCGAATTCGACTTGAGATTTGGGACACTGTCTAGATCACAATAAGCACATTTGAATGAATGGCGTGAGACAGTCACCGTCACGTGGGCCGTTACTACAAAGGCCACAGATTGTGTTATTATTGCATTTGCTTGACATGTACCCAAACTTTTGACAGACAAAACTTCTCATGGGGTTGGGAATGAGCGGGCGCACTTCTAAGTTACACTATTAAATTTTAATACAACAACAGCCGTTTGCATATTCTTCACCATTTTTTTGAAATAGTTAACTGTTTGATTTCCGTAACCCCTTAACTTTTAAGATCCTGCAGGATCTTACCATCTGCTTTTTCAAGTCAAAGCAACATATCACTCATCTTGAACAATTTAAGGACTGATGAGTTTCAATTTTGAATCTGCCAATTTTATTTATCCGCAAAAAAAAAAATATTTTGTCGTTCATTAAATGTAGAAATTAATAGTGTCCCATCTCTAAGTTTTTTTATGGATTCGACTATACCGAAACCGTTCACACTTTTCAAAATAACAAAAGGTGATATCGATATAAATGATTCATTAACAAAAGAGACAATTAAATATTTTAAGAAAGCAATATTTGGCTTTTCTAAACGGATTTCTGGGTTGACGTTTTTGCCCTAAAGGGAGGTAGTTTGTTAGTTTGTGTTTTATATATTTATTCTTATCATTCGTCCCGCATGCTCTCCACGCTCAATGGAGCCTCAATTCAGAATTCTGAAAATCAAAGGTTTACAAAGCCAGAGGTGCATGCGAAATTCCCGTCCAAATACAGGCTTCTCTATCTCAAACTTTCACCCATAACCTACACGGCTCGCCTTTCCAGCAAGCCCAAAGACGTTGCTAGCCGATTGATCCAAACTGGGCTTGGAATACCTCCTGTTTAGGATAAACCAAAGCCGAAGTAGAGTGTTGATAAAACACACCAGCGTTTAATAAGAAATATTGCTGCAAAAAATGGTTTTCCTTATCACACAATTAAAAAATTAATTAATAAGGAATTCAGAAAAAAAAAACACTTCTTGAAATTTATCCAAAAATTAAAGAAAACAATAAAAAATATTTAACTTTAACTTATTTTGGAGAAATTTCAGAAAGAATTGCAAATATATTTAGAAAAAATAATTACAAAATAGGATTTAGAAATAAAAATAAATTAGGTAATATATTATACAATAGAAAAGATAAAACAGAAAAATTTAACAAATCTAATATTTATAAACTTATATGTTCTGATTGAAATAGTGTGTATATTAAAAAAAACTAGCCGAAATTTTAATCTAAGATATAATGAACACTTTAGAGCATTTAGATTAAATAAAGATTGTAGTACTTTTTCAAATTATATACTTACAAATAGTCACACTATTCCAAATTTAAATAATACAAAAATCTTACATCATTGTGAAAATGGTCAAAAATTAGATATATTGGAAGGAATCGAAATTTATTTACACAATAAAGACACTAATTCATCACTTCTAAATGAATAAGTAGATCTATTATTAAATAAAAATGATTTGAAAATAATTAATAAATCATTTTCACATTTAGCTGTGTGACCCCTGACTTACGTTACGTAAGTACGTTTAACAAATGCACATTAAAACAACTACTTCCCGGGCAAATACCCACGCCGGACATTGAATTACATAATGTACACTTGCTGTTGCACATCAATAAAATATTGCATAATGCAACAAATTTTGATCCGAGAAAAAATTTTCTAATGCGAAAACAACAAAAGGAACGGGAACGGGAAGTAGTTGTTTTAATGTGCATTTGTTAAACGTACTTACGTAACGTAAGTCATAAGTCAGAGAGCAAAATTTGAAAATAATTTATTAATTATTTTCAAATCATTTTTATTTAATATATTTAAATAGATGTGACCAAGTGAATGATGTGACTTCCTGAATAATACTCTTTTCTATTTATAGATCTATTATATTCTTCACTTTATGATTTATTATAAATACTACCTTTCACTTTATTCTATTATTAAACCATATATATAATCTAAATATTTCTATTAATTTCCATTAAATTTTAGCAATCCAATTTATTTATAAATAAATAATTTTGTTTTATTTTAGCAAAATAATTCCATAATGATCCTGAGGATGGTTTTTAAGTGGGTTTTTTTCCACCTTGTGAGCAAATGCTGGAACCGAAATTATTTTGCCTGCCCCATAATTAAATTAAAATAAAAATTAAAAAATCAATATATCCATTCATGTACAAATCCATAGAAATTTTAGTAAAACAAATTTTAAATTCTCTTGAAAATGGGCTAATAACCCAAAACTAGTATAGAATTTAAAGTTATTCAATCTAATCTGTTTTATTGGTTGATTTTTAATAATTTATTCATACTAATTTCATATCCTGTAATTATTTATGTTCAAAATTACTTTATTAAAACTGTTATCATTAAATTCAATTAAAAAGTAAAAACCATACTTTTATAGAGTTTAAAGTTTACTATTCATATGAAATGAATACGGATTTTCCTCACCAAAAGGCTTAATTATCATAAAAAAAAACAGAAATATTGACATTATTAATATATCAATTTTTCAGACTCTGGTATCTAGTAAAGGAAAGACTGTACAAGTAGCAGGGTACATTATTCGTATTATAGTTATAGTTGGTCGTCTATCAGCTACATTCTTTGCGAAAGCGTTGTACATCTATTTTAAACGATCTCATCAGTGCAAAGTTTTATCTCACGTCCCCCATAAGGCGGGAAATGCTATTTTATTTTATTTTATCTATAGGTTTGTTCGATACATAAAGTAGTGAAGCACCGTCTCCACTGAAATCTTTCACGATTTGCATTGAAGTTGTGTTCGCTTGAGTTAGTTAATTTGCATTGAATTCACACTATTCCAGAGTAGATTTAAATAGTGCTAGTAAAGTGCAGATTGGAAATAAGCCAAGTCGAATTAAAACATTAACATAAATAGAAAATAGCATTCATTCACTTGGTCACAGTTATTTAAATAAATTAAATAAAAATGATAAATAAATTAAATAAAAAAACATAAAGTGCAACCGGCTTATTGTAGTTGCGCCGACTTTTGTTTATTTACACGCACAAATTCAGCTGGAAATTGTCTTGATTAATTTGGAGCGTATAATTTATAATCATTTGCGGGAATAAATTGTTTTTTCCTTAATGAAAAAATGATTACATTTACAAATAAATTATTTTAATATTAAATGTAATGAAACTGCTACAATTAAAAAATAGACAAATAAAAAACAAATTAGTTGAACTGTTTTTAGTAAATTTAATATTATATTCATTTCTTCACTTATATAAACATTATTATCAAGAGAACTCCACGTACTCATCAACAAATATCTTCGATAAACTAATGCTGATTAATTGGGTTGATGTTAATAAATTATTTTCACATTTAGCTCTGTGACTTTTGACTTACGTTACGTAAGTACGTTAAACAAATGCACATTAAAACAACTACTTCCCGGGCAAATACCCACGCCGGACATTGAATTACATAATGAACTTTTGCTGTTGAATATCAATAAAATATTGCATAATGCAATAAAACTTTAACAATTTTTAAATTGATATAGAATAGAATGTCCAGAAATATATCATTGCTTACGAAATATTTGATTTTATTGATAAAAATGTCCTTCGTCACAGAACACGTGAAATTAATTATCTTTGAAAAAAAAAATATATAAGTAAAAATAGATTTTCTTGCATAATTATACGAAAAAGTATATTATTGTTTCAATTATTATTGTAATACTATTATATCCACATAGCATGCTTAACAGAACAGACCATGAAAACTGACATGAAATAGCCTGTATTGCTCATTTCACAACCCTTCACGCGGTTTAGCCAAAGAGGATTTCATAGGGAGGGGCAATTAAATAGGCTTATTTTGGACACGAGTTTTAGAGACGATATAATATCTATTTCATCATCCTTCTGTGTCGGTTCATCCGTGATTGTTAGGCTTTATTCACATGTATAGAAAGAAAAGAGCCACGCTAACACATTAATTTAATTATTCATATTTTATATAATTCGTTTTCATTATTTTTCTACTTTTTTATGTTTTTACATTTCATTGTTCCGTTTTTTTAATCATCTTATTTTCTTCTAATCTATTTTTTTTTCTTGAATAACTTGTAGTGTTTTTAATTTGTCCTTTGATTTTATTTTTAAAAATGTTTCACCAACCGATAAGTAAGAAAGTTATTCAAGAAATAAACTGAACTGTTATTAACAATAAGAGAATTAATAAAGCGGAGCAATGACATGTAAAAACATAAACAAAATATATACAAAAAACAATATATATATAAATATATATATATATATAAAATATGAATAATTAAATGTGTTAGCATGGTTCTTTTCTTTCTATACATGGAAATAAAGCCTAACAATTACGGATGAACTGATACCGAAATTTTATTGCTTTCAAGAAGAATTCAACTAACATATCTTAATACTTGATTGTAGTGCAAAGATTTATTGCCGCAGAGGATTAAGTCAAATTTTACAAAACATCTACACAAATATGTTAGAACCAAATTAACGATATGTTATTGATCCAGTTTATGGTTTTTTGCAGAACTTTTTAAGTGGCTAATTGGGTTTAAAAGCATTATTGTAATTTTCTTATGTACAACAATTTTAAATAAAATTAAGTTTCATCATTTAAAGTTTTCTCTTTATAAATTCTCCTTTGAAATATTCAATGATAATATTTGTATATATGGCAGAAAGACCGCTGGTCGATAGCCAGTTCAAGACTGGTATATACTGTATGATATTTTATAATAGTTTTGTATTGTATTGTTTGCATATTGTAAGCATTAGTCCTGAATAAAGATTTATATATATATATATATATATATACATTTAAATATTCCATGATTGTAGCCGTGTTTTGTACAATATAATCTGTGAAAAAAATATATAAAATATTTTTTCTTTTAGTAAATTATTAAAGAAGTAATTAGTGGTTTCGTTTTATTTCAATGTCATCGATCCGAGTCTCCTTGATGAAAAATAAATACACCCGTCCGACCGGAAATTCACTTTGGATTTCAAAGGGAAACGTACGTAATCGAATTTCGAATTCACAAAAAAAAGAGAGAAAGCGCTGATTATGTTATCCGGAATCTCCAATTAAATGTGCATGCTTCTGCGCCCTTTAATTTCAACGGGGAGTTCGTTCGACTGGCTCTCAAACAGACAGAGAGGGTGATAGAGTAGCAAAAAACAAGGCAATGAAATCAAATGAACAAGAGAGAATAAAAATGTGATTAAGTGGGGAATACGTGATGTGTTTTAGTGTTGAATTGTGAAATGCTTCGAGGAAATTAAGCGAGCTTAAACGAGAGGATGGAATTTAATTATGTATTTATCCAAAATTTTAAATTGTAGTTACGTTATTCGGCGTTATTCCGAATAAGTAATTTTAAGTTTAACGTGTACTTTATTAATTAATTTAGATGTATATACTTAGACTGCGAAATTAATTAATAGGGTACACGTTAAACTTAAAATTACTTACAATGAAATTAAACAAGGAAAAAAATCATTGCCAGAAATTTTCCTTGTTTAATTTCATTGTAATTTAAATAACTGCAAATGTGTGAATCATCTTTGTTTCATTTTATTTAATTTAAAATTACTTATTCGGACTTTAAAATTTTGGATAAATACATAATAATACAATATATATATATATATGTATATTGTATTATATATATATATATATATATATATATTGTATTATTATGTATTTATCTAAAATTTTAAAGTATACATATATATATATTACATAAGCTACTAAGCCTGTGAAAATATTAATTAACATTCACGTTAAACTTTACAGTTTTCTTACACAATAGCTCCGATTATATCATTTACACTCATACATACATGTGAAACGCAATGAATCGATTAATTGTATAGTTCATATATTTGTTTGTTTTTTAGGAAAGAAATATATATTATTGTTTAATGAGTTATTCAATATATTAGCTTTAGGTTGTTCTATTTATATACTATTTGATAAAATAATCAGAAGCAACCACATTACATTTACTTCTTTAATTTAATTTAACTAACTTGGTGGTATATTTTCAATATGGTATATAAAGAAAACAAAATTACTTTTTTATACCACTTGGATTACTTTAAATTCACGATTTGAATGCTCTTGAAATTAGGCTGATAAGCCTTAACTAGTTGAGAATTTAAAGTTATCCAATTTAATCTGTGTTTATATTTATTGCATTGGTAGATTTTTAAAAATCTACTCATATTTATTATTAAATTAATTTATTTTTCGTATACTTACATTCAATTAATCGACACGCTATAAATAAAAAAACAACATTCGACAATAATTACATTGCTCTTCAATAAAGTTTCATAATTAAGTGTATAATTCAAAACATTTGTATGGTAATGCAGAGAGTTTAATTAATACCAGAGTCGTATTTGGAAGCCAAAACCTGCTTCCCATTGAATGGAATTAGTGCTTTGTGTTGAGTATTAAAGATCCCCTGTTCGAGCGTAAACACGAACGAACCTTTGCAGCATGCAACAATTTAAAGTCGTCTAAATTTATAACTGACCCAAGTATACTCTTGCTGGTAATTAGTAAAACAATCCCTCTGGACTACATTATCCGATAAGTAATATAACAAATACGTGGATGCAGCTGGCTTAAAAGCGTATATTTAATAATTCAGATTAAACTGAATTTATGTGAACGTTTAGTTTTTTTTGTTAAATATTTTAGTATGTGTATTTTATGTTGCAGAAAAGAAACGCACACACAAAAATATTTACTGTATGTGTTTACGTCGTGCGGGCGGTTTGGTTATAATTATAATACACTCATAGATTAAACAAATGAAAATAATGTTTATTTAAAAATGAGCAAATATATATACAGTGTAGCTCAAAAGTAATGCAACTCCCACAGAGAAAAATGTTTTTGTATTAAATTTATGTTCAGTTTTCATGTAGGAACAAATCATTACAAATTGGTGCTAGTTGAATAAAAAATACTAAAAAAATTCAATGTGTTGGCCCGTCGCGATTGTTTCAAACTCGGGGGTTATTAATATTATTAAATTTACTTATATATAATAAGTGTAAAAATCGTATAGAAAGAAATTGAGATGAAGCTCTAAAAAAAACGTTATCGTTTTCTTTCTTTCTAAGGTGAATAAGAGGTATTGCACAAATTGGTATACTCGTTGCAGACTAATAATTAAAATAAGTAAACAAAATTATAACAAAATTACAACACTGAATAATATAAATTGAACACTTGACTTGAATCTTGTGACAGTGAGCGAAGAAATATAAAAGGACAAAAATAAATCAGAAAGGGATCAAGAATAACTGGAATGATTTCAAAAGTTCCAGAATTACTCGTGACTGCATTTTTGTGTTTATAATTTCAACTTTCATTATTTAAGAAACTAAGTACACCACCATGTTCCCCATTTTTCAGAAACCATAAATACAAAATTATTGAGATTTTGTATAATGTTGTAACGTATGAATTTGTCGTTACGGTTCTTTTTATTATTTAGATTTTCTAGATTTAGTCAACTTCGATCCAATGAAAGATATTCAAAGATAAAAGTCTTACTTGAAATTTACTTAATACTTAATAAACAATTTTACAATTTGAAATAAACAAGAATTAGAAGTTACAGAAATAGAAGTGTCCTCCAAAACACCAGCACAATTTAGTGATAATATAATACACTAATTGCTTGTATGTATAACATGGAATAACAAAACGAGATTATAATTGATAAGAAGAGGCTTTTAATGTGAAAAATATTCGATTTACGAATTATTTGCTATTTTGAATGTTATCTATAGAAAGCGATAATTATACAATAATGACTATTATATACAGAGTGGTTCACAAAAACATTAAATATAAACACAAATGAGAGGTACAATACAAAGTTAATAGTTATTGGTCCGGTTGTATAAAGCGTTGTGAAGTCCGCATTAGCTAGTATTTTGTTGGATTTAACATTATGTTAAATCGCATTCGGTTTTATAAAGGATGTTTAACATTTTGTTAGTTAATCAACGTTAGGCAAAACGTTAATAGGGTTGTAATCCTAATAACGTTTTATCTAACGGAAAAAAAAATATGAACATAAAATTATATATTCCGTAATATTATGGCTAGATTTTATAAACATATCTCATAAAAGACAATTAAAATGCAATAAAAGGTAATTTTGTATTCGTTTTCTTTTTTTTTTTTTTCTTTTCTTTTTATAATTTTGGTCTGTGTTAAATTTTCATTTGAGTGTAAAACTGTACATATCCTCATTTTTTTACGATCGCTAAAATCGCTAATTGCATTTGTTGTTTGTGGTGTTTGCAGTGTTTGTGTTTTTTGTATTGTTTTGCTATTTTCCGAGTGTCTTTGCCTGTTCAACAAAATGAGCAAACGAGCAACCAACTTCGCAAATAATCTCAATGTTTCTATAGATTATTTTAAATCGTAAAAAAGTAAGTCAACTATTTCATTTCAGATTTTACTCATCTTGCATTATTTCCTACTTATATAATATTTTCCTATCCAGATATAAAGAGGTTATAGAAAACAAAAGTTGTACAAGAGTCACTAACACAAAAAATAGTAACATGGGGAAAATAACAGCCGAGTTTAATGTCGATGCTGAATGTATACGAGAGGAAAAGCAACTGAAGCTGTTATACATAAATTTGAAAAGAAATGGTAGGAAAGAATTAGCAGAGGATTTGTTGAAGTTTTAAAGATTTTTTTCTAACAATTATAATTTCACAGCGTCATGAATATTTCTCTTTTCAGTAATTTAATTTAGAATATTTAGTTCAAAGAACAAAAGACATTGAAGACAAAAACGATTAGATAAAACTAGAGGAGGTTTATATACATCCGATTTAACTGAAGTGGGGGCACAAATATTAGGAATATTTGACAGGCAAGACTATTGTATAATCCGAATGACGATTATTATGAAAATAATAATGTTTCAAAATTATATTTTCTCTAATTCGTAACTTGCTATAAAATACAATAAAACTGCATTCGTTTTATTTTTTGTAATAATCGTATTACTAATTATTTGTTGTTTCAGCATCTGTTATTGATGTACCACCTCAACCACAAATCAATCCCAGGAGTCCACATGATCCTTGAACCCCCTGCCCATCCAGGAAAATGAAATTTGTTTCAGCCCACCTCCCTTTCTCATTCAAAATAATAATAAAACATATATATATATATGCATGGCCAGAATCGCCAGTAACTGTAATACCATCAACGCCGATTTCGGTGTTATTAGCCGGTATGCTCTGAAGTCCATCTTCCGACAAGGCGTGTAGTAACATATTTTAATCTGTTGTTTGTATTTTACATTTTTTATTGTATTTATATTTGAATTGTATTTGTATTCATATTTTATTTTAGATTTAAGACATGTATTTATCTACTTAAATGGACATCCGTTAAATAAATAAATAAATAAATATATTAACTATAAGCAAATGTATTTACAGAAATTGAAATTGCGTATTTTGAATTAAAATCTAAAAATAATATATTCACAACCGTAGAAGTGAAATTATTAAAAAAACAAACAAATAGAAAATACAATGAAATTAAACAAGGAAAATTTCATTGTAATTTAAATAACTGCAAATGTGTGAATCAAATTTTTCATTTTATTTAATTTAAAATAGAAAATAAATGCTACATTTGTTGATCATTAATTTTGTAGTTTTATTGAAAAATTAGAATTAATTATCTCAGAAATTTGCGTTAAATCCTATAAACATAGATCTAATAAACTCCCTATGCATTCCTCGTAACGAAACTATAAGTCCCAAACGTAAATTTCCCAGTCTAATCCTCCATAAATTCATCACTTCATTTCACAACATTCAACAGTTAAGGTTGCGGTTTAGTAGAAAGAGGTAGCTATATATTAAAATGGAAATAATCGTTCGAAAAAGAGCCATTCTTTTGGATTTAATAATATGAAAATGTATTTAAATTTTTTATCTACCAAGTATACAGTTTAAGTTAGAAAAGAAAATTGTAAGATATAATGAAATTAATAGGTCATGCCTGCTAAGTTATTTGAATGCAGAATTTAGTGAAATCCTTTAAATTTTCATTGCACAAGTTTTTATTAGCAAAAATTTAATTTAAAATTTGCTATAAATTTGATCAATTTTCATTGTTTTTCATAATAATTTTTCACAGGAACTAAACATTAAAATAATTTTTAATTTATCTGATGAAATTCCTGCTTATTTTAAGATTATTTTAATATATAATACAATATTGTTCATTGATCACAACAACAATCTAACTCAAATTAGTGATTGCCCATATTTGTATAGCTATCTCTTTCTTCTAAACCGCACCCTTAAGTGACAGTGATTTTTGATATAGACTGTTAACAATCATGACATTTTATCTGTATATTTTGACAAGAACGAAAATACAAAATCGAGGCAGTAGCTAATTGATAAACTCTTAGAGCATGTATTGTAATATTTTATGTTATAAGTAGGTGTTGTATTACGTTTATCAATATTATGTATATATATATAATAATTAATTAAAGCCATCCGAACTGCTGAATGTTTATTATTGTTTTCAATTATTTTTATTAAACTATGTATGCAATAATTACATGCAATGGAGTATTTAATTTACAATGTAAACCTTTCGATAAACAAGGAAATCGTTGTTTTACAACAACGAAGCAACGTTCAATACAATTGCGTGTTGGTATATGTGCTCTATAATAAGGTCGTTCTTTATATTTTGTTGAATTGAGCACAGGAGTTAAAAAATAACTCTTAAAAGGATAGCCGTTATCTCCTAATAAAAAATGTTGCATAAAGCCCTGTAATTAAATTGGAAGAGTGGTGAATCATTAAAAATGGAAGAATCAAGGACCGACGACGAGTAATAATGTTTCTCACAAACATATTTGCATGACATAGCATTTGGACAATAATTGAAAAATATCCTCTTCTATTCCTAAATAATTCCTTATTTTCTCTACCAGGAAAACATATTCTAATATGAGTAGAAACAATTGCACCAATTGCTTTAGGAAATTCTCAAATTTTATGGAAATTTCTTTTAACATCACGAGTTTCATTTTCATCTCTTGGCATGTATATGTACTGTGGTTTCAGCGCTGCTATTTGTCAATTCACTTTAATTCTACAGACAGACGATTTGTGAATTCCTACATTATCAGCTAGCACTTACTGAAATGACCCAGTAGCAAAGAAACGAAGAGCAAGGAGAATTTGCACTTTTGCTGTAATGGCTTGATTTCTACAAGTATATGGTTCAATATTTCCACAAATTAGTGATAGTAGTTTTATAAATATGCTTTTAATAATTTTGTACCTTTGTCTAAAATCATCCTCATCGTAGATATCATACGGATTATTTCTTGAAAGAAAACGCCTCGGTCTTGGCTCTTCGTCATCCTCAATAAAGACAAACTGGATATTTTCTATACTTAATTCATTAATCAATTAAAAGTGAGGTTGTGCATTAAAGAAGAAAATTGAGAATTATTTAAATTAAAACAAAGGTAATTATTAAAAATATTTTTTTTATTTCTAATAAATGATGATATTAGAAATAAAAAAAATATTTTTAATAATTACCTTTGTTTTAATTTAAGTAATTCTCAATTTCCTTCTTTAATGCATAACCTCACTTTTAATTGATTAATGAATTGCTGAGCATCGATTAACTAATAAGAGATTTGACGATCCGTTAACGTTACTTTAGCTTTTAATAAAACACAAAAGTGGACTTAACGTAACGTTAAAGTATCGTCATCTAGCGTTGCGTTAAATATGGCTTAAATTGTTTTATACAACACAAAATGCACTTAACGATACTTTGGCATCATGTTAGCGTATCTCTAAAGTTAACGAAGCTTTATAAAACCGACACATTGAGTAATTAATTCATAAATTTTAGTACGAAAAACAATACTTTAATAAAATATAATATCTTTGTAACCGCTTGAAAAATATGTATAAAATTTGTTTCTATGTAAATTAAAAGATGTGCGTAAATAATTTATTATTTAATTAATTATTTTCCAATTCTTTTTATTTAATTGTGCATTGTTGGAGCACTGCTAATTGCGATGTTGTAAATGCAGTTGGGATAAGGCACCCGTTCGGGGAAGGTTTCATACAAAGAATAGGAAGTGCACAGAAATTTAAAATAGACACACAAAAATTCCAATTACGGTTTCGACGAAATTAAATATGATATTTCGCTCTACATCGCGAATAGTAGGAATATTTATTATTTTACTATTCATATGAAATGTATTTTATTTCAATTATTGTAAAATAATAAAAAAATTCCTTGAAATTTCGTTACAATTAAAAAAGTGATGGTGGCACATTTTTAGAGTTGAAATTATTATTTTTTTGTTTCAATATATTGTGAAAGGAAATCAAATATAAATAATGGACTTTCCGATTTATGAATTTATTAATCGTCCGCCTGACTAAATGCATGCGTCGGCAGCAATAAGTCTGATAAGAACTAAACAATTGATGACGACACATTTTTTTGCAGTTCATAATTATTGTTTATTGAATGTTTAAACATATTATGAAAGAACATGACAAATAAATAGTGGACTTTTTGAGTTTTGCATTTTTTAATATTTAAATTGTTTATAACAAATTAACTTTTATTGGTGACACACTTTTGACAGTTGATATTTATTGTTTATTGGCTGTTTAAATATTTTATGAAAGGAAAACAAATATACATAGTGGACTTTCCGAGTTATGAATTTATTAATCGTCCGTCCAATTAAATGCATGCAAGCGAAAGCAATATGTCTGATAACTAAACAATTGTTGGTGATACATTTTTGGCAGTTGCTAATTATTGTTTATTAGCTCTTTAAACATTTTATGAAAGAAAATGCATAATAAACAATAGACTATCTGAGTTATGATTATTTAATTTTCGTCATATTAAATGTATACGTGAGCTTGCAATAAGCCAGATAATAATTTAACCATTGTTATCAACACAATTTTGACAGTTAGTATTTCTTTTCTAATGATCAATTAAATATATTATAAAAGAAAATAAGAACTAAGCGGTGGATTCACTATGTTATATAATTTTATATATGTTTATAATTTTATTATTTTTATGATATATATATATATAACAATCTTTATTAACAATTAAGTTTACAATAAGGTAACAAACATTGATTATGTATATCACACAAAAATTAATTAATTGTTAAATGGCTATCGACCAGAGGTCTTTCTGCCTTATATGATATATATATATATATATATAACATCTTTATTTCTACAGACAATTTTATATACAATAAATTAACAATATAATTCTTATAATATGTTATACGTTGTCCTTAGAAAACGGCTATCGACCATCGGTCTTTCTGCCCTTATATGATATTTTTCGCTAAATTGAACATATGGGCGAGCTCGTAATAAGTCCGATTACAAATTAACCATTATAGGTGACACATTTCTGAACGTTTATATTTATTGTTTATTTACTATTTAAGACAAACATTTATTTTTCACACAATAAAGCTTTAATTCATGAAAATTAACATTTTTTTAATTAACTATTGATTTTTATTTATTGTTAAATATTGTAATTAAAAAAATAATTGTTCAATTGATATTAAAACATTAAATAAATATTTTAAAGTTAAATAATTTTAATTAACATATAAATTTAATTATATAAATAAAAATTATTGTCCTTTCTCCTACTCGTTTCATTAAATCAAACATATATTTTGGAAATTGTGTTTTCATATTCATATATAATATAATTATTATGATGGATATGAAAATAATATTTTGTTTTCGTTTTATAAATATGAAATAATTCCTCGCTATTAAAGATTATTTTACGTAGTTGCAAAAAATATTTACTACATAAAGAAAAACAGCATTTAAACCAAAATGCATTCTATTTCTCTAAATAAAACCGAGACATTTTAATAAATTCTTCGAAAGTACCAAATAACTCCCAATTAAACACTTCACTTACAGCGCCGGGTAATTTTTCTCATGGCGCCGTTTAAGGGTGAATGAAACGTATTCGGAGGGTGGAAAATCCACTTTGGGTAAATTACGTGCATCGTCACTTGAGGTGCGAACCTCTCCATCCACGGCGAGTTATTTAGGACAGTGGGTTACTCCAAATGAAGATCGTAAAGGTGAGATTTACTATAACGGCAGGAAGTTTTCGAATTTATTACAGTTTAACAAGTTAAAGGGGGCAGATGAAATTCAACTTGGGTGTAAAAAAACTTTGCGGAAAATGTCTGAAAGTACATTAAGAAATAATTATATAAACAATAAAACGTGGCGGGTTGAGGAATATTGAATTAACAGAAAACGCCTACGGGATTGAAAATTTAATCAATAGTTGTAAATTAATCGGTAAATTGAATATATATATATTTTCAATTAATTTCACCTTTTTTATATTAAAACGTAATCAAAAATATTAGAAAAAATATAATGACTGAATAAGTACTTATTATGTTTTTAACAAAATTATTTATTGTATGAATCCGTAAACTATACATAAATTAATGAATTAGGTTTCGATGTTTGACAGTCATTATCAAGTTACCTAAATTAGAGAAAAGGTTACATTTATACAAATATATGGTGCTGTATAAATCTTAAAAAACATGCACTTTTCTAACGTAAAAGTCTACATATGCTTTTATATACCTGAAACATCAGGGAGGTCGATGAACCCTGCGCAACGAAAGTCAGCCATCACGAATAGCTTGGAGTCTGCTTTATAGTATTACTCATATTTGTTATGTGTGAAGCTCGCAATAACCCGGCGCATTCACCAAAATTAACTAGTAATTAAATGATTATATCAGTAACAATTAAAATGTTTTTGGTGCAGGCGCCGGGTTATCGCTAGGGTTATTGCCAGCATAAATAAATGAGTAACACAATTCAATTAAAAACGTTTGCTCACTCACTGTTTACAACAATTATTTCCCTTAAAAATCGAAATGTTATTTATTTATATTTTAAGAACTTTAATGATATATTAAAAAATTATTTTAAAATAACTATTTATTTTTATTTTGCTTTTTTAATATTTTCTTTAAACAGTCAATAAACAATAAATATAAACTTTCACCAACAAGAGTCAATTTATTTAATTTAGGGAAAATTAAATAAAATCATAATTCAGTTAATCCATGTTTCATTTTTTTATTTTCTTTGGTAATATCACAGACAAAGATACATACCGTTCACTAGGATAAATTTCTCGGCATTCGCAGTTTTGTTCAAGAAATATCACCACTCTGTTCAATCTTTAATCAGAAAGACCTTTGGTCAATGGACCTTATTTTAGAATATATTATGAAAATTATATTATGTTATATTATATACAAAGTATTTTTTTTTATGAGATAATAAATATTTTGTAGTAGTATAAGTTTAATTTACTTACTTGAATTACGTGAAGGTTTATATGACTTAATTGAAACAAAGTTATATTCCTTTCTTCACTTTTTATTTTTAATGTACATTTAGCATTAAAAATAAAAAGTGAAGAAATGAATATAACTGTGTTTCAATTAAGTAGTATAAGTAATAAAAAATGCATTGATTGATTGGTTAAATATCTGTAGATAGTTTTACATAATATACTACTTACCTCACCTCACACTGAGAAGTAGAGAGGAACATATAACGATGTTATATAAGAGTAAATAAATAAAATAAATACTACTTATATAATTTATGTAAATGACACAAAAAAAATAAAATTTTATTGTTTACTATTTTATTGATTCGTGTGAATTAATAACTTTATTGACATTCAAATTATTTTCACTATTTATGCTTTTCACTGTCAACTGATTCCGACTATCAGATCTGTTTCCTATTTTAACTCTCTTTTAAAGTTTTTGGTGCGATCCAGACAATTTAGTTTCCATGACGTTTTATCTAATCTATTTCAAGTTTTATTTAAGGGTATACATTCCGTAAAACAAAAATGGAATTATTAATATGTTTCAACTGTATTACAATTTTTAATTTAATTTAATCAATATAGAATCTTCATAAAATATAATTAAAATTAGAACATTAGAAATAAGGGATTTATTATTATTATTATTCTGTTAAACAATTTCATATTACAAAACATTACTTGCTTAATTAAATGGTTAATGCGTCGTCGAATTACGGCTTACGTTACACGCCCACCCAAAAATAATTAATTACAATTCCTCAAAGTAATAATTATCCCTGGATTATCAGCATTGTTTGTTTAATAAAATTTCCCCCTGCAATAACAACGTGAGATTTAAATCTCTGTGGGTCAAGGTATGTATACATTTTCCACATCAACGTCCAGATCGACACACGCGTGCAGATTAATATACATTTACAACCCTACACACGCCTTTTAATAGGTGTATTAGCACGTGTACATACGGTCGGATTATACAAGAACAACATGTGTTGGTGGTTTATGTTGTATATTTGAACGCTGCTTTCAGCTATAACTAATAAGAAAAATAAATAAATACGATACAAAGACCTCCATTTCTAGCCAACATCAAGTTGTATTTTAAATATTTTTTTTTTTCTATATATACGATATATTTATCTATGAAATTGAAGAAATTTCAGCGTACAACAATAAGATATTTTTTAAATTAATTAAATATAAGTGAAAAATAAAAAAAAAAACATTTCTGATGGGATTTGAAGCCATCACGAATAATAATAATACATTTATTTTCGGAATCACCTTTTTACAAATCATATGCTACAAAAAAATACATTTATTTGCGGAATCACCTTTTTACAAATCATATGCTACAAAAAAATCTGTATAAATTGAATAATAAGTAAACTTGAAGCACTGAATGGAGACTTGTCATCACTCTGTCTCTGTTGTGTAGTTTGTAACACACTCGGTTAGAAATCGGGGGACATGGGTTCAAATCTCATCAGAGATATTTATTTTCCACTTATATATATTCACACACATCTTTAATCAGACTATGCAGATAATTTTAACAATACAACAAAAAATATTACAATACATGTAGGTGTTAGTCTGTCCGGGCTGTCGACCAGAGGTCTTTCTGCCCTGTCATGAATTTATGATGAAATTGAAGCAAAATCTATGCTAGCTAGCTGAACTTTCCTGATGATTTGCGTGAATGAATGGTGATGGTAGGACTTTTGTATTTAGGAAGGATATTAGGGTTACGGGGAATACAGAATTTTGTAAGAAGGGGTAGGTTATCAGAATTATTGGTATTTTTTTAAGGCTAATATACGTTGGGATATTGGTGAATTCCACTTATATTTAATTAATATAAATTATATCTCATTGTTGTAGACTGAAATTTCTTAAATTTTATATAGATGAATATAATTTAAAAAAGAACATCAATTTAATTAATATATTTATCTGATTAAAGGTGTTGATTAAAAAAAATAAAAATATTTATTTATTTATAATTGTTAAGATAAATATTTTTTAAGAATTATAAACACAAGTAATGTAACTTGCACTTAATGTTATTAAAATAAAAAGAATATGAAAAATACGTTTATGACAAAGGTAAGGGAATTTACTTCTGACGATGAGGGTAGAGCGGAAACAATTAAAAAGCTCAAGCCCTGAAAAGTTGTTGGTATTCACCGCCGTCATGATTCCACTGAAATTAATTACAATTGAGATATTATTTTCAGCGAGTCAACTTTTACTGCTAATTAAAGTCGTTCTGATCTGAACTTTCTTGAGATTACCTAAGAGTGTTCGTTGCGGGTCGAATTTCATTTTCCAGAAACACATATTGTCTTGAAAACTTTCTAAGATCAAAAGGAAATTGCAATACATATCTAAAATTGTTAAGAACAATTTAATTGTCATAAGAGGGGTTAATACCAATACTATACATCTCATTTGAAGACGCATCGTTGGGAATTCTCGAATATTTTTATTTAAATTAAATTAGTATATACAGGGTCCTGCAGACTAGCTCCCGTATTCGCTTAGTTACTAAATAAGTTATGACTTTGACATTTTGGAAACTTTACTTGGATCTTAGGACGTACTTCAGGAACATATTTTTGAATATACAGTAAAATATATAATATATACAAAAAATTGTTACATCATTATGTTTTTTTTTTAAATTGCACGATATACATTATAATCATTATTTAGCTGCCTTTTATGACTGCCTATATACCTCAAAAAAATATTATTGAAATTGTTTAGTAATACCAACAAAAAATAAAAAGTAAAAGTGTGTCATTGGTTTCAAAGATTATTTAACAAATAAAATAGGATCTTGTGAATGAAGTCATACAAATTACTCGGGACTATTACGTACGGGTGAAGTTAAGATTAACGTGTACGTTATTAATTAATTTCACATTCTATGAATTATTTATTATATAAGCTGCTTGTTACATTTAACATGTTTCTCACAGAATAGTCACGAATAACTAGCTATCGAAAATATGAGCTGCAAAACTCCGTATATATATCTTGTCTTAAATGATCAGAATTAAATTAGCTGATCAATAAAATAGTAAATGATCGAAAAATAATTATTTATACAACTGTACAAATTCCAACTCAACAAGAATTCTTGCACTATCTGCAATATTTTAGAGATCCTTTTATTTTAAAAATGTAAACTTCGAACTCAACAAGAATTCTTGCACTATTTATTTGCAATATTTTAGAGATCTTTTTGAGTATTTTCTCTTCCGTTCTATGTGAAATATCTCTCAAAACTTAAGAATATAAATTTACATTTATAATCTTTACAATAGTAATTGCAATTAAACGTCAGGATGCGTCAGATAAAAAAATGTATTTTAGTGTAAATAAATTAGATTTATTTTAAATTTTTATATTTTGTTTAATGTGAAATTCTAATAAAAGTTAACTATAACAGAAATATTAATCCATTCTAAGCAAATTGAGAAATAAAAATCAAAAAGCGGAAACAGTTAAACGATTTTTAATTGAGAAAGCTTACGTGATGAGAAGTGTAAACTTTAAGCGTTTCGAATTTTGCAATTTATGTACTCGCGTTTATGTCAAGGTGAACCGGAGTTTAAATTTAAATTGCTGCGTATGTATGAAATATGATTTGTAAGCACCGCCGTGTTTAATGGGCACAATAAAGATTTCAGAATGAAAGGAGAAATACAAACATGATTCCGGGATGTGGTTTAAAATTAAATAGTTATTTCATAATCTCTTTATTCGCGTTTGTATAATATATCTACTCATTCCGGAATAGTAAATTTTTTTATTCTTCTTCAATTCTTTATTTTAAAATGTAAATTTCGAACACAATTTTTAGAAATGAAAATGAATCGAAGATTTAAACTACTTTATATCAATGCAAAAACTGTTTTAATAAAAAATATTAAAAAATTTACATACAGTGTGTTCGCAATGAAAGGAACAAATTCATTTAATCTGCTGGCGAGGGAATAATTAATTTTATTTTCCGGGGATTAGAACGACAAAATCAGAAAAAAAAGCATCGCGTTTTCAAGATTATGATAAAACAGAAAGATTTTTAAATGGAGTTCCCGATATATTCTTTTACTGCTAATTTAACCGACTCTCTAACACAATTAATAATAAGTTAACAACACTTAATTTAGAACAACCTGTATATAATAATATATATATATATATATATATATATATATATATATATATATAAATCATATTTATTGTAGAATTTACATTAAGTATAATACAATATATTTTACATAATATTTTTACTAAACGGCAATCAACCATCGGTCTTTCAGCCATGTATAAAAAAATTTCTTGTATTTTGACATAAATTTCTGTCGAAACTAGAATTATAATAAAATTAATAAATACCGGTAAAAACGCATTAAATTCGTAAGAGGAATTCACAGTAATTTAAATTTCATCAAATCAAAAAAAAAAACTTATTACTTATGAATGCCTTTTATTTGATTTAATTACAGTAAATACATATTATTTAAAATAATGAATTCGATTAGAACCAAGCTAATATTAAAAATGTAGCTGAAAGACCTAAGGTTGATAGCCATTTATAAGTTTAGATCAAATATATTGTATAATATATGTATATGTAAATACCACAATAAAAATGATTGTATATTAAAAATGAATTACTATTACTAGAATACTGATAATCAAAAAGCACATTATTATTTAATGAAAAAAAAAAAACTTTTATTTTCCTACTAGGGAATAACCTTGACAATGGTGGGTAGGAAAAATCACACGTCCGGAAAATGGTCACGCCACTTTTATCTAATTTCGGCCTTTCGGCAAATTAATGTGCCGTCTCCGGATGTTCTTTATTCGCTCTCCCACTCCGAATAAATAAATTAAGATAACTAGAAAATGTATAGCATTTTGGATGCATTAAAACACTTCAGATAGCCGACACGCGATATGTCAATTAAACGCGCACAATTATTTTCATTAACATTCGATTACACACTTCATATTACCATGTAATATTTAGGAAGCCGTATTTTAATTGAAAAAAGAATGTTTTATTATCAAGTTAATTATCATAGAGTGGCCCAAATTGCGTGTTACTATAGGGAATCTCGGTTATTAGCAGAAATAGAAATTAACGGATGGTATAAACTAGAGAAAGACAGGCCGAAAGACTTCCGGTCGATTTCTCTTAAGAATACATATTTGTTTTAAATTGTTTTATTTATTGTATATTAAATAAAATATTAAATAATATTCATAATATTCATTGCGAATAAATATATTTATATATATAATATTATTCATTTTTTTAAATAAATATAATATATATTAATGCCACTTTTATTTAAACAAAAATATGTTAATATTATGTATAATTTAGTCATTTACTGCCCACACCTTTAATATTAAATTTTGTGGATAGGGTCTGGTCTTTATATTATAAATAATCAACAGGTGGTAGATAGAAAGCCTTTGGTATTAATGTCGGGGATTTCCAACGGTAACTTCCGCAAGCTTCATAAATTCATCAATTACCCGAGAGAAGAGAGCAATGATGGTTTAATTAATTACGAAAGGAATTGAAAGCGTTTCTTGATTATGGAAATGGTAAGAGAATGGTGATTGACTTATAACTTGTTAATATGTGTATGAAAGAAAATTTATATTTATATTTATATGACAGCAACAATCAAGAGAGAAAATAATGTTTATTAAATAAAAAGTATCGATTTTTTATAAATATAAATTAAATAAAAAAAAATTAAATAGATAAATTAAAAGAAAATTAATATCCTCCTCTACAACCGAATTGAAGTTATTCCTTTTATCGAAAGCCTCCACAACCTATGCAAAATATTCTCCAGAAAAAAATTTAATTTCACAATTCTCTCCCAACTTTGCATCCCCAGAGACGATAATATAATCCCTAAATTCAAAAGTCCTTTACAAACCCTATTCCAATTCATCACTTCCCTTAAGCAACAATAAGATACCCCCATAAAATGAGCGAACTTTGGCAGAAAGGCTGTTGGCCGATAGCCGATTGTCGGTAAATAAAATAATAATATTTATTGTTAATTTCTTTCATATGTATATGTATAATGTATTGACAATAAAGATTCTTTATATATATAAAAGGAAATTGAATATAATTGATATATAACATATCGTAGATAGTGGGGGCACTTAATTTTTAAAATCCATGATCACTTAAAATAAAACACTTAATGATTTTCAACTATTTTTTGTGTATTTTATAAGTTCTTCACTTGAAGAAGCAACAACGTTGCGAAACAATTGTCGTGAAATACACAAAAAATAGTTGAAAATCATTAAGTGTTTTATTTTAAGTGATATATAACAATTAAATAATTAGGATAAAGAAAATCTATCTATTATTTTATTATTGAAAATGTATCACGAAGTAAGCGCCTCAAAGAACTGCAATATCCGTCGAGAAATAAAATTATTATTATTAATAAATATTTATGTGATTTGAAATAAATCACGTAAATTGTTTTATTAGAGTTATCAAAGTAGCAAAAAATCGCCCATTTTATTTAATAACAATAAGTAACTAAGTGACTTATAAATATTTCTTTGATATATAAATATAAAGAGAATAAAATAAACGATTGAACTAGATATCGCATTGAATTTAAAGAAAGACTTAATGTTTTCTTTTATATAGCAGAACATAATTTATCAGATTTATATATATGGTGTTATTTTGTCAGCTATAAAATACCATTTCTTTCCGTACTCAACTCACCGGAAGTGGTCCTTAAATTGGACGTCTTAGAAATCCCTTTTCGCGGAACGTGTCAAAGAATTCCTCTCTTTTTTATTGACGAATCTCGGGCAATCAACGCCACGTGGCAATTCCGCACGGTTCTTTCTTTCTTCGAAATAAATAAAGGGACTGCATACAAATTAATAATGAAACAAAAAAATACCTTTAATAAAATATAAAAGTAAATAATTCGCGATTATATTTCTCATGTATTGATTTGTGTAGTGGGATTCATATTAAGGTGTAGTTAAGGATTTAATGAAGCAAATAAATTGTATAAATACAAAACATCTTTATTCAGTCACGCAAAAACAGCACAGGTAATTTATATTCTTTTTTTATTTTATTTTTTATAAATGTTGAAAATATGTTTGAGATTTAAGGATTGAAATGCATTCCCTCGGATTATATCAAGTCCGTGTGTGCACATGCATGCAACGACCGTAGTAAATATTCGGAATTTATTGGACAGGAAGGGTCCGGAGTACCCCTTACAGCGGCTTATCAGTGATGTATTTACGCTTCCGGTTTATAACCACTCAACACAGGAAGTGGTGTAATTGATTTATAGTCCTCTTGAAAACGTTATTTTAATATACAGTTTCCTTCATAAAATTCATTATCACGTTGATTTTAAATGTTTATCTTAAACAACATCAAAACATTTCACACTACATTAAAAAGTAACTTTTGTAAGCTTCTCGTAGAATTGATTTAATGAAAATTTTAATTTTATAAAGTCAGTAATGATTGTTTATCATGCTATATATTATCCCATTAATTAAATAAGCTGGAAAATGTATTCCTGGAGTGTGTAATTTAATCAAAACATATACATAGTGTCAACAGGTGATATCTGCGCATTGGGGGTGCAAATATAGGCTTATGTCAGCTAGAGTAAGTTGGAATATGTAAAGCAATTTCATTCAATAACTTGGGAGCATCAACTGTGCTATGTATAAGCTCATGCAAGAATTTATATTCCTGCAACAACGAAGCGATTCAATAAGCGATAACATATTATGTTCTTTCAAAAATGATTTTATTATCCGATACTTGATGAAACATATTGTAGTAATTAATGTAAGGTTACTGAGAAAACATTTTGTAATGTTTTACATTTTTTATATTTTATTCTGACTTGTTTCAGTTCCTTAGGCCATTATCAAAGGAATAATAATCCCATGCAAGAATTTATATTCCTGCAACAGCGAAACGATTTAATAAGCGATAACATAGTATGTACTTTCAAACATGATTTTATTATCCGACACTTGATAAGACATATTGTAGTAATTAATGTAAGAGAGAAAAAAAATTGTAATGTTTTACATTTTTTTACATTTTATTCTGACTTGTTTCAGTTTCTTAAGCCATTATCAAAGGAATAATAATTATAACATCATTATTCCTTTGATAATGGTCTATGAATCCAAAATTAGTCAGAATGAAGTATAAAACAGTGAAACACCACCAAGTGTTTTCTTAGTAGCCTTACGTTAACGATTTCCAAACTTGTAAAATGCCTTTTACTGATTACAAATAGATATTCATTTCAATTACTTAATGAATTTTTAAAACATGTATAATCCGTTATTTTTTAATGTATTCGAAATGCAGATCTGATCACAAATAAAAAAAAAAGTAGGCTGAAAGACCACTTATCGATAGCTAATTAAAAGATATAAATTATAAATTTGAGTTTTTAAAAAAAGTGGAAAATTTTGCGTATACCAACTTCTAATAAAATTATAAACCTAGAAGTTACACTATATAAGTTGATAATTTTCAAACGCACATATGGTGAATGCGCCGGGATTTATATATATTTTTATTTTGTTACTTTGATCAAGCGTATTATTTAATTAAATTTATTAAAAATATACAGGGTGAGTCATCGAAATGCTCGTCTTCAGTATCACCATTGTCGGTAGACATTCAGCATTAATTTAATAATAACATTTTTTAAACCACTGAATGAGCATAATGTAAAGTTATTTTCATATACACATAATTGGGTAAAATTACGTTTTTTAAACAGATTACCCGAAACATTTTTAATTTTTAAGATTTGTCTTAAAATACTTATGTAACGTAAGTCAATAAAGTGGCATTAGCTAAAGAAGGAATAATTTATTAATTATTTTCAAATTCGTTTTATTTAAATTGGTTTCATACTTAATAGCTTCATACACAAATATATCAAAATATTTGATTAATTACTAACATACTTAGAGTTTGAGCTTTGCATTTCTTAAACATACTTAGATGAACTAATTGGAGAAAATTTGCAATAAGAAACCTCTTTAAAGCGCCGCTTATTTATTGCGAAAGTAACCTTTTCGAAAGTATTACCATAGGAGTTAGTTGCGCAAATTTATGAATGTCTAAGTACGAATAAACGGCACTAATTCGATTATCAGCAACGAAATTATAAATTTATAATTTCGTTGCTGCTCAGCCTAAAACAAAAATACTTTTAATTTAGTAATATTTTTTCTACTCAATTAGCAATGGGAAATATGATCAATCCACCATTAGCTGTGATTTTTTATTAGTCAGAAAAAATCTTGAAAAATAATATATATAGAACCAATCGATGATCTCCTTAGCTGCTCAGCCTAAAACAAAATTACTTTTAATTTAATAATATTTTTTCTACTCCATTAGCAATAGGAAATATGATCAATCCACTGTTAGCTGTGATTTTTTATTATCCAGAAAAAATCTTGAAAAATAATATATATATATATAGAATCGATATATCGATGATATCCTTATTTGCTTTTCAGGACATTATTTATAATACAATTACAGGTAAACCCGTGCTGGTTGAATTGCTCTATTTAAATTATATTTTGAATTAGGAAAATATTAACACATTAAAAAATTCTAGCGCAAATATTTATCGGGGTTGATTTTTTATCACCTTATAATAATATATTAGTCTTACAAACATCGATAAAAGGGCCGTTTCATTAGTACCAATTGTCTACAAAATGTTGTTCTTATAAATTCTTCTATAGTGAATATATTAAATAAAAACAATCTTCCGTTTATTTTAGAGTACTCTTACGTTGAGAGAATAAATCCCATTCTCTCGACGTTAGAGTGCTCCAAAATAAACGAAAAACTGTTTTTATTTCGAAAACATGAAACAAACCCTTAACATTCACTTAAAAATCACGCTTTAAAATCGTTCGAATCACTTTAGAAACACCCCATATAATCTATCATGATACTTACAGTAACTGATACGAATTATATTAATTATGTAATTATTTAAATTACACATTTATTTATTATTATTTTCATTAAAATTAATGGCTATCTTTAATATTTGTTTTACACAGAATTTTCCATATAATATCATTAAAATCATTCCCCAAAGCCATGTGATGCTCATCTACACATATATTACACTAGGGACGACATATGTTGGTACTGTGCTGTATAATGCATGCAAATGATCCTTATTAAATATTAAATTACAATACATTATGCAAATTGCGTCTCCCGGAAAATAATATTTAAAATAACGATTTGTTAAAATTCACATATTTATTAAAAAAAAACTATAACTATTGTTCGATACACTGTATATTTATTAAAATCAACCATTTTCGTGTTATTATTAAGAATTAAACTTCTTAGTATACAATGTAACCAGAAAATGTGTAAACATTTTCAGGTAGAAATTAATTTCTAGAAAAGAAAATGTGTAAAAATTTTCAGATATAGATTAATTTCTAGAAAAGAAAAAATAAGCAACAAAATTAATACTGTTGATTTCCAGGCTAATTAGATCGTGGTCTGTTACCCAATTTAAAAATATCTAAAAGTTTCATCCAGGGACAGATCCTCTAATTGAATATTTGCTGTGAAAAAAAACCAAGTATATCAATCTATAAATTGTCTATTTCAATTTTGGTAATTGTTTAAAAATTATTTGAATTATTTTTCACTCACACGGTTTTACATTAAATAGATCAAACATGACTAATTTATCAATTATTACTTTCCATCTATTGTCTAGATTAACACCTAAATGCTCGAGCAACTGATTTATTCTCTGATTTTTATAATATTAATAATGATATCATTTTACTTAAAACTCTTAATAATTTTGGCCCTGTAGAAAACTTTCTCGATTTAGTATATAAAGAAAACAAAATTACTTTTTTATGCCACTTGGATTTTGTATTAATCGTGACTAGTTTCGATTACACGGTAATTATTTTTAAACAATAGTAAATACAATTCACTGTTTAACAAATATTTATACGTCACTATAATGCTTCAAAGAGGGGGGTCTAGGTTAAGTCGACCTGGTCTCTTAATGATTGGGAAGTCAGGCTTATCTTTCGCTGTGTGAATTTCTAGCGCCTCTAATAAATCTATTTTAATCCCTTTTTCGGCGAGATGTACAATTGAAAGTACATCCTCGCCGAAAGTATGGTTTTCTTCGTTTAGATTTAAATCACACTTAGAAAATAAATGAACATTTTTATCTTGTAATAAATTTAAAACAGAATTTATATGTGGTGTCCGTTGTTTCACAAGGCTCGTATTTCGGATCTTTTTTATTTGTAATATTTATAAATTATTTAATTTATTCACTATCTTGTATTTGCATATATTGATGACATAAAAACATTTAATTCCTCTCCGTCTGTAGATGATTTCATCTTATGTAACAAAATTCAGACAAGATTTCTCAATGGTGTTTAATAGACGAATTAAAATTTAATGAATAATAATGCGTTGCGTCGTATTCTTGCAAAAGAGTCTTATATAAATATTACATTAATATTAAAGTTATTCCACCTAAAATATAGATATTTTGAGCTATTATCACTTGTTTACAGCTGTAAAGCGTTTCCAATTCGTTCGACATTCTTCACATATTTATATGCTTATAATCCATGAAATTAGAGTACTCAACCACTAATTGCTGGCTTTACCGCTCGACAAGAAAGAATCCAAATAACAGATCCATATCCAATGTTAATAATGTAAACGTTTGAAAAATAAGGCTTAGAACTTTTAAATGATTAAACTGAAATTATATAGCAAAAAAAGGATACCGTCTCGTATTCAATTATCTCTGTAAATATTAAAAAATTAAGGTATTATAACATTTGAATAATAATTCGTAATTTTTAAACATTCAACGAAATTTAAATGAAAAAGCGCTGAAGAAAAAATTAAGCAATAACCCCATTCAGCATTAATTTTTCTTAACATATGACGATGAAAGCAATTAAAACAGTTGATCTGAATACAATTTAATAATTAAAACGAGCGGGTCAACTTAAACGAAATCCGATGGAACGTCCATTTGCGTCCACATCAAAATCAATCCGAGGCCCCTTCACATTTCGTGGTATTTTTAGCTTGTGATAAAATTTGCATGTCTGCACAGGGGGTGGCCGTTTTAAAATTAATCAACGGGCTGCAGCCACAAACACTCCTCCTATTAATAGAACTTTTTAATGACCATTATAAATCAATCAAGTGTCACTCACTCGGCACCGTCCGCATGTACACCCAACGTATACAACCGTACAACATACCTGCCATTACGTAAATGTCTTTCTAACACTAATAATACACTCTATTGGTCTTGATTAATAATGTTCAGTGTCAACATCAATTATCATAAATGAATGACCGTATTTTAGTTTAATTCGATAACTTTTACTGTATTTGGTCACTGTAGTTAAAACCCATCAACGGTTTACTGGTACTATCAAATCATATAATGTATTTTTTCATTTAATAGTTCTTTCTGTGTCACTACTATTTTTTTTTCAGCGAAGTTCGTACACATAGCTTTTTGTGCAACCAATATAAAATTTTCTAAATTTCTGTATATGACACACGGGTCAGAAAGTCCCGAAACTAATCAAATATTGCGCTAGATATATAGAATGCGATATTGTTTTAGGTAGTACCAACCTTCAAAAGAAACGTGTCAAAATGTCATTACATTTTATTCAGTAGTTTTCGAGATCTTGAGGTTGAATTGACGCTACTTTTGTGAATTTGTAAACAAAGAATCAAAACGAGTTTTGTGTCTTAATAAAATACTGCTATTTAATGAGTAAACATATCGTACAAGCCCAGGAATGGCTTGAAAAATGTTACCGGAGAAATTTTCCGTTGCAAACAAACATTTGCCGATGGTATGCTGATTTCAAACGTGGTCGTACTACTACCGAAGATGCAGAAAAAGCCAAAAGAGGCGACTACGCCACTAAACATCAAAATAGTGTTGAAATTTGTTTTGTGTGATCAATATCTTACACGAAAATTGCATAAAACAAACTGTTTTCGAATTAAAATATATATAACGATTGAAAATAATGAATTAAGAATGGGTATTCTTAATGATTATTATTATTTATCGTGTAACCTCTTTTACCGTAAACTGAGTGTCTTGGTATGTTTTAAATAACTTGTCAAATTTCCATTTCTATGGTTCTTCCTGAATCTCTGATGAATACTCTCCACATTTTCCTATCTTGTATGATTTCATTCCATTGCCAAATTCTTTCCTTGAAGATTTCCGCCATTTTTTCATTCCATCCCTGTCTAGGCCTTCCCCTTCAATTTCTGTATGTTGTAGCTTTTCATGCTATTTTAATCGGTCTTGAGTTTACCATCCGTACTAAATGTCCTAACTAACCTAGTTTATTTCAGTTATTATAGGTTTAATCTATTGTTCATCACTGATTTTAATATTTATAATTTTCTCGATTCTTTGTACGTTGGCTATTCTTCTGAAGTAATTCATTTTGTGTTGCTTCTATCGTTTCTTCTGCCTTTCTGTTAATGTCCAGTTTTCACTTCCATACAGTAGCGTTGGTAGATAGATATTCGTATATATTTTGATTTTAGTGTCTCTCTTTACGCTTTTATTTAGTAAGAACTGTCTGTTGCATAATTCAAAATACGGGGTTATTATAAATGAAGAACAAATCCAAAATTAACAATCTCTGTAGCCACGAAAAGAGGAAGTTTCGAAAAAAAAAAAATTAAATAGATTATAAATGTTAAATGGGTCCACCGTTTGGTGCAAAACAGCAGTGATACGGTTCCACAGATCGTTCAGAGTTGTTGATATAGGCGAGACGTAAACTTCAAGGTTCAAGGAAATAATTTTTAAATTATATTCAAGAGCAATACATAATAAATTGCGAAGAAATAGATAGTAAAACTAAACAAGATAAAATATTAAGTGAAGTAATAAAATATGTGAAATGTGGGAATTGGCTATACCTTGCTGTTCGGGTTTGGCATGTAATTTTACAAAAATTACTGCCTACATACCGATTCCTCGTTTGGGGAAATTTTAACGGTTGGTTCGCAGCCCATCGGAACGATGAGACCGAGGATGCTTGCTCCCTCTAACACGTTTTGCATGTTGGGTTGCCTACGTTTGTATTTTCCACGTGGTTTATCATAACCTTAAAATTGTGATGACTTGTACAGCCATGGAAAAATAAAGAAGCTCTAACCAAAAAACTGTCCATCTTGTTATTTTCCAAAGTCGTAACAACTAAGTGCTCTTACAAAGCACAAAATACAACAAGTTAAAAACAAAGATATTCACTTGCAAAAATAAATAATAATTTAATTTGAGGAGAAGGTATTCCCGGATCATTGCTACACAACGTTCGGCATTTACTGTTACAGTGCGGTCATTTTCGCAAAGAAAAAAGGTCCGATCAATTCTGATTTACACACAACAACCCATACTGTTACTTTTTCACTGTGAACAGGCACTATGTATCTTGGTGCAATGGAAGTTTTGCTCATTTACACAACCATTTAAATGTAAATGAGCTTCAACATAAGTCGGAATAATCATCCCTGGATCCGCATTTATTAGTGGCAAAATGGTTTGTTCGGAATGCACTCTTCTTAGAAAATCTTCCTCGAATAACTCTTGAATAACAGCGATTCTATACGGGTGAAAGTTCAAGTCTTGATGGAGAATTCGGCGAACGCTTCTGTTAGACTTTCGAAGAACTTGAGCGTGAAGAATAGCGAACCGCCGGGGCTCCGATCAAACGCAGCTCGTGCCTCTTTTCCTCTTCGATATTTGCGGGATCCTTGTGGTTCCGAAACCCACAAAAGAATTGTTTTTCTTGATGAAATATGCGCGCGAGGAACAATATTTAAATGTAAATTTATCTGTCAGGATCACTGAATTGATATTACAAAAAAAATGCCTCGACAGTGAACGCACGGTGCTCAGCGATTCAACCGTCCATTGTAACTAAACTTCCACTTCAGAAGAATGTGTCCAAATGGGGTTAGTCCGACCCCACGTCCTTTTAAAACG
Organism: Philonthus spinipes; assembly: GCA_963082785.1. NCBI lineage: Eukaryota > Metazoa > Arthropoda > Insecta > Coleoptera > Staphylinidae > Philonthus > Philonthus spinipes. The sequence continues at coordinate 14,399,390 of OY720310.1, forward strand.
GTACCGTATCCTGCACAGAACAGAACAGCTGTGTCTAACATTTATATTTTTATTTCTATCCCGAAAGATATTCTCATTTTGTTTGTTGTCCCAATCAGGTTGATTGTTTTCACTTTTGTCTCTTTTTACCTGAACCACTCGGACTTCCCTTTCGTATCCTGCATATGTTGCATTTTTTAAAAACTTATTTGCGACAAATTATAAATTTATAAAATTTGCAATAATTTAATTATTTAACTATTTACTATAGTGACTTTGCCAATTTCCCTTGTCATCTATTAAATTCACAATTTATAATAATTGTAATTGCAAAACACGTTTGTGATGGAGGTGGTGGGATAATATTATTCTTACTTCTTATTTTCTTGCATAAATTATCAAGCGAAGTCTACCCTGCTGGCGATGTGTTCCAAGGCAAGCATGTGTGTTCTCGATTTAATTATTTATGGATTATACTGGTGGATGATATTTTATTTGTTTTAGATATTTGGGTTTGAAATGCTAGGACTATTGCACATTATAATTTCATAGATTTTATCCTTTAGTAATGCTATTTATTATTATTAGATAAATCTAAGCCTGATTGGCGAGGAATCATTTACCACGATTCCATATTTTTAGCACTGTTCAAAACTTGAAACGAATTCAAATAATGACTGATTAACGGAGTAATCATTATTTATGGTATGCGTATTTTATGATTTACATTTCTCACCGCTTCTAATTGTTTCCATTGATTTTTTCAGGTAAGACAAGTTTTTTTGGATATATTATTTTGCCCCTATTACAATTGTGATTATTTGGACTGAATTCTGTCCGTATTATTATTATTATTATCTAAAACAAGTAAACAAAAAAAAAACACTACTAAAAATTCTAATTGGTTATTCCCAATAAAAATAAAAAGTAATTATATAAAAGAAGTTTTAATGAATTAGTGATTGGTAGACTATAATTGAATGTATTTTATAATTATAAGTAATGAAATAGAAAAAAATAATTAAACAAAGCATAATTACCGGCAATGATCAATAAAATTCGATAATTCCCTTCTTTCCAACTGTACTTATTTTCCCGAGCATATACTCCGCTAGGCATTAAATTACACAATAGATATTTGTTTGTTAAAAACCGTTTGTTTGATAATGCACAGTAGTACTAGTCTGTGCATTGCAACGATTTGAGTCGAAAATATTTAATGAAAGGGAACCATATATAATAATTACAATGCTATCTGAAGACACGTGTTTCGGGATTCATTCCTCATCAATGTAGATCTACCCTGTAAGCCAATAGGTGTTAAATATTTTTTACGTGCCGTCTTCACCGAGATGTCAGAAAAAGATGATCGCACTGAGTGACGGGGCGACTACATGCGTCCCATGGCAAACTCAAAGAATGAAACTCCATTTGGTTTATTTTCAAAAAAAGGACATGCAAAATCGAACAATAAAATCGTCAGAACCCACCAACAACCAAATCCGCTATTTAGTGAAAGGTTGAGTTTCCTTTCTTCACAACCAAATCGGCAATAAACTAAAATACAACCTTGTGCAAGAAGTCCAGTTATTGCTGAAAATAAATCCTTAAATTTATGGGCAATAAAAACAACACTTGAAACAAAATCTGATAAATCCAGCGAACTAGTAATTTCATTAAGCCAAAATGAGAAGCAGGAATTACTTCTAAAAGAATACAAGGATATTAAAACTGAAGACCACTACATGTCGGAAATTAGAATATTTTAATGACTGCGATAAAATTGATAATTCACTTAATGAGGATTATAAAGGATCATAAAAATTCTAACAATTATTTTCTGAAATAAGACGATCGAACAACGCTCTAGAAATGGTCAAAAAGGGAAACTACCTGCCATTCTAACCGTTGGGATCATAAATTATAACATCAACACCCCATAAATTGTGGTTTCTTTTCTTCCATTATTCTCCGGCGCTTGTAGAGGGTGTCTCTCTTTAAACATTTCGTGTTTGGCCTTTTTCATAAGGCCCTGTGCAACCGGATTAATCGGTCCGGAACAAAAAGCATTCTCGACTCGGCTTCTGAAGAAACAAAAAAAATAACAGTATTATTTTCAATTAAAATAAAACGAAGATTCACATTTGTCCAGATATTTAAATTACAATAAAATTTAATTAAACAAAGAAAAATGACTGGCAATGGTAAATAAAATTCGATCATCCCCTCTTTTAAATTTGAAAAATTACTTACATTTTAAGTATAATAGAATTTTAGTGATCATTGCCAGTAATATTTCCTTTTAAAATTTAATTTTATTGTAATTTAAATAACTGCAAAAGTGTGAATCATTTCTGTTTCATTTTAGTTAAAAATAGTGAGTTAGTTTTAGATGGTATATAGTTTATATTGCAGATATTAAATGCCCCTTTCACGTAATATGATAACACCTTTAAAAACTTTAAAAATAAAGATGTTATTATCATTGTTCTTATATTTGCATACAATTGCAAAAAATAATATATTTAATGATAAAACCAGTGCCACGTATTATATAAGGAGACATCACAAAAATATTAAAAATACAACATATACATTTTTAAAACTAAAGGATGTTGCAACGTTATAAGCCTATAACGTTACTCATTAAACCTATAATCTTAAAGTAAACACTTGAGCGACCATTATATGGGTATAGAAATTCTAATCATCGGATATAAAGAAAAAATAAATTAATTTGGTTTGTAAATAATGTCATAGAAAGCTTCATCACAAAAATCAAAGTCATTCATACTACTTGTTAATTGTTAAGGCTTCCACTTGGTTGTACATGGTTTATTATAGCTCAATAAAACACTTTTAACTTTGTTTGCACAAAAATAGTTGTGCAAACAAAGTTAAAAGTGTTTTATTGAGTCATTCAATTTAGTTCTGATTGTATCTCTTTTTATTATTATTTTATAAATTCATAAATCTCCTTGTTTTCGACGGTTTTTTATTTAATAATGTAGACAATAAAAATAAGAAGATAGCAGAGAATATTATGTTGAAAGCGTAAGGCGCTGTTATTTTCCTTTCCAGTGTAAAACACGTCGAATTTCATTGTGGGCCCATAATGCTGTAGCCTTTATATCCGTGTAGTCCGAGGGCGTTTAACGGGGCTTTGTGGGGAACTGGAGGATAAGCGCCATTGTCTCGATTCATTTTCTACAGAATTTCATATAAGAGATTGAATGTACTCAACCGAAAAAATATCGTTTAAGAACATTTTTATAAAAACAACTTGAAGTTAGTGTAGAGATATTAGACATTATCATTGGGCCAATATTCATTATTTTGAATAACTAATGGTTAATGTATCAATTTTATTATTCACCGTTAAGATTTCTAATTTATACATCACATTATAAATGAATCTGGAAATTGACAAGGCCCACTCTAACCTGAAATCCCCGTCACCAACGATCAGCTTGACTTAATACACACCCCTATTTTTAACGCTGTAATAAGTAGTAGATAAAAAATGTTCGTATTCAAATACCAGTTAATTGTTTTGCAAATCATTGTTACTTTGAAAATGACACGTTAATGACTTCGAAAGTATAGTCACTAAATAAATTTCAGTTATACAAGCAATTAAAAATTAAAAAAAAAAGGTAAAAATAACTTAATTTAATATAAATCTTCTGTGAGTTGGTTGTATAGAATATTCCTTGTTGTAATAAAAATATTAACCTTTCTTATTTTTAATTTTTACTAAATACGTTTTGGAAATAGAAACATTTTTTCAATTATCAATATAATTATTAGAATAATAAATTAAAGACGACGCAAGCGCTACCATTTGCCTAATTTCAATTATTAGAATATTATTTAAAAAATATGATAATGAAAGAATTTTTATTAAAAAATAAAAGCTATAATAAGTTACTTAAATAATTTATTATATAAATAATATAAATAAACTGAATTTATCGTATATTTTTCTAATTTAGGTTATTTATACTATGCATTATTAATCTCAAGGGCTGTTCAGTTCGATTAAATTTAATTTATTCCGCGTTAAGTATTGATCATTTGTATCCAACCTATATAGTTAGCCTTAGTCGTTAAGTGCCCGGCTTTGTTTTTCCTTTCTGATTAATGAATTGTATATTCAGCAGAGTAACTGCAAAAACGAGGACGTAAAACATCTTCGGGATAACTGTGCCCGAAGCTCGCTCTGTTTATGTAGTCCCTAATAAACTCCAAGAGAGCATTGCTAATTTAATACACTTTAAGTTTGTTTTCTGGACTCTCCCTTCTTTGCCTCACATAACTCCCACCAAGTTAACTTTATTAAGTAATACAGGTATTATTCACAAACGTAGTAGACAAGACTGAATTAAATAAAATGAGTTTGTGAAGATTTTGTATTATAAAATATTTAATTTTTAAATAAAAAATATAAATAGTCATTTTAAAACTCCATTTATGTTGTTAAAAAAAGAATAAAATGCAACTTTTTTCGCTTTTTTTATATATTAGTACTGAATGCGGGTAAAATATCTGAAAAAATAAAAACAATTTATACAAACTCGGTTTGCGAAATGGAGAATATCAATAAAACCCAATAAATCTCAACTTTTAATCCTTTTCCACAATGCACATAATCCTTCTTTCTCCACACCAATTAACTAAGATACAATTAATCCCTCAACCCACTGCAAACACCCTAGCATGAATTTTATTTCATTGACATTATTTAATTAATGTAAATACTGAAATAAAATAAAATAGTGATGATTCACACATTTTCAATTATTTACATTCCAATGAAATAAAACAAGGATCGTTGAGAGAAAATTGGCCTCTATTATTTCATTGTAATTTAAATAACTGCAAATATGTGAATCATCAATCTTTTTATTTTATTTCAGTAAATTGAAGTATGATCTTTCCTTGTTTGTTTTTTATTGTAATTTAAATACTGTTTAATTAAAACTTAAATGAATCACATTGTAGAAATACTAACAACTAAGTTGCACTTTCTCGTAGTAGATATAACATTTCCTCGAAATTCGATAAAAAATTATGTTAAACTGTAAATGTGGGATTTTTTGAATGGATAACAATCTGGAATATATTCATAAATGAAAATAAACAAAGTCAATTGTAATGTAGATACAAACTGCGCTTACACAAAATCGGCCTTGGCTTCTACTTTGCTGATATTTTCTATAAATATTGGAATAGGAATTATTTTTGCTAAATTTGTAAATCTATTCTATTGAAATCGTATATTGAGGCTCTAGATAAAGAGAAATTAGAAACTAATATTTGATTTTCTTTTTGTTGATTTCGAATATTTTAATATATATTATAATATTTTAAATTATACAATTATAGGTGATACGTAATTTATTCTTGTTGTTTATGTCATCCTAGATTTAAATCGGCCCCAATACCGCATTTTTTGATTTAAAAATGCACTGTCTTTAACATGTTATTGAAAGTGATAAAACAAAAATCGAATAACTTCTATTTATTATTTAGAATATATTAAATAAAAAAAATCATTTTTATTTAATATATTTAAATAACTGTGACCAAGTGAATCAATACTCTTTTCTATTTCTATTTAGAACAATTGTATTGATTGTGAAGGCATTAACTCTTTGAAAATCCATTATAACTTTAAATGAAACCATTAAGTTTTTTATTTTTATTTAAAGTTACAATAATTGTATAATATATTCAACTATTAACATAAAGAAGGAAACATAAAAAAACAATAAATGACAAGATATCACTTCAATGAAACATGTAAGGTGATTAGGATGTCAACACAACCTAAAATGGGACAAACACTTAGAATAATTTGTAAGCCAAAATAAACATACCAGATAAAACCTGTGCCACGTATTATATAAGGAGACTTCACAAAAATATTAAAAATACAAATCCAACATATAATTTTTTAAAACTAAAGGATGTCGCAACTTTTTCTTTACAAGTATAAAACATATCCTTATTATTCAAGCGTCTAACATTATAAGCGTTACAAAAATATCAAAATGAATTATTCAATCCTAAACTCACTCATAGTTTTTTATCTTTAGAAGAGATATAAAGTACATATATAAAAACAGAGCGAGGAAGAGGAAAAGACGAAGAAAAAGGAATATATAGAAAGAGAGCTGAAATCTCGTAAGAAAAGGCAATTAGTCGACAGAAAACTCCGACCATTAATCAAGAGAACGCCGCAATTTTGTTGCCCCACTAGACCTTACACAAATAATGCTTATAACTTTAGTGATTATAGCTTAATATAATATTTAGAAATAAACGAGATTATTGCAAATGTTTTAAAATGCATTGTACAATTGTTTTATATACTGATTAAGAAAGTTTAATTCATTGTGCTTTTGAATTAAATTTAAGAGTTATAATAATGCTAAAATTTACATTTTCTAGCTTGTTAACTGTTGAAGCTTCTATTTTTGTTATACATTGTAATTCAATTTTAATACATGAAACACTTTTTTACTTGATTTGTGTAACTCGGATTGTTTTACATATCAATTTGTTCTTCGCTACCCAGGATTCTTGAATACAGATTTAATTTATAAAAATAAAACTTACCGAATATGCAATTTTAACGGCAGGGCCATACAGTTTAAACTTTCCAATAATCAAAACCAGAAAATTTTATATATATAAAATATTTATTTCTGAAAATTAAATAGAATTTTTAGAAATAATGTGTATTTAATACAAATTTGTTTATAGTAATTTGAACTGAATTGCAGGATCGCGATAAAATAATCGCAATAAAAATCGCAATCAATATGAATCACAAATCAATCACAGTATTTTTGTAATATTTTTTCCAATAACTTAGTAAAATTAAATTTTAAATTCTCTTGTAAATAGGCTAATAACCCGAAACTAGTCGAGAATTTAAAGTTATTCAATCTAATCTGTGTTTTATTGGTTGATTTTTAATAATCTATTCATATTTATTTCATACAATATGAACTACCAATGTCTAAATATTAAAACCATTAATTACATTAAAGTTGCAGGTTTAGAACAACAAAAAAGAATTTATTATCGTTTGTTCAAAAAGAAGAAAATGTTATCGCAAAATATATGGTTCAGTAGTAAAATTAATAAAAAAAGAAAACTTATTCACATGCTACAGAACATACAAATTAATAAAAAGTAGTTATGAAATAAACTATAGTTAACATTCTAAGTCGATCAGTCGATCTGACATTCATCATTATCCTTTTTTCATTGAAACAAACAATGGATCCCTTGAATTATTACATATTCGAGATTTATATTTATATAATTTTAGGCTGCGATTTTTCTGTAATCGCTGATTACTTAATATCCATTATTTTGGATAAATTAATCCTTTGTGCCACAAATGTTGATGAGATAGTTTCAAATTTTTATATTATTCTGTATAGTTTTTTTGAAAAGTTTATTACCTTCGAACGTGTAAGGTATTCTAGATTTCCAAAATGGTTTACTTATGATCTAATTAAGATAATCACACATAAAAATATACTCACGCTATGTACAAAATATCTGTTTTATTTTTTGACCATGTTGCTTTCAATAAACCAAGTTTTTAGTTCGAATCTTAACAGCTATCTTTATTGTAATTATATAAACGATTTTTAAATGAAAAATAATAATAACTCTAATTTGTTCTGGTAGCTTGTCGATCAGTGTAAGCGAATGTTTGGGTTACCTAGAAAACTTTATATAGGAAAGAAATCTGCTGATTCTGTGCGTGATTTGCAGATTTTTTTCTCTTTAAACAAGAAATCTGACACTAATATTGTAACTCAAGGATAAAATTGATATTACTTCTTAATTATGTTTATATTTATTAATTGAAGAAATTTCCATGTACAATTTTAAGACACAATTTAAATTAATTAAATATAACTGGAATAGAAACATCTCCGATGGGATTTGAACCCATATTTGAGCACCACAGAGATAGGTCTTATCAAATCTCCATTCAGTGCTTCAAATTCACTTATATTCAATTTTATTTGTAAATTTTGATTATGGTTATTTATATAATATTAATGTTACCTTAGCAGAAGTTTACCAAACTTGAATTATACCTTCCAATTTTGTGTCTGAGTTATGAGAGAGAGAACAGTGAAGATTCCTAAGATTTCCTAAGTCTTCAAAGATCGACGTAACTGAGCGTCGATCTTTGAAGACTTAGGAAATCTTAGGAATCTTCACTGTTCTCTCTCACATAACTCAGACTTGCTTCAGGAATCAAATAGATAAAGTTTACATGTAGAGGCAATATGTGAGGTACGAAATGAAGATGAGTAGTTTAGGAAATCAAAGATTAGTGAAAGAAGTATGGAAGTTATGATGTATATGAATGCATGATGGGTCGGAAAAAGATGTATGAAAGAGCAGGGCTGTCAGAAGCTATAGCAAATGAGTGACTGGAATTCGGAGTGAATGTAGCAACGTGGATGAAATAAGGAGGTCGAGAAGCATGAAAGACAAGTGTGTATTTGAAAGAGGATTGGGATGCAAGATGGCAAGGTTATGGTAGAATTCCGAAATACCTGTGGAGTAGATGGGATGTGTCAGAAACAAGAGTAATAGCGAGAGCGAAGTGTGGAAGGTCTGAATGAGTGAACGATATAGTAACTGTGCATTGTGCGAGGAGTGCAAAGAAGTGAATAAAAAATGAATTTATGAAATAAAGACAGTAGATGAGTGAATGAGAAAGGATGGTGCTGACATGACCATATTTAAGAGGTAAAATTGGGAAAGAGAGAAAAAAAGAATATATTAGATTTATATAGAATGTATAGAGTTTGTATTATTTTGTAAAAAGTTTATATAGAATTTATGCAATTTTTGAAAGTTTATTAATCTCATAATTTTTTAATAAATTGCAACTTAGCATCAGCTAAACTAATTTTTGATAAGTTTAATTTATTTCTCACTTATTGAATTAATTCAGGACAAACAAACCAAGTGTTTTAATTTCAATTAAATCATCCTGAATTAATTTTTGATATATTTTCTGTTTCTCTTATGAAAGGTTTCCCAGAAGCTAGAAAATAAGTTTTATTAACCCTTAATGATTGGGTTAAGTGGCCGAAATTATTAATTAAAGAGGTATTTCTCTACAATTAGCAATGGCAAAATTTCTTGATAATTTAGTTTCAGAATGATTGATTTGGTTCTGTAAAAATGTTATAATAATTCAGCAGCATGAAACACAGCTAATCTATTATGCTATCATTATTTTATCTCAGGAGCTTTAGAAAAGGGAGAACCAGCTATTAACACAGATTTTTCCAAAGCTCTTGACAAAGTTGATCGTAACGTTTTATTACGTATATTATCAGCAATTGGTTTCGACGGTAGTGTATTGGATTGGTTGTGTAGTTATCTGTCGGGCAGGACACAGATAATGAGAATTGGCAATATTTATTCATCTGAAATTAAAGTATGCTCGCGGGTGCCTCAAGGCACTCACTGTGAACCGTTTTTGTTCGTATTATTTATTAACGATATTGGACCAATATATTTGCAATTTGTACTGAAAAACGATTTGCATAATTTGAATGAATAGCGCATTAGAAATAAGTCACTTTCAAACATACAATTAATAATAAATAGAAGATAATGGAAGCGCCATTATCAGGTATTTAATCACAAGATCCATTCAACCACATTCATTAAGGTATTGCGCATGGAACACACTAGCATGATGAGATTCTCTAGTTATCAATACGGTAGATGAATGGTAGTTCAAAATTTTAATAAATACAATTAATATGTCAAATAATTTTTGTAAAAAATAAAGAAATACAGATATTTGCATATATAATTTAATTTAATGTAAATAATTAGTGGTGATTACGAATACTTTGGCTGATTAAAAGTAGTTGAATAATTTCCACTAATATTTTATTAAATCCTCATTTTGACTTGTTTTAATTCATCTGTAATTTAAGAAATAATAAAAAAAAATATGTGTTGTTTATTTAAATAATTTTATTTGTGTACGCTTGATATTAATCTTTAAACATATAAATAACAAGATGAAATTAGGTCGTTAGAATATTTCAATCGTTCAAGTAACCCGTTTATATCACTTTCTCCCTCAACAATAGAGTAGGGTAGCTAGTATCCTCACCGTTTATTTCAATTACCCCAATTACACACCATTCCTTCAGTCGATCCGTCTTAATTTACCCCGACCCTAATTAAAGATATTTAATGAAAGCAAGAACAAAAAAGTCAATACCCCGTGCGCATATCGCATTACCCTCATTATAATTCATCGTTAAAAAATCCAATTTTCTATTTCGGGAAAGGGCTTTATTATTACGGCAATTTTTTTCCCGTTCGTACTGTGAGGTATTATTGATATATTATTTGCGGGGCTTGACCTTCCGTGTGCTCGTATCATAAATTATTTATAAGTGGCCATTGATGAATTAAGTTTTCGTGTTTTGCCCCCTTGCAGGTTTTCGAGAGTTCGAGTGGAGTTTAGCGAGAGAGTTTTACGATCAGTAAAATTTTCGTTCTATTATTAAATTAACGTGCGCCGCCGCGGTTTTAATAATGTCGGAACTGAACGTTCATGTGCGCTGTTTTTAAGACCATTCAATTGATTATATTTAGAAATGCAAATCAGCAAAGGTCGTTAAGAAAACATTTCGATGGTTAGATCAAAGGATTTAAACCTATAAATATGTTTTATGTGATTGAATCATTTGAATCTGCAGGTTTAGATTATTTGTATTACATGGAGTTGAATCATAATAATTAATAAAATAAAATATATCCATTTCATTATTCGACTTCAGATGGGAACAGGTTAGTGTTAGTATATACTGCAAACACAAAGTTTTTACGTATATACTGTTTCAGTTGATAATTTCGAATTAATTGAATTAATTTCCACAAACTACATTACTACTATTAGCAAATTTAGAGCTCGGTTAAATGAATTGTCAGATCAAAGCTGAGCGATTTCTACGCACCAGGAATCGAAACTCTTGTTGATTATTTGAATGAAGTAATTAACAATATCGAATAATATATTATTGATATTAATTGTAAACTATTGAAGATGACTACATCATAGTCGAAATACGTATTTTGTAAAAATAAATATTTGTAAAGAAAAGTTTTTACAAGTGTTTTTCTATATTGATAATAATGGTAAAGATATTTTTTTATTGAAAAATGAAATTGAGAAGTACGGTTATTTGCCTATCTAATAAAATAGTTGTATTTAAAAATAAAACACGTTTCACCTTACGTTTTTTGTCTGTATTTTCACTTTAAAATGTGATTATAACTTCGACTATCTAGTATGTGTGATAATAACTAATAAATCGTTGAAAATATTTAATGATATCTGAAATGACAATATCTTTACAAATATACGACTTTATTTGATAAACAAATTAGCTGTAACTGTATTTTTTTTTACTTTCTCCGGACCCCTGCTCAAGGGAAAATATTGTAATCATAAAAATGTTCGAATCGCCAATTTCAACGAATATTTTTAAGGTCCCCTGAATCCATTCATCGAATTTTGAAAAATGACTGTGTGTGTGTGTTTCCGCGATAGTGTGTTTGTTCAATATTTATCAAATCGAAGAATGTTTCAAGTAAAAGTTGTATGTATTGAAGAAATATGTATTTTGCATAATTATTTTTTTGTTGTATCATAATTGTATGCAAGAAGAATAAATTATTGTTAAAATTCATTTTCTATTGAAATATAAAAATATAAATGATTAATTAATCATGGTATTTTTCTCGGTAAATTCTGACAAAATACAAAAACGTTTTAAATGAATATTTTATTACAAATTACAAAAAAAAAATAATAAATGAAAATCTGATTACAAAAATGAACAATCGCTAAGAGTATAACTCAAACTCTTAGCGATTGTTCATTTTTGTAATCAGCTATAACTCAAACTATTAGCGATTGTTCATTTTTGTAATCAGATTTTTATTTTTTTTTCATTTATAATGAAATATTCATTTTAAACGTTTTTTTTTTTTGCAGAATTTACCGAGAAAAATACCATGATTAACACATCATTTATATTTTTATATTTCAATAAAAAAAAAAATGAATTTTAACAATAGTTTATTCTTCTTTATTTAAAATTTTACTTTTGAGTGTTGGTTAGTGCTGTGTGATTTAACTTATTTCCACCTATATTTTAATTAGTTTTTAATTGAAATTTTAGTCAGTGAATTATACTGTCTTTAATATTGATTAGAGGTGTTATCGACCCAGTGAGTACTCACAAAAACGGCAAATCTATATTAAAACAAAATTAACCTACAAATATAACATGCTTATTCTTTCCTTCAGTTTTTCTGTCTATTCTTTCTAAATATTTGTATATTACAAGTCGTCACAATAGACCCTGTGGCGTGAAAAGTGTCTATTGTTAATACCCTTTTCCTTTTTACTTCCTTCGTATTTCACCTTTGTTTTGATATTTTATTAACCATTGCGCACGCGTTCTGTATTGAAGCCCCATTCATAGACTCTTGCCGCTGTTGCAGTACATTCAGCGTTTCGTCAATGTATGTGGATGTGCCATCTGCTTGCGAATTTTTAGTCCTCGCTTGTCAGCTCATGCTCCGCCTGGCATCAAAAATTTAAAATTGTTTTGTTGTGTGATTATTAAATATTATTAGTACATTGACTCTTTAAAAAAATGTGTATGAAGTTACATGATAGAAAAATTATGTGTCTTAATAAAACACTTTAACTTTATTTAGTGGTTATAGTTTCAACAACATTAGCACTAAATAAAAAAAAAATAGTTGTGCAAACAAAGTTAAATGTTTTATTAAGTTATAACAGACCATCTACAACCAAGTGGAAGCCCTAACTATTAACAAGTAAAATTATTTGTTCTATTCGTAATTCGTGATTGCGTTCAGCAGACGCCACCGATCAAACCGGTCGAATTGACTGATGGTAAACATTCAGCTATAACGTATAAACTGTTTTATATTCGACAATTATTTGCTATTACCTGAAGAATATTGCTAAATTTATACATATTAAATAAAAATGATTTGAAAATAATTACTAAATTATTTCCTCATTTAGCTCTGTGACTTTTGATTTACGCTACGTAAGTACGTTAAAACAAATGCACATTAAATAATTATTTTCAAATAATTTTTATTTAATATATTTAAATAAACTTGGTCGCAGTTATTTAAATATATTAAATAAAAATGAATGCTCTTTTCTATTTATAAATTTATTCGTTTGGTTAGTTCCACTAGTTATATGAAAACTGCTGATCGCGATTATTGATGATGTAATAAAAGTGGCCATTGATTATAAATTAAAAAGAGTATCGTAAATATAAATTTACAAATCAAAGAAATATACTCGATAATAAAATCCGTGTCTTATTTAATAATCAATATCAGTTTTACTAATGCATAATTTTCATAAATACATATAAATGCTGCTTATCGGTAAACTTTATTTACATGCATTAGTTTCAATGACCCATAAATACAATGTCAGGATTTGTTTAATTTTTCGTATCTAACTTTTTAATGGATAACAAATATTATCTATTTTATTTCTTATAAGTAGATGATAATGCGTATATTAAGTTTTTTTTATAAAATTAAACATATGATTATTTTTAAATCAGTCTTTACTCGTTTTAAATATCATATATTATTATAATTGGAATGATAACGCAAGCGCCATTTTTTGCATAATTTGAAACGGCATCGTCAACAATTTTATCTACAAGGTAGACGACCGAAAATCGTTTTGTCAATTAAAGAAAGGCAAACTTGCTCTGTTTATGAAAACAGGAACTAAATTCTTTTAATAAAATGTTCAACCAGCATTCATCTAGCATATGGATAAATGATGATGTCTATTTCGGACCTCATCAGACCAGTGTATTCCATATACAATACCTTAATGAAGGCAGTTAAACGGATCTTGCATTGTGATTAAATAACCTTATATGAATCAAAGCATTACATATGGAACACACTGGTCTGATGAGGATTGAATATCCAGAATTATATTTTTTTTTCTTGGCGGAAAGACCATAGGTCGATAGCCTGTTCAAGCAAGCAAGAAAGAAACAAATATACCATAATATATATAAAACAAATAACTTTGAATAAAGATATTGTAGTAGTATTATTTTTTCGTTACTTTCGGGAAGCATTGTACACATCTGTACAAATCTGAACATACGTTCAATAAAAGTTTTTGTACCAGAAATTATGTAGGTGGCCTGCACCGGGGAATTTCCAGTTGTGAATTGTTTTATGACACTCATTAATTCTCTAGTTGTTATTTTATTATCACTTTAGTGTTGTATATTTTCCGTCTATTGATCTCACGTTTTATTCATGCAGATTCTTTCTTATAATATTCCTTTGTCCAAACTTTTCCAGAAATTTGTGATCACTTCTTTTGTTGCTGATATTATTTTTGTCATTTTTTTATCATTTTACGTAAATAATTTTTATTATTATATATAATCGTCATTATATCATTATATATTATCATCTCAATTTATATAATTTTTTTTATCATCTATAAAATCATCTCAATCATCTTTATTCAGGTATTTATACATGGTTAGATACAATATTTTTTTTTATTATTTCCAAAATGGCTATCGACTATTGGTCTTTCAGCCAAAAGCTGGCTTATGTTTCATGTCCGCCTTTTAGTCTTCCATAAAGGATGAGTTGAATGTACGAATATCCACTATTTGTACATCAGGATGGCAAAATTATTCATGGATATTTAGCTCTCGTTTTAGGCTGAGTTGGTTTAGTTTAGGGGATTCGTCGTAAATTTTTGGGGTAGTTGGCTTAATCATTGGGATAATGGCATTATGCTAGTTTTGTCATATATAAGTGAATGGGTTATGTAAGGGATTGTTTGGGTTACGGATTTTGGTAAGCATTTGAAGGGCTGATCGTTCAGCCACCTCAATGATGTTTAAGGAAGGGGGACGTTGTAGGTGGATGAGGATTGCACCAAACTCCAAAAGGGGGCGACAGATCATTTTATAAATGTAAGTCGCGGTTTTAATCGAAATACCTTTCTTGACATAAGTTAGTCATCCAAAATGTTGCGCCCTGTTCTGGACCTAGGATATGATTAGTTGGGAGTGGGATTTGAAGGAAAATTTTGGATAAAATGTAATTCCAGATGGGTACAAGTCAGGGATGAGAAAATTGAGGAGTTATTGATATTTATTCTGAATGAAGAGGTTAGAGGCTTGTGATAGCGAATAAAGATTTAGAATTTGTTTGGATTGATGGATATTTTTTTTGTTCGATGAACTTTTATCTTCCTTTGTTTTCTGTGATTCATTATATCAAGGTAAAGTAGCTAAATATATTATTTCAGTTTCAATTCATCTAAAAGTATTTGTAATGGTTCATTTCTTTGTAAAGTAAGCTACATGGTTTGTTAATTTTTATAGTCATATTGTTATTTGTATGTTGTGTTATTATTTTTATCTGAATTATATGATTTCATTCATATTTTTTGTAGATTTCTTAATTGTATGTTATCAATTAAGAAATGTACAAAAAAATATTTCGTTCACGAAAAATATATTTCTGGCTTAGTATTCTTTATACTACTTTATAATTTTTATTTAGAGAATTTTCATTAATTACGTCTAAATAAGACAAAAACATCTCTTCAAAATTGCGCTATCCTGAAACTTGTATTCATTCATTAGATCACTCATCGACGTTTAGAAGATTGACATGATATAAAGACAAGGACTCCTGAGTGAAAGACAGATATTTTTAAAAATTTGTTGTTGCAATATTATTTTATTTAAATTTCAAGTTATTATATCAGCCTTCACTGTATAAAAAATGTTAAATTCACTGAGAAAACAAAATACAGCATTAATTTCATTAGGCTTTCAAAGGCAAACATTTTACAGAATTTCTTTCACTCGCTAGCATTTTTCAATATAACAATTTATTTTTTACAAAGACTACAGTCTTCATTATAATCATAACCAGAAATCTGATTTCAACAAAAAAATAAACAACTCCTACGCGAAACATTTCGCGAAAAGTTAATTAATAATCACTTCGAGTAATTAAATTTCATTTATGCTCAATATATTTCTCCGTGAGACAAAAAGGCATCCGATGGTTTTTTTGCGGGACATGGTGGGCCGTCGTCAACATCGTCATACCCGACGCCGACGACGAGCGTCGCGGCGCTCGGCGTCAGTGTGCCACCATCGCCGGTTCGGAACACACTGCTCTGCGCGGCAGGAGCTGCGGCGGCCTGCTTCGAACAAAACGTGCGATACGCAACTCGAAACTCTAACTTCAAGTTAACGAAAATGTGAACTTAAATAATAATAATAAAAAAAACAAGAGTGCAAGTTAAAAAAAAAAACACGAAACCGTGTTCGGAATTTCGGAAAACTAACCTCGAAAAAAAAAGGTAACAACTTTTGTGTGTATGTTTTTTTTTGTTTTAGTGCCGAGTGAAGTCGTGCCGCCGGCGGTGTCTAATTTGAATTTGTATATCATGAATAATCCTGATAAAAAATGTACTTATCAACAAGTGCGCTTACATATTTATTGTTTATTAAATGTGTTGAAAATCTGCTCCATTATGATTTATGATTAATGAATTATTAATGACTTTATTTATTTATTTAACGGAATATACCATTTTAACAAATATAAGACATACATGCAAAATGCAATAAATTTATATGTATTACTAACTAATTTTTTAAAAAAATCACAACATTCTTAAATATTTTAAAAAATCTACTGAATTTGGAATAACAAATATAAGTTAATTAAAAATATACGAATAATACAAAATAATAAAAAAACACCTTTTACGATTATGAATTGTTAATATTCTAGAGAATAGGCCAAAAAATTGTCGAAAATTTAAACTTATCCAATTTAATATGTATTTTTTTTTATATATATACAAACATATTTATTCCCAAAGAATACATACATATTTAATTTAATATACAATACGTGAAACAATTTAATATATATATATATTCTTAAGAGAAACGGCTATCGACCGGAGGTGTTTCGGCCTGTCTTCATCTAGTTCCTGTCGTTGATAAAACCGTTATATTTATTTTATTTTGTAGCATTTGTAGATTTTTAATAATTATTATTATGGTGTGAGCCATCAATGCTTAAATATTAGATATATATATGATAACTTGGTCGTCCTAGCCAACTTCCATTTCTGTTGCGATTAATTTAAATATTAGTATTGTTCACTGTTAAATTTTATTTCTTGAATGGTTTTCTCATATATTACTTGGTAAAACATTCTGAACTATTACTGTTGAAGGTTTAAATTTACCAAAAAGTATAATGGTTTGTTTCAGATATGTTGTCTATTTACTCGACTACTTTCGCCTTTTAAGGCATTATCAAGAGTAAGTTATAAAAGAAACTGACAAGCTGGCAACTGACAAGAGATCGGTTGCCAACTCCCTTTGTAACTTACTCTTGATGATGCTTTAAAAAACGAAACTAGTCGAGTAAATAGACGAAATTTCAGAAACCAACTAAGTGTAATTAAATTTAAACCTTCAATAGTAATAGTTAAATTTTAATTATATATCAGTTAGAATTTTATGTATATATATATATATATATATATAAATAATATTGATATGTATAGTATATGTTTTGTAAAAAAGAGATATGGAATCTCTTTTTAATTTTTATTTATTTTTCTATTCTATTTAAATAAATGAATTCTTGTAAGTTTTTTTTTGTATTTTAATGTTTCATTAAATGAATATATTGGACAACTAAAACGAAACCATGTGAATACTATATTAATTATATGATAAATAATTAGAATCTTGGTGAAAAAATGTTGAAGTGATTAAGGTCTCAATTTTTAAAAATAAATAATTCACATTGAATTCAATTCTTCTAATTGAACGTATTTCTTCAATATTTAGAAAACTGAATCATAAATGTATGAATTCATTTTTATCTTGTAATCACGCAGTGATTATATTATGAACTACCGTGTAGTTATGGTCGCAACCATAATTATGATGAAATCATTTTCAATCTAAAAAAAAATGAATAAAATAAATAAATTAATATTATAAGGTAATACAAATAGTGTCATGAGAAGAGAGTCCAGCAAACTAGACTTATTATCCCGTAAATGTAATTTTGTAGTTACAATCTGAAATTTGTAATATTGTAGGAAGCAGTAACAATTATTTAATTTTATAATATACCACTCCAACACACACCCCGTGAAGGGTATATATGTGTTTTCTTTTAATATATATATATATATATAATATACTACTTCCACATTTTCAACCTCAAGGACAATTCAAATGTTAATTGATTAACTTTATAAAAAAATTCTAGCCTTTTTTTTAAATATAATTATAATAATAATATAATTATATTATATTATAATTTAATTTATATTATAATTTTTATTAAGATAATTTTCGTTAATTACGTCTAAATAAAACAAAAACATGTCTTCAAAATTGCGCTATCCTGAAACTTATATTCATTCGTTAGATCATTCATCGACGTTTAGCAGATTGACATGACATAAAAACAAGGTTGAAAGACAGATGACCCATATTTGTAAGTTTGCTTAATGTAAATTTTACAATAATGAGTGTATACTGCCTTTAAAAAAAAATCAGAAGACCAAGATATTTTGAACGATTTTAATGAATCAAAAAAGAGTATTCATTTTTTTATAGATTTAAAAAAAATATTGTTTCATGATCCAATATTTTGTTTATATGCAACAGCAGGTGTACATTTGTAGCTCAATATCCGGCGGAGTTTTTGCCCAGGAAGTAGTTATTTTAATGTGCATTTGTTTAAAGTATTAACGTTACGTAAGTCAAAACAGAGCTAAATGTGGAAATAATTTATTAATTATTTTCAAATTATTTTTATTTAATTGACTTTAATGAAATTTACAGAATCTAACATATTAATCATTAATAAATTAAAGACGACGCAAGCGCCACCTTTTGCCTAATTTCAAGTGGCATCGTCAACGACTTGGGTCTACAAAGTAGACGACCGAGAATCATTGTTTCGTCCACTAAAGGAAGGCGAACTTGTCCTGTTTAAGCAAACAAGCAAAAACGAAATTCACATTTAATGAATCGTTCAGCCCCCATTCATCTAGTGTATGGATAACTAGTGATGGCCATTTCGGTTTTTCGAACCTCATCAGACTAGTGTTATCCATACGCTAGATGAATGGTGGCTGAACGATTCATTAAATGTTAATACTAATCTTTGTTATTCATTTGCTTTTGTTTTGTTTTTCAAGTTGATTTTTTGATCATCAATGTACTATATTTACATCATCAAATTCTGTAAGTTTCATTAAAACCGTCAAATAAATTTTTGCTGTTCTTTTTTTTTAAGGCAGTATATATTTAATTTCAATTAGTTTCTGCTAAAATTGTGAACATTTTTGTGAGCCAACTGAATGGGATTATATTTGCAAAATTAATGTAGTATTGAAATGGTTTTAACAAGTCATTAGAGTGTGTGAAAATGATGTTGAATTGATTTTAAATTCGCATAGCGATCGTTTTGAACTATATTGTATGGTAATTCAGATCAAATCGATTTCAATTAAAATTTACTATGTTTTAAAAATCTTCTTATTACGAATGATTGATTGTAATTCGAAACTTGAAGCCATTAAACTTCTTTTTTTATACTAATTATAAATAAAATCTACATCTGAAGAAGACAATTAAAACACGTTTTATTCATTATTTCACTTTTATATTTATACGTTAGATGTACTTTTCTAGTTCTTAGCACTCGTTATCAATCAAATTTTAGCCAGTTTAATTTCAATTTCACTTTATTAATGGAATCTCCATTTCCAAATTACTAATTAAAAAATTTACAAGAAAAGTGCGATGCACTAAAAACATTACAAAACATATGAATCGCCTTCCACATGCGTTTATTAACAATCATATTCTTTGGTAAAACGAATTAGTGAATAATAATCAAATAATTCGTGCTATTTTTATTCAAATGTGGGTCAAAGTTTGCAGGTCTTTCCGATTCAGGGTGCAAATATTAATTTTGCGAATGCGTGCGTACTTTCGCAAAAAAATCTATGATCGCAGAATTGAGATAATCATTGCTGTTAAATCAATGATTGATTAAGTTCGTGATTATATTATTGCTGTGGAGGAATGAATCCGCAAGGTATGTTAAGTTTTGCCTTTGGTGGTAGGTAAATAATTTCCATTATTAAGTAGAGGTTATTGAATCCTGGAAACTTGTAGGCGGTCACGAGTTTCTAGTGTTAATAACGCGTGCACGTATCCGTATGGTGTGGGAGGCAGGCCCATTTGAGTTAAGGCGTCGCGACGCCGTGTGAGGGAAACCGTGCCATAAGCCACCATTGCGCGTTCTCAGAGTGGTCTAGATTCATGGTGTCAATTGGCCTGTTCGTCATTTCTAAACCATGGAGGTCCTTTCAAATATATTTTCTTTCTGGAATCCTCACCATGCGCAGACAACAATAAATATAAGAAAACAGTAATTGTGGAATCAGAATTGGTACTAAAACAAGTTGAAAATTCTGATTAAACAAACTTCAAAATTGCCAAATTATTTAAAAACGGTAACATCAGTAATCCAGTTGACATTAAAACTGTATTATTAATTAAGGTTGCGGTTTAGTGGAAAGAGATAGCTATATAGTAAAATGGAAATAATCGTTTGAAAATAGAGCCATTCTTTTGGATTTCATAATATGAATGTGTATTTACATATTTTATCTACCAAGTATAAAGTATCAGTCTAAATAAAAAATAAATCATTAATTTTCGTATATTACGTCAATTGACTAGTTCAAGTTAGAAAAGAAAATTGTAAGATATAATGAAATTATTAGGTCATGTCTGCTAAGTTATTTGAATGCAGAATTTAGTGAAATGCTTTAAATTTTCATTGCACAAGTTTTTATTAGCAAAAATTTAATTTAAAATTTGCTATAAATTTGATCAATTTTCATTGTTTTTCATAATTATTTTTCACAGAAACTAAACATTAAAATAATTTTTAATTTATCTGATGAAATTCCTGCTTATTTTAAGATTACTTTAATGTATAATACAATATTGTTCATTGATCACAACAACAGTCTAACTCAAATCTATCTCTTTCTTCTAAACCGCACCCTTAAAAAGAAAGTAAAACAACTATATTTAATCATTAAATTAAATTGATATTAATTTTAAATTATATTTACATCAATAAATTGTAGAAATTTCAATGTGCATCATCGAGGTATAATTTCAATTAATTAAATATAAAGTGGAAAAGTATAATCTCTGATGGTATTTGAATCAATGTCTCCCGATTGCCGGTCGAGTACACCATAGAGACCTGTGATATCAAATCTCCATTTAGTGCTTTAAATCCACTTAATTTATACAGACATTCGTGACAAAGGTAATTCAATCGTTATACTAACAAAAAATGACTACCATACCAAGATATTACAATTTATTGACAACTCGGAAATCATTGAATTTAAAAAAAAAATCCAATCGATGATTACCAAAATATACTCAAAGAATACACAAATAAATTCCACAGTATTTTCCATAAAAACAACCAATATTCCTTTTTTATAATTAACACAATGTCCCCCAGACTCTATGGTTTAATTAAAATTCATAAAGGAAACTCACTCATCCGTTCCGTAGTTTCCTATATGAATTCCCCTTACCGCAACCTTTACATCCACTTAAATTTAATATTTAACGAACTAACAGACTGCATATACAGTTATACAGTTAAAATTTTCATTGGCCTCACTAATAATATTAACAACTTCAAACTAGAATCTGGTTAGGTATTATTTGATGTACGTAATTTTTTTTTCTAAAATCCTTCCTTCGAGTGTATAGTCTTAATTGAAATTTTTTTAACAATTTTAATTTAGACACAATCACAAATACACAATTTTTAAATCTCCTTCAGCTCATTTTAAACAATCTTTTTCAATAATAAGACATATAAAAAAAACGGTTTAGCAATTGGGTGCTCTCAAAATCCATTACTAGTCGATATTTTTATTCATAATTTAACATTAACAATGCTAAACTCACTGTTAGCTAAATAAAACATATTAAACTCTGGCAGTGTTATGTTGATGACATAGTAGCTAGTTTCTAGGGAACAGGCCTCTAATTATAATAATTTCTAGATAATAATAACAGACTGTACCCCAGAATAAAATTGACGGTAGAAGTAGAAACTATCAACACTATAAATTATTTAGATCTTTCCATCACTAAAACATATAACAAACTAACATTCAGCGTGTTAAAATAAAACAACACCGACAACAACGAGTTCATGTTTATACTGATGTCTAGAATAGATGGGAATTATTATTATTATTATTATTTGGCTTATTTCTTTCAATATCAATATCAATGTCTAGAATAGATGGGAATTATTCCATCTATTCTAGACATCGATATAAACATCAACTCGGCTTTTTTAATGCAATAGAGCTATCATAACAAGCTTTCCAAACAGAAATCGATGATTTTGAGTATGGTCTTGATCCGGCTATGATAGTGAGTTGTTCGATAGACTAGTGAAAAAAAAACATATATATTTTTAATTAAAACATATGATTTATGCAGGAATGGTCAACAGCACTGAGATCATATCCTTCAAATCAATAACTTACTTTGGCAATGTAAGTTTCCAATAAAACATTTAATATTAAATAGCATTCAAACCATTAAGCAAAACTGAAAATTGTATATTTAACAATAAAACAAAATTAACAAATATGAAAAATCAGGAATATACAGTGTGTCCACGGATTGAGTAAATATGAGGTGGGAATGCCAATTTTTTTAGAGTTGAATATTTATGATCTAAGGATCGCTTTTCCTTGTCTCAAACTAAGATATTGAAAATAAAATGAGCCAAATAATAATATTTAGAATGTTGCTTTGCCGAATTAGTCATGAGTAAACTGTCTCTATTTTATCAGATATAAGAAAAATGTTTTAGAAAAAGTTGTTTATAATGACTTTAAATTTTTATAAAAATGAGCCAACTTTGAATTTTGTCATCAACATGAGACTTTTTATTTGTGATTTTAATGACCTATCCATGAAGAGTAATTAAAAAAATTACTTGAAAAACCAATAATTATTTACAAAAGATACTAAAACATGACATAAAAAAACCAACAAAGACAACAATTAAACAGATTGTTAAAATATGCTACAACCAGCTGCACATTGCACGACTAGCTTAGTAAATATTCTGTATATATCTTGAATTTCATGAATTGGAATAGCATTAATTGTCTCTCTTAACTTGTCTTAACAGTCGTGTCTTAGATTTTAGCTGCTTGACGGATATAGTAGACTTTCAAATCCCATACAAATCAGCCTGCTTTTGTTTCGTTGCTAATATGAATTCAAAAGTATTGGATGCTGATGAAAAAATCATCAAATTAGGTTAATTTGCATAAAAATTGAAATTCTTCTATAACTTAAATTCTAAATAACTTTTCCTTATACATTTTTTATATATCTGTAAAAGTAAAGACAATTTACTTTTGACTAATTATCAGAATTCGGCCAAAAAAACACCCCGTATATCAATTGATTTGGCTCATTTTTTCAATATCTTAGTTTGGTAATAAGGAGGAGCGATCCTCAGAACATAAATATTCAACTCTAAAAGAATTCATTTACACCACCTGCATTCAACACTAGATAAAATTAAAATCCTCTGATTGTAAAGGCTTATACATGGGTCGAAAACAAAGCGACAAGTCATTCTTTTTAAAACACCTCATAGATGAAAAACATAATTTTAAAAAAGATTTATTAGAAGCTTTAGAAATCCACAATGCAGCCGCTAATCCATGTTGAGATGATGAATTCACTATTTTTTTACCGCTGTAATATAATTAATGAATACCTAATCCCTTATCAAATATTTGTATCACCGAAATTGCAAATTACTTCATGTTTGAATTTGCTGAAACTGTAGTCACAAGTAAAAATAACATTTTCATTATCGCATTTATATCAACCCAAATAAGAGTCACCATATTTTGCCTAAATCTCTGTGAATGAGACTAGTGAAATAAACTGTTGTAAAGAAAAATATATTTATTTTTGATACTAAGTTAATAATTGTAATGCTCAAAATGACGTCCTTGATCTAAACTGGTTGACTAGTGCCACGAAACGTAATTGCTACGCAAGCATCCCTTATACGTTGCATGATATGTCGGTGTTTCTTTGTAAACCGCTTATTTTAGGTAACCCCACAAGAAAAAAAAAATTAAATACATTCACATTATTTTATACAAATATCTAGACAAAGTAGATTATTTCAACATTTAAGCAAAACAAAATTACGCCCCGCGTTTTAAATTACATAAGATCACAGGCTGATATAACCCCAAGGGGTGGTAATTATTTTTAGATTTGCGTCGCTATTTTGGCCGCCGAAAACTCGGCAAAAGTGTTTTTCATGTAAATTCAGCGTAATTAAGTGAAATTCCGTGTGGGGCTATTATAAGTCAGCCAACATATGCTTAACATTTTTGCGTTATTTATTTATTACTTTTTCACTTAATTATATCCATTCACACGTTAAAACCCGGCGCATCCACCAGAATCATTTTCAGTGAAGGTTTGTGATTTTTTTTTAAATAATTATATATTTTTAAATATTTATATATTTATATTTAACAATATATATATATATATATATATATATATATATATATATATATATATATTAAATAAATAAAATTATACAAATTGATATTTTAATTGTAATAAAGATGGTTAGTATCTTTATTCAAATGTGTATATGTTTGTACAATAATATATAAAATAATGATTATATTCTGTAGATGAATCAGCTATCGACCGGAGTCTTTCTAGTCTTTCAGCCTTTTAATTATATTTTTTCAATTAATATAAAAACAAAAAAAACATTTATTAACTATATTATTTAATTTTTAATTATTAAATTTAGCTCTTCGTTGACAGTATAAATAAATAAAACAAAACAAGAAGGAGATGTTTTCAACAACTAAACGGCTTTAATAAATTCGCTTCGCTCCGATAAATTTTAATTATTAGTTCAAATTAAAATTAATTAGTTTAAACGTAAAACCATTTAAAACAAATTAAAGCCTGATATATCAAATCTTCTTGGTTTTCATTAATCACTTGATGCAATATAATATCAAGTATAGTATTAAAAAAATGGTCTATATTACTAAATTACGCTCATTTCTACCGCTTAATTTCGGTGTAGATCCTCATTTATTTTATCAAAAAAGTTACTTATAATACGTCTTTTATGATCATAACAATAGCACAGTTGAAAAAATATATTAGCTTCGTAATCACAATTAACAACTCTACATGAAATATATATAAAAAAAACACATAGGATCCACTCCGACACAACCCCATTAATATAAAAATCCTCTTTCACTGTGATATATCCACGTAAAATAAAGTTTATGTCGCATTTTGAAAGAATAACGGTCCAGATAAAACGGTCGGCGTTCCTCCCCCGTAATTACATTTGATCCAGATGAGAAAGAATGAATGACGTTATGATCTGTAGCTTCTCGAGACGTAATTACTTCCAATTTCCTATTCCGGTGACCGTTTTCGCCCCCCTTGATCCCACCCCAGTGACAGCCTTAAAAATAAAAAGAAGATAATGAATAATGTAATTTTTACGAGTTCGCGAGATAAATAAATTGCATTACGTGTTCCAAAAGGTAAATGGGAATTTTATGTTTCGCATTTCTTTTCATTTTGAATGTATAACAGTAACTGAATTTTTGGAAAAAATAATTTAAAAAAAGCAAACAAACAAATCAATTAGTGATTTATAAATAAAACAACAAATATAAGTTAACTTGCCGTTTTTCAAACAATAACAATTGAAAAGTAGTTGAAGTTTATAGGGATATAATTTTAGAATATTCCAAACTACAACAACTGCAACATTTGCGGTAACGAATGATGAAGATAAGAAATCTCATTATTTAAGTAGTAAATCGATTTTCCTTTTTTAGTTTCATTTGTTAAAAATATATAATTCTTTCAAATAAATCCCGTATGTACGTAAAAAGGCATCTGTGTTATTTATCTATTAATATTTTAATGCACATAAAAAATATGGGAACGTATTGGTAACTTATCAACTTGTGTTTAAAAATATTGTTCTGCTCATGCTATATTTGTATTCCTAACTAACTAACCATCTTTATTCAAATGTGTATATGTATGTACAATAATATACAAAAATTAGAATTATATTCTGTAGATGATGAATCGGCTATCGACCGGTCTTTCAGCCTTGTATTCCTATTTAATTAGTTGCATTTATTTTATTTATTTTTTTATTAAATTTACCTATTTGTTTAGCTGGTAATTATTTCATAAAGGAAATATGATTCATATTTAATTATTATAAAATAAAAATAATGTGGAACTACATTGCTATAATATATTTTAGTTAAAATGTATAACGACTGAAAAATCTTTGCAATTAAATAATTAATTTAATAAATTATAGTTTGCCTCATTGTTTTCGGTTTATTACTAGACCTGCACTTGAGGCCGATCAGACACGCGAATTTCTATAATTTTAAGTTGATGTAAACTGAAAAAAAAAAAATTAATTAGAAGAAGACTGTTTTATTTGGATTGATTGAGTTACTTGAAGATAATTATTCTTTGATTAAAACACTTAGATCCTTTCTTCAATAATTTATTTGTAACCAAATGTACATTTCGGACACAAAGTGTCCATTATCAATGTACATTTGGTTACAAATAAATTATTGAAGAAAGGATCTAAGTGTTTTAATCAAAGACTGTTTTAATTTAAACGAAATGTTTTTTTAATATTCCTCAATTACCCGCAAGGTGTTAGAACTCTTCACACGCAAAGAGCGATTACATATTTTTTTTAAATAAATAATGAGTGTTCATTTCTGCATTTTTAAATGTTTTACATATTTCTAAATGAAATATAAAGAAGTAATTATTAGTGAACAAATACAGCCATATGCTTAGTTCACTAATCGCGAATAAATGGAAATTGACTAAATTTGTTACAACAGAAGGGTATAGGAAAGCTATTTAGTGATTAGTTAATTTCAATTAGTGGGTAATGCATATGAATGATTGCATTTATTTAGAGATATATTTAACAATACAATATATTTTAATTAAGAAAAGTAGAAAAAAAAATACTTGAATTAATTCTACAAATAACAATGCGCAATCTATTTATTATCAAGAAAAAACTTTTTACTCTTCCCTAATCCTTGTGAAGTAATTCCTTGCGCCTAGAATTTCACCGGCTCAGCGCTCGTGGTAACAATTAACTCTTTTTACCGCGCGCCCTACTTCCCCGGGAAATTTTGAAAGAATTAATTACTCCCGGATGAACAGTTCGCAATTGAGTTTTAAAAACGGAAAACGCGCGAAAATAAAGAAAAAGGAACGCCACCAATTAAAACAAATTATTTAGTTCCACTAGAGTTGCTCCGACAGTTTCAATTGTATAGAAGGTAAATAGTAAATTTACTTTCGACACAATTAAATTAATCTCTAACAGCAAGAAAAATTAAATGGGAAGACAGGTTTCTTTATTTTATACAACTCAAGTAATATTTAAAAGTTAACACGTTTCAATATAAATTCTTAAAACCCATCAAATTATATACTTTGCTTTTTTGTATTAAAAAATAAGCATTAAAGAAATTACTTTATTATTATTTAACATCTTTATTGACAAATAACGTTCCATTTTATAATGTGTAGTATGTGTGTTTACATTATTTACAGAATTATTTCAATTTGTTATGTAACTGTCATTGTCAAATAGCTATCGACCCGGGGTCTCTCTGCCTGAATTACTTTATTTAATGTATTAATGTGCATTTATCTAAATTACTTACTTAACGTAAGTCAAAATGTCACAGAGCTAATTGTGGAAATAATTTATTAATTATTTTCCATTTTTTTATTATTTAATTTATTTAAATAACTGTGAACAAATAGATGAATACTATTTTATTTTCACAAATAAATTTTTATTTCATTGAACAAACACTAAATTAAATTTATTATCGTCGCCATTAAACAGAATCTAACAAACTCTCCCAATTACCAACTTAAATTAATAGTCTATTGAAATTTTCTATAATCCCACTTGATTTATACAGTTGTTTGCTGAGTTGGAATCAATAAGAATTCCAATTTCCATTCAGCGCGCTACATTCAAATAGTGTGCGCGCCCTTTGCTTTAATTTATCGCATATTGACATTCCTATTTATAACTAACAACTGGAGTTGATAAATATTTTAAAAGCTCCCGGCTATCGATTCCGTTTCATGCTTGAAATGTGCAACCGTTCCATGGAGACCGCTTTTATTTTTACTTGAATTCATTTATGCAGGTGTTTCCACGAATTGTTGATTCTACGGAATCAAAATCCCTTTGTCGTTAATAGCAACGTCTCGACGTAAGTCTATTTTTGTTGACGTAATAAAATAAAGAATACATGGTATTCGATTTACGTCTGATTATTTTTGAGAAATATTAGATTTGCAAAACAGTATATATTTTAGGAAATATTAATATAACATATACAGGGTCCTGCATTACAGCTCAGTTACTAATTAAGTTAGGACTTTCAGATTATGGAGACTATACTTGGGTCCTATGCAGGAAAATATTTTTGATTATACAGGGTATTCCACAAAATAGTTATTGCATTATGTTTTTTTTTTTAATTGCTTGATACATATTTTATTCATTATTTAAGTAATTTTTATGATTACCTACATACCCCTAAAATGTTATTGAAATCAGTTCAGTAATACCAACAAAAAGAAATAAAAAGTAAAAAAATGGAGATGGATGACCCTGTATATTATAATTTTTTTTAGATAATTACAATTTTACAAACATTGAGTATATACACTAAAATAAAGGTTTGTCTGTCCTGAGCTTTCAACGAGAGGTTTATCTGCCCTGTCTTGAATTGATTGTGATGTGCCATAAAAATGTCTGCGCTAGCTACCTAAACTGTCTTGAAGCGTCTTGATGAATTCCAAAATTGTGAGAGTAGGGAATACAAAATTTTGTAAGAAAGGGTTAATTATTGGGATTATTTGATTTTTTGGAAAGGTTTGTTATTCGTTCGGATATTGCTATGACATTGGTGTATTCGTAATGGAATTCGTTGGAAAGATTGTGAAGAGGGTTGTTAGGATATCTAAGTCTGGTAAATGTTCATAGGGAGGATCTTTCAGCAACTTGGAGTATTGCACCGTGATCTAGTAAAGGACAGCAAATTGATTTGTAAATGTGTGTGGCTGTTTTTCACTTATACTTTCATTATTGTAAGTGATCGATCTAAAATGACGTGCACTTATTTTGATTTTAATTGTTATGGATAGAAGGTAGGATTTGAAGGATAATTTGGAATCGAAAAGGATACAAAGGTACTTGCATGCGTTGAAGGGGTTATTGCGATGTTCTTAACAGTGATTGTGGAGGATTAAGGTAATATTTTGTTGAATGGTATAAAAATTTGAGATTTTGAAGAATTTATTTTGATCTGTCATTTCAAAGCATCAGACTTGGATGGAATGAAATGATGTTTTTAGAGATTTTATGGATATCTGGAGGCAAGCGGCATGCGTAATGAAGACACTATCGTCAGCGAAGAGCATTTTGGGAAGGATTAAGGTGTGTAGATCCAGATTATATGTCATGGCAATAAATATGCAAGACATATTGTAGGGAAGTAGAAATAAAGGATATCCTTGAGGAACAACTTGTAAGATGGGTAATGCGTTGGAAAGTAATTGACGTATTTTAACTTGGCATGATCTGTTGGAGAGAAAGTTGTGAATAAGGACAATTAAGTGGTGTGGATTTGTAAGAAAAGCAATTGTACTGGAGACCAATATACCAAACCGAGCCAAAAGCTTTCTATATGCCAAGAAAGAGTACGGTAGAGTTTCTTCTTTCTAGGTGACTCGTTTGCAAATTGGAGGTGAGAATCTATAGAGGTAACGTTAGGAAGGAAAACAAACTGGTATTTTGGGATGGATTTATTGGAGGTGGTAAGGAATTTTTGTTCGATTAAGGACTCAAATAATTTTCCAATTACTGGAAGAAGGGTAAATGGACGGAAATTACAGAATAGGATAGGATCGTTTTCAGGTTTTATGATACAGAGTATGGTGCCATTTTTCAATTCGGGAATGAAATACTGGTGCAAATAACAGTAATCATTTTTTTATGTATAAACACGTGGATTTCGTCGGGAAGTCTTTTGAGGATGGATCTGGGAATTTTATATAAACCAGGAAAGGAGTTTTTACCAAAGTGTAATATGTGTGTGAATGTAATATAGTCTCATCTAGTGAATAGTGTCAACTGGAAGTTATGTTATATCAATTAAACCAGTCTTTTACATAATTAAGAAAGTTTTCCTCATAATTGTTCTCCTCTGTTCGCTGAAATGCCTATTGAAAATGTATGGTAACAGTCTCTGCAATTAAAAAAATCATTCGTTATCATTCATCAGGCATTTTTTGTTTGTTATTTATATAATCTGTCTTGTTATATTTGGAAAGTTTTGTTTTTATTTCGGTCCAATATGATATTCTATGTCGTTTATTTTACTACAGGCTTCATAAACCTTATTATTTTGTAAAACCTATTTTTTGCATTTTTTTATTCAGTATCATTCCCGCAATTCGTTTTGTATATATTACATTCAGAATAAACATACAATAACATAAATAATCTACATGAATAATCCATCAATTTAAAGACTTTTACGTCATTTAATTATTAATTTAATAAAAAATCGGATTATTGATTCTGGAGTAATAAAAAAAGAAATTATTCCTTTGTTATGTATAACGTTATTCAAATAATTAAAACACTTTTTTTTCAATTTGTTTACATGTAGGTTTTTTTTTTTCTTAAATCGAACAATAAATGACGTTTAGTGAATTGTGGTATAACTGTTAATATTGACGTTTATCATTGCGAAGTTGGTAACACGTAAGCAATTGACCAATTAGGTTGTTTAAAGAAGCAAATGTGTGGAAAATTGGAAACCACTCGAGTACGTTTGCCTTTGATGATTTTTTATAATTTTGAAAAGGCCTTAATTAGCAAATGCTATTTTGCTTTGTGCAACTATTTTTAATGAAGCACAATCGGAGAAGACTGTTTACAATTAATTTGCAAATTTTCGCTGTGGTCGTGCGCCCATCACAGATGCATGTCAAGAAGATCGGCCTTAATCGGTTGCCATATTTATATGAGAACGAACTAAGAAACAAGGATTGTATTGAATGGAATCTTAGGGCAATTAAATAATTATGTTTATAGCAGCATTTATTTAAATCAAGTATTTTTTTGAACGGTGTAAACAATATTAATTAAATAAACCCATATGATAATTTATTTAAAATATTCTCAATGAAAAATAGTTAATGTCTGCGAATATAATTTATAATTTGTCTTTCAATAGTCTTGAAATTGCCGGTATCAAATGTTGGTGCTCCAGCACATTTATCCTTTACTTTTTCTTTTGTTTTTGTTCATCAATGTTTACGAATCATTGTGGAGTTGTAGAATTAATTACTATAATTTGTATGATATTTACTTTACATTTTTTGTTACGAATTTTGTAAAATGGCATTGCCGTAAAATAAATAAATAAATAAAACACTCAGATACTAAGTTAACAAAAATGTTTGAAGATCATGTAATCTTACACCACTGGATTTTTATTTGTGGGGTCACTTTAAACATAATGTACGCTGGAATTTGCTTTGATTAATTATTATAATCATATGATAGTCAATTTTATTTGTATTTAACAACTCTAATTTATGTGTACTCGTATTTGTTTCACTTTTTTATATTCCTTTGCCATTGATTATGTTTTCGATTGCAAATAAGTATTGTAGCAGTATTTTTTTACCATTTATGGCATTTTTAAACTAAAAATTGATAGGTATGGGAAATACTAATATAAATTTTAAATTTCACTTAAAATTTGAATCATATTTATAATTTAATTGAATATCCTTATAAATTTCAGTAATAATAATTTATTTAAA
Source organism: Philonthus spinipes (assembly GCA_963082785.1). NCBI lineage: Eukaryota > Metazoa > Arthropoda > Insecta > Coleoptera > Staphylinidae > Philonthus > Philonthus spinipes. The sequence goes on from OY720310.1 coordinate 14,431,687, forward strand.
AACACAGTACTTTAAAACTGATTAAGTTTTAATTTAGCCAGATTAAGTAAAGAATAGCGAATTTTAATATTTACATTCCAGAGTATAAATAATTAACTTTTTTTTAAATTTTAAAATGTAATAACCACTGAATATTTATATTAACAGAACTTCTATGTATACAAAAGTTAACCGATAAGCCGGAATTAATTTCTTTAAAAATGTACATCAAAAAAAAAAGATCGAAGGGAAGAAATCACTGTATCGTCAGAGTTGGTTTTAGATTTGAAATGACCCATTTGCAGACAGACAAGCGCCATTTTTTCTCTCCCCTCTCTTTTTCTTTATTATCGATGATAGATGGCTTAATTAATTAGAATTTCTTCTCGAGATTCAGCCAGTATCTCTGCTAAACATACATACGTAAGGATTTTCCTGTACCATTTTATATGGCGTTCAAAATAAAGAAGACTACGAATCACATAACACGAAGAATGTAATTTGGCAAATGGCAATAACGTAGCGCTGTTAAAATGGAATATAATTTGCCTCCGCATACGCCTCCGTCTGGGAGGGACCAGAAATTTGCTGTTCCATTAATAGCAATCCCGCCCACACTCCAGATTCGGTTTTAGAAGAATTAATACACGTAGCGAAATGGAAATTATTTTGAGACGTAATACTTAAAATTGTTGAGTAGAGCCAAAATTTCTTGGAGTGGAATGATCTCCTCAATGAAGTCAGATATGAACCGCTTTAGTAATTATGTTATAAAAATATTCTATTTGTGATTATTAGAGATATGAACCACTTCACTCCTGAATTTCTTAATGGAAACTCGGGACCTTTAAAAATTAGCTCCTCGGTCATATGCCGCAATATATGGAGGTTATTACACATTATTTAAGTAAATATAATTGTTGAGAGCACTACTAAACTTGACAGACTACTAACCCATCAATATGTATTGTAAATATAAATATTTGTAAAGAATTGTAATTCTGCTGTCTGAATAAAGATGTTTGTATATATAATTGTTGAAAGAAAAACGATCATTATTTGAGTTTTTTATCGTTAACGAAACAAAAAGAGATTAACTGAAGAGATTGAAACTATATTTGTTTGTTCACAAGTGTATTGTGTTTATATTAGTAAAATTCTATGTGTATAAGTGGTGATTTTCACCATGAGGATTAACAAAAAATATATCGACTATTACCATCTATGGTAAGCTAAAATCGTTACTTTCAGTTCAGTTTTAATATCCTCGCCTCTATTATATCGTTCTTATATTGCTCTTTACTTAAATAATAGCTTTAATAAACACATATACCTATATAAAAGGGATTTATTTTTCAAATTTAATCGTTTTTATTAAAGGCTAAAATTTTATTCAAGAATAAAACAAAAGGTAACACGGAAATTATTTTTTAGATATTACATCAGTTACTTAATAAATTTCTTTTCCTATTCTCAGGAAAAGTTCGCCTTCCTTTAGTGGACGAAATAGCGACTCTCGGTCGTCTGACTTATAGACCCAAATCTTTGACGATGTGACATAAAATTATGCATTATATTGCGCTTGCCTTATCTTCCATTTATCATAATTACATCAGTTAATTAACTTTCTCCTCGCTGCTGGCATTCTTGAAACCTATTACGAATGTTTTGCATCACCCGCTCCAACATATTAATTGGGAATGCATTTATCTCTGCCCGAATATTATGTTTCAGTTGTTCTAAAGCTTGCGGTAGATTATAAAACAGTTTTTATTTTAGCTAGCCCCATAAAAAGAAATTATAAGCTAACAGATTTGGTGACAGTGGTGACCAGTTCAAGTCCCCAAATTGCAAAATGATGTGATCAGGAAACATTCGTTGTGCAATTGCTATAGACTCCTTAGCAGTGTTAGAAGTGGCTCCGTCTTGCTGAAACCATATTCTTCGAATATTCAGACTAACATTACGAACTTATTGTTCAAACTTATGCAACACTTGTTTATAACGTTGTAACAGCTAAGCAATTTTCTTCAAAGAAGAACGGCCCATAAGTTCCAAGGACGGATACAATTGCTAAAGATTTTCCGAAAGTTTTGTTAGCTAACAAAAACTGAAAAATAAAAACCTCATTTCATAATATAATAAGATAAAAATTCAATGCATTCGCGATAAATGGAAATTTGGGAAAGTCGCGTTTCGTAGGATTATTTGCTGAAAACACAGATATCGTTGATTGCTTTCTGATGTCAGAAGAACCTCATTTTTATTTTTCAGTTTTTGTTAGCTAACAAAACTTTCGGAAAATCTTTAGCAATTGTATCCGTCCTTGGAACTTATGGGCCGTTCTTCTTTGAAGAAAATTGCTTAGCTGTTACAACGTTATAAACAAGTGTTGCATAAGTTTGAACAATAAGTTCGTAATGTTAGTCTGAATATTCGAAGAAGAAGTCGACTAATTATACAATCGCTAATAAATAAATTGCTCATACTTTTCTATAGTCATCATTTAGTTATAATTAGCAGATCATGTACATGGTTAGGCAAAAATTAAGTATCCATTTTTAAATTTAATTCATTTCATAATATAATAAGATAAAAATTCAATGCATTCGCGATAAATGGAAATTTGGGAAAGTCGCGTTTCGTGTGGCTGAAAATGTTCAATAAAATAGAATATTTAATATATTCGTATTTTTTAGAAATTTGTAATCAAGAAGAAACTATTTAAAATATATATATATATTTTTTCATACAAAATAAAATATTTTTAGGTTTTACAATTACAATTCACAATTAGTCGACAATGCATGTGCCTAAAAATGTTCAATCTTGTAAACTTTGGAAAATGTTTATAACGTGATCTAAAAGTACAGTCGACGCAACCTAAATGTGAACGCTCTTTGGTTTTCATGGTGTTTGTTACTCAAATGTATTCCCGTAATCCTAGCCAGTGGCATTACAAAGAGATGGGAGAAATTTTATAGCAGAAGTATATTTCTTTGATTATTACCGTTTTATCGAATCAGTCTTACCTACAGTAAATGTACAATAAAACAATTAAAAGAATTTATAAAACTACAAAAAAACATTTATTACAAGAAAAAATCAACAAAGACTTTAGCAAATTTGGAATAGTTTTATTAATATTTTATTGCAGAGCCACCCAATGTTCTTGGCATTGACTAAATTAAATGTCGTATGTCATAGGAATCTACGAGCTCTGCCCAAGCATTTTCAATAACTTTCCAGAGTTGATCGCGGTTTGCCGGCCTAAAGTCCCTTTGATGTTTCTTCTTGGCTAAGAAACCCCATACGTTTTGAATAAGGTTCAAGTCATAACTGTTTGCTGGCCATAGCAAAACATTTATATTCATTGTTGTTGTCCCACTCTAACTATTCGAGCCGTATGAACTGGAGAATTATCCTGTAATAAAAAAGAATTATTATAAACATTTAATATGTAAAATTGTCACCAAAACCCTCAACCAAGCTGTGCAATTCAATCTCTACTATTTTTTCCTTAACTTTTAAGGAACCCTGAACTAATGAGACCTTAAAATAAAATCAGTTCAAACGGGAATTAAATACCAATTTTCCTAAAACTTTGATGCAGCCTTCATCTTTTATTTCATATGCTGAGGCATTTTGGAAAAATATTTTTTGAGAGCTGTCAAAGATAATTACGACGAACGATTATGATGCAGCCTTCATCTTTTATTTTATATGCTGAGGCATTTTGGAAATATAATTTTTGAGAGCTGTCAAAGATAATTACGACGAACGACTATGATACAAAGTGTAAATTACACCATTAAATTTTGTCATTTATATTTGCGTTGCGTCGACTATACATTTGGTATTAAAAATTAAAAAAAAATTGAAAAATGTACAATTATTTTTTTATTTTTAATATTGAATAGAATATAATATTCAATATATTTTCGCTCTTTAGAAATTTGTAATCGATATTTCAATCTTAATAAAAAAAACTATAATATTTATAAAACAATGTTTGTTAATACAAAATTAAATATTTCAGCTTCTAAAATTACATTTCCCCCCATTGATTTCTATTTTTAATACGCATTCAGTGGCAGTTACATTTTTATTATTTTTATTTTTCAGAGAGTGAGGTCGGGTTTTTATCGATTCATACAAATATAGGAATAAAAGCGGCATCGGTTGGGAACGGGAAGTATTTATCTGGGAAGTTTATTCGCTGTCCGGCAGAAATAAGCCAGTTGTTTTTAGTGTTTCTCTTGGACGTTAATGGAATTTTCTTGAAACTTCTGACATTGAGATAAAAGACCGAGTCGACCTAACCATCTTCAAAATATAAACGTTATTGGATCGATAGATATATTATTTCAGTCTTTTTAATAATATTTGTAATATACCAAAAAAATATGAGTAAATATTTATATTTTATGTACATAAATGAATAGGCAATAAATTAAATAAAAATGATTTGAAAATTATTTATTAATTATTTCCACATTCAAACTCCGTGAGATTTTTACTTACGTTACGTAATTACTTTAAACAAATGTACATTAAAACAACCACCTCTTGGGCAAATACCTCATCAGATATTGAATTACATAATGTACACCTGCGTCTACATATCTGTAACATATTGCTTTATGCAACATTTTTTTTAAACCAAGAAAAATAAAATATAAACTGTTCAAGCAAGCAAGAAAGAAACCAATATAACATAATATATTGTAAATATATGTAAAACAAATAACTTTGAATAAAGATATTGTAGTAGTAAAATATAAACAAAAATAAAGAACGTTACGCAATATTCGGCCATCTACAGGCACGTGTTTCGGGATCTATGCCTCGTCAGTACAGCTGTCTTACATATTTTAAATATGTTAAATTAAAATTAAATTAAATCAACCATATTCACTCAAATTAAATCAAACAAAATTATTTAATTTTAAATCAAAATCAAATCAAATTAAAAAAAAAAATTGAATTCAATTAAATTAATTAATTTGAGCGATCCGCGAGCTCTAATTGTAATGACCCGAACACAAGGACGCGAACAATATGTGCTTTCTTAATGTATATTCACAAAAAAAACTTCTTTCGACTCAGATTTGAATAAACTCCTCGCTGGCTATAAATTTAAATATAAAAAGTGTATTTTGATTTTTTCCGCAACTTACGCCACCAACCGTTTAGCCATTAACTAAAATCCGGCACCCAAACAATTCTATTCATAACCCTTCGAACACTCTCCTTTAGGACAAAACAGGTATAACCCCAATATCTCTAAGACTTATCTAATTATATCATAAATTTACCACAAATCCCGTAACCCAAGACATATTAAACCCACTATGTCTTAACCCTAATATCTTATCCAAATTCTGTTATCTTGAAACAACTATGCATTCATTCATTACATCACTCATCAACTACCAACATACTGATATGACATACAGGCATGGACTCCTGGCTGGAAGACCGATGGTCGGTAGCCACTTAGGAAGCATATTATATAGACTGTATTGTATTATACCTAGTGTAAATTATGATTATATATATAATAATTATTACTGTAGCTAAATGCGTTATTACGTTAAGTGGTTAATTCTGTATGATTAAATTTCAGATGTTCGGAGCGGCTGAGGATGAAAGGAAAAAGGCGGGAAACTTAATTAAGCGCGGCAATTAAGTAGCGCCCGATAAACTCGAGTTGCATGTCGCCGACAATTCCGGACGGCCTCAAAACATACCATCATAATCTAGCTTTAAGTGTCTAAAAATTAAATAAAAGTAAATAAATAACTAACTCAAAATTGTAATGTTTACATGTATTTGTATCTTTTCGTTTTGCGATTAAACGTCGGACGTGTGCGTAATATTCTAAACAAAAATGTATACTAAACGTAGAGTCTTGTAAATTTCAAGTAGTTAAATAAAGGTAGTAAATATCGGTTTCGTATTCGTTTTAATTTTCGTTCAATCAGTGCGCGTTGTTTCGTGTGAAGGGTTTCAATAAAATCATTCTGATGCGGTGATGCGAAATACACTAAACGCGACCGCGTGCGCGGCCCTTCCCGAAGAGGTATCCTGGAGCGAGCCGAGTCTGCTGATTTCGCTGTCCATTTTGGGCCTCATCAATGTCATGGTCATCGTCGGCAATTGTCTGGTCATCGCGGCTGTATTCTGCTCGTCCAAATTAAGATCAGTCACGAATTTGTTCATCGTGTCTCTGGCCGTCGCCGATCTGCTCGTCGGTGTCGCCGTCTTGCCGTTTTCAGCCACTTGGGAAATATTCAAAGTAAGTAAAGATTTTAAATTATAAAAAATATTAAATTTAAAATGTATATTTTATTTGAAATACTTTTAGTACAACACATTTCTAACGATTCAATTTAACTTTTATATAAATAAAACAATTTATAACTTTCAAATATATTGTAAACTCGCTACAATTGTTTCGCCACACTGTGGCTTCTTCAGGTGAAGAAATGATAAATTACATTTGTCAGTACAGGTATATATACAATGTTTATGGGGGGGGGGGTGGCTTTTTCAGCGAAATTTAAATTTAGGAGTGGTGAGTTTGTTAAATCTAATTGGTCGTTCAAAAGTTGCCCTGTGTATTTTCTTTTATTAATTTCCATGCTCTCCAAGATGTTGAGTTTCCGGCCTTTTTCTTCTCTGTGAAGCACTATGAAGTTTTCGTCGAAGTGGTGGTTTTCTTCGATGAGGTGGTTGGAGTATGTGAAGTTGGTTTTCCTTTGTTCATAAGAGGTTTTATGCTCTTTGATTCTTTCTTTGAACGACCTTCCTGTTTGTCCTACATATGTCTTAGGGCAGTCTTTGCAATTTAGCAAGTTATAAATTGTTTTATTTATATAAAAGTGAAAATGAACTTTCAACATTTATCAGCCTTATCAATCAATGATTCAATTTAAGACATATTTAAAGAAATCTAGTGTATAATTTCTCTATATTTAATATTCAGTTTTAATTTTTTTTTATAAAATGTATAACTAATTCCCACTTTCATATGCTTGATGTGAATGTATTTACGCCATAAATCCTGGAATTATTTAATTGTAGCAGTTATAAATATTTTTTTATACTGTTATAAAGAATATACTTAATTTTTTGCTATGAGAAAGGCAATGAAGGATTTTTTTAAATTAATGGATTCCGGCTAAGCCTTAACATGTAACTGGATTACATTCCAAGAAATATTTTGTCAAACAATTCACAATACTCGAATAATTAATTAAATTTGTATTGCTATCAACCTTTAAAGAGTACTCCAAGAATACAAGAGAAGAATTTAATGAAATTATAACATAAATCAAAATTATTTCAGTTAAATGATATATACAGTGTGAAAACTTTAACTGGAATAAAATTCATAACTTCGATATAGGCGATTTTTGCAAAAAAATCCCGAAACACGCTATGTATTGTTTTTTCTTGCTCTCATTTCTATGTATATGCTGCTTGTTTATCTGTTCCCGGAAGAGCCCAGCCACCTCCGACTTTTTTTTTTCAAATGGAAAGGTATGTCAAGTGACACCTCATTTGAAAGGTCTCTTCGCAAGTAATACAATACACTATTTATTTCTTGAATATTTACAAAGCCCACGTGATAAAAAAAACCACTTCTACGTTGAACATGTTTCGGCGTAAAGTTGTATGTTTTTGACATGTGTTTTGATGCTATGGAACTGCGTTGCTTAGTTACTAGTGATAATAATAGTCACCAAAGCAGTCACATACGCTCGTCAAGTTGTCGAAGTGATTTCTAAAATGCCGTATTTAACCGAAAATCTCCGAATCGAGATTCTGATGATAATCGGTTATGGTAACAGAAGACGAAGTCAGCTTGAGGTTGCTCAGTTATTTCGAGAAGAGCATCCGGATTTATCACCCATTAGCCAAGGTACCATAAGAAAAATTGAGACACAATACAACAATTTGGGTCATGTCAAGGTTGTGCCCAGACAGCGAAATCCGTCTGTTCAAACAGATACCAGGCTAAGCGTATTATTAACTCTTCAAGAAAATCCAGTGACTCCAGCCAGGCAACTGGCCCGTGACAACGAGATTAGTAATACTACTGTCCTGAAAATTCTTAGATCAGCCAAGCTATATCCTTACAAGATGCAGGCACTCCAAGAATTAACGGAGGATGAGCCAGACCGCCGAATCGAATTTTGCGAGCAAATGATGAATATGATCGACAATAACCAGATTTCATTAGCATCAATTCTTTTTTCCGACGAAAGTACTTTTACCTTATATGGTGACGTTAATCATCAAAATTGTCGTTATTGGGCTGATGATAACCCTCATTGGATGCGAGAAACTCATACTCAGTTCCCGCAAAAAGTCAATGTATGGGCTGGAATAATAGGTGATCAGATTGTAGGACCAGTATTCTTCGATGGTAATCTTAATGGAGCAACATATCTTACGTTTCTTCAAGATGACCTCATGCCAGCGTTAGCCACTTTATTTCCAAATCCATTAAATCCAGATTTACCTGATGAACGAATATGGTATCAACAGGACGGAGCTCCACCCCATTATGCTGTCATCGTTCGTAGATATTTAGACGAAGTTTTTCCCAATAGATGGATTGGAAGAAGAGGTCACATTGAATGGCCGGCGAGATCTCCGGATCTTAGTCCCCTTGACTTTTTTTTTGTGGAGATATCTCAAGAGTAAGATCTATGTAACCAAACCAAACGACATTGAGGACCTTAAGCAACGTATTAGGCATGAAATACGGCAAGTCACACCAGAAATGTTACAAAACATTAGAGATGCATGTTATCATCGATTTGCACTTTGCCAAGAAAGAAACGGTGCCCATTTTGAACATTTCTTGCATTAAATAGTATTCAAGTTATAAAGTGTTTTTTTTTTTATCACGTGGGATTTGTAAATATTCAAGAAATAAATAGTGTGCTGTATTACTTGTACAGAGACCTTTCAAACGAGGTATCACTTGACATACCTTTCCATTTGAAAAAAAAAGTCAGAGGTGGCTGCGCTCTTCCGGGAACAGATAAACAAGAAGCATATACATAGAAATGAGGGCAAGAAAAAACAATACATAGCGTGTTTCGGGATTTTTTGCAAAAATCGCCTATATGGAAGTTATGAATTTTATTCCAGTTAAAGTTTCCACACTGTATAATGAAAGTATACGTTTCTATTGCTACGACTACACTGAAACGTCAAGGCTCTTTGGTTGGATACTCTAAGCACAAATATATGACATCGAACAATTGAAGTTATTGTTTTTGGAGTTATTAGTGTTTATTAGAGGTAGCGTGACATCTCTCCGTCCGTATAATATGGGTTCGCACAAGAAATTGTGCACAAGAAATTGTGCGAACCCATATTATACCATATCTTACAATACTACAAAGTCCACTTTTTCAAGAAGATAATGTCCGGCCACATATTGCTAGAGCTACATTCGAATACTTTGAATGACACCAAATCAATCTTTTACCCTGGCCATCAAGATCTCCAGATTTTATTCCGATAGAACATGTGTGAATATTATCGGTAGGAGACTAACCCGTTTAACTCGTCCACCAGATACCTTTACGGTCCTTTGCCGTGAAGTACAAGTTGCTTGGGATAAGATACCACAGGAGGAAATCGAACATCTCATCGTGGAGGACCTACACATTATTAACATTTGTACACGTTCTGGTGAACTGATTGCTTTGAGATTCTGATCAATTATTGACAACTTTATAATTACGAACATGTCTGCTAAAATTTCAATTTCACTTTAATAACGGTATTTCCATTTCCAAATTAAAAGAAAAAAAAAACAGGAAAAGTGTGACTCACTAAAAACATTACAGATTTGTCGAAATATAATCACTCGTTCTTGGTCATTACATTTCTATTGCACTTAGTATATTTAGTAAGGCTTATTGTTTGAATTACAATTTCGGTGGTAAAGCCCGAAGTGTTGTAATGAGCGCATTCAAACGCTACTTTAAAAACTGATCTGCGGATCCCGCTGGAAAGTGATTTTAGGGGGTGACTTACCCAGTGTTATTGTTGTGTGTTTGCTGTAGATAGCCTCGGCCTACTCCTGATTGAGGTTGAAAGTTGAAGCAAGAGTCACGCACGCACGTTCTCCCCTATACGTCTTTCGAACGACTCGTACAACTGATGAGTGGCGCAGAGAACGTCACCCATTACCCGCGCACTTTCCAAGCGCGCGAATATTTAAATAACAAAATAAATAAATACTCTACTCGCATATCATTTGGTCCTTCTCACGGGAATTAAAACAAAACCGAACACTTATAAATTTTAACCATCTATCATATTATTAATGTTATTTATAAAATACAGATAACATTAATAGAAATGACTTTCCGCCTCTCTTCAAGGGACTTAAGGTTAAACGAAACAGTATATCATTATAGGTAACAGTTTCATCGGGATATTTATGAATAAATTTATAATAAAGAAATCGAACAAATATATTCTGAAAGCTTTCCAATTGTTTAACATAAATATTGTAGTAAGGTGCCCAGATTGCCACACAGTATTCTAACTTCTATCCCACATAAGATATGTATTACTTTATCAGGGTATTGAACTGTTGAAATAGTCTTCGTGCAAAACCTAATATTTTCATAGCATCACCTTGAATATTGTTATAATGCGGGGTAAAAGACAACTCATGGTCAAATAATATATCAAGGCCATTAACTGAGTTGACGCGTTCTAGGATAATTCTATCCAGTTCATTATTATAATCAATTCTATGTCCTGTTCCATTAAATGACATTTATTTAAATTTGCAAATATTAGGTTGCAATTTACTAAACACGCTCAAATTCTGTATTTTGTCCAAGTCATTTTGTAACATAACGCTAATATCGTTAATATCATTAACGATTTTGAAAATATTTACATCATCTGCAAATATCAATATAGATGAGTCGAGGCTTACCGTGATGTTGTTGATGAATAAAATAAATAACATAAATTAGATCCTTGGAGGAACCCGCGACTCGGGTAAAATCTTTTCAATTTATAGTTCAATTATTCAACATAATTCATCCTTCCTGATAGTTAAGATTTAACCAATACTATAAGGTTATTCGTAAAACCCCAGTTCTCGAGCTTGTCAAATAGAAAATTGTGAATTTGTTGATTGTTAAGGCTTTCACTTGGTTATACATTTTGAGTTTATTAAATGAAATACTTTTTCACTTTGTTTGTATAACTTGTTATTTTATTTTAGTGACTATAGTTTCGAAGCATAGAGCATCATTATCAAACTATAGTCACTAAAAAAAATAATAAGTTATTCAAAGTGAAAAAGTGTTTTATTTAATAGAAAATTGTGACTGATTGAATCAAAGGCTTTATAGAAATCTGAATGAATAAAATCGAACTGTGATCTCTGATCATGATGAGAAGCAACATTTTCACTAAAATTCAACAGATTAGTTAGGTTAGGTTTCAGTGGCAACAGTCTTGAGACTGTTCACTTAACCCATAGGGCACGTTTTGATACTATAGGGATAAAGATCATTTCCTCTATACCATTCATTTTGAGCATCTAATGAACTTGAACTTCATTCACCTTTACAGGTGAGAGATCCGCCAGTTCATTTGCATAGTGTAGAGCGAGGTACTTAATAATAATAATTTTATTTTCCAACGGAAGAATCCAACAAAGGAAAGTATACAATAATTTACATAAATAGTAATATAATAATAATAATAAAATAAAAATCAAGAAAATATATGTATAATACAAGCAGACGTAAATTAAAGAGAAAAGAAAAGAATATTTTTTTTCCTCAAGAGGACACAGTACTATTTCTTCCTCCTCCTCATCCAGGCGGATTTTTCTCAGGAAAAATCATTATATTTGAGACTCAACTTCTGTGCGTGTCTCTCTATAAAACACTGCCCCGTGATGATGCCCACTGTCTTCCTTATATCGTTTAAGAGATTAGTTAAGGTTAATCTGTTTTTCGTGAAGCCATGCTGCATGAGCGATAGATTTGCTTCCATATAAAAATATATTTTTCTGTAATAATGGTTTCAAAAATTTTCGTGAAATTGTTAACAATTGAAATAGTGCGATAGTTGGTAATATAATATTTGTTGCCTGATTTTAGAATAGGTGTAATTCGAGATATTTTCCAACTAGATGGATATGTAGATGTTTTTACTATTAAATTAAAAAATGTGTCACAGTGGAGTACTTAGAGTATGAATACCGTAGCGCACAATGAATGTAAAATTATTACTAAGATTGCTAAGGTATGTCACTAATTGAAATATTTCCAATCAATAAATATATATTTATTTATTTATTCAATATACAGCTGATCATTTACAATTTAGCTTAATACTAAGAATACAGACATTTTATTAAATATAAACATTATGAATAATAAATCGTTAACATTAAAAATTAAAATTACCAGCATACGATATTGTGATTTATTTATTTACGGAAAACTACATTATACAAAGCAGACAATTATTAAATATAATGTAAACTATAATATAATAATAAGTGGTACAAAGTGGAAAAAAAGATAAAAAGATAAGACCAAACATAAAATTTATGTACATATATATATATACAGAGAGGTTTTTTTAACAGTATACATGTAAAATACCCAAGTCAAACGCATTGATGTATACGCAACCCGAGAGATCGACTCTTTCAAAACAATTAAACAATTTTCTATTTCTGTTTATGATAATATCGAAATGCACAATGTGGAAGAATTTTCGCGATCGTTTGAGTTACTGTCTTGCACTTTCTGGTGGTCATTTCTAGCACTTATTATAATTATTTATTTCAAGTTTATTGTACTTCACTCTTACTTTTCTATCAAATTGTCTTAATAAAATCTCTTAATAATTTTTACCTGTAATTTCTAACGCATGCAGTGTTAGTCATGATTTATTTTATTGCGTAATTTGATAGAATAAAGAGAACGAAACATACAACCTTCCATAGAAAATGTTTTAATTAGAATCATCCTAACCGAGGCCACTTTGGAGTACTGTTAGAATTGTAATACACACTTGAAATTCGACTTTATCTTCATTTGTATACATTTTCGATCAAATATTTTTGAAGTTTAGCGTTTGACGTTTAGTTGTTAATCGGTTCAATGCGTTTGACTTGTTTTTTTGCAGGTATATATATATATATATATATATATACAAAACCGTCCAAATCCAAATGGTGAATCAAACTGTCCCAACTTACGATCAATCTCAACGCAACTCCTAGAAATTAAATAAATCAAGAACAAAAATAAGAAATTTTAATTTACAAAAATATCAACAAAACTAATTATAAACCATGATATACGACTAGTTTGTACCACAGATATATATTAGTATCACAAATTATTGATTTGCAAAAGCAACATACAAAGAACATCTGTCAAAAAATTAAATAAATTGTGTATTATAATTTTAAATTTTAAACAAATGATTGGCTTCGCAGATAAGTTTTGAGAGATGTATACTTCCCTGCAAATAAATCCAAGTAGACTATATTAGCATGGCGTAGAATACGCACCGAAGCCGAATTTTTACCGTAATCCGTACTTCTCAAGGGTACATGAAACGTAAAATAAACAAAAAAATATTATTTAAATCGCGTTTTAAAACAACAGTTTTCGCATACTACTGGTTTTAAAAAGCTGCTTGTAAAAATCTCCGCAAAGTTTAATATTATAAATGAACGCAGAGAAAATATTATTTCTTTCATTCGTGTATTCCGAAAGTAAATTTAATCAAAAATAATAATTGTTTTATATTTCAATGGAATACATTTATTTACTGAATGTATTATTAAAAAATACATTTCGCGTTTAAAATAATGTTTACTAAATGTAATGAGTTTGTTTTTCGTGCGATGGAAGTTTATTTTTATTCAGTAAAAATTAAATATTTACGGAAACAAATTGTTTATTTATGTTCATTCTCCCCAATTCAACCATCCACGCTTTTTTTGACGCACACAACATAAATCTGTATTTCATTTGTAATTAATAAGAATAAAGAAGTAATGATTGCCTTTTAATACGATTTATTCTTGTTTAATCGTTATAAGATCTGTACTCATTTTGAATTTTCTCATACACCACATTTAAGTTATTGCAATTGTTTTAATGATATTGCTATGCCCACTTCAATAGCGTCTACTCAAATATTGACGCTCTTCTTTGAATACATTTAGGTAAATATTGCCGTTATTTATTAAACGATTTTAATAATTCATTTCAGTTGTATTCAGAATGAAAAATCTTCGAATTGAGGGGGCACTTTACCATTTAATTTTTTAAAATTGGAATTACTATACTTTAGGGGCGAAGAGGCGGGAGTCCAAAAAGTGTATGTCAGGATAGTAATTTAAAAATTAAATGAAATAAATATGAATATAATATTAAAAATCAACCAATAAAACACAGGTTAGATTGAATAAATTTAAATTCTCGACTAGTTTCGGGTGATTAGCCCATTTTCAAGATAATTTAAAATTTGTTTTATTAAAATTTCTATCCATAGAATTATTTTTATGGATATCCATAGAAATTTTAATAAATAAATTTTAAATTCTCTTGAAAATGGGCTAATCATCCGAAACTAGTCGAGAATTTAAAGTTGTTCAATCTAATCTGTGTTTTATTGGTTGATTTTTAATATTATATTCATATTTATTTCATACAATATTAATTACCAATGTCTAAATATTAAAACCATTAATTATATTAAAAATTAAAATTGATCTCTCAGAGAATTTTTCCGAAATATTTTTATTTACGATATTAAAGAATTCATCTATTACTTTTGTGAAACACTGTATATATCTTTAGTCTTTAATAATAAATCAGAGCATTGATTTTTCATAAAAGGTATTTAAGTGGAAATATCTTGTGCCATACACTCGCACATCCCTTTCTCGGTGATATATTAAGTTTTGTAATGAAAGCTCTCTACCGAGGCAATTGGGTCGAGGGTATTGAGGATGTACACCCTCGCATATATTTTCAATAAATTGCTTATTGAACTATCGGCTAATGTTAATACACTCTGTAGTTAAATTTAATTTTCAGAAAATCTCGCTTTTTGCGCACTCAAAAAATAAGAGCGTGTGTTCCTCAAATAAATTGAGTTTCATTCAAAATACATTAAGCAAGAAATTAAATAATTCCCCTAATAAGATATTCTTCTTCATCGTGGGAAATGGATGGGTATTTCTTATTGTGAGCTTTGGTTAAAACGAAATTGGAAATGATGTGTTGCGCTTATGTGGAAGCTTACTATTCTCAGGAGTCTCGTTTCTAGATTTGCTGGACACGTGCATTTGATATTTATCGTTCAGAGCAGCAGCTTGAAGAAACAAATAAGGGATCTCTAAGTGAAATAATTTATTCTTGCCTGTTATGATATATTAATTTATATTAGGAGGGAGTTGGAAAATCGTCATTTTAACCTATATTGCACACTTTTGGGAAGTTTATCTCAGAGTTTAGCTTAGTAGTTTTATTAAATGACATAAAAATTAAGATAATTGATAGTATACACATATTTTTATATTACATGTGTATACTATCAATTATCTTATAAACATAATAACTATAACTTTGTTTTAATTTTTATAGAATTATCATAAAAATACAAATTCAAAACCGCCACTGTAAATAATACAGGAATACACTTTTTAACATTGCGGAAAATAATATATTTTTATTAGCATTTGTAATATGGGCTCTAATGTACCCAAATAAAACATTTTACTCATTGAATCATATCCTCCAGTTGAACTTCTTCGCATAAAGTTAAAAATAACTCGACTTTAGTTAATGATATTTTTGTTGCTGTTGATGCACTTGTTGAAACCAGTGTTTAATAATGCAGATGTTTCATAGTCTTTTATTCACTTCCGTTAATATTGTTTGTTATTTTCTCTCTTCCGACTTTTTCAAATAACTTTTCGTCAGTCAGAAATGTAGCCGGTTGGGTAGATTTTCCTTTTGCGTAATTATTGGAAATGGTAAATTTTCATGAATGGGAATGTTTATGGCTTCAGCGGAAGTGTTAAATTCTTAATTTATTATATATACATTACTACTGACATCTTTAGTTATAATTAGTTGGCTAAATCGTACTGGTACGATTTTTAGAACTTACCGAGTTACGATTTTGCGAACGCGTTGAACTTGTTGATTTTGTGTTTTTATTAAATACCTGATATGAATCTTACATTTATGATGATTCATGCCAGCAACGTAAAGAAAGTCAATGCAAATTACATTAAATTAATCAAGGAAAATTCTGTCTGGCAATGATCAATAAAATTCGATCAATCCCTTTTTCCAACTGCAAAAAATATTGATCATTGCCAGAAATTTTCCCTGTTTAATTTCATTGTAATTTAAATAACTGCAAATGTGTGAATCATCGTTGTTTCATTTTATTTAATCAAATTACATTAGCAGAAGCAAAAATAATATCATATTATTTTATAATAGAAGAAATACTCGATGTCTGTAAATAAATAAATATTGTAAATTAGTTATTAGGCATACAAATAAGTGTACTAGTGAAAATTTCTTAAGTGTTTATGGAGAAAAATGTTTCATCAATTATTTGAATTATATTAGATAATCTTTAAACAATATCCAATAATACCTGACGATAATCGATTGTTTTAATAAAATTGACATGGAATTAATCGTGTGTGTTACATTATAAATAAAAAAAAAGTTGTACAAGCAATGAGACTTTATTAACCAATAAGGTAAAATTGATGGGGACACGGCATCAATCACCGTCGTTTCATTTATGTTGGCCATATCAGGGATGATTTATCGTTGTTAAAATATGTTTTCTTAACGTCCCCTGTCCCGCTCCTGAAAGAGCTTTAAAGCTTCGAGGAGGGAAAAAATCGTCGGAACAGCGTGCTTTTCACAAATTAACGCCGCGTTGAAACGCGTTTCCGTGTTGGTTTTGATATATTTCCTACAACTGTCGCCAAAGGACATGATATACGAGCATAAAGGGTGAGAGTTCAGATTTTCAACTAAACGCACAGAAGCGCACGATTATATTTGCCAAGAAAATAATATAATTATCAAAATATAAGGCATTTTAATTGTATATTTTTAATATTTCAAACAATATTCAAGAATATATTATATACTCCCATCTATTCCAAATTATTGTATAAGAAACTTTAAAAATTGCTTTCTGGTTTTTATAAAACTAGTGATTCAATTTGTGACTTATTATAAATTAATCTTTAAGTAATTTATCGCTTAACCCGTGGGTTTTAAGTAAATTAAGGAATGTCATTATGAGATAATTTTAAATCTCCTCAATAACATTTTTGATGGGTTTTCCACTATTTAATGCCATACGTACTTTTAATACTTATTTGTAATTAAAATTCCTTCCCTTATTACCCGCGTAAAAGATTGAAATCAATAGTATTAAGATATTATTATTATCTATACAATGCTGGGAAAATCCAGTTAAATATTTTTAACTATAAACTACTGTTTAAAAAACACTTCGTATTGTTCCACTGATTTTATTTTAATTTTCCGACTGGTTTCTTTTTACTTTTTGTTAACAATACAACAAAAAGAGAGAAATGTGAAAAAAGGGAGTTTATAAAATTAAGTGCGGAGATTGTGATGTCATATGCATTGAACAGACAGGTCGGAATTTCACCACTACAATGAAAGAACATGAACATTCAATTATCAATAAAAAAATATTTAACTGGAATTTCCCAGTATTGTATAGATAATAATAATTTCTTAATCCTATTGATTATAATTTTTTACGCGGGTAATAAGGGACAGCATTTTAATTACAAATATGTATTAAAAGTACGGAAGGCATTAAAAAGTGGAAAACCCATCTAAAATATTATTGAGGAGATTTTAATTTCTCTCATAATGACATTCCTTAATTTACTTAAAACAGTTTAACTGTATCAATGGTAGTTAGGTTGCACACAATAGAAACGGGTAAATGCCCTTCGCGGCGAAATTTCTCTTTACTCATGTGCTCAATTTTATATTTGTTGCCTCATGAGACCATCATGTTTGACGCCATGCACTTTTATAGTGTTAAGAATACGTTATTTATAATAATTTTTATTTATTTAATGCGTCGAATACGTTTTAAATATAAGCTTTAATTCATCTATAGTTTTTGCTATGTTTGGTGCTGCAACGACTGAATAGCATTGAAGTAACGGAGGATTAAAAAATTTAAATTATGGTTTTAATATTTAGCTACCAATGTCTAAATATTAAAACCATAATTTAAATTTTTAAATTTTTCATATTGTATGAAATAAATATAAATAGATTATTAAAAATAAACCAATAAAACATGGAATAATTCTCGACTAGTTTCAGGTTATTAACCCATTTTCAAGAGAATTAATTTGTCTTATTCATTTGAATTCTCTTGAAAATGGGCTAATAACCCGAAACTAGTCGAGAATTTAAAGTTATTCAATCTAATCTGTATTTTATTAGATGATTTTTAATAATCTATTCATATTTATTTCATATTTAAATTAGGATTATTCGGTGGCTGTGATTTGAATTTAATACGCTACCCATCTCATAATCCTTCGACCAGCAATTCTGCATCGTTTTCACAAGAAGACGGTTTTGCATTATTTGGCTTTATGCGCTTTTGGGAATTTGGATATAATGGCTGGTAAAAAGTTATCGATTATCATCTCTTTACACAATGCATTCTACTTGATTAAAATATTCGTTATTTTTGTCACCATTGTTCCTCTTGGCCGGTTTTTTCTGTTTCTTTTTGCAGAAGATTTGAAAATAATTAATTAATAATTTTTAAAATAATGACACAAATCAATAATTATTGATTACTTTCTTTTAGCTACTGCAATGATATATAATTAATTAATTATTCAATTGTTGCTCAATCATTTTTCTTTTTAAAATTTTATTTAATTTAAAGCAATAAATAACATTTAAATGATAAAAAAATTATGAGTTGAATTAAAACTGACAAGCTAGGTAAATATGGTCATTATGCAATAAAAGGCAAAGAAATCATCGCGCTCTAAAAATCGAAAGATAATGAATTGACAAACATGCTCAAAGGTTTGGTACTCACTACAATAACTTTTACAGGAAAAAGTTCCTAACTTTTACAGGAAAATTTTCCAAACACGAGAAAGTTGTGATATAAACTTTTGTTTCTCTCTTTTTTCTCCTGAGCCTATACAAATTGCGTTTAGTAATACGTGTGATAATGGCGTTGGTGAAGAGAAAATAAACTTAACAACTTGTATATAAATAAATTAGTGATTTTACTATTTGCTGAACATATTACTTCACAATTCGTTGGCAATTGATTTACAAAAAAAATATTGTGTCAATTCTTTATTATTTTACCACCTAATGAGGAATTTTAAATTGTTAAATGAATTACAATTGAATTAATATCTCACCTTAAACTGCCGATATCCTTAACTATTTTAATAGAAATTGTTTTGCATTCAAATTAGCTAAATTTCCTTTTATTTTCTCGAGAATTTAAAATCGCTGCGGGGATTTAAACCAATACAGAAGCAGAGAGTGGAATCGATTTTACTCGGTTTTAATAAAGACCTTATTGAAACTGTGACGCTCGTTCCCTCCGTTCATTATTTATTTCATTTGCACCAATAACACAAGCCGTATCCCTGAAACTTTTCCGCTTTCTGAGACTCCTGAAACTTTTCCGCTACACGCGGCAGATGTCCTTACTGTTAAACTCCTGCAAGTCTAAACTGGAGCGAGTACACTCTTACACGAAATGTTCAGCAATTACGTAATTGTGTAAACGTAATTAACATCTATTCTATAAAAAGCATAAAGCGCCATCTCTCGCCTAATTTAGAAATTACGTCGTGATTGAACAAAATTTAATTAATTTACAAATTTTTAAGGCTTCTACGTTGTTATACAACGTTGTTCGATTAATGAAAATATTTTATGAAATAAATATAAATAAATTATTAAAAATCAACCAATAAAACACAGATTACATAATACATATAATATAGATCCTGAAGTTGTAATGGTTCTCCTGTCCTCACCTCGGGAATTTGGGCACGGTATCCGTCCCATCTCGTGTTAACGGTAATGGGGAATATATGGGTTTTCCATTTAGTCAGCTCCTTTATTTAATCTTGTTATTTATTAAACGATTTTTTATTTTTAATTTAAAAGCTTGCTCTTTTAGTGTCCGTATATATTCCTGCAGATTGTTGTATTTTTGTATAAGTATCACTGGTTAAGGAATGTGTATACTGTCGAGTTCTGAAATTTTCAGTTCTTATATTTGACAAATAGAAAAGAGTATTATTCATTCACTTGGTCACAGTTATTTAAATATATTAAATAAAAATGATTTGAAAATAATTAATAAATTATTTCCACATTTAGCTCTGTGACTTTTGACTTACGCTACATAAGTACGTTAAACAAATGCACATTAAAACAACTACTTCCCGGGCAAATACTCATTTATTAATTATTTTTAAATCATTTTTATTTAATATATCTTATATTTGTTCTTATCGTTTTATATGTATGTATTTCTTTATTAATTTTCAACTTAATGTCTGTTTTAATTAATTTATTTTTTATTTTGTATATTAATAGTAAGTTGTTAAGTGTTATCATATTTTCAATATTGAATTAGATTGAATAACTTTAAATTATCGACTAGTTTCGGGTTATTAGCCCATTTTCAAGAGAAATAAAAATATTCTAACTTGAATAACAACTGAAAAATTTATTTAGTCAGTATAGTTTTACTTGATGACTCTAGTCGCTAAATTAATTTCAGGCATCGAAATAAAGTTAAAAATAATTTAATTAAATAAGTAACAACTTTTTAATTGCTGTGTTCTTGTGAGTTACATAAAGAGATTCGAACAATTAAAAATAAAACACTTTGCATTCGTTTCGTGAAGAAACGAATGTAAAGTTTAAAAAGTGTTTTATTTTTAACTTTCTAGTTCTTCCATAAAATGAATTGGATTGTAAATCGGATAAACTGAGTTCAATGTTCAATTTTATTAATTTATTTAGTTATCCAATCGAATAATAAATTTTAGGGTTAGGTGAGTGACGACTTCATTTATTATCAGATTAGTTCTCCATAAATATCGTGATTCTTATTGAACGATTTATTTAATTATCCATAATTACTACTAATTCTTTTTTATATGAGAAAAATATTACATTGCATATAATCTAACATAATATAATAAATAAATATTTTCATAAAACAGTTACGAAATCGGGTTTAATCAGACTCCGAAATAAGTAAAACAATGTCTATTTATTTATATACAGTACACTCAATACATTAACATCACACAGTTACTATTTATTTATAACGAGATGTTAAGCATTCAGACGTTCGTGATAGACTGACTGCCTGCAGTGCCGCTAGCGCTCGCTTATATAGCGTGTTTGTTTCTCGAACTCTCCGGAACTTTCGATGACCTTCCAATTTAATCACTTTCGTTACAATATATTCGCAAATAAGAGCCGTCAAACATAAGTATTTCTGCCCTTATTCATTATTAATACAATGATATTATAGAATTGACACTGCGATTTTTGACATGCCATGTAGCATTAATTAATTTCATAAAACGTCATCACATTATTATAATTAAAACTTAAAAAATAATACAATAACGATCGTTACACTATTGGCATTCCAGTAAGAAGGCATGGAATAATTTGTTTAACGTATGATGGCGTAAGTCTGACTTAATTTTACAGAGTTGTTGTTAAACTCTAAAAATATTTACCGACACCTAAATTACATACAGACGTATATCTTTAATTTGGGTCTCATTAATCGCTTGGCAAAACATTTTTGTAATATTAGGGATACACCAGGTTTGTTTTACACGTAAAAATTGTATTACATTTATCTTCGTCAGCATTCTCTAATATTACTTACTTCACTAGTGACGAATAAAGTGAACTTAATTTCACACAAAAAATATTTTATAATTTATTTTATATATTTGCATACAACAATTTAATTAAATTCTCGTTCTAATTGAATGCGAAAGTGTTATTTTTAATATAAAAATATATTGATCAAAACATAACAATTTAATTAAACTAATAAATAAACCATTCAATTAAATTTCAAATTACTCGGTGGAATGGAATTAATTTAAACAAAATAAACAAACAAGATTTTTTATTATATTTCTGGAAATACGCTTGATGTATATTATTTAAAATTTGCTTATTCAGATTCCTATTTTGTTCGGAGCGCGATCATATTTTTTGCAGCCCGCAGGAGCTGATCTCAGCGCCGAGCTTTCACGTCCTATCGCCGGGATTAATCTCCATTTCTCAAAGCATTTGGGGCATTTAAAATCGTTTTAGATACTCCGGATGGCGGTTGGCGCGAGTTCCTGGGGGCTTAGAGCAATTCCACAAAGATACATCACTTTGCCAGCATTCATCCCGGGAGTTCACAAAGTCTTAGCTGTGTTTATGAATAATAAAAAATGCATTTGAATATTGTATGAAAATGGTTGAAAACTTATTTTAAATATTTCAGAACAATTTTTGTAATAAAAAAATCTTTTGTATTAGGGTATAAATGACTCCTTGCCTTTTTAACAGAATTTTATCGAATGATAATAATAATTTATTAATTATTTTAAAATTCTTTTTATTTAATTTATAGAAACAATGATTTATTCACTTGGTCACAGTTATTTCAATAAATTAAATAAAAAGAATTAGAAAATAATTAATAAATTACTTCTTTTAGCCACTGCGACGTTTTGACTTATGTTATATAAGTACTTAAAACAAATATTCAATAATGGATATTTGCTGTTGCATTACAATAACAAATTATATAATGCAATATTTTTTTTCAATCGAAGATATTTAGTGCTAAAAAAAATAAATTAAAAAATAGAAATTACGTAATATAAGGCCATCTGCAGACACGTGTTTCGGAATTTTCATCCCTCATCAGTACAGCTCTGCCTTATGGAATTACAAAGTCATCAAATTAAACACCGCGATCATCAGTAAAAATGATTTAAATGACGTTTGACGGACAGACGATTAAAAAAATGGTTTGATATGCAATGAAATAAAATAAAAATAATTAGAAAATAATAAATAAATTATTCGCTCTTTTAGTTACTGAGACATTTTGAACAACAAAAATCTGTTATTCTCTTTTTCCAACTGCGAACATTATTTGCACTGTAAGTTTTTGACAAAAATCTGTTGACATTGAATTACAACACAATAAATATTTGATTGTATACAGAATGTCTAAACGAGAAATCGCGTTAAAAAGTATATGGATTTTCTAATGTCGCACTGTAATGAAGTTTATATAAACCAACATGTTCTTCTCATTGAAAATATTTTCAAGATTCTATCATTTTTGGTTATACCAGAAACAGATTTAAACTTCGTTATTTTAAATGGAACCCTATCATTTTTAATACAAATTTGGATTAGACGTGTGATTTTATTATATAATGAATCTAAAGGGACTATAGCTGAACCTAACTGTTTTTGAGATTTCTATTATGTAATAAATAAATTATGTTCTTTATTTGTATTCTGTAATCAATGCATTGTTAAGAAAAGTGCATTTGTTATACTTTTAATAGCAATATATATATTAAAAGTATTTTGAATATAACCAGAAAGTAGGTTAATAAAATGTGAAAAGAAGACGAACTGCTCGCACAATCATTCAATCCCCGCGACTCCCACTCTCGGCATAGAAATCCGAATCCGTCCATTTCGGTTGTTATCTATTGAAGGGCGGCGATGAGAAATCATCCCGGATTTTTCCCGGTCCTCGCATAAATTACAATACATACATAAATCAGGCGTTTCATTATTATAATGGGCCAACAGGAATCTTTTGATTAATTTCACCTCCCCTCGCTGTACCTCCCGCCATCCGAATCCCGGTTGCATTTTTCATTGGGTCGGAGAAAAGAGGAATAAGGGACAAGCGTTCGCGTAGGCCGGGAAATAATTATGTTCCCTGTCGCCTGCAAGGAGTTTTAAAGTGGCCTTATTTTTGTCCTCCCCGCTTATTCTATCCTTTTATCTCCCGGGCGCGTCCTCTTCCATCTTTTCCACTCAATCTCGATCCTTTTGCCAGGGCTGGATTCCTATCGCCCTTGCTGGGATGTCAATTTATTTCGAATAAGGAATCCAAGGAAAAAAAGTCTAGTTACTCATTATTTTAAATTTTATTAATAATTGGAATTTTTCTATTTTCATATTAATTTTTTAGATTAATTAAAGACAATGGTTTTAGTCAAAGTTTAATATTATTATAGAGGCTAATACATAGAGAAACTCTACTTTAATTTAAAAATATCAATATTCAGGCAATTATAAGAGTTTTTAGAAACATTAACATTAAGTATAAACAATTAAAGTGGAAAATGTTGAATCGACCACCATCCGCCCTTTCACTTTAATATATTTTATAATTTTAATAAAAACACATGTTCCTTTGAGATTTAACTATTTATTAATTGATATTGTAATAACCTGATAAAACGATGACGAAATGATACAATTAGTGTAATGTCAACGTATATATGTTACAACCGAAGTAATTAAATAATCGCTTGACATTATTTATAATCTCCAAATTGTCTAGTTAATTTAATAAATTTCTTATTTCGTCCAGATATTATGTATAATAACGAGTATCATTTTCCATACTCGGCAGATTTTGTATATTAGAGCTCCTAAATGTAATGGAAGTGTTATTAGCAAATTGTATCACTTGAATATTTACCTTGCATAAGGTATTAAAGTAATAAATTTCGAGGTGAGTTGGAGCTAATTTTAAATCAAAATGACAAACAAATTGATAAGGAAAAGATAGACGAAACGAACTCAGCACTGAGTTCCAAAATAATAACAATTTAGATACCATAAATCTATCAAATAATCAGATAAATGAGGAAGGACTAGTAATTATACTCGACAAAATGAAACATGAATGTATTGAAATCAACTAAACAATCTTTGCAAAAACAAGCCAAAAAAAATGGCGACTCTCTCTACTGTGAAATATCCCATTGCCATTGTGTATGATAGCGTAGTAATATACGAGACGTAGACAGAGCTAAAACCGATGATATGAACGTTATAACTTTAATAATGTCGCACAAGAAAGAGGGAATGTATAGGCTTGGTTCTAAGCATGGCATTCTAAACCAACTCTACAGAAGAAACTAGCTCACTATTTGCAAATTAACGTTCATTTTACTCGATGGAATTCCTGAAGGCGAAGTAACCTTTCGAGAATGTGCATGAAAAGAATCACATCTAGGCGGCCAAGGATTTCAGCACTGTTATTGTACTGGTGTATGTTTATTTTTTATATATATGTGTATAAATATGTATGCACTTCTAATAGATGAAAGTGTAAAAAGTTCAATATTTTATGTAACTCAAAAGCAAGCCTCACTTGTAAAAATAAATATATATAATGAATACATTTTATTTTAATTTAACATTATATTTAGAAATATAAATAACAATTTAGTTGTTATATATGCCTAATTGCTAAAAATTCATATTTTACACATAACTTCATCTACCAGCGCATCCATAATGGTGGAGGTGTCGGGTGTTTTAATATTGTTTTGTAATTAATAAATGTACAAAGTAGTTTTAATGCTATCGCTGATATTTTACACACTTGTCTAAAGCCCTACTAATTCAAATAATATATTACCCCATGGTAAATCTTCTAACTAATAATGGTGCCGTATCAAACTCATTCAGAAGTAATCCATCGTCGTGGGAGGGAAGGATCCATGCTTCTTTTACCACAAATACCAGTAAAATTTACGTTTGACATTTTCAATTGATTGCGTATTTGTATTATATATTGGTTTCTAGATAATCGCAGCATATTCAAGTATGGATAGTATATATGAATTATATAAAACAATTAAAGCCGCAGCATTAGTAAAAAAAACCTAGTATTACGAATAATAAACTCAAGTGATCTATAAGCTCCATGAATTATTGGGTTATAGTGATACTTGAAAGTAAAGTGAGAATCGAAGGTTATACCGAGTTCTGTAAGCCTTTCTAGCGGCCCATTTACAATAGTATATGATATTCACATATACATGTTTCGTGTAACCATTATTACATTTAGAAACATTTATAGTTAGCTTATTATCACGACACCATGCAGTAACTGAGTTAAGCATATTTTGTGAATCAATGCTTTTGTATCAATATTAGGAAGTTTAAGATCATCTGCAAACATTAACTGAATACAACCTAGTATAAGACTTAAGTCGTTAAAAAATAAGAAACAGCAATGGACCCAGATTGTATGCTTGGGGTACATCCGAGCGAGCAACAAATGTTAAAGATGAGAAACCATTAACTGAAATATAGAGATGACGGTCAGACAAGTACGATTTAAATAAGTTAATTATGTTGATTTGAAATTTAGTTACCATATTTATTTAATAATATAGTGTGATCAACACTCAAATGCTTTAGCACAGTCTGTATAAATACAGGATTACCCAACAGGAAACTGAAGCCTAATTACAGGATAATACAAAATAATAATACAAAAAGAATGTAAATAACTACATATACAGATATACATACGAAAACAATAATTTATACTAATAAAAGTTACAAATTTGTAAAAAGAATTAGTAGCGATATAATTTTGATGCCAGCGTATCAGAAAATATCACAATCATAAAACCGTTCGTTAAAAATCTACACAAGAGGAAAAAAATGTTATTCTAAAAATAACAAAATATGGAAATAAAATAATAATTTTCTTAATTCAGAGGATATTGTAGAGTTAAAAAACAACCTAACTCCAAAATTCACCTCACAACTAAAAACAATAGTTAATGAATAAAACAGCATATTTACAGAATTGGAACATTTAAAATTATTCCCCATGAACCCCATATCACCACTGTCGTACTGATTAATAAAAATGGTGATGTGTCCATCATGGTACTTTCCCCGGTGAATACGGTCAAATAAGTTTCTGATTGAAAATTTAATAGGAAAGCAAAATTATTAATAGAAAAAATTGATTGTCTTTCAAAGTTAAAACCGAGTATTTAGAAGAATATTATAATTAATTGTGTTACTTCTTACCTTACAATGTGTTGAAATCACTCTTGTTTATTTTTTCAAACTATGCGAATATGCTGAATACGACGGCACTTTGACGTTTTATTTGTCATTAAAATAATTATTTCAATAATTAAAATCTCTAAGGGAATTTATCAGGTAAATGCTTATAAAATGAAAACCGGAGGTCCTACAATAAAAGTTTTATAACAGAAATTATTTATTTTCCAAGATCTAAAACTTTTATTTGAAACATTTTTCTATACGAATTAAAAAAATGAAAAATTGCTAAGAGTAAAGTTGCACTTAATGAGTTTTGATTCTAACCAAAAGCTTTTCAGATCATTCCACTGTTATATAAAGCTTAGATATAAAGTTTGGGCTTAATCCATTCAGCCGTTTATGCGCTATCGCGGAAACACACAGACACACAGACACACACACAGACATTTTTCAAAACTCGATGGAATGGACTCAGGGGACCTCAAAACGTGCATATTTGTTGAAATTAGCGGTTCGAAAATTTTCACGATCACAATACTTTCCCTTGGTCAGGGGTCCGGGGAAAGTAGAAATACATAAAAAAAAACATCCCCTATTAGGCCCTTTTTACATTAATCATTTCCAAGATCCTTCTTCCATAAAAAATCTGCTTTGTTAACCAATAAACTAAAAAAAAGTTATTACAAACTGGTATCGTTCGACGTATCCAATATGTTTTCTAAAATCATTATATCAGAACCAATCAAAATCATGACTGATTTTCTTGAAAAAAAATAAGCAGTAAACGCACCTGCTGAGTAACAACCATATATCGCAGAACAACCCGCTGGCAATCCTTCAAAAATGTTGAAAACTTGACCTGCTGGAATCCCTGGAAATTTACAAGACGAAGAATAATCCGGAAAACCGTCTAATTAATGAACAAACAGATCGAATCTCCTTCCCTGTCTTCAACGCTGTCATTTGAAACAACTGTACTCTTCCCCCGTGTAGTATGATTAAGTGTGTGAGTTCTGTTTAAGGTGATAACGGATGTATAAAATTGGAGAGCTGGAAACTTTATTAGTGAACTTTTAAATTACAAAACGTCACTGTTATTATTCTGTTTGATAACGCTGTTTTTGATGCTGCCTACGACAGCCCAACAAACAACACCCCGTAATTGTATTTACTTGTTACTTTGTATTTATAGATGCATATTTGTTTTGTAAACTCATTGACTGTTTGATAATGACTGTACTAAGTAGAAACTGGTTACGGAATATAAAAAAAAAACAAGTGTGTGATACAAGCAAAATATTTTATTAATTTTCTACCTTCATATAAATAATAAATATGTGTTACAACATAATGGCTTTAACGATCAATTTTTTACAATGAAATTAAACAAGGAACATATTTGTCAATGATCAATAAAATTCGATCAATCGCAGTTAGAAAAAGGGATTGATCGAATTTTATTGATCATTGCCAGAAATTTTCTTTGTTTAATTTCATTGTAATTTAAATAGCTGCAAATGTGTGAATCATCTTTGTTTCATTTCATTTTATTTAATTTAAGATCAATTTTTTATTTACATTTTATTCTTTCGCTTGTTTTTAGCTTTTTGTTGTATTTTTTAATAAAACGCAAGAATACTTAAGTACAATAAGAATAATTATACTCCATTTATGAAAACGAGTTCTTATAATTACATTAAAAATTACTAATTATGAAAATGTATATTCTCTTTTTACGAGAGATATAAATTGCAAATGTGTTTTCCCTAAAATAAATTAATTAATGAATCAACATTTGCAGCTTAATCTATTTAATATATAATATCAACTTTTATAGTATAATGGTAACAAAAATTGACTCATTAATGAACTTGTGCTATAATTGAGGTTCTTGATATTAAAATTAATGATAAATATTATACGAACTGAAATTTACCATTTCGAAAAGTAATATATATATATAAATCTTTATTGGCAGATTATTTTTAACAAAGTAATAATAATAAATAAATACAATAAATAAATAACATAAAAATAAATTCTTCTGCCAATTGGCTATCGACCGTTGGTCTTTCCGCCTGATTTTGTAGGCGTCTGTCCTTGTCAGTTGCTGTGTCAAAAAGGTTTTGATCGCTAATGTCGTCCATTGTCTTGTAAATTGAATTTACTCGTCGTGATCACTAAAGTCATGAAATGATGAAATGAAATCATGAATGGTGATGGTGAAACGTTTACGTTTCGGAGTGATATTTTGGTTTCGGGGAATGGAAAAGTAATATTAACTGACTTTTTATATAAGAAGGAAATAGTTGATCGTAAATTCCTTAATATTGTTAATATAATAACTACTTACTAAATGAAGAAAATAGTACAATGCCATGCTTACCAGAGAAGAAATTCAAATATCATTTGAAACGACATTAAGCGTTTTTATCTTAGTAGACACGAGAAGAGTTGCTTAAAGTATAACTAATACCACAATGATAATAAATAAAGATTGTACTAAATTAATTAAAATGTATTCATTTTACGCCACCTTTTATTTTTACCAACTTAACATATTTAATCCTTTTAAAAAAAGTATTGTGTTTTAATCTAACGTATTTTTTTGTAAACCTGTTATATAGTTTTATTCATGTAACTTTTGTTTTGTGTTAAATTTAAATATTTTTCTTATTTTTGTCATATGGTACTCTCATATAATTTTAAAATATCTCATTATATTTTTATTTACGAAATTAGTGACATAGACAAATATCATATGATCCAAATTGTATGAATAGATTATTATTATTAATAATTATTATTAATATTATCGATTGTGTTAATGTATAAATTTTAATAAATGAAACAGTTTTTTTTACATTGTTTGTATAACTCGGATCCGAGTTATATAAACAAATTAAAAAAGTGTTTGATTTATTAAAATTGGATTACAATGTATAAAACAGTAGAAGCCTAAACAATTAATAAGTTAATTAATGTACACAAATATTATGAATAATAATAGAAACAGGATTTATTCTCTTAGTCACAGTTATTTAAATATTTTTTTTTTCAAATTCTTTTTCTTACTTTTTTGAAGTTTAATTTTTTTTTTATTGTTTTAGGTGTGGATATTTGGCCAAGTCTGGTGCAAAATGTGGCTAGCTTTAGATGTTTGGATGTGCACCGCTTCCATTCTCAATCTCTGCGCGATTTCATTAGACCGTTACGTGGCCGTCACCAGGCCCATAACGTACCCAAGCATCATGTCGCATTCCAGAGCTAAGCTCCTCATTGCCGGCCTCTGGGTGCTCAGCTTCGTGATATGTTTTCCTCCATTAGTGGGATGGAGGGATTCGCAAGTAAGTAATTTCTTCTTTAATCATACAAACTCATATCAACCGTCACATTTATACTCGGTTTAAATACGGGAAATATTCACATCTGTTGCCTAAGTTTTTTGTTTATTTTCGTTTTTCTCATTCGAATCACACGATAAAACTTGATGGGAAATACGCCTGCAATATGGAAAATGTCACCGTGGGCTTAAAGTGGGAGAGCGTCTCCTGCGAAAGCCTGCGGGAAAATCTCAAAGTTACATATTTTCCAGGTCGGCGATGACAGGGATGAGGGTGCAAAAGTGGGGAAACTAAACTCATAAACAATGTCCCCTCCCCCTCGCCCACAGCTAAGTATTTCCCGCTCCAATTAATTAAACTTTGTTTTCTCGCTCACCTTTTTACCGTGGTGGCCCGTTTAAATTATCGGCAATTAACTTAGTCATTAAAATGATGGACATTAAATTTATTTATCTTTAACTTATTAATTGTTGAGGCTTCTACTTTTTTTATACAATCCGAGCGAATGTGCCTTAGCGCCCGCTGGTGCAGTTAGCAGAAAATGCTCGTAGTGTCGTAACTCATTAATCAACTTATTATTTTAGTGAGGTTTCTCTTATTAAAATTGATGAGAATATCGAAATTGTATGAACTGAGGTTTACCAATTTATTAAGTTGAAAGTTAGAAACAAACTACGAATCAACAAAATACAATAAACAGAAGGCTTCCATATATATCTTTCAATACCGCTATCTCAAGAACAGGTCTCATAACCGAGAATCACGAGGCGAGGGCAGAAAGTATACTGAAAGAAATATTTCCAAACAAGTTGGATTTTCACTTGTTTGACGCTTTCTTGAGTGGAATAATCACAAAAGCGTTTAAAGTAAACACCTAAACATAATTATCAGAATGAAGTTAAAATGGACAAAACTATCTTGGTACGTGGTACTAAGTTAATTGGTAATTTCCACCAAATATTCTGTCTTGACCAAGTAACTAAAGGAACATTATAATGCATTTTTTTTTTAAATTTCAACATGATCTTGTTTGGATGAAGCAATATATTTTATTAAATCTTAACGAAGTTAGAATGTTTGCTGGAAATACGTTAGTTGGCATGCTCTCAGGCCGACAAGTTAAATGGTAAGCGTAATCATTATCATGTTTAAAATGATCACTTATTTCTTTCAGTGTAAGAATTCCCTACATCGACAACTGCAGATGATATATTTTAATATACAAATAATACATACTATACTATATATCTGTAATTGTAATATTGCAATAATAAACTAAACTAATTTCTTCAAAAATATATTAAGACATAAGGGGCCATTTCATACGGAAAATGTTAAGTTTAAAGCGTACGTTATTAATTAATTTCACATGCTATGAATATATATTTATTAAAAAAGATGCTTAGATTTGTGATGATAAAAAATAATGTACACGTTAAAGTTTAAATTTTCTGTACGAAACAGTTCATCATTATAATTATTAATGTCGATGAAATTTCAATTTCAATACAACATCCATTATATTTTCGATATCGAATTTCAATATTTACTTTTAAAAATAAAATGAATAAGTGCCGAATGTGACGAATATAATTTCAAAATATATATAAGCTGATAATATTCCAATCAATCATTTCAGAGAAAAAATAAATGTAAATAAAGGAAAAAAGTAAGCAATTCTTTTCCTATAATTGGATAAAAGCCTCATCGTCTCATAAATATTAAATTTTTCCGGAGATGGAAAATGTATGTGTTGCTCCTTGGCGCGGCGGGCGGTTCGATCATTCAAACCGGCACCCGCCGGGGGTTTCGAGTTTCGCAGGAAATAAAAATTCGATTTGCATAAAAAATAAATAAATTAAACGCGGTTTTGCGGAACTAGAAAAACGCGGCCACGAATCGACAGTTGTGAGAACGCGAATAAGGCTGGAAATTATATTGGAAAAGGGTGCATAATAAAGTGATACGAGTTATTACTATTCGAATGTAAATGCAATTTACGGACCTTCGGTTGTCTGAGTAAACAAATTTATTAAAAAATGATATCTTTTGCTAAACGATTCCATACGAAGTAGTGGATATGTTACATCATTTTTAAATTAACTTAATAATTCACATATAATATAAAATAAATAAAGTATTAAAAAGAAACTAATAAAATTAAATCATATTAAATAAAATGTTTTAACTTGTTTCGAGTTAATATTATCAAGAAAATTTAAAAAATAACCCGAAAGCATTTCATAATTTATTTAATGCCTTTTTATTATTTTTATTCCATTGGTAAATTTTGAATAATATATTTTCCAAAGAAATCTAATTATATTACTGCTAATGTTTAAATATTATCTAAGTTAACATATTATTTTATAAAGTCAAAAATTTTGTAAAATAATATGTTAACCTTTTTATTATTTTTATTCTATTGGTAAATTTTTTATAATATATTTTCCAAAGAAATCTAATTATATTACTGCTAATGTTTAAATTTTATCTAACATATTCATTTGCAGTTTTCACAGCCCATTTACGCCGCATGGATATTTCCCATCTCATTCATATTACATAATTTTTTTATCTACATTAATTTATCATCACTTGAAGATAGGAATAAGCCGGTTGCATTTTGTTTTCACAATGAACTGTTTGGGATTGATAAATAAATATTTTGATACGTATTATTTTTATTTTGTATTTTGTCGTAATTTGTGATTGGTAATTTGCCTTTTTTTATACATATGTTTTGTAATCTTTTTAGAGCGTCACACTTTTCTTATAAAATTTTTAATATGTAATTATAATTGTAATTTGGAAATGGAGATTCCGTTAATAAAGTAAATTGAAATTGAAATATTATTTTATAGAGGCCAAAATTCTGTAAAATCCAAGGTCAAAGGAAGTACTTCGGTAATGGTTATTATTACTTGCCAACGCTTCGTGGCGTCTTCTACATTTTATATATACAGTAATATGATGTAACATGGATTTCCATTTTCATATTAAAATTATTGATATATGTGGTGCGAAAAGTGAGGCAACGGCTGATTCCAAAGAAGTTGTATAAGGAGTAAGCTACATATAAAATTTGGATAAACATTCATAATAACATTAGAAAAGAGTTTATTTCCTTGGTTGCATTTATGTACATAACCTGTTATCAAATAAATAAAACTGTTGGCACATTTTCAAGAGCTATCAGACGATGTTGAACAACCCTTCTACAGGAGTATTGCTATATCCTTCTTTTGTTAATATGTTTGTCCACATTGGTAAATACGGACGTATTACCATTCTTTAAATCAATAATATAAATCTTCTTTATGTTTGTTGTGGAGACTTTAATTGTTTAAAGAAAATAGATATCCTCTCTCCTACTTATTATTATAGTTTTTCGAAGTATATATATAGTTTAATAACAAAATAAATGGGAAAAAAGATAATTATTTTTTATTTAAATGACATTTGATAGGTTTATAAAATTTTGAAAAACTATTATGGTATGGCGTTTCGTAATTCAAAACCTCAATACCATCTTCCATAATTTTTAAACTATCGAATTTACCAAAGCATTAAACAGGAAATGGATTGAGCCGTCAACTAGTTTATTTTTGAATTTAGTATTTGTAACTGTATTAAATTTGTTTAAAATACTCATTGAATATTTTAAAATTGTTCATATTTAAAAAAATCACATATTTTTTTAAATGTTTTGTACATTTAGCTCTGCCGGAAATGTTTTTTTTTATTTCTTTACTCAATATCCTAAAAAGTGAGCATAAGAAATCTTTTAAATAATTAAATTGTCGATTAGTTGGTTCTTAATTAATAATGTGTATACAATATTCAAATGGCATTTGATTCCAAGAATCTATCACAATATTTGTTAAAACCAAACTAAACTTAGTGACCTCTAAATTTGTTGGGATTTGACCACTGCTCGTTGTAAGCGGTTAGTTGATGAAGAAATAAAACACGGGACGTTCCAAAATTAATTTACGAAAAATAAACTATATTGACAACTTTTTACAAATGGCAATATATATATATATATATATATATATACAAAATACTTCTTAACAGTTCGACGGTTTGAATGTTAATGCCCCATTGATCTTCAGGGGTACATCTCACGACCATGTCCGGGGGTGAAGCGGTAGGCATAGGTCCTTCTGGGAACTTTCTCTTCGAAAGAACTCTGGGAAATGTACAGCCCCATCACCCCTTCAACAGTTTATCGAAAAGCACACAACATTAAAACAAGACAAATATTATGTATACTACAAAAATGTTTTACAATATACAATCGAAGGCAATACTTTGTTGTGTATGCTTCATACGACACCGGTGTAATAAAGTGCTCTTTTGATACTATCATTACGTTTTCGTATAATTGATCCAGTGCATCAATATAAAGTGCGGTAAAAATGGGATTTAATAACCAGGTTTTTTACAAATCCAATCTATTTTTTACGTAATATTGTAACCATTAATGGATCGCTGCAGTTATATAAATAATGCTCACTTTCTCTTCGCATTAGCATCCTATCGTAAATGTCGTCGTGATATCTATCTAATGCAGCACTGGTTTCGGATTTAATTTTTCTATAGACTGAATCAGACTTCACATGCAGCATTTTTTGTTTTGTTTTCTTCAAATTGGTTGTACATAAGTTAATTTATCTTGCTATCATTGCATTACATTGTAAGTATATCTGTTATATACACATTATGTACGTATTGTGTCTATATTATATGCGCTATCATTGAATTTTTCTAGCTTAACCTGTAATTAGATTTTATGAATCTGTTGGATAATAAATAAATAAATTTGTATGCTTGAATTGTAGTCTTTCTTCTAGTAGCTTTCGTTCAATTTTATTCACATATTAGTTAGTTCATAATGTTTGCTTAAACAGGACAAGTTCGCCTTCCTTTAGTAGACGAAACAATGATTCTCGGTCGTCTACCTTGCAGACTCAAATCGTTGACGATGCCACTTGAAATTAGGCAAACGGTGGCGCTTGCGTCGTCTTTAATTTATTATGTTAGTTAGTTGTTGAAAATGGTTGTAAATTTCACACTTACAAAATACTCATACCAAAATTGTTAGACATTGTCCGTGAGCACAATATGCATTTATAGAAATGTTTCTGTAGTTGTAATTAACATTTCTAATTTTCAAAACACATGTATTGTTGAAAAATTTTTCTATTTTTGATATTAAAATTAATTTGTATGCTTATTTTTCAAATTTGTTTGAATAAACATCGTATAATGCAATTAATTCATCGTAGGATCACCTTTATTTAAATTTACAGTTACTAATTCTAAGTTAAATTGGATACAATTTCAACCATATCTTTTCTATCATAGTAAATATTTTTAATTGTAATGTTAATATGGTATTTTTCGCTCACATGTAAATTTTTTTCATGAAGAATTTCAATTTGCGAATGTGAATTGTCTTCACTTGATATTATTGAAGCATGTAATGGAGTGTTTGATATTTCTTCCACCTCGACGTCAATACAATTTCAACCATATCTTTTCTATCATAGTAAATATTTTTAATTGTAATGTTAATATGGTATTTTTCGCTCACATATATTTTTTTTTCATGAAGAATTTCAATTTACGAATGTGAATTGTCTTCACTTAATATTATTGAAGCAAGTAATGGAGAGTTTGATATTTTTTCTATCTCGACGTCAACTGTATTCATAGTTGA
Source organism: Philonthus spinipes (assembly GCA_963082785.1). Taxonomy (NCBI): domain Eukaryota; kingdom Metazoa; phylum Arthropoda; class Insecta; order Coleoptera; family Staphylinidae; genus Philonthus; species Philonthus spinipes. Next base: position 14,467,995 of record OY720310.1, read on the forward strand.
ATGGAGTAAGGCTACTTAAGTAATTAGGGGGTGTAATGGGTATATTTTTCCATTAAAAACAGTCGTTAGTCTTTCTTGTCCAGACATGACATTTTTATAGGTTTTCTTAACATTATCTTATTAAAACGAGCTAACGTCCAAATTAGCATTTACAGTCAGGTGGTGTACATGGGCCAATAATTGTATAAACATTTAGTGAAAGAAAATTGAATCAAAATTATGGGTCTTGAAAAAAAAAAACGTTTTAATAATTTAACATTTGGAATTTTTTAATCCTCCATTAATTTGGTTAGGATGCAATTATAAAATTGAGTCTTATCGCGTTTTAAAGATTTGGTTAGTTCTACACAAATTGTTATAAAATGTTTACATATACTTGCTTATTTGTTGTAAAATCATTAATTCAATTATTTTAAAAAAAAGTGAAAGCGCCGGACTATTGCTGGAATTATTGCCAGCTTCATACACATTTTTTTGCTCTATATATTAAATATTCTCAAAAACAAATGTTGCTGTTTCCAATATGTGATTAATATGCAACAATAGGTATACATTATGTAATTCAATGTCTGGCGGGGTATTTCTTCGAGAAATAGTTGTTTTAATGTGCATTTATCTAAGGTACTTGCGTAACATAAATCAAAATGTTACAGAGTTAAATGTGGAAATAATTTGTTAATTATTTCCAAATAATTTTTATTTAATTTATATAAATAACTGCGATCAAGTGAATAAATACACTTTACTATTCAAGTTAAAAGATAACAAATAGGAAATACCGTTAAGTAAGAAACTTTCCGAATGAAAATTATTTTAATAAAAATATAAAAATATATACGATATACGAAGAAATCGGAAATAATTATTAGAGATGGATAACAGTTGCTTGTAGGGTGTACACTGCAATAAAGTAGATATCCATGATAATAACGATAAGTCTCCGAACGTAAATCTTGGATTATTACAGAGAAACGGAACCTGTAGTCGGCTGGCGGATATAGTAAAATCTCTTATTTGGGGTTATTTGTGAAGCATGTGATAAAATAATATTTTCTTGACAATCAATTTACGATTACGCAACATGATTACATTATCTTCTTATATTATGATTTTGATTGTATATTTTCCCTTGTTGGATTCTTCCGTTGGAAAATAAAAATTATTATTATTATTATTATTATTATTATTATTATTGAGATGTATTCGACAAAAATCAATAAACCGATGGTAGTGGACAGAGAAGAATTATAAATTGGTTTGAATTTAAGTAATTTCTTTTAAACCAATAAATTAAAACTAAGCTTATTCCTTTTTTTCACTTTTTATTTACCCGTTAGATGTACATTTCATTTACAACGTGAACATTATCAATAACAAACAAGTCCACAATGTGAACGAAATGTACATCTAACGTGTAAATAAAGTGAAGAAAGGAATAAGGGAAGAACTTTAAAAAAACAACTCAGACAAAAAGTCGTTTCAGGTAGACTCCCATTTCAATTTCTCATGAAATAAAATGTTTGTGTAAAATGAATATGAATATATTATTAAAATCAACCAATAAAACACAGATTAGATTGAATAACTTTAAATTCTCGACTAGTTTCGAGTTATTAGCCCATTTTAAAGAGAATTTAAAGTCATTAACTTTAATCAGTGTTTTATTGGTTGAATTTAATAATCTATTCATATTTATTTTATACAAACATTTTGTTTCCTGAGAAATTAACATGAGAGTCTACCTGAAATGACTTTTTGTCTGAGTTTTTTTTAAGTTCTTTCCTTATTCTTTTATGAATATGAACTACCAATGTTTAACTATTAAAACCATTAATTATAAAATGTTTGTGGTAATGTTTGATCTTACATCACCCGAAGTTATACCGCCCGTATTCCCTAAATTCGGCATTTATACCGGTGTTCTTTGAACACAAATAATGGCTAACCTTAATCTCATTTATACGAATATCAACTCTGTATCCAGAAAAATAAGACACTTAATATATTATGTAGAATTAATTCCTGACCTCGATTCGATTACCTCTTCATTAGATTTTCAAAACTCATACTAAAATCCCTTCCTGATTCCATCTAAAAATACATCATCTGGATCATGAATTCCTTTTACACATCCCAATATTTTGCCCAAGAGTGGAAGCGTGACTTGCACACATAAATCGGGAAACGACCATAAATTAGCATCAAGAATTGTGTAAGGAATATTGAATATATATATAAGGTTAATTTTGTAATTGCGAGGTAACAATTACAAAATTAACCTTATATATATATTCAATATTCCTTACACAATTCCAAAATTGATTAAAACGCTTAACTATAGTCTAACAGTAATTAAAATATTACGTTCTTAAAAAATGCAATATATTAACTTTTACATTTTTTCAATTTATTCTCTGGTTGGTGGAGTATATTTAACGTTGATTTATATGTTCCTTTTTGTTCTAATTTTAGTTTAAATTTAGTATGAAATGGAATGATTTTAATTAATGGATTTAAATAATAATTAATTCATTCTTCGCAATTCGTTTATAAATTAATCGTGTATTACATGATACAAATAAAAGTCCGAAAATATCCCATTTTTTTTAACGTATCGCAATTTATATCTAGAAAACCAGAATCGTTTGGTATTTCCATTCAGCTTTCATTTTAATTGAATCCTTTTTCCCCGACATGTGTACACGTATGCGAGATTTCAAAGGGATTGGACGCCTGTGTTTTTTGTTGTATTTATTTTCACTCACGCGTTAATTTTTTAATTAAAAAATGCCAGGTATTTTTATGAAGGCCATAAATGTAACGGATTATGTCCTCCATCGTTAGTTAAAACACAAATCCCCCAATTGGATTAATCTTTTATGTAATATCAACCTGAACGGTGTTTAATACATTCGGGGGCATCATGTTCCGTTTAAATTAACACGTTATGCAATCCTCTAAGTGTGGTCTGTAATGTAATAATAGTGAATGGAAATGGAAACTGCATAACACATTGTGGATAATAGGAACAAATAATGTTGCATATGTTGCAGTGTGCATTTGATAAAGTGCGTGTCAGGTAAACTACCGATTTATGCTCGTGTTTGTTTTAAAAGAATTCATTAATTCAAGTTTTAATTTAATTTCATATTTTATTGTGTTCAAACAAATTTTAAATTAATTTCAAAATTAAATAATATTTCTGATAAGAAACTATGTTTATATAGTCGGGCCGAGTTAAGATGTCTCTCGTGCTTGTAAAATTATCATAAACGCAGACCGACAGACCATCCTTCAACAGCCTTTGGCTCTCATTATATTGCACGCAATAAAATTTTCAATTTCATTTGTACCTGATTGGGGTACATTCGTTCATATTGTTCGTCCATTTATAAATCAGTGGTTCCACAACTTTTATCAGTGGGGTTTGTATGAGAAAAAAAATGTTTTCAGAAGAAATACAATTTTTTTATTAAATATTTTTTATTAATTTACAATTTGAACAAAAATATTATGACTACAGAAGAAGAAGAAGAAGAAAAACATAAATTAATATGTTACACATAGAAAACTAGTACAAAAATAAGATATTAGATAAATTAAATAAAAAGAATTTGAAAATAATGAATAAAGTCCAACTATAAAGCACCCTCCCCTACATCAAATATAAAAAATACATATAGTAACTATTCAACTATATGTATTTTTTAATATTTGATGTAGGGGAGGGTGCTTTATATTTGGACAAAATTTCTCAAATGATCATAAATTTATCATTTTAATCTTGATTCAGATTCTGCGCTAATCATTACAATGGGAACATAAAAGTATTATTAAAAAATAATTATAACTATGAAAAAAAGTGAACAGCTGCATTAGAATAAGCTTGTTCCACTATACAACCAAGCCCTGTATCGTACGGGGGACGTGGACCATTTCAAATGGATAGGTTGAAATAAAATGAACATAAGCCAGAAAAAAGATATAAATAAACATTCAAATATAAAAAAACAAATGCAATAACATTAAACGAAAAAACAAGAAACGAATTTAAACAAATTGGAACATTACTCTATATTATAATTAAAACGCCAAAGCTTGGAAGCTCGATCGGTCGAAAACCGAAAGTTTAATAATAATATCATCTCTCATAATCAAATCTTCGTTCCTTTTTTATGTAAGATAAATTTATCCGTGGCAGTATTTTTTAGATAATTGATGATATACTCTTCCCTAGTAATTTTATAAACATGTCCAACATAATATACAATTCTCTTTTTCAATGGGTATTTCACAATAACAAAATCTTTTATATTTATATCACAATCTACTTTTGTTGCAAATCTATCCGTTAAATCGGAACTCTCATCACACAAATCATTAATTCACACGTCACTGTTACTGAAGTTTGCAAATATATTTTTTTGTGAAAGTCTTTACCCTCGTGATTTTTTTTGTTTCATTTGGCAGACCCAAATCTTTGACGATGTCACATGAAATTAGGCGAAAGATGGCGTTTGAATCAACTTGCACTTATTATGATATAAAAAAAATTAACCAAAAATATAATTTTTAATTTACAATTTATGTTCAAACAAATAGCTGTTGCACTAACTCATATTAAAGTGTTTTTCTATAAATTGTCTACTGCATTACAAAAGTAGATTCTAGGAATTGTTTTGTTTTATTTAAAGAATATATTTTTAATGCTTTATAATCACTCAATCTCTTAATATTAATTTATTGACTTTTTGACTTTTAATTACCAAAAACCTTGTAAAATGTCGTAAATTTATGAATTCCAAAAGGATAATCCTGGTAAAATGTTTAATGATTTAAATATTTAAGAAAAAATAATATTTAAAATTAAATATTGATAACCAATTAGAAGGAAGGTGAAAATAAAAATAAAATACGAAAACTTATTATAATATTATCTTATATTATATCATTGTAATCTGACAAAAAAGAAACAATTAGGCGTCCATAACAAATAAGAAAGCTGATATTGGTCCAGATGAAACGAGAGAAATTAAGTATGTAATCAAAAAGTGCTACTAGAATGTCTTCATTGCATTAAAATATTTCATCAAATTTATTTATTTATTTATTTATTCAATTAACGGAGGCCATTAAATACAGTAACATACATACATGATACAATGAATAGTTACAATAATAAAATAATAGAATTAACAGAAAAAAACACATTTTTAAAAACGAACTATTTAGCACTAAGTATACGGCGCAAAGAACTTACAGAATCTACAAACATGTCGAAGCTTATAAAGAAGATATAAATAAAAAGAAAATCGTATTTTTCATTACTTTTCATTTTTTAAGTAAAGAAACTTAGCTCAGTTTTTTAACGGAATTTTAATCAGCGTTAAATTCTGCATTTTTTTTCAATCCTCTACAGTGTCCACCAATCATATGACGAATTTTCCATTAAATTATTTCTTCTAATTTCGATTTTATAAAATGATTTAATCCAGCAGCAATATCAGCAATAAATTTAATTACAAATATCAAATACCGACAAACCAGTTCCAGTTAAGTACCGCTTTGTGAGACCTTTGAGAATGAAACCGAAGAGGTCTGTCCCAGGTGCGATTATTGTAAGTTGAAAAAACCACCCACCTGTCGACTTGTGGTGTAATATTTAAATTCTTGAATAATAGCCAACTTTATCACGTTACTAGCTTGTAAAATGTTTGTTTTTTAAATCATTGTATATCTTACTTTCATTTATCGTACAGAAACATACATTATTTTAGATTATAGTGGTGATGTTTATCTATTTAACAATTTGAAACTTATATAAAGTACAAGTGACTAACTTTGAAATATAAACTTCCTTGATTAATATTGTCAATTTATAAATTGAATTTATAATTGAAAATGGTGATTCAAATGCATCTATTAATGTTTAAAATAAATACTTACTGTATGTTACAAGTGCCTTGAACATCACGATTGTAAGAAAATAGTATTTTTTTAATTGAATTTGAACAAGCGCCTTTGTTTCAGACATTAATATTTACAAAAATATTTCACAAAGGGTTATCATTTTCAAAGTTAAATAAATGTGTTTAAACTTTTGAAATTATACACTAAACTGCAGCTAATAAAATCTGTAAATATTGTTATTTACGTATCGGTTTCATTTCCATTACTTGCATTCACAGTTTACTACATCAAAGGTAATCAATGGAAGTTCAACCCTACCACCAAAATTCCCAATGAATCCCCGGTACTGATAGATCGGCCTAATCCGTTCAGACAATTTGCAATCGACAGCCTTTACCACCCGAATCAGTTGATTATGGTAATAACACTCTCATGGGCCGCAACGTTAATCCATTATGCGGATCAACCGTTATCAATTAATCCCCTTCTTGTGCCGGCCACCAAGATACACACAGCGGAATCGATCCCACGAAATGCCCTAAAATATATTTACACACGTAATTTGGATCATCTAATCAATCAACAGATGAAACTTCATCTATCGATACATAATTCAGATAATTAGTAAAATTAGTGGATGAATGCATATATATTTTCCTGGTAATGAAGATGGATTAGCTGTGTACGAAGTATACATTAGAAGGAAAATTTGTATCGATTTTAATATAAATCCCATTCATAAAAATTATAGCTGTTAGTAAGTTTAATATGTAAATTTATTAATAAGTAAACTTTTTATGAACGGATATAAAATATTTTTAATTACATTTTCTATTAATACGAAATCTAATATATATTTCACCTAATATCTATTTATCATAAACATTTGAAATTGCCACCTGTAAAACTTTTTAAGACACAACCAATTTTTTTTTTTCAAAATTATGCAACTATTAAACATTTTCTCATTATTTTTTTGTCTGATTGGCCGTGCAATTTTTTTTATCAAAATTACCTAAAAATAATTAAATAAATTGATTTAAGAACAAGACAATGACAGGCTTAAAGACCTATGGTCGATAGCCATTTCGGAATATGTTACATATATGTATTATAAATAAATAATATTTTATATATTTATATTTATATACATCTCTATTCATGTAATTTTACAAAAATATTATTTATTTATAATACATATATGTAACCTATTGCGAAATGGCAATTTAATTTATAAAATAAGCATTTGAATCCATTTAATTATTCCTATTATTGGCGTAGAATTTACAACTTTACTACACTGCAAAATTGATAAATAAATAAATAATCAAATGAAAAGACAAAATCATCATGTACTAATACTATTTAAATAATGGACACATTTTTTTAACTTAAATTTAATAACTAATATTTATTTAGCTGCTATAAATTCAAAGCTATTAACGACGTATTAGTGGTAGTATAGTTATAAGTGAATGTTTTCATTATCTACATAATAATCTAAAACGAATTTGAAGCCTTAAGAGGGTTGTGTGTATCCGAGAGAAAATAATTGTGAGGTCACTGACGTTATTATTCTTATTTACGTCGCGACGCGTCGCACCGCAACGTGATCGTTGCAAGAATATACAGGGTGAGTTTTTTTCGATGTTCTCTATGGGGATCTCGGAAACTATAAGAGATAGAAAAACGGTTAAATGGGGAAAGAAGTGTAGTTTTATGAGACGAATAAAATGACACTTTCAATATATTTGAAAAAGTCAAGGGTAACTAGATATTTTGAAAAAAGTAAAATGTGTCAATTTTTTGAAATCAATATATCTCTATTATTATCATAGATAGAAAAAACTGTAAAGGACAAAGTTGTAGAAAATTTTACACAGATTAATAACAAAAAATCAAAAAAAAAATTTTCGCCCTTATTTTGGGAGATATGACACATACTTACCTTTTTTTAAATGGAAACAGTAGTTGGCTATGACTTTATTAAAAGGGTTATTTTTTTCCCTTTAATCCGATATAACATATGTCATAGTTATTTTTAAAATAAAATAAGTTACAGTCGTTTTTAATTTTACCATACACCAAAATTTAGTTAGCCATGAAAAAGACAAAAGTAAAACAATTGCGGTTGTTTATAGCAACGAAATCAATATTTAATGTATTATCTTTCTTTAGATTTGTCAAAAGCAACATAAAGTAAAATAATTCCGAAATTATCAAAATAATAATAGAAGAAAATTTTAAATATTACATAAGATGCTCAAAAAGTCCACCATTATTATTATGGCATAAAGTACATGTTTTTAAAATCGAATTTGTATTTTTTTTACTTTTCTTCTGTCAATAGAATAAAATGTTTCAAGTACAGCTAGTCTAAGATCCTCCACAGATTGATATGATTGTTCATACACTTTGTTCTTCACATAACCCCACAGAAAAAAGTCTAAAACGGTGATACTTCTGAATGTTGGTAAAGATGGCAACCGACGATCGATATATTGATTATAATATTGTTCTGCAGCATCCGCAGCGTTTTTATTACACTGAATGTAACAAACAAGCATATCACGCTTTTCTTCGTTGGAAAAATTCATTATCACTTTAAAAAACCTACAACACGAAAAATATACAAAACAAACTTATCGAAACAAACCAAATATGGAAATGAATTAATTTGTGTTTAGAATAAACAACTGCAATTGTTTTACTTTTGTCTTTTTTCATGGCTAACTAATTTTTGGTGTATGGTAAAATTAAAAACGACTGTAACTTATTTTATTTTAAAAATAACTATGGCATATGTTATATCGGATTAAAGCGAAAAAAATAACCCTTTTAATAAAGTCATAGCCAACTACTGTTTCCATTTAAAAAAAGGTATGTTTGTGTCATATCTCCCAAAGTACGGGCGAAAAAATTTTTTTGTTTTATTATTATTAATCTGTGTAAAATTTTCTACAACTTTGTCCTTTACAGTTTTTTTCTATCTATGATAATAATAGAGATATATTGATTTCAAAAAATTGACACATTTTACTTTTTTCAAAATATCTAGTTACCCTTGACTGTTTCAAATATTTTGAAAGTGTCATTTTATTCGTCTTATAAAACTACACTTCTTTCCCCATTTAACCGTTTTTCTATCTCTTATAGTTTCCGAGATCCCCATAGAGAACATCGAAAAAAACTCACCCTGTATACACTGCCTTTTATTCAAGTGTGGAAATGGGGATTTACATTGTAAAAATTGAAATCGTCCTGTTCCAACTAAGACAACAGTGATCTTTTCATTTAATTGTTTGCGTTACTAATTACAATTTTGAATGCGAAAATAAAGGAATAAAATAAGTGTGTATCCCTTCTGGCAATGTACGTTTCGTAGAAAAGTGTTTATTAATTAATAAGTCAAAATTCGAAGACGACAAAATTTAACACGGGGTTCAATTTTTACCTATGGTCATTCTTAAATAAAACTAACTGTATAATATCTTCGTTTTACACAAATAAGTATTTGATTCCATTTAATTATTCCTTTTATTGGCGTAGAAATTACAACTTCACTACGTATATATTGGGAAGGGCAAGTCTGAAAGTGCAAAAAAATTAACGGAACCAGTCACACGTCTTCTGATCTTCGGTACTTTCTTAAGAAGTACGTACCCATGGTATGTGGTAACGCTGCAGAGATAGCTATCTGCATGTGACAATGGACCATAAAAAGACTGTCCGTCGAGTGTGTAATCTCGAAAATGATTTAGAATATTAAATTTCATCGTTTTGAGTACTCGTTATATCGCCTATTGAGATGTTTCTTTTTTTTTTTTCATTTTCACGTGCTTTTATGTTTTTATAGAAAATTCCTTCAACAGAATCACAATTAAAATTTTCACAAAATAAATCAATCACATTTTTCATGTGGCATATTTTTAATATAAATACTTAAATTAAATAAAAATTATTTGAAAATAATTAATAAATTATTTCCACATTTAGCCCTGTGTTTTTTGACTTACGTTAAACAAATGTACATTAAAGCAAATACCCCGCCGGACATTGAATTACATAATGTACACCTGCTGCTGCATATCAAAAAAATATTGCATAATGCAATAAATTTTTTATCCGAGAAAAAAATACTGCAAAAACAACAAAAGGAACGTTACTTACTATAAGACCATCTGCAGACACGCGTTTCGGGATCTAAACCTCGTCAGTACAGCTCTGTCTTATATAATTCAAGGATGTTAAAATAAATCAATTAAATTAAATCAACCATATTCACTTAAATTAAATCAATTATATTAAATCAAATCAAACTAAATCGACATAGATTAAATCAAACTCTTCTGTATCAGCCGAAATTTTGGGTTTAGACGTAGAATTTATTCATCGCGCTCATATTATATTGCAAGTTTTATCATGCGCTTTCTGTGTTAATGTAGGTATTTTTTAACAATATTGCGAAGAAACTGCTAAAATGATTGTTAACAAGTTTCCATGCTACTGTATGTCTACGATTCACGAGTAGGAAAACTTTCGGAGGAAGCTCAAGAATCCCAGAATAAAAATATCAAAAAATATCAAGAGAATATCTTCTGAAAATCATGTAGGGAAAACGTCATGACGAATTGGTTGCTAGTCTCTTCAGATACGCTGATATCAAGCTTACGTTTAACAGCGCCGAAGAGAAGCGAAATATTATCACGCGAAGTGATTCGTTTTTTGCTTCCTGCATATACAAATTTGACAGTGGCTGAATCTTCTGACCAATCCGACGCCAGCTCAGACATGACTAATGATTCTCATATAAGTGACTAGATAATTACTGATCACTGAGGCTTCTTATACATTGTGTAAGATTATAATAAAACACTTTTTTAACTTTGTTAGTATAACAGAATTCTGTTAGACTAGATAATTGTATTAATTTTAAATTTAAGTTTTGTATATTTATTGCAGAATTAAAAAACTGCTATTTTGAATTTTTTTTTAATAATTGAAGATTCTTAATTCGGAGTCCTGAAAACATGCCCCATTTTTTTTTGTTTTGATCGAACTATTTTTAACATTTTTGTCTTTAATTTTTTTATTTAAAAAAATCAGATTCATATTCAGCGACCTTGAAAACCCTTACATCTTTCAATCAAAATGATTTATAATTTTTGTCCGCGTTTTCATGAAATGGGCCAATGTATACACGATTACAAGTGAATTGCATTTTGTATTATTTATCATCCACTTATCATTTTACCGTAGGATAAGTCAGAAGGTAATTAAATTTATATTTTTTGAAATTATGTGCTGAATCGCACCATAAAAACCTTAATTTTTTTCATTTATATGTCTGTTTACAGTATTTAAATTCACAACTTACTACATCGAAAGTAATCAGTGGAAGTTCAATCCTCTCACCAAAATTGAGTATATTTTTGTAAAAAAAAACGTGTATTTTTTCTTAATACTTCGAATACAACTTTTGGTGTTTTATATTCAAAGAGGCTATCAAGATGTAGAAAAAGAAACAACAACATATGCTACTTATCAGTTTATTTAATGAAAGAACATTAATAAGCGAAAACAAAATTTAAAGCCACGCGTTTTTCATTGCTTATTGCTCATTCGACATTATGTTTGTTTTCGATTAACTGTCATTCTCAAGGCAGATTGATGTATTGAATATGGTTTTAAGAGCTGAAGATAATGCGAAAGCTGTTGCTCTAATGGCGGATGGAAGGAGCCAGTAGTATGTGTCCAAATTCCTTCATATCGGTCTTTCTACCGTCCAAAAACCGCTTTGGCGGTTTAGCGAGGTCAATAGAAATACTCGGAGGCGGGGATCTTAAAGGAAACAAAAAACTACTATTATCAATGATTAATTTATCGTTCGTACTACTCAACAGGGTCAATGTCAAGTAACTTTAGTGGACTCCGAGACGTTTGTGGTACAACTATGAGTGTGTGGACAGTTTGTCGAAAGATGCAAGAAGCTGACTTAAAATCTAGACGAGTAGCTGGACCAATATTACTCCTACGTCACCGAGGAGAGAGAATTATTGTTTTGCGGACATTTGAATTAGACGCTGGCACAATGGATGGCTGTACTAACCAGTCTAGCTACTGCCTACGTTCGCCAAATGGAAGAGACGAACGAGAGATGGCTTAGCCATCATGGAGGTTCTTTGATGGTATGGGCAGGAATATCAATAGATGCCTGCACATAATTGGTTCTCATTGATCGAGGATTGTTGACTACACAGTTCTCATTGATCGAGGATCGTTAACTACACAGCGGTATATTGAGGAGGTTTTAAAATTTTACGTAATCCCATTTGCTTCATTTATCGGCGATGGTTTTATTCTGATTCAGAATAATGCAGGACCACATTCCAACGCATCTTGCATAGGATACTTGAATACACTTCGAATATAGTTGTATATAAATTCATTGTATATTAAATTTGGCAACAATCCTTTCCTGAAAATCTGTGGCCAACTTGTTCTTGTTGGTACGTATAATTACAAAAAAACACATTTCAATTTCTTAAACTGTAATGCATTTTCATTAAAACATCATTCGAATAAATCAATTGAATTGGAAAAGAAAAAGAGAGAAGGGACATCTCAATTTATAACTATTCCCGTATTTTACATTTCCATTTATTTCATCCGCTGGGAAAGTTCCCGTGAAGGATTCAATTTCCACCGGGAGATCATCGCGTTGATTCCGCTTTATTGAAAAGGTGCGAAATCTGGCACAAGGTGAACATTTGCGATTAATCGTGAATACGCGCATAATTAATTATCCTGCGCTGATTGGAATGAATTATATAATTGGACGTGACCTCTGTCCAATTAAAATATTATGTTGACGCATTGCGAACGGTGCAGAGCAGGGGCGGGGATCGTGTATTGTTTAGAAAATTTCACGATTCATTTGATTGAATGTAAACAAATCATTTGGTTCTGATTAATTTATGTAATTCCGTCCGCACTTTTGCACATATGTTAAAACACGTGTTATGATTTTCTTCCCTTTACATAACATAAAATGTCAGGATCTAACCCATTAATATGCGTCATCTTTAGATGCGCAGTATTATAGATAAAAATTAATATTTCAATAAAATTAACTTATCAATGGAAACATTTATTAACCCATTATATGAATGTCTTTTCAATGGAAACATTTATTAATCCATTATATGAATGTGTTTTCTGTAATTAAGTGTTTACATTAATTAATAACGAATTTTAATTTTGCATAATTATTGAATGTGCATAGATTTATGGATTTCCAAATGGGACGTACATTTTCGTAATCTGTGAATTTAGCGAATTATAAGCAGTAAACTGATCTGGAGACTGCAAATGTTGACAAAATTGCAACACACAACTGGCATGACAAGCAACAGTATGGCATATCACAGCGGGCGTGTTTTGCACAGTAATTAAAACCCAATAGACGCTAAACGAATTTAAAGCGACATGCGTGCACCAGAGTAGAAAACGCGCCATGTAAAACAAGTCATCCACCATCATATTATCCACAACTAATTAAATCCGTCCTGAATCGCGGACGCATTCAACCGAAACACGGTTTCCTCTTTTGTAAAATCAGATTTAATATAATTTATTTCATTCAATTACGAAATAGCGTTATTAAAATTCTCTGTAGATTTTAATTAATCTGATTATATAGGGATGCTTCGCTATGGAATTTAATGATAGAAATTATAAATTTAATGTAAATATTAATAAGGGAATCAATTGGAGAAATAATTTTAGACCGAAGCGCCAAGTTGGCGAAATTCTGAATCCGTTTGAAGTGCGCAATTCACTTATGTCGATCAATTTAAATATCGGCTTAACAATTCGCTATTTTATCTATTGAAACATTGAGTATACACATTAAAATGAAGGTTTGCTTGTCCTGGGCTAACAACCGGAGTTCTTTCTGCCCATTCGTAAGTCTGAATTTTAATAATAAATATAATGTTGTTTTTTTATTTTAAAATTAACTGTTTATTATTATACTAGAATAAATAGTTTATTTATTTTTACGCGATTTCTTTCCCATAAAATGGAAATAACAAAGTAATAAATAAAATCCAATAAACTTGAACAACCTGATTCTACATTGAGAATATATATATAAGGAAATGCACCAACAAATATTCTCGCTTCATGTTAAAAAAAACTATCTCTACTGGCGATCAGCCTTTTCCCATTTCCATTGTTTGCGAAAGAGTCGCGCATCATTTCACGGACAGATAAATATAGTGCTGTTCTGTTCCGTAGATAAACGTTTGAACAAACAGTATTGATTGTGTTTGCCTATGAGAAATTCAGGATGTATTCCTAGTATTTTTTACATGCCACTGTTAGCTCTACATAATTCAAGCAAATAATATAGTTTTCTTCGGTGCGCCGTCTAGATTTATTCGATCTATTTACTTATCCTAGTTTGCACAGAATTACAGTTATTTCATTTTTGATTGTCCGTTTTTTATTATTGGGAATTTTTTGAATGTATAATAAATTGTGTTTTGATGATATTTTGATAAATGAGTTGAAATTGAAATGTTTATTGCTGATATTCTATAAGAAATAAATAATAATAATAATAACTTTATTTGCAATACATAATATAATTTTACAATAATAGTAGAAACTAAAGAAACTAAACTAATATTAGTTTTACAAATCATAAGGCAAGATTCAGTTTAACCAACAGTTAGACTGGCCTACCACCTAAACCTTACAAAAAATTACAAATTATACTTGTATAGGTAGAAGAAATAAATAAAGATAAATACATTTATGTTTTAAAATAATTAATAGTATTAATATATAAACATTGGTGGTTAATATTGTAATAATAAGTATGAATAGATTATTAAAAATCTAACAATAACATAAATAAAACACAGATTAATTTGAATAACTTTAAATTCATGACTAGTTTCCGGTAATTGGCCCATTTTCTTGAGAATTCAAAATTGAAAATTGGCTAAATATAAATTTTATTTGAGAAAATAATTGATTAAGAATTATTATTAGCACTAATTATTTTAATTAATGGTTTTAATATTTAGACATTGGTAGTTCATATTGTATGAAATAAATATGAATAAATTATTAAAGATTAACCAATAAAACACAGATTAGACTCGACCAGTTTCGCGTTATTAGCCCATTTTCAAGAGAATTTAAAATATGTTTTATTTACTAGTCGAGAATTCAAAGTTATTCAATCTAATATGTGTTTTATTGGTTGATTTTTAATAAATTATTAAAAAATATTCATATTTATTCCATACTAATTATTTTCATTCATCGCGTCTATGCTGAAAGAATATGATGGAATATTTTAGATATTTTTACTTTAAATTAATTTCTAACTTAACCCACGGTGAAAAAGTTTAAACTATAGATTTATGATTAAAAGACTTGGTTTTGTTTCACGGATGTTATTTTAATTTTCCGACTAGTTTCGACTGTTAGTCATTATCAATTAAATTAAAATCAGGGAAACAATGCCAATTGTTTTAATAAATATTCTATGGATATTCTTTGCCCATATAACCGTTACTCTATCTTTTATAGTTTCCGAGATTCCCATTCAGAAAAAAACTCACACTGTATATTAAATTTAAAAAACCCTTAATCAATTTAGTTGTTTTACTAGTTTTATATGTTAAAGTTATAATATTTTTTTATTTGTTGCAGAAAGATCTAGATAACGCCACAAGAGTTGAAGAAGATCCACCTTGCCAATGGCAATGTGAATTAACCAACGAAGCTGGCTATGTAGTCTACTCAGCTCTCGGCTCCTTTTACATTCCAATGTTTGTTATGTTATTCTTCTATTGGAGGATATACAAGGCAGCTGTGCGGACGACAAGGGCCATTAACCAAGGCTTCCGAACAACCAAGGGTAAATATTCTAAAACAAAAATAATATATATTAGTGTTTGTTTATTAAAATATATTTATGATTATTGATAGAAATGTGTTGTGGTTTTAACATATATTTTTTTATTAATTGACGGGATCTCATTTTACACAAATCACAAAGATTACTTACGCATATAAATGTTACAAAATATAAAATACAACACCAAAAAATACACGCAACACCTGACAACAAATATGCAACAAATTATCGAAACACACAAAAACACTGAAACTAGTCCATTTTAAACTGAAAACAAAACAATACTTGTTAACGAGTCAATAAATATACAGGAATAGGAAATAATGAAACTGTCTAAAAATCAAACACGTATCCTTCAATACCGCTAGCCCGAGATTGGAATTCATCCATGTATTACGAGGCGGGGACAGAGGGATGAAAACAAGGAAGATAGCTACAGCAATCAGGAATAATATATATATATATATATATATATATGTATTGTATACGTAATGTAATCACAAAATGTAGCAATCAAAATAAATGAAGTTATAAAAATAATAAAGTAATGGAACAACATAATAATAATTTATTGCTCAACAGACATATAGTCGAATAACGAAGTAATTTGAGTAATTTGTATGTTTATATATATGTTTACTTAACTACGAATACATAAAAAGTAACGTAACATTACAATAAAAGATATATTTGTAAATATTTACAAATATATACTTAAAAAGGACAATGAGGGAGAAACAGATAATTACAAACTATATCAATCAACATAAATTGATTTGATAAAAAATAGCTTATATAAAGAACGTTAAAATTAATTAATGTGAAAGAAATTCCGCAATAGCAGTTATAATTTATATAACAGAAAAGTGTCCATTTCAATGAGATTTTCTGCTTCATAAAAGCTTTTAACTTTTAATCGATAGAAAAGCGAGCAGGTCATTAATACCGTTCAACAGGTTTGGCTTTGACTTAAAGTGTCTGCGTTGATTTTAATTAGTACTGAGAATTTATTACTAAGGACAAAAAATGATTTAATAAAATTTGAAATATTGTTTATTAAATAAAACACTTTTTATCTTGGTTTGTATAACTTGTTATTTTAATTTAGTGACTATAGTTTCGAAGCATAGATCATAATTATCAAACTAAAACTCTTAGCAAAACACTTTTACCTTTGTTTGCACAACTATTTTTTATTATTTAGTGACTATAGTTTCGACAATATTAGCGTGTCATTATCAAACTAAATAATAAAAAATAGTTGTGCAAACAAAGTTAAAAGTGTTTTATTAAGTTATAATAAACCATGTACAACCAAGTGGAAGCCTTAACAATTAACAAGTTAAAACTATTAGTTTTATAATGACCTTCTACTCAAAATGTATAACCAAGTGAAAGCTTTAACAATAAACAAATTAAAATATTATTGAAGACTGCTTAATAATTTTTTTATGTCAATGTAAATCATTTATATATAAATATCAATAATAAATATACATTAGTGCTATATGTAAATTGATGTGACGTGTTTCCATGTTTGTGCTGTACCAACTCTATACTTGTGTAATAATTATTACTGTACATACATTGGAAATAAATGATATTATTATTATAATATCTTTATTATCACAAGCTTGTACATTAGTTTAAAATAATACATTAAGTAGTACATTTTAATTTTGAAAAATGGCTATTGGCTAGTGGCCTTTCTGCCTAATTAATTTTAATTAATTAATTAATTCTTTATTTACGGAAAATCACCTTTTTACAATTAATGACAATCTGTAATTACAAAATACAACAATATATTCAATTGATTTGATAAAATTTAGACTAATAACTCCTTGATCAAGTATAACTATTGAGTTTTCCAATCAAATAAATATATATTTAACAAAAAGCGATTTTATGTTCACCCATTTACCTAAGTTGATATTAAATCGAGTCGAAAGTTCTATAATTTCATTTTAAACTACATTAATCGAAGAAGTAATTAAATTCTGAAATCGACAATAAGTGGATGCGATGTAAGTTACAACAGATAGCTGTATTAATTTCACCACAATCAAATTCACTTAAATTAATTAAATTAATTAATACATTATTTCAGTGCCAAGTTATTAAACTATGCAAAAACAAATACTGAAACAACATACAGAAATCATTATTATATTTCATTTTATTATTTTAACATCTTGGAGTTTACGCTATTAATTTTTATATAAGTCGTCAAATTCATTTATTTTTTACAATTTTTTTATTATTAATGTCATTACGGAAATCGTAATATTATAGAACCATAAACTAATATCGTGATAATTGTAATTACCAAGCCTGAAGACTCTTGAAATAATGACCTGTCTCTCAAACAGTGGCCGATTCGGTAGCTTAGATTATAATTGTTTTGTATAAAAATTAGTAATATTATTAATATTTAATACCACCGATGTAAATGTGTGTGATGCTTGCAATAATTCCAGGAATAGCCCGGCGCTTCCACCTTTTTTAAATAATTTTTAATATTTTTTACAACAAATAAGCGACTAAAGGTAAACATTTTATAACCATTGGTGTAAAAGCAACAAAATCTATAAAATGCGATAAGATACAATTTTATAATTGCACCCTTACGAAATTAATGGTGAATTAAAAAATCCCAAAAGTCAAATTTTTAAAATCTTGTGTCTTCCAAGTGCCATAATTTAGATTAAATTTTTTTCACTAAATGTTTATACAATCATTAGATAATACAATTGCGATGTCAAATTCTTATTAGTTTTTTTTTTTTTTGGGGGGGGGGAGGGCTTATTGTCGGCTTCCATATGTTATTTCTAAAGTAGCCCTAAATTTTCAAATAATCCTATTTTCAAAATCGATACTTTAAATTCAAGTATCTTTCTAAAGTTGATATTTGAACATTAAGAATAGTTTAACTTAATGTTCAAATATCAATTATTAAAGACTTTACTTTATTCTTTTTTAAATTGTTATTATACATATTGTTGCGTCTCGCCAACCGCCTTAAAGGTGTCATTTTTAAAATAGTATATTTCAAAACGGCCATACTTTAAATTCATTTTTCTTTAATAAAATAATAATACAATCTACAGCTTACGATATACAACTGTCAGAATGATAACATTCGTTTTGGTTAATTTTTTATTACACTTATTGCTGGAAAATCGCACTGCCACCATCAATTTGCACTTTTCAATAATTTGTTTTTGAGAAATTCCATACTCTAAATTCAATTTTCTTCAAAATTATAACACAATCAACAGTTGACAATAGGTAGTCCAATAATTAGTCATTTTTATAAATTAAAAATTTATTTTTTTTAAGAATTAATTTTTTTAAGAAATTAATACCAAATATTAATTTCTTAAAAAAAAATCCTGAATAGTGACAAATTCTTTCGTTTTAGTCTAGGTACAAAATTGATAAGTCTGTCTTATATCGTGGATAACTGAAAGTAAAAATAATTTTAAATTAACTGAAATGTTTCGTATGGTAATTTTAATGACTTTTTAAACTGTTTACAAAACGGTTTAAAGTTTTATAAAGTCCAGTTTACCCGGCCCCTCCGCCATAGTGAGCATTTCCAAGAAAATTTATTTGAATTCTTCATTTACCGACTAAAAATTTTGTGTTCTAGTAAATCGACTATGTAAAGTTTTATTATTAATGAATTTTTATAATCGATAATAAATTCATTATGCAAAATAAACTGTAACCGAGTGAATAAACTCTTTGATGTAAACAAGAAGACTAATAATTTTCGCTGTAATTTTATTAATAATGACGTAACCTTAGCCGAAATATAATATATTCTGCTATAGAATGTTTTGATTTTAAATTATGGTTCATGACGCAAGACAGGAAGACTAATCAAATTTTACCTTACATCTTTAGAAAGCCTCATCAAATATCGTCTCGTTTATGTATTATTAATCGCATACAAGCGCAGCGTTGTCAGCGACAAAATAATCTCTTAAAAGAGTGTTAATATTAAATTATGTCAACAAAGCCTGTTTAAATATTAATTGAAAATAAAATTGTCGGGGAGCGTATTAAAATCGGAGTTAATTTATAATTTAAAGCATGAAAAATTGTAGCTGCATGTTTAATATAACTGCGGGCGTATTAATATTTGCATTGTGTTGTATATTTATTAAAAAAAATGAAGTCAAAAGCAGCTTTTCGCTTTGCCCGGGAGACACAAATTTATTTGTTTATTCTGAATTCTGCAGTTTAAAATATATAAAACCTAAAATTATAGACCATAAAGAAGCTACTTCTATACTTATATACAACTTAATTTTATTTAAATTATAGGAATTGCTGTCCGAGGAAATAGATATATCCTCATCACCCGAAAAGTATGCTGAGGTGAATTATACACCTCTTACCACTTCTCGTCGGTACGTAAGCAACTGCTGCCAGTAGGTCCTGGATAACGAACTCTGGAATAGGAGCATAATTAAAACCTTTCAAGAAAATTAAGGCGTTTCGCGGCGTGCCGCACGTTGTGTTATAGACCAGATTGTACGATGGATGCTGAAGTTCTTTAATCGCTTCTCCATGAACCCAGGGCTCTTGATCCCACTTGGACTCGCCCCCTAGCAAACCCGCTGCCTTGAGTATTGCGGGTTGATTTTGAGACACTTGCACTGTCCCATCATTTATAGGCCTTAGAATGACCGCCACCTTTGGCATATTTATGTTTGTCCTTTCGAACCTTCCTGATTCTTGGAGGTTTTTTGGCCTCTGTGAAACCAGTTGCAATTTGTGGCATAGGGTCACTAAAGTTCCCGGAGTTTTACCCGGACACTGGAGCTCTTTGGAGCTTGATACTTCTGCACCTTCATCAGAGTTGCTCTGCTTCGCTTTTGTGCGAATCTGCACCCTCCTAATGGGCAGCGACTTCAGCCACATTGCCGTAGCTTCGTTGCCGCAAGTAATCCCGATCGGCCCAGGGCGATTATCGAGTCCGAGGATTTTGGAGTATTCCTATTCGCCGTTGCTAGGTCCACTGACAGGAGAGTAGCATGATAGTCCTCTGTCGGAACTCTTATCTACAGTCCTTGCACAGCCTGACTGTAGGATGTCTTGTTACGGCGATTTTGCTTCCCCGCTTTGATGTCACTCGCGCTTGTGGAGACGTTGATTTGCATCTGCATCTACTTGAGTGGTGACTTGCCGCTCGTGAATGTGGGGGTCTGTTCAGTGCACGGCTTAGCCTTAGGTGTTCTATCGTTCAAACGTACTGGTCTTCCGGTCTTTTTCTTTCGTACTGGACCGATAGTCTGTAAGATCTTTTGTGCTACCTCTTCTCGTTTGACGAGATATTTAAACCTCTTTTTCCCGGCTCCGCTTAGGCACAGTTTGGGTGTTTGGAGGCCTTCAGGCTTTTGCCCAGCCTCTTCTTTGTTGCAGACTAGGAGTGCCACCTCCCTGTCGGTCTCAGGCACAAAGTCCTCTCCCGTGGCAAGGATTTCCACGTCCATGGCCGCAGTTTCGTCTTTTGACGGAGATGAGAAATTATTTTCTTTTTCCTGCTATATTATTAGTCCCACGAGAAGGTATAGAAATAAACTGTCACCTGCAGCAGAGCCCCACATGTCACAGGAAGGCTAATTGAACTGGAGATTGCCTGGTATCCAGAGTTTGCATATTTATGACTAAGCTTCCCCTTAGCCATGCAGCATTCGACATATGCTGTTTCACCTTAGCATGAGGAGTTTTTTTTTATTGTAGCTCTCCTTTAATTTGGTCCATGCAATTTAGCCCTGAAAGACGGCTTCCGCTCACTACCAGCGTACAGTAGTGAGTTGATTATATAACCTGCCTGGTGGCTTTGCAGCCAGTCTGAGCAGGTCATCGTACCCTTTTGTGCAAGTTCTAGGCCACGACACGACAGCTGAGCTGGGTGATTGTACTTTTATCTTTACCCAGGGTGCAGCTCGAATGAGCTTGTATAATCTTGGCACCACTAAACAATATATACAAATACATTCAGGTAAATTGAATATCTTTTTTTTAATAATTTTGTCTCTGGGTTATTATAACCCTATATCCGTAAGATATAAAAATTCTAGGAAAGAATTTAGTACACATTTGCTTACTAATACTATGAGTATTAACTTCGGCACTGTAAATTTATTCACTCTTTGATATAATAGATTTTGAATTTTTGTTTTATAGAATGTTCGTATGAAGATTTCCGAGCATCTTATTTGCATATTGAGACGATGAAGTCAAATTCTATGGGATCTAGAAGAGTGACTTATCTAGTGTATTAATTTTCTTAGTATCCTATTTTGCTGTCTGTAACATATGTATATTTATGTATTATGGTTTTAACTTTTCTTTTTAATTGATAGTTAAGGCTTTTACTAGATGGAACCCCATAATACACTATTTGCAACTGAAAAAACAGTTTTTTAAGTTTCACTAAATTTATTGTAGAGACACTGCTATAATTCTTTCATCAACACAGTAAAATTATCAGACAAATGATTTTGCTAAAAATTAAATGGTTATATTTTCTTTTAATGTCTATATTATATTGACATATATATATATATATATATATATATATATATATATATATTATTAAAGATTGTATTATTGTATTAGTCTTCTATAGTATGTAAATTAATAAAGAATTTGTACAGAAAATGGTCATCTACAAAGAAATGTATATATTAAAAAGCAATTGCAACCCCTAAGTATTTCAATTAAAAATATATATTAAATATCCCAGCCGCAAAAAAAACTGAAAAGAAAAACAATACTTCGCCTTCGTTTTACATTCATTATATTTTCGTTCCACAGGCGTACGTTGGAATTTAATTACATTTAATTAAATCGCCTGTTTACATTTCACGTTAACTGATACGGCCACTTTTACGTTCCCCTTAGTTCTATTTTTTTTTTATTTTCGTTGTGCGACCCTTTTAAACGAACAACATTTCATATGTCACGAGTGGGCTTAAAATAAACGGGGGGTTTGTAAACATTGGGGAAAAAAGAACACAATGAGAGGAATCGTGAGCGAATTATTGTATTTGAATAGCTTTAAATTTCCAATCAATGCCGTTCTAGGAAATGAATGTACGGCGTCAGGATGGCTGCACGGGCCATTTAAATATTTACGGTGGCTTCTAAAAAAATCGTTAAAAGTTATCAATACAATTCAATTATCGTGGATGGCGTTTTACGTAGGATGGGATTTAATTAAAATTAAACTTGGTTTGGGCAAGTTAGGAAATTAATGAAATTCTTTGAATGTTTTTTGTAGATTAATTTAATGTTTTAATATATTCAACCTCAAAAGATTTCGTTGTTTAAATAAATAATATTCGTTAATTGTTGTAAGTCATTATTTTAAAATTATTTAAAGCAGATAAAGATTTTAAATAATCAATTTTTATATATTAAATAAAAATGATTTGAAAATAATTAATAAATTATTTCCACATTTAGCTATGTGACATTTTGACTTACGTTACGTAAGTACGTTAAACAAATGCACATTAAAACAACTACTTCCCTGGCAAATACTCACGCCGGACATTGAATTACATTATTATTATTTATAATCTATTTTTATTGCGTATTTTGTTATATAGCTTTTATATTATATATTAAAATAGTATATTTATATTTAATATATTAAATTTGTATTTGCTTCTAGATAATTTTAAAATAATGCCTAGTGATTACAAATGTCTGCTAAAATATTACATTTTAAAATTGTAAACGATAATATGTGTTTAATCATACATTGATTTTTTTATATTTTGACTTACGTAACGTAAGTACTTTAAATAAATGCACATTAAAACAACCACTTCTCGGTCACATACCCAGCCGGACATTGAACTACATAATATACACCTGCTGTTGCATATCATTAAAATATTGCATAATGCAATTAACTTATTATTAACAGATTAATCTTTTGTCAATTCATACACAGCCGACAGGATGTTCATAATAACAACCCTCGTATTTTCTCGTGTAGATATGTCTTTAATTTTCATTACAAGTAATCGCAACAAACAATTTGTCGCACTAAATCTGAAACGTTTATTGTTTCCTACATAAAAATAGTTTGCCGTCGAGACACCCTCGTGAATTAAATTTATATACCCACTTGATTTCACACTTCGCTCGCCGTTTCAGTATTTCAGGCGGGAGAGCGCACAATTAAACAGCGGCTCGAAACTATAATGACAGCACAATAAAGATAAAACTAGGTCTTATCTGCTGCTGTTAACTACGAGTGGAGTAAAAACGAATGGCGTCCGGAGCCGTATAATCCAAAATTGTGGGAATAACACGGGCTGAAAAATTGGCGAACTACGTGTTCACAGAAAGTTGGTCTGAAACTAGCGGCAGTTACATTAGACCCGCACGTGTTTGCGCGTTGGTTCTGATAATAAAACGATGTATTTCGGAAAGGGGAACTAGTCGTGTGACTAAAATCAACGGAGATTAAATTTTATTATGTGTGAATACAGGCAGTTTAGTAATGTAATATAGGTGGTTGATGGGAAATATTATGAAATGATAGCTGTTTAAATATTTTTTGTTCTTGATGTTTTTTATCAATCATTAATTTTATTGACTAAATTAAGATGTTTGTGATTGTGTTAAAATTTTTTTATCTTATATGGTTAAGTTTAAAAGTGGATACTGACAGACTGGAAATATTTAGAAGGGGTAATTTTTCTCAAGAAACTAATATTTATATTGTTATAACGTTTATCATTTTCGGGTATTTTCTAACAATGCAAAAATTATGCAGTTCTAATAATTTTTGCATTGTTAGAAAAATTAAAAATTACCCAAAAATCATGAACATGTTTACAATATAAATATATATTTTGGAAAAAAATATATGTTTTAAACCTCGAACAAGAATTAATATCGAATTAAGAAATGGCCCACATCAAGAAATTATATATATATATTAAATAATAAGTTATAAAAAAACACATACACCAAAAAATATAACAATAAAAAATTATAAACAATATAAAAGAAACGATATAATATAATCAACAAATTAAAAAATAATAATAACGTAATAATACTAAAAAATTAATGAAAATAAACCCTCAACGCCGTTACTCACAGGATGGGAC
Source organism: Philonthus spinipes (assembly GCA_963082785.1). Taxonomy (NCBI): domain Eukaryota; kingdom Metazoa; phylum Arthropoda; class Insecta; order Coleoptera; family Staphylinidae; genus Philonthus; species Philonthus spinipes. The sequence continues at coordinate 14,493,000 of OY720310.1, forward strand.
TAAAGACCCAACAATCCATAAGTGTGTATATTAAAATTATTTCAATTAATACAACTAATATGTATTTATTTTATGTATTTGAAGCTGGCAATGAACCCAGCAATAAATTTATTTATTGACAAACCATAAACGGGCACGCATTTTTGATCGTTTATATTGCTTCTAAAAGTATGATTTAAACCATTTCTAAAAGACAATTCGAAAAAAGGGCGCTGTTTTGGAAATTTGACATTTTGAAAATCGTTACCTTGAATTGAAAATACGTCCCAGCAATGAATTTGTTTATAGACAAACCGCAAGCGAGCACGTTTTTTTTGATTATTTATGTTGCTTCAAAAAGCATTGATTAAACCATTCTTAAAAGAAAATTTTAGAAAAGTGCACTGCTTGGCAAATACTTTTTATAAAAAAATGCTATCTTCAGATTTTTTAAATGAATGAAGATTTTTAAATCTACACTATTAAATATTATTTCTTCACCTGAAGAAGCCACAGTGTGGCGAAACAATTGTAGCGAGTTTGAAAGTTATAAATTGTTTTATTTATATAAAAATATTATTATGTTTTATTTAATTGTGCTTTTTTAAATGAATAAATTCACACCAGGAATAAATGTTTTATTTAATTGTGCTGTTTTAAATGAATAAATTTACACCATTAAATATTGTTCTGTTTTATTTAATTGTGCTTAGTATTACTTACAATATGAATAAACGGATAAATAAGTCTAAATAAATAAATATTTTTTTAAAAATGTCTCAATTTGGAAGCGCCGGGTTAATTGCTAGATTCATTACCAGCTTCACAAACATATTTATTTTGTATACACTTTAAATAAAGATTTGCATAAAAATGAAATGAATTAATATGGCTGGCCACAGTTATAAGTAAAGGACAAATGGATGGATGATAAGGGATTTGTTTAAGAGTGGAAGTCCGTTTTTCTTGAGAATGGTCTAAGTGGAGAATTTAAATTTATTCAATTGAGTGTGCTTTTATTTAAATTTTTAATATTTATTGTTATTATACGAACTACATTTGTTTAAATATTATAATATTCTTAATTCTTAAACAAATGTAGTATCACTTAATATTTTGATTTTAATAAGTAAAATTAAATAAATTTTTTCTGCTGATATTATATTGGACGGTATTAAAATAAACTGTGTATAGGCCATATTTACGTATTAATTAATATAACTGACAGATATTTCGTTCCATTCGAGCCCCATTGTTTTAACGAGACAATAGGTCTATTGAGTACAATAATCCTATTAAATGTCAATAAAAATACAACCAGTATTTTTAAATTAAAAATACCTGCAATTCCTCGCTAAATTGGTTTCACATAAATTTGTCCCGAAATGTAATCACGTCAATATCCATCAATTGATTTTTATCTAGGTATTTGTCATAATAGTGTCCGTTTTGAAATTTTTTTACAAAGCATGTAATAATGTATACTGATTATTTATTTGTTTTGTTTTAAATTATATCCAAATAAAGGAATAATATTTAAATTATTATTAATTTCTACATATTGATGGTCTATTTAATTGTAGAACATTAAGAGTTTTCCTTAAGTATTACCACAACTTAAAAATAGAAAGAAAAAAATAAAATAAATAAAAATACCATGACTCGTTGTGCATCTCAGTGTAGAATTAATTATAAAATATTGAATTTAATTGTTTTTATTGCGTTCCTCCTTTAAGCAAATTTTATACATTTTATATTCCATAACAAAATTTAAGAATACATTTTTTTCTTGTTATTCTCAACCTTCGTGTTTTTATGAAGAAAAACGTTCGGATTGATGTTTCCACTTTATACCGGGTATCCCTTTTTATAATCAAATTTCATTTATAGATTTTTTTATGATTGGGGAAAACAGCATGTCCAGAATTTATTATCCGTGTTTTCCCCAGCGGATCCCTCGCGCCTCGATTCGTCCCAGCAGCAACAATTCTCACCAGAAAAGTAAATATCGGATGCCGAGCATCGAAAACGCCACTCAAACGTGTAATTGAATTATATCTTTCTCCCCGAGTGTCGATATTTCATCCGGCGAAAATTCCCGAATTTCAATTCGTCATAAATCCATAGAATGATTTCTTGCAATATGTTTTTATCAATTCTTACCATTTTGCAAGCAAATAAAAAAAGATGGTGTGTTCATTACAGCACTTTTCGCATTAGTTTTGTTTACAGATATATATAATCGAGCTCGTTTCGATGCATCCGTCCGTCATTTAAAATAAAACAATGTTACTTACAATATTAATAATAGCAATAACTTTATTTTCCAACATACTAAGTCAAATTACTGAGAAACATTCTAATATAATAATATTAAATAAATCGAGTCGCAATAAGATTTATGATAGTATATCATCAAAATTTAACATATACGTTTAGTTAAAGAAGTCAGATTATACATGATTTTAACTAAGAACAAAATCGATTGAGTGGGGTACAAAATATACCAATTGTACATTGAATCTAATAATAGCGCTTGATTATTTTATATACATGTGAATTACTTTGATGATTGGTATGAGGTATGAATTTTGTAAAAGTATACGATTGAAAATATATGCATTATTACTGGCCAAACCGTGAATAAGTGTACAATAATATTTATGTTTAATATAAATAGAGATAAGGCTCTTCAAAGAGATTGATATATCAACCCAGGTCACTCAGGGTATATATGATTTTTTCGAATACAAATATTTAAAAAAATCCTTTTCGACACTTCCTAAAACATTAACAGATTTTAAGTAGGATGGTGAACAGATGCACTTGCAATAACATAATCCAATTAAGACTTATGAATTATAAGTCAGATATGTGTTGATGTGAATTCACAGCCATTACGAATAGCATTTAAATAATTCTACCACTTTCAGAGAAGTCATAAAAAATTTTAATGCAACCCATTCTAACTAATAATAATTCGTAATTAAGCTTACGAATACTAAAATTTATTCTGAAAGTTATTAAATTAAACCAACAGCCTCTATAGAGTTTGAACAAAACATATCTTAAAATAATATTTTAAAAGTTAATAAACACACAGTAACACTTATATACGAATGAATTAAATACATATGTTGGTTGATCTGCAAATTATTTAACGAACTACACTGTTATCCAATAAGTATTTTTATTGGAAAACAGTAAAGTAATAATGAAGATATAATAGAATAGATTAAAAATTGTATTGATCATTATATAAATTAACAACGAACATCTGACCTGTTTTACCACATATTTTCAAACTAAATTTAAATTCTTGCCGAATAGCAACTTTGGTATTAGCAATGCCTAGTGTAATATTTTAAACAAACGAAATCGCACCCAGTTTTATTGTTGTTTTTTTTTTAATTACAGAAAAGCAATTTTTAATTAAATTAGTATTTATCAAAAATGTGTACAATTATGAAATCAGTAACTTATATTTAACACACATTTGGAAACAAGGTTTAATATTATGTATTCAAGATCCCCATATAAATCCTTCTTTTGTCAGTGCCTACTTTTCGTACATATGATTGTTTCCACATATTTAATTCTGCTAATCGATCAATACAATTTTGACTTTTTGTGAACATCCTTAAAGAATTGCGCCAAAGGCTCACAATTTTACAGCCTTGATGTTAATGTAATATGTTTTTATATTTTATTGTTTGTGTTTTATTATAAATTTTTAATGTACTTATTTTTTATTGTATTTTTGTTGTAATATTCTATGGTAACCCACCGTTAATGAATAAATAAAAAAATACCTTTCTGGCAGATTCATTCAAATTAAATTCAATAATTGTTTTTAATTTCACTCTCAACAATATATTTCACAGAGATCTCTACTTTCTTCATTTGTCAATAAAATCTGTAGTCCGATGGATTCGTCTCTATTACACGAATTCAAAAGATTTGGTGTAGATAAAAAGGGTTCGGTTCTGGGTGTGAGTCTACACACTGTATGTGTGGTATGTATGTCTACTCAATTGAAACGATTGAAAAAAAACTAATTTCAGCCACTGCAACCATTAAAATTGATAGAAATAGCAGGCACAAAAACTGTACAAGGTATGAAAACGTTTTATCTCTTACCGACGTTATTTTCAAGTGTGGTTATTTAACAAATATTGTTCTTTTTTTGTACTTATTCTCAAGTAAAATTAAATTTAAACTATCAAAAAGCTATTTTTTATTCATCACTATTTTATGTATCATAGAATTTGTATTAAATTGAGAAACATGCTTGAATTTTTATTTTCCCATAATTCGTAACAGCTAATTTTTTTCTTCATAGACGTAATTTTTACTAAATTCTTTAATAAGAATAGTATGGGGGTTAAAAAAGGCAGGGTCATTGCTGGTTTAGTTAAAAAAAAATGGGGATCTAGACGAAGGTCAAACCTCTTTACTAATGATGTGAATTGTAAAATTTATAAATCAAAACAGCTCAACAGTGCAAAATTGAATAAAATCTTATAAATATTTACAAACGTTAAATCAGAGAAAACCAAATTTAAAAATTGATTTCTTTATGATCGCATTATAAACATTTCAACTCCTCACGGGAATACAAGTTATTTGCATTTATAGATGCTTTGAATTCGTTTTTCAATAAAGGAGAAAAGTGTGATTTTCTTTATGGCTTTTTTTGTTGCATTGTGATTTTCTTCGATTGTATAGTTTACACATAGACATTTTGCTAAATTAGAATTCAACAGCCTTTCGATGAGCAATTCGTTAACATTTATCAATCTTGTCTTACCAATTGGATATATGATTAACTCTCTCTTTCTACCGACGATATTATTTGATGGTTGAAGCCATTACTTTGTGATACATGTTTAAATTAATAAGGTAATTTTTGAAATTAAACACTTTGCTGGTATCACGTCATCTAGTCACAAAAATAAATTGTGTATGTGATACCAGCAAAGTGTTTAATTTAAAAAATTACCTTATTATTTTTACTCCTATCCCGAAAGATATTCTCATTTTGTTTGTTGTCCCAATCAGGTTGATTGTTTCCACTTTTATCTATTTTTACCTGAACCACTTCGGACTTCCCTTATTAATTAACTATATTATTTTTTAACAATGGAAGAATAATATGTGATTCGATACGGAATACGGAATTTTCCAGAAACGTCATCGTCGACCGCTATCTTAATAAAACCGTCAACATCTTAAGTTTAACGATTTTTATAGGGAATAGGGCAGAAGAAAAAAAAATAATTTACGTATAAGAAATAAAATAAATATTAATATTTAACAAATTGTCATACATTTAGCATCCAGTAAATAATTAATTAATTTCGTAAATCTCAATAGTTTTCATTTTAAACATTTACAAACAAAAACGCAACAGCAAGAACTATTTTAATATTTTCTGAATAAATAAACAAGGAACACAACTTGCGGCATGTCCTCGAATGTTACAATTAAGGGTGTCATAAAAATGCAAATGCGCATTTGCATGTTTATATGCAGAACCTTAATGTATACGAAGAAGTAGTAATCAATTATTTAAAATCCAAGAAGTTTTGAAATATTAATTGCCTATATTATTTACAAGACTAGTTTTACTAGTTTGTCCTTTAATTTCTATAACTTAACTGGAGAAAAATAAACACTCTAAATATACTTAATTAAAAATAATTTTTATATAGATACACATCTTTATTCAGACTATATAAATAATTCAGAACAATATAACGTAAATAAATACAATACTCATGAATTGTATTTATTTATTTAACACCTACATAGGTGTTAGTCTTTGTGAGCTATCGATTGAAAACAAATATGATAAATTCAAATTATTAGGCAAAAATACCTGTACAGAAAGTACAGGTAATAAAAATATTAAGTCAGAAACTTAATATTTTTATTTATAATATTTGTTTCATTTCTTTCAACTTTTTATTACTTTTGCAATGTTTTAAAAATAAATTCCCATTAGGCTTGCACAGTTTGCTTTATTGGTTAAAAGATACTATCAACGATCCTGATATATCTTTTATTTATCGTCAGAGTGAACGTATAGATGGAGTAGTTGTTTATGTGTTTAGCGATTTGGTTGATAATTAAGATATGCACGTAATATTATAAACAAACTATTTATTAATAAACTTTTTTTTCTCTTTAACGTGAGACTTTATTTTAATATTTTTTGCATATGTCGTCTCTTTGATGATTGTTACTCTATTTCTCTAACTTTGTTATTTATATATATTATTTTATACACGTAATATTATAAACAACCCCTACACCACCATTATGGTAGATGGGGATTTTAGATTATATATATATATATATATATAATATTATAAATAAACTATTTATTAATAAACATTTTTTTTCTCTTTAACGTGAAACTTTATTTTAATATTTTTTGCATATGTCGTCTCTTTGATGATTATTACTTTATTTCTCTAACTTTGTTATTTATTATTATTCTTTAATTCATTAATTTATTATTTATTCATTTTTTGTGTTAAACTTTTAATTTAATAAGTAACAAAATCATTTAAAGACATAAAGTTAAAATCAACAAGATGACAAAAAAATGTTAAAATAGTAGAAAGAAAAGAAAATAAAACGTACCTGTGTCTTGATTGGAATAAAAATCATTAAGGTTTAAGGGACGATTTAGAAAAGAATGTTTAGATAAGGAGATGAATATTTTGACATAAAAAAGGGCGGAATAGCGAAGAAAATTTGATTATAGAGAGAGAGAGTGCACTTGGTCAGGGCTGCATTTTATGATTTTCAATCTTCATTGACTTCAATCTGGCACGTTTCGCTGCAAACCATTGTTAAGTTGTTAAAATAAATTGACAACGCTTTGTTGGCACAATTTACGGTGGTTTATAGCAAGTTTGAAGTCATAAAACGCAATCTGCACCGACGACATAAACCCAAACAGTTGAATGTTATACAATATGCACAACAAAAGGCGAGATAGAAAACACGATAAAAATATTTTACAAAGAAATTTAGGAAAACGGGTTTGAAATTCACAAAAAAATATATAACATAGGCTGAAAGACCTCCGGTCGATAGCCGATTCATTTACAAAATATAATTCTAATTTTATATATCATTTTACATACATATGCACATTTGAATAAAGATGGTTCGTAAAAATACACAAAAATGCAAAAATCTTATTAATTACATAAAATTATTTGTTAATAAATAATGTTTGTTTTGAGTTTTATAGATTAATTATAGATACTTCTACAATTGTTTCGATACACTGTATCTTCCTCAGGCATCAACCATAGAGTATTTACATAAAAACTAAATTCACATGATTTTACCCAAAACAGCAGTGATTTCACCTAAAACCAATTATCGTATCGAATTGATGAAGGTGCGTATTACCTTTTAATTAGTTCCCTATTATAAATTAATCAGTTCATTATCATATACATTTTGTTTGTTTTCATGTTGATCTTATGTACTTGCAACACTTCTAGTATTGATCAGGTAAAACGTATTCAATGTGCCTAAAGCAGTTTTGAATTCTCTTGTTTATTTTATAAGATGTACTAATTATGTATATACAACTTAAGGTGCTCGCATACGAATTTAATAAATATTTGCTTTGCGTAGGTAGGGGAAGAATTAGCTGGCGGCGTGTTTACCACCAAAGATGTTATTCGAGTTTCCGAACTTTCATACATCCTATAAATAATTTGTCGAGAAAATAAGTCAATATCAATAGATTATTTTTAAAATTATGAAAAATATTTTAAAATTTAAAACTATAAAATTTTATTTAATCGTCAATTAAAATAAAATTCAATAAACAGGGAATTTTTTAACTCATATTTGAATAGATAGAGAGAACCGGTTAAACGGAGGGGAAGTTTTAAATTTAAAAACTTTTTTAACATTCAGTTTGTCGATTTGCAAAAATAAGTTTACAGATTTATTTCTATAAGCAAAGTGAAAATTATTTCATTCAAAAGTTATTAAACAAGAAAATATTTCCGAATACATATATGGCCTGTTATGTATACAGGGAATTTTTAAACAAAGCTTCAAAGGAATTTACATTACCTCGTGAAAATCCATACGAAAAGCCATTAATTTTCGTATGGATTTTGATAAAAATAAATACTGATTTTAATTTGAATATTTTGTCCAAACTTAAGCAGTTTTGGATTATTTTAAAGATTTATTAAGTTCTAAATATTGATTTAAAAATATGGTAATATTAAGAAATATCTTTATTGAGACAATTACATTTTTACAAACATTGAGTATAAAAATTAAAATATTTTTTTATCTGTCCTGGGCTGTCTGCCCTGTCTTGAATTGATGGTGATGTGCAATTAAAAAATCTGTGCTGGCTAGCTGAATTATCTTGAAGCGTCTTAATGAATTCATGAATTGTGAGAGTTGGGTACATTTTTACAAACATTGAGTGTATACATTAAAATATTTTTTTATCTGTCCTGGGCTGTCTACCCTGTCTTGAATTGATGGTGATGTGCAATAAAAATATCTGTGCTGGCTAGCTGAATTTTCTTGAAGCGTCTTAATGAATTCATGAATTGTGAGAGTAGGGTGGATATTTTTTAGGGCAATGTTTGGATTTCGGTGAATACAAAATTTTGTAAGAACGGCATTAATATAATATAATTTTTAATAAGTGATAATAAAAAAGAAAATGTTTAAATTATTGCCCATTCGTAATTAAGCAGTAATCTAGCCTATCATTATAATATATTTTGACTTTCTGAAGCTATTCGAAACTTATTTCCATCAATTAAAAATAATCAAAATTTTAAATTAATATTTAAAACATAATATCTCTTTAAAATAACTTAAAAAATCCATACGTTTGACAAAATACTAAAATTTAAATATTTGTTTAGATTTATTAAAATCCCTACGATAGAATAGCCATTAACACGATGTAAAAATTTTTCCATGTAAATTCCTTTGAAGCTTTGTTAAAAAATTCCCTGTATACATATATGTATTCGGAAATTTTCTTTTGTTTAATAACTTTTGAATGCAATAATTTTCAGTTTGTTTATAGAAATAAATCGGTAAATTTATTTTTCGAATCGACAAAGTGAATATTAAAAAAGTTTTTAAATTTAAAACTTCCCCTCGGTTTAACCGTTTCTCTCTATCTATTCAAATAAGCGCAACTGGAAAACCGAGTGCTCACACAGTGCGTCTCTGAATAGTTACCATACATACCAGCGCACCTACCTCTCTACCCATCGACCTATTCATGAAAAGTTTCAACTTATTTTATACAAACTATATAATTCAATTCCGCATTATTGTGTTTGCGCTCGGCGCAAACTTCGCCGACAGTTTTAGCTTATGGGCAAAAGCAGATTAAGTTATCTCCAAACATTTAATCCAATCTCTTCCGCCAGGTGAGACAAAGGTAGGCACGTGCGCGTTACCTTATCCCAGGGGATGTTCCTCCACATACGAATAAGGGCGAGGGGAGGAAATGAAAAACCCGCAGCCGACGGCAGGCGTACATGCAAATGTGCGCTTTTAAAACGGCGTTCTCTATTCCGTTGTTTACCTTCGAAATTCGAAATACACGGCAAACACAGAGATTGCATTCAGAGAGCGCTGGGGGTATTTTTAACCCTTATTCAATGGGAAATGAGAAGGTTTTATTGTTCGAGAAGTTGGAACGCCGAAGCTATAAGTTTATAAAATTTAAATATATTATTTCATAATTTTCTATTTAGAAAAATATAATTAAATATTAATCGCAAATCTCCAACAGAAATTGCTTCGAACTGAAACTTTCTTTACTAAAGTATTAGTGTACTGTGGGCTGGACTGTATCAAACTGTCATCAAGTTCTTGTCAACTTAATTTTTGTGTTGCATACAACCTTAACTTCGATCATTATCATACCATCGTCAATTTGATTGCTCTCTTATCAGAATACTCATCTGAGTAATAAAAGCATGTTATAAATAAATTTTTTAAAATACTTTTACATAATTTAAATTATAAGTAAAAAAATATCTTTAACTATTTTCTCATTAATCACTTGGTGAAACATTATTAAATAAATATTTAAGAATATTAATTTAAATAAATATCACTTGATTTGTTGCACAAAAAATACAAAAAAAGAATTAATGTTAATAATTAATTATCGATAAATTAAATCATATAATATTTCTATCTCAATCTTTCTTGAATGGCGAGAGTGATGAGGGGTAAATATCTCTTCGTGAAACCTAACGATTTATCTGAAGGATGGAATACAAATGCAATTACTCAACTCAGATTTAAATATTATTTAATCATAAATTAAAAATAATTATTTGAGGTTCTTTAATTTTTTGTTGATTTTATAATTTTAATTTGTATTTGCTCATCACTGTGCTTCACTCGTGCAACTCTCAATTAAATATACACAATCATTTTTGTTGTAAGATTTAAATATTATTTAATCACAAATTAAAAATAATTATTTGAAGTTCTTTAAATTTTTGTTGATTTTATAATTTTCATTTGTATTTGCTCATCACTGTGCTTCACCCGTGCAATTCTTAATTAAATATATACAATAACTTTTGTTGTAAAATTTTAATTAGGTTTTATACAAAATATTTTATATCATATTCTTCTTAAATGGCAATCGACGATATGTCTTTTAGCCAGGAGTCCTTGTTTTTATGTCATGTCAGTCTGTTAGTCATTGATAAGTGACGTGATGAATTGTAATATCAGGTTAACGGAATTTGGTCTTAATTATATTAATATGAATTTCATTTAAAATATATAAATATGTAGGATTAAGGATTTAGGGGTGGTAGGGGGCAGCAGGTATGCCGCACCCACCTAGGCCATAGCCTCTGGCCTATTGCAGTGGCTTCCATCAAAATGCTCGTGGATCACTCTCCACTTGGAACTTTCACGATTTTGGGGCTTCTCCCCGCTCGTAGAATTTCGTATTCTTGACAGCGCCGAAAATTCGTGAAGTATATATCCCACTGTTTTCATTTATTCGTTGCATCCTCTATATTGGTTATCCTCCAAAACCTATTCATAGGAGGTGCTTCGAAAAGCCGTAGGGGCGGGTAATGTACCCGGTTAAAATTCTGGTGTGCTGGGTATAGTGTTTAATGATCGGGTTTGGGGAGATAAGTGTTTGTCTGTCCACGTTATTAGATTTATCCATCTCTCTGCCTGCTTTTTGGAGGCGAATGTCTTTGCTAATTTTATTATAGTTCTTGGCGTCAGCTTTATTTTTATCTTGTCTACATCTGATAGTCTTGAAATAGTTCAACCCTAAATATTATTAAAATTTAAAATTGAAATTTTAATAACGTTATGTTTGTTGTGATTATGTAGTAACCCAAAATTATTTAACTGGCTTGTTATAAATGTAAACATGCATTATCGGTACTTACCGAGTTCTTACCTGCAAATTTAAAGGATGACTTGTGGACAATAAATAAAAGTCATTAAACTAATTTTATTTTAATACGGCATTTTGTACATGTCAATGAAAACATCTACTAAATTTGTGAGCGCCTTATTTGTGATATATTAATTTGGTGTTATGTGCATTCTGACTGAAAACTAACAAAAAAGTCTTTTGTTGATAAATGTTCTGCTTCTTTGTTCGGTGTTAAGTGTCCATGTTTGAGATCCATATATTTAATAAGTACATAATAGGTATTTACACTGGACTACGATAATTGGATCATTATAACAGATACATTTTCAATATAAAATTACCCATTGATAACATAATGAGGACAATTATTATACTAGGAAATTTCACAAGCCTAATTAATATTGAGCCTTTATATGGCAAATTTTATTTTCAATTATACAAGCAAACATGTATGCGGATGCTTAATTAATTATTTTCATAATGTTAATAGAAAAAGTATTTCTTCACTTGGTCACAGTTATTTAAATAACTAAAATACATTTTTTCATTTATTATTAAATAAATATAATTAACCAAATCCATAGATGTTTTATTTAAATCCGAGTAGAAAATATTTTTTTGCCGAAACCAATTAATCGAGATTGCGTCCATCGATGTCCTTTTAGATTATTTTCTCCGGAGACCTCAACATGACGGTATGTTTGATTTAATTTAACAACTTTGTAATTATATTAGGCTCAGCTGTACTGATGAGGAATGAAATCCCTAAACACGAGTCTGCAGATAGCCTTATATTACTTAATTTTTTTTTGTATTATTTTTTCCATTAAAAAAAAATTGTTGCATTATACAATATGTTACTTTTATGCAACAGAAAATGTCCATTATTAAGCATTTGTTTAAAATACTTACATAAGTCGGAATGTCACAGTAACTAAAGATAAATATATTTTCTAATTATTTTTGAGTTCTTTTTATTTAATTTATAATGCATTATCTGGAACAATGTACTCGTTTGGTTGGCAGACAGTTGTTGCAACTCCACCGATTGTACACCAGGGGTTAACGACAGTCTGTTTTTGTTCAATAAAAAAATAATAGATATCTTTTAAAAACTCTATTGATCCCCATATATTTGTCTGAAACAAACATCCACAGCAACCATTTAAAGCATCCTCTGAATTCAACATGACGTTTCCACTGGGGGGAAAGGGTGGACACTTGCATATTTACTCAAACATATCCGGGATCGGTCATAAAGGGGCGTAGGATTTGTTTACAGGGTGCGGTAGTAAAGTTGTGATGCTCTTTTCGGCTGTTTGAATTTCTGCGTGTACATTCCGGATTACGTTGCCGCTGTTTGTAAAAAGTTGCGAAATCAATTATAGAGTTCTTTTTTTTTTATTTTTGTCCAAAAGAGCCGTCTTTTTTGTTGTAATTATATCCACAACGGGGAAATGGAGGGAAAAGAAAAGGATAATGTTTAAATAACACGGGGAAATATGGAGGAATACATGGGTTGGAATTAATTTAATAAAATTTGGAAGCTTTTTTATTTTTCGCCGGGGAGGATGAAATGTGAATAAATTGTCTGCTGGAAAACGCGTTCGTATATATTTGTTTTTTATGTCACCATAAATTACGGCTATGTTTTTCAGTGAGTATCATTAATCATTCGACGCAACGTGATAAAAATGTATAAACAATAATTTAAATCATTATCTATAATATAAAATGTTCGTCTTGAAGTAATGATCTAGATAAAATATTTAAAATACTTTAAATATTAAAACAAAAATTATCTCTATCTTTAGAAGAATTTAAGTATATAAAAAAATGAATCGAATCTGTAGATCCACATTATATTCTTTCCGAAAAACACAAATATTCCTATTAGGTGAAAAATGACACTTGTTTTAATTCATAATGTCCAAAAACATTATGGATCAAAATTCACCTAATATTAAATTCAGTTTCCATTTAAAGTACTACGTAGACTCTCGGTAATTATAAGTAGACTTTAAGTAAACCATGATTCCTTTCCATTGTACTTGTATAAAATCACATAAAATATTTAATTTCGAATGCCAAAAAATATACTTCTTTTATAGTAAATATTACTAACCTCCTTGCTTTTAAAGAAACAAAAATATTTTATGCAATGTATTGTTTCTTTATAAATAGTCAAGTTAGAAATAAAGTCATATAAATTATATCATAATTCTCTATTGTTTTGTGTTACCATATTATCACGCCTGTTTTGTTTAAACTTAAATGTCATAACGATTCTAATTGGCCATCCTATCTGTATACATTGTCTTGTCACTCGTATTACATTTAGTTTTAAGTAGTACATTGATCGTGACTGAATGATAAAAGCCTAAGTATAAAAATCTATCATATACGTTGCATCATTGACTTCTAAAACCAATATACAGTACGTTTATAATGAAAGGAACAAATTAATTTACCTGCAAAGATTATTATCTAAGAACTATTTGGACAGGTCGGTCAGTATTTTTAACTACGCATCTTTTTCACTAAAAAATGATAATGATGTCCTGATCCCATTAACAAATGCCGATACAACGTTTATTTCTTTTTAATGCAACACCCTATTACATATTTGGATTCTAGATATTTTTGTGTGTACTGTTATATACATATCTTCAACGAAATATTGACAGATTATAACGGATCGAGTCGAATCACAACGAAAAGAACTCATTAATTTTTTAAATATATTGTATTCAGGTAAATAAAATAAAAAGAATTTGAAAATAATTAATTAATTAATTATTACCTCTTCAACTGCTGTGATATTTTGAATTATATTACATAAGTGCGTTAAAGAAATACGTTTTAATCTGCATTTCTCGGACATATAACCCTCCAGACATTGAATTACATAATGGACATTTTCTGCTGCATAACAATAACATATTGTATAATGCAAAAATTTTTGAATAATCTTTGAGATTCATCAGCTAATTTTAGACATTTTTAAATATCCTATACCTATCTTCAAATTTTTACGAAATAATGTGAACCATAAAAAAATAATATAATTAATTTTAAACGACAATTTGCAGTAATTCAACATACACAAAATAACAATATGAGAATAATTGTCTACAACCATGATATATCATTATTAAACAATTGACAAAATTTCGTAAACAGTTGATACAAAAAGTGATTAGAATTGCTTAAGTAATTCAAATTTCCAATAATAAATAGGGTCCATTAAAAAACGATAACTTTTTATCTGCATTTATAAATAGGATATAGAATTTTTAGTGGAAAAGATGCGCAGTTGAAATTATTAATCGACCTGTCCGAGCGTTTTTCTCGAAAATAATAACCAGTAGTTTGAATGATTTTGTTCCTTTCATTGTGAACGCACCGTATGTAAATGATTTTTTTACGAAATAAATATGAATAAAGTATTAAAAATCAACCAATAAAACATATCATATTAGATTGAATAACTTTAAATTCTCAACTAGTTTCGAATTTAAAGTTATTCAATCTAATCTGTGTTTTATTGGTTAATTTTTATTACTTTATTCATATTTATTTCATACAATATGAACTACCAATGTCTAAATATTAAAACCATTATTTTTTTTTACAATTGGCTATTACATTCCGACGGCAAAGTCGTCTTACTTTTGATAATTCTCACTCTCCCATAAAAAATATAGCTATATTATGGTGTATCGTAACCAATACTAGATTATTAAATGTTGTATATGTTAGAAAAAAAATGAAAGTAATAAAACACTTTTCAATAATTATTTCCATTAGTTTGGTTTATTCAATAGAAAAATTATACTGGATCAATTAGTTATTAGTCTGAATTTTATCAAATCAATTGAATATTTTGTTGTATTTTGTAATTACAGATTGTCTTTCTTTCTTTCTTTCTTTCTTTCTTTCTTTCTTTCTTTCTTTCTTTCTTTCTTTCTTTCTTTCTTTCTTTCTTTCTTTCTTTCTTTCTTTCTTTCTTTCTTTCTTTCTTAATCTTATCCTCTTTTACCCGTATTGGGTGTCGAGGTAATTACAGATTGTCATTAATTGTAAAAAGGTGATTTTCCGTAAGTAAAGAATTAATTAATAAATATAAATCACATGTAATCATTTTCATCGAATTAAACGTATATCGATTAAAAATTAAGAATACTAGATATTATCTCTAATATTTAATTAAAAAGAGATTTTATCAAAAGGCTTCCACATCCCATTATTTCTGTTAAGTCGCTTCCAATGCTCAAATCTTTGTATTCCAATATTTTTTTTGTTGAAGGGATCAGATGAAAATGTGACCCTGATGTTAATCGAGAAATTCCGCTATTCGTTTTTTTGTTAGTCCCAGCAGTCTCCCGATCAATTTGTCCTTCGGGATGTTGCGTATTGTCTGGCAGACCTATTTAATTTTTAAATGCGAATCTCCTACGTTTAAACTTGCTTGATAAGTAGAAATTTTATTTGTGGTATTTTATCGTTGAAAAATGTGATAATTTTTATTTATTTACAGACAACATATTTTGAAATATTATTGATAATTGGTGTACTGAATATTATGATCAGTGATATACAAGAAAAAAGACCTATTTTTTGAAGGTTTCTACTCATAACGAATCATAGAAAAGTAAACAATGATTATTTTTTTTTAATTAAAACATATTTAAATATATATATATAATCTAAAATCCCCATCTACCATAATGGTGGTGTAGGGGTACATATTTAAATACTAAATACAACACAAAATCTTAATATTAGTGTTATATAAATAAATTTAAAAGTATTTTATATAAATGCTAAACAATGTATAACAAAGTTGAATCCTCTGTTATTAACAATGTTCAAATTTATTTGTTTGCGACAACACATACTAATGTTCAATATGTGTAATACTACATTTCAATCATATTACAGATATACTCCCGTGTCTTAATATTTACAGGTTTATAATGATGCAATTTAAATGTTAGGTATATATAATGTATACATTTAATTAGGAAATTATGTATAATATATTTCTTTGGTTGTAATACAAATACTATTACAAATGCTAATTTAGATGAGATTAATTAACACTTAAACGTTTTTCATTTATATTTTCATTACCATTAATTGGATGATAAAAATGGTCATATTTGTAACATTGTGATATTAATTAGCTTATACATAAAAAGATCTTTATTTACACATATATATTATACATTTACGGTATATGTACATACACAACATTTTGATATTAATCCGTCTGGGTGATCGACTACAGGTTTTTCTACCCTAAAACACTTATATTAAATTATTGTATATATATACACCTTTATTCTGACTGTACATACAATACAAAACAATTTAACATAAATAATTACAATACAAGAAGGTGTTAGTTTGTCAGGGCTATCGATCGTCTTTCTGTCCTGTCATGAATTTATGATGGCGCGAAAGAAAAAATCTGTGCTAGCTAGCTGAACTGTCCTGATTATTCACACAAATTAATTGATGAATGGTTATGAGAGGATGTTTGTATTTATGAAGGAAATTAGGATAATGAGGAATACAGAATTTTGTAAGATGAGGATTATTGGCAATTTTTTGCTTAACGTTAATATACGCTGGGATATGTGTAGAATTAGAGTGTATTCATAAAGGTATTTGCTGGAAGGATTGTGGAGTGGGTTAAATTATTTTATTTATTTAACTAATTAAATATTTTCAAATAAATTAATATAAAATTTGTATTCTGCATATAATTCTATAATACATTTTTACTAAATTTGGTGGTAAAATTATGCCTTATTTTAATTTCATTGAATAAAAATTTAGATTGCAAGATTTTATTTAGTTTTTTGTTGTTGTTTGCAGGTGGTCGTGGTATAGGTAATAGATTCGAAGAACAAAGACTAACCTTAAGGATACATCGTGGAAGAGGTTCCTCCACGAAGCATTTTGGATCTCCTCACAGCAACGGTAGCAACAGCACCACAACAACAACAGGAAGTGCAACTCCAAGCCCGCGAGGTAAACACGACCGCGTCAAAATAAGTGTCAGTTACCCATCCAGTGATAACATTAGCACCCATTCAACCCCTCACCTCTTAGCGGTAACCCCAACATCCCCCACTCACCCCCAACCGACCTACGCGGTGCATTACAGTGTAAACGGCAAGGACACCACGACTAACCTCTGCAGAAGAGACAATCATTTACGGGTGAATCCCAGACTGACGTCCCACAGAAGGTGCTCGCGGAGGTCTTCGAGTTGTGACAGCAACGATAGGCTCCCGCAAAGATCACCGAGTCCTAGTATCTGCGAGGATGGATTGCACAAACCGAAAATGATTTCTAAGAGGATGGGCAAGAGGAATATAAAGGCTCAAGTGAAGAGGTTTAGGATGGAGACGAAAGCGGCGAAAACGTTGGGGA
Source organism: Philonthus spinipes (assembly GCA_963082785.1). Taxonomy (NCBI): domain Eukaryota; kingdom Metazoa; phylum Arthropoda; class Insecta; order Coleoptera; family Staphylinidae; genus Philonthus; species Philonthus spinipes. The sequence continues at coordinate 14,510,884 of OY720310.1, forward strand.
TTATAGTGGGGGGGTTTATATTCTGTTGGCTGCCTTTCTTCACCATGTACCTAGTGCGAGCTTTCTGCGAAGACTGCATTCATCCTCTAGTATTTTCAATTCTGTTCTGGCTGGGTTACTGCAATTCGGCGATCAACCCGTTGATTTACGCGTTGTTTTCAAAGGACTTTAGGTTCGCGTTCAAGAGGATTATATGCAGGTGCTTTTGTAAGAGCCGCGAGGCTCCTACTTCTAGGCGGGGTTCGGATGGATCTCAGCTGCAAGGCAGGCAGTTTCGCACGCCTAGCTACAGCATGCAGCCACATGGAAATAATTCGCTTGGAGATGATAGCGACCCTGGTGGTGATCCCAGTGATTCGAGGTGACGGAGGAAGAAGAGGAGGTCGCAAATGTACCTGGATAAAGATTCCGTCTTGAAGGTCGCCATGTGCCTGTATGGGTGACAAATGTCGGCGGCCGAGCGTAAATAGGTGATGATTCTTTTTGTACATATTTTAAAAAAGGAATTTAACTACAATTTCCATATAGTATTAAATACTGGAATGAATAAAAGCTACTCCTCCTTGAGAAATATATAAGGAAATAAATTACATACTATTTGTTATGTACAATATATGTAAATGATACACAAAAATACTCTTCCTGATGTATTAAATACGAGATAAATAAAAAATTACAAAGAACAATCTTATTGATGTATTAAGTATCAAGAACTAAATACTCTTAGATAAAAAAAAGTGTTTTTTATGTAACAACTGAATTAATCAGAAATTATTAAATACATAAAATATTTAATAAATATGTAAAATTATTGTATTTTATATACAAACAAAGAAAGAACAAAACGAATTATCTCTTACCTGCTGAAGGCCAGGGAATGATAATAATCCCTTATATCGGGTTTCACCAACATAATTAAAATAAATTACCACCACTTGGCTATAAAATTAATAATAGATATTTATTCATTGTTAACGCTTTTACTTCATTATAAATCCGTTCAATATTTCAGTAGATGTCTAACAATTACATTTTTATGGACGATTAATTATTATTAATCCATTAAAAACTTATTTATTATTCTATTAATTAATTTATTTTATACCAAAAATTAAATATAAATAAAATAAAATAGAAAATATTCTCACATTTGCAGTTATTTAAATTACAATAACATTAAACAAGGAAAATGCCTGGAAATGATCAATAAAATTCGATCGATCGCTTTTTTCCACTGTAAAAATTACGTAAACTGTAAGTTTTCGACAAACATCTATTGAAACATAAAACTTGTTAATTTCCTGGCCATTGAGCCGTGATCTGTTTGGATATTATTTCATGGATTTTCCAGGAATTAAATTCCAACAGACCACAGCCTAATAGCCCGGAAATCAACAATTCTAATCAAACTGATCGTGAAAGCTTACACAGTTTCATGTCTATTAAAACAACTACTTCCTGATATACCCCGCCGGTCATTGTATTACACAATTGATATTTATTTGTTCCATAACCAGCACTACTGTGCATTGCAACGGTTTCAGTTTAAAATATTTAATGAAAGGAAACCATAAATAATAATTACAAGGCTATCTATAGACACGAGTTTTGGGATTCATCCCTCATCAGAAGCTCGGCCCTGTAAGCTCTTACACCGCTGTACTGTATTGATGAGGGATGAATCCTGAAACACGTGTAACTGACAATAAGTTAAAGAAGCAATTAACAGCTTTTTAGTGAAGATTCTATTTCACTAAACATAACCCTATGTGCAATGGGACTAACATTGCTACCCCAGAAAACTCTGAAATTCTATCTGAAATTTTATGAATTTCAATAAAGTATAACAAAAATTAATTTAAATTGAATTCAAGAAAATGCTATTAAATAGTATTAAAACACGCTATATTACAACCCAGAATACACAGCCTAAAAAACTTAGAGATTTGAAGAAATCAACCCTCTGATGATCCAAAAGCTGAAAAAACAGGGTACTAGGTGGTAATATAGAATGTTTTTAATACTTTTTCGTTCAGATTTCGATATGGTTTGTTCTGAATTAACATTACGCTTACATGATAATGGTTTTCAAATTATATTATTGTACAGAACCCATTTTTCATCACCGGTGATTCATTTAAAGAAAGGATACAATTCACTGTGTTTGAAGTCAATACTACAAATATTGATTCTTTGTCCTAAATTAATTTCTTTTAATTCATTCCGCATTGAGATTCTTAACCAGTCGGAAACATCTTAAATAATTTTCAATTCTTAAGTTCGATTCATTTAACTTATCGGAAATCTCATGAACAGCTATATAATAATTATGTCAGAAATAATAATAATTGAATGAGTTTGAACCTGTGAATAACTATTATTGAAAGTATGTGAGATTATCGACGAGAATAATTAATAAATTATTTCCACATTTAGCTCTGTGACTTTTGACTTACGTGCATTTGTTTAAGGTACTTACGTAACGTAAGTCAAAAGTCACAGAGCTAAATGTGGAAATAATTTATTAATTATTTTCAAATCATTTATATTTAATATATTTAAATAACTGTGACCAAGTGAATAAATACTTTTTCTATTTATCGACAAGAAGTTGGCCATGGATTTCTGGTCATGGACTTTTTGTACCCGGCATCGCCCTCACTATATGAATTATAAACTTCCTCAATTTCCCATTAATAATCGCGCTGGTAACATACAGCATAAATTCAATAATATATAATTATTAATAAAAATAACAATTTTCATTGTTATATAACTTAACCGGCCTTTCAGAGTATATTAAAAAATTCATAACTGCCTGTTTCGATGCTAAATAACTACAGGATTGTAATTAATAATATTAAATAATTTATGATTTTTTTCAAATATATAAATATTTAAAAATGAGAAACCCAACCACAGATATATCGTATATTTAAAAAAATCATAAGTGATTGTTTTGGCCTGTGAAAATCCAAAATAACATAGTCGAAAAATGCATCATAATTCAAAATAGCCGAGTCCGGGAATATAAAAATGACCCCTCGTATCATAGCTGTAGTAGTTTTTATTAATTTTTCATACTGACAATGTAATCCACTTTATATGTTTTTACTTTATTATATTCTAGCAATTCATAAAAGTGTTTTTCAATTGCAGTTTTTTTATTTTTTATTTGTTTAATGTAATAATATTTTTTATTCCTTTCTTCACTTTTTTATTTCTATCACTATATGTACATTTCAAGCACAACGTGCTATTTTTCAATAGCTTTATGTAAAATTGACAAATAAATAAACATGTAAACAAAATTTAAAATACAAATGTGATGTGTTATTAAAAAATCAGATAAAGGTAATTTATTGAATTAAATCAATTAATTTTGATAAATTGTTATTTAACGGAGTTAAGTCATAATTCAAAAGTTTTGTATAATTTTTATACATCTCAATTGCTTCTAATATATTTAGTTTTGGAGAATTTGACATTTTTAAAATTTTTAGATTGCTTAAAGAAAATTTATCTCCAAATGTTATTATGTGGTTAGCAATTGCGGATTTTTCCCTGTAAAAAGAAAGAAAAAAGTGAAGAAAGGAATGAAAAATATTATTACATTATATCAAGAAACTTCACGTACTCACCAACAAATATCTTTTGTTTGTTTGTTGAAAGAAATTTTAAAATATGATTGAGGCAATTTATTCTTCTTCTGGCTCATCTACATGCTATAGTTTGAGCTTTCGGGTACACCCCTTCCGTGTGATTTCATGTTTATTTCTCAATATGCTGAAACTACATATTGCTTTACTTTCCTTACAGATCGAGAACATTTTTATGGATTTCTATATAGATTATTATGTATTGTTTAATATGATCGTGTAGTTATTTTGGATTTTTAAAAGTCCGAACAGTCACTTATGAATTTTTGAAAATATATAGAATCTGTGGCTGGGTGACAAGATTTTCAAATATTTATATTTTCAAAAAACCCTAAGAGCACTATAAACAAATTATTTTATATCATTAATAAAACACTGCTAATTACGTTTCTGTAGTTGCTTAAGATTTTTAGAGGTCCGAACAGTCACTTATGATATTTTTAACATATACGAAATTTGTAGCTGGATTTCTCATTTTTAAATATTTATATATTTGAAAAAATGAAAGGGCACTTAAAAAAATAATATGGTTAATTAGGCTCTGCTAATTACAATCTTGCAGTTATTTAATATTTTCATATGTCCAAACTGGCAGTTTATAATAGTTCGAACGGCTGGTTAAGTTATAAAACAATGAAAATTGTAAATTTTATTAATAATCATTTCTTATTGAATATATATAGTATGTCAGTAATGCTATTATGAATGTGCAATTGTGTGGTGGTGGCAGCGCCGAGTATTAAAAATCCGTGACTGGAAATAGGTGGCCAACATCTTGTAGGTTGTGAGATTAATGAAATATCACTCATTAACTAATGGATGATATTTCATATTTTTCTAAAATTAACATCTAATTAAACATAGGGTTATATTTAATGAATAAAATTCTCATTGTGTACACATTAATCATTTTTATCTATTACTTACATCAGCATTAATATGTGGGTTATATAGTACATCAAACAGATTGTTGATGACAATAATATCCTGATATATGTGAACCACCTATATTTTTTTACTTATAGTGGCAAATTATATTTGACATTCAGTTTAATTACTCCATAATTTAAACTTATATAAACAAAGTTTAAAGTATTATCATTAATTAAATAATACATTTATTATTTAACATAATTGATTTATGGATAATAGATGCGTCTAAAGAAGGTGAAATTGTGTTTTTTATATGATTATAATTGTGTTATTTTGTTAAACACGTATTAAGTATGACATTACAAAATGTATGACGATCTGTAAATGTCCAGTCTGAATGAAACATTATTACTGTTAATAATTAATCCTCGGTAAAAAATGTAATAGTTGTACCTGTAAGAAACGTGTAAGAATTTTTAAAAGTATAAGGAATTTTATTTATGAGTAAGTAAATAATAATCAATAACTTTAAAATAACTTACGTGGGTGAAACCCGATTTAATATCTCGCACACGAGGAAAATGTCTTGTGTATTAAAATATAAGGGAAAACAAATTAAATAAGCTCTCTTCTATAGAAAGTTGGCCAATTAACCATTAATCGATTATTCGAATTTTTAAATTGTGGGAACACGCTCAAAAAGTAATCAATAAAATTAATAAAGGAAACAGTTTTGAACTAATTAAATAATTAGTATGTTGGTTTAAGCTTAAAAATTTAGTTAATTGTTTTATTAACTGTTAAAACATCCTTGAAAAACTTACATACAAATTATAATCCAATAATTAAAAAATAAATAATTTAAATTTATAATGAGTCACGAAAACTAAAATCTATTATTATACAAATTGTGTTTAATCCAATATTATAAAAATATTTAAAATACTTTTAAATTTATTCATGCTATATTATATATTATTGGAGTATTATTGTTGCATTATTGGAGCTTCTCCGTTTATAACAATTTGAAAATTCGAATGACGCGGTTGATTCAGCAACAAAAGTGTGAAAAGACAGATGAAAACGTCATGCTATATTAAATACAGGGAGAGTAAAGATGTTGATCTCAGCCTTTGCGGATGCCGTGGAATACGTCCGCAAGTTTATATCTAGTCAGAAATATGGAGGTGAGGGGTTTTGCTCCCACGCCCTTTCCTTCGGGGTAGTTTAAAGCGACGATCAATCAAGGTGGGATTACCGAGAGCACACTTACCTGTCATCAAATCAGGCAAGCCTTTATCACCTAAATCCCGAAGTTAACCGCCTCAAACCACCCCTTCCTCCCCTCGCAAGTTTCCTTTTCGGAAATTGACGGCTTATAACAGTTTTTCATTTTTGTTAGCAAAGCCTGGTATTATTTATTATGATGAAATTTGTTTTAGAAATTTACGATTGGATAAAAAATCGAATATCGATAAATTGAAATTAGTATCCTCAAGCAAAATATTTAATATAGTAATAAAATAATGGAATTTAAACATTATTTCTTATTTCTACTTCGTTAAACATGTTTAAATATGATAATGAAAAACACTTCTAAACTTTGTTTTGTATAACATTTTGTTTTTACTTGCGTTCCTTCAATTAATTTAAAAACTATTTGTGATTAGAAAATAATAATAAATAAGATTATGAAAAACACTTCTAAACTTTGTTTTCTATAACACTTTATTTTTACTTGTAACTGCAGTTTCGACAAATTCAGCTTGCCATTATCAAACATAAAGTGAAATGAAGTTTGTCGTGTTTGATAATGGCAAGCTAAATGTTCCGAAACTGCAGTTACAAGTGGATAGAAAGTATTTAAATATTTAAATAAACTACTGAAGATGGAAACATAGTTTCCGAAATATATCTAGTGAAATAAAAAATAAGTAGGAGAAAGGACAAGTATTTTTATTTAAATAATTAAAGTCTCCACAACCAACAACCAACATAAAGAAGATTGAATAACAGTATTATACAAAACAAAGTTTAGAAGTGTTTTTTCATTATCTTATTTATTATTATTTGTTTAAGCATAAATAGTTTTTAAATTAATTAAAGGAAAATACTTGATTTGTCTACTAAGAAAATTAATAAACTGAAATTTATTTTTTTAACCAAATATTGTTTTCATTAATCGAACAACGTTGTATAACAAAGTACAATTATAAACAATTAATAAATTAATGTTACATTGTTAATTAAAATTGTTTTTAAAGTAAAAAAAAAAACACTAAAACTTTTTTAATTAAATAACTACGAATTAGAGAAAATTCAATGCACAGCATTGAGATATAATTTAAATTAATTAAATATAAGTGTAAAAGAAACAATCTATTCGTCTAAAAAACTTATTTTCCATTTATATTTAATTAATTTAAATTATAAAAGTTCATCAATTCAAAGACATAAATATAATTTAAAAGGTATATCAATTTAATTAATTAAACAGCTACATTTTAATCATCTTAAATTATTAAATAATGTCTAGAAGGTAAATTGGAATAAAACATTCGCGAAGTATTTCGTCCATAAATCAACATCAGTGCTCGAATAGAACCCAGGAAATCCACGAAAACCCTTCAGCTTCAGCAAAAAAAAAAACTATATAAAATAGGAACTGAAGCACATCACGTATTCTCCTCGTGCGATTCCTGGGAATTCACCGAAATTCCACCCTCGTTACACATGATATTTTTTTGCATTACCTCCTTTCACGACCCTGTTCTTTCAGCCACTCAAAAATCAATAAACGGGTTGTTTTGCTTTTTAACCACCCACGCGATTCAACGTGGTTAATTAAGTATTCTTAACGGTTTATTTACAATAAATTGGTATTTTATATATACACATCTTTATTCAGACGATACAGATAATAGAAAGCAAAACAACATAAATAATTACAATACAGAGGCCTTTCTGTCGTAAACTGCTGTTGTTTATATGAAAATAATAGCAGTTTAGGGCAGCTATTTAAAATTCCATGAATGAGTGAGGCTGTATCTTTAGAAAACTTTATTTTGAAATAAAATTAAACAAAACAAAAAAAAATCATTTAGTTATTACAAAGATACGTTGTAAATTTTGTATAAGCCATTACAGCAGCTGCTTGATGATGTTGTTTTTAATTGAAAGCATTTTAGTGGTGTTTGTTATATATAAAATTAATGAAACTAAAATCAAATAAATAAAAAAAAAACGAAATTCATGATAGGTCAGAAAGACCTCAGGTAGATGGCCCGTGACAGACTAATACCTTTATGCAAATGTATAATTGTAACATACAGCTGTATATAAATTTAATTTAATTGTCTGAATAAAAATGTTTGTGTATATAAATTCAACGAGGGTTCAAAATAATTAATTAATAAAAATTAAATAATTATTTCCGCCTTAGCTATTGTAACTTTGATTTACATGAAATAAGCATTTAGAAAAATGACATAAATAAATTGGAGCAACTACATCCATGGATATAATTGTTTTAACTGAGGTTTAAAATTAAAATTTCTTTTAATATTCTAAATCAAAAGTATGAATGCATTATTTGTTGTCTCACTCACTCGGTAAACCATGCTTTAAAATATATGTTTTTTAAAGAAATTAATGTTTTGTTTAACGATTTTTATCGTAAAACAAATCAATTTTTGTCTGCCTCGGTTGCGCGCAAGTTAAGCATCAGGCTAGTAAGCCAAGGGTCCCTGCTTCGATTCCAGGATTGGACTAGTCGTTGTAAGAATGAATGGTGTGATGTCCCTCAAATTGACATTTCACCATTATAAAGGTTACTGGGTGGAATGGTTATAATATGTCAGACCCATGTGTGAGTGGAAAAAGAAATCATTTTTTGAATTACATATTTTAAAAATATTGTTTAGATTTCCAAATTTAAATAATTTAAATAATAAATATGAATAAATTATTAAAAATCAACCAATAAAACACAGATTAAATTGAATTACTTTAAATTTTCGACTAGTTTCGGGTTATTAGCCCATTTTCAAGAGAATTTAAAATTTGTTTTATTAAAATTTCTATGAAAACTAGTCGAGAATTTAAAGTTATTTAATTTAATCTGTGTTTTATTAGTTGATTTTTAATAATTTATTCATATTTATTTCATACAATATGAACTACCATTGTCTAAATATTAAAACCATTAATTAATTTCAATAATTGTTCAGGCTTCTGTTTTGTTACATAGACTAATTGAACTATAACTGAAAACCTTCCTTTCATTTTATTTATTTTTATGGAAATCAGTATATATGTAAACGAAAGTAAACGAAAGCCTGTATTGTAAAATTTACAGTTCAATTTAGTATTGGCCATACATTTGAAAAGCTTCAGTTTATTTAAATATATTCTTTTTTTTCTGCAATAAAATAAATGTACAGTAAAATATAACATTACAGACAATAAGCTATTAATATTATATTTTGTGGGCTGTGGAAGGGAAAATCCAGTTACGAACGGAGTGTGGAACTGCCTCCAGTCAAAGGTTAGCTGGAAGCCTACCTTCTAAAACCCTTAACACTTTAGCGGCTTCGACTGATATAGTCATTAGCCGGTCTCAAGATATATATAATTCTATGACTTACTTCCACAGCCATATGATAAGAGAAAATTGAAGTTACTGCAACACAAAGTAAATCAAATGCTGCATGGGGAAGAAGGAGCATAGATGGAACGGGTCAATTACGGAAGTAGAAGAAGATATCTGATTCCTGTGCCCACTATTGAAAAAGTGCAACAAAAGAGCTAATCCTAATAGTTTGAGAAGAATGGTGTACTAATTTACGATGATTCAGAAAGAGTAGAAGTCCTAGCAGACCATTTTGAAGCTCAATTTACGAACTTCCATTCGTCGGACTTAAGTACCGAAGAGAAACTTCGCAATTCACTGTTAAAACATCAGCCATAAAATCCCCATCTATTGATTAGAGAAAGTAAGGAAAATAATATCCGATCTGCCACCTAAGAAAGTCCCGGGTCCAAACCGCATTCCGAATCAGGCGCTGAAGAAATTGAGCAAAAAGCGACTGCTAGACTCTGCAAATTGTTTAATGGAATGAGAAATTTTAGCGTGTTCTCTAAGATTTTGAAACAAGCTGAAATTATTACAATTCCGAAGACAGAAACCGCGACTCAGCCGGATAAGCAGATTCCAATAAATCTCCTCCTGAAACAAGCTGAAATTATTACAATTCCCAAGACAGAAACCGCAACTCAACCGGATAAGCATATGCCAATAAATATCCTCCCGACGATTAGCAAATTTGCAAAAAAGTTATGACTGGAGGAGGTGAAATACGTATTAGAAGAAAAAGGATGTCATTCCGCCAAATCAATTTGAATTAGGTGGCGGTTCAGCAAGGCCATAATTTAATTGTGTCGGCTAATAAATTTCTTAGACCGGACAAATCAGTAATTATTTTACTGTTGGATATCGAGAAAGCATATGACCGCGTGTGTAAAGACGCCCTGGTATACAAGTTAATTGCACTGAAGTTCCCCCTTTGGCTGACCAATCTTTTAGATAATTGGATGAGAGACAGCTCCTTTAGAATTAAAATTAACAATACACTTAATTCAAGATGATTTAATTGAAATTAAAACACTTGGTTTGTTTCACTTCAGGGAAGATGACCAATAGTCAGAACTAGTTGGAGAAAATATAAATAAGTGAAACAAACCAAGTGTTTTAATTTCAATTAAATCATCCTGAATTAATTCAAAAATGTTTCATCACGAGTTAAGTGAGAAATTAATTAAACATTAACAATACACATTCTACGTCGAGAGTAGCTGAGTAAGGCCTGCCACAAGGCTCTGTTATGACACTCAGTTTATGCAACATCTACGTATCTCACGTCATAATATTCAAATACAAGAAAGGAGTCAAACTCTTCCAATTCGCTGATGATGACCATCAACTTCGATAAATAGAAAGTGACATCAGCAGCTGTCTCTAAACTGTTAGATTATGCCGAAGTTAAGGATGAATACTACCAAAATACAAGCGGTTCTTCTGGGAAAAAGGAGGCTGCCAAGGAACTATGCGATTATAGAGAGGAAACCGGCTCTCGAAGAACGATTAAGCTGAGTCCCACGGCCAAATACGTGGGTATACACATTAACAGAAAGCTAACATTCAAAACTCATGCAAAAGTCCGATTAGCCCTTCCTAGAAAAAGAGCAAGTCAACTATTTCCGCTCTTTGCTAATAAGAATCTATCTTTTAGATTACAGTACTTAATGCTTACGTCAATTTTACCGCTGACAGCCACTTATGGCTAGGTGATCTACATCACAGGATCAAATAGCACTTCGGATATAGTGAGAACTAAGCAGAATGTATTAGCCATAAAGGCAATGGCGGACCACTAGTATATACGGAACGATAACATTCAAAAAGACCTGAATATCCCGGATCCGCTTCAAAATACCAGGGAGCGTCGCATGAAAATTATTCACCGCCTCTAAAATCACCGAAAAGGAAAAAAAAACAGGATAAAACCAGGGCTGTGTACAGACGTAGCAGTACCCTCTTCTGATTCCCAGTTGATACTGGCTAAGCACTTGATAACATTCTCAATTCTTTCTAGAAACGTTCTACTAACTCTTCTATGTGTGCTTTATAAGACAGAGCTTTATCGAGCCTTAGACCCAAAAACTAAACACAACACTTTCAACTACCTGTTTCTGTGTGTCCCGGTGTGAAAGTCCAGTGTCACGATGCGGTCGCCTGAGTCTACAAAAGTAGACACATGAGGTTTTCGCACTGTAAAATTTAAAACCTATCTTCGTCGTTGTTGACTTTATCGATAACGACCTGAAATTGGCGTGTAATGGCAGGGATGGTATCTCCGGCCATATATAATACCAGGTCATCGACGTATAGGGGATTTGACCGACAGCAATAGCGAATAGGGTGATACTTATGGTTGAACCTTGGGGTATACCGTTCTCCAACGCAAAATATGCGGATTTGGTTATCCCCATCTTTACTCGAAACGACCGATCATAAATTAAAGCCTTAATACAGAAGGTCAGACCGTTCCTCAGTTCCTATTCATGTATTTCTTGAAGAACTCCATATCTATCATATCGTATGCCTTTTCTAGATCTAAATGCACCTCAATGAGATGTTTCCTCTCCAAGAAGGCATCCTGGATGGAGTTCTTCAGATGGACCAGTTGATCGATCGTGCAATGGAATTTTCTGAACCCCGCCTGGTTTTTCACCAACACCATATTTTTTCTAGGAGCCATACCAGGCATTTATTTATCATTATCTCTAAAACTTTCCCCAAGCAGCTGGTTATAGATATTGACCGGTAACTTTTTGCGTTTATGGGGTTTTTACCAGGTTTGAGAAAAGGCAAAATAGTGGCTAACTTCCAATTTGAGGAATAAAGACCCCTGTCCCATGTCAGATTATATATTCAATAAAAATTATCTTATATTACGGGGAAATTGTCGGATCATCTGATACCGGATTCCATCCAGTCCAGGCGCTTCGGATGAACCAGTTGCCTCCTCCAATTCATTGTGCGAAAAATTAACTTTATATGCTAAGGATTCCATTGAGGAGAAATCCAGAGAGACCACCCATGAATGCAGCGTCATAATTAAAAAAAAATATTTTCCGTAATGTAATTTTTTACTGTAACTTTATTTTATTGCCAAAACAATCTTAAAATAATATTAACATTAAGTACAATAATCTATTAATATTGTACGTAATGTTATTTTTTTTATTGTAACTTTTATTTTAATGCAGGTACAAAAATATTATGTTAAAATAAAATCTCCCCTGTTTTCCTAATTCCCCTCAACATTTCCATATTTATGTGAAAATAGATCCAATGATGATAATTAAAATGTAATATTATCATCTTGATTGATCTGCGCTTTTAAGTAATTTAATTCAAACAAATAACGCTAATTAAAATTAACGCAATTGTATTTCACGGCATCCAGGGTTTAACGAGCGCTTTTAACTGTCAGCATCGCCGTGTTTAAGATTTAAGAAAAAAACCAATAAAACATAAAATGAATAAAAAAATGAAATTATTTATTGAGATTATATTTATTTTGAATTATTTGGAGAGGGAAAGATTAACGACTTATTCTTAAAACTATTAAGTCACGGTAGCGTGTATAACTAAATTAGCGGATTTATATACATAAAAGAACATATAAATTAAGCTTTAGGTATTTTACGATGTACACCAAATTAATAAGAAAACAAGCAATGACTGGTTTTTACTTTTATATTGATGGTAATTTTAAATTAATTAATTTTGATAAAAAGATATTAGACTTTTTTATTTATTTAGGCGTTTGCTATTCAGTCACGACCAATGTAAATATAACTTAGAAATAAGTTAGACTTGAATGACAACAGGATACCAAAAGGAATGGGTGATCAATTAGGATCACTTGGATTTAAACAACATAAAACCTCGAATAGATTTTTATGGTTTTATTTTATATTTTTAATGTAAAATCGAATTTTTACAAGAAACAGCCGTAACTACCAAATAACATACACAATGAAATTTTAAATTTAAGTTTTTAATCTTATAATGATATCATTGGGCATGCTATTCGATAATCAGTTGTTAAAAATTAATTTTACATATAAGATATAAAATGAAATCAAGTTATACTTATTCTTATTATTTTATTATCGTTTTTTGTATAATTATAAATGTTTAATTTATTCTACATTATTACATAAAAAAAGTTGCACTAAATGATATGTAAGAAAATTATTCAAGGAATTAAAACGAATAATTAAATGTATTCATGTGTAAATAAGTTTTACATGTATTTACTTTTACGGTGGTTAAACTTGTGTAATTTTGTTTGGGAGTAAATTATTATGCGTGGAGTTTTGCGGAGTTTCCAGAAAGTGGGGGATGGCTAAATTGATCTTAAATTGTGAAAGCGGAATTTAATCAAGCCTGTAAGAGGAGTTTCACTCCACTAATTCTTTCTTGTATTAGCTACTAATACTGAGAAGTATTTCGTTAAATGCAACAAATTTAGCGAATAATTTTATTTTGTTTATCGTTTAGGTATTGGAAAGATTTAAATGGTTTAAATAATTTTGTATTTAAATAAATAAAAATATAACACTCAGCAGATTCAGTATTTGGAGTTGTTATGATTATTTATAAAATAAAGAAAGTTAGATTATTTAATTATAATAATAGAAAAAAATATTTATTAATTTTGCCACAGTAATTTAAACGATATAGACTACTTAAAATATTTGGGAACGTCTAAAATCGAAAAAAAAAAAAAATAGAAACGAGTTAGAAAACACAGTGATAAATTTTCAAACATTTCCAAATATAGTAGGAAACGCACAAAGAGCAAAATATAATCATTATCAGTTTATTTACATTTTACGTTATTTTTTTAAATGATATATTGCTCTTATTTTAGACTCTAGTATAAAAAAAGGCATTCCATTGATCTTAAATTGTGAAAGCGGAAATTAATTAAACATGTGAGAGGAATTTCACTCGAGTAATTCTTTCTTATATTAGTTACTAATCCTAAGAAGTATTCCTTTAAACTTAAAAAAATAGAGAATCATTCAATTTTGATTATCGTTTGGTAAATAAAAAATTTAAAAGGTTTCAATTATTTTAAATTTAGATTTAAATAAATAATAAATTTAATACGGATTTCATATATATATTTATTTTTTCAATTATTTAATTTTTATAATAGAAAACACTATACAATCATCATGATGGTTGCACCGTAACTACGAGGACACTCATAATTATATCACCAAAAAAACATTTTCTACGTTTTTACCACAATTTTGGGAAACGTGGAAATTCATAATAATATCACGGAATAAACACTTACTATGTTTTTTCGCAATTGTGTCTAAAAAGTGTATCACAATTGTGAAAAAAAAAACATAGTAAGTGTTTATTCTATGATATAGTATTAATACAGTTTGTCACAATAATGACACTTTACATTTATTTTTATAATTGTAGATGTATGTTTTCACGATAATACAGAAATATGTAAATTATTACATGGTTTATATATTTCCAATCAATAGAAAATTTGTAGAAATCAGTAATCATAAGTTCCTAAGTATAGCTCTCATCTATACCTAATGATATTACGCAACATTAAGAAGTTTTGTATATTATTGATGTTTCCATTAATTTCAAAAAGAACAGTTGGCAATTTTTCAAAAAAGTAAGATTCCAAGAAAAATGAATCCCCTATCAAACTTCTCAAACAACTCCTATACATTTAACTCTTCCAAATAAACTTTCAATGATAAAAGTTAAGCCCTTACTCGGTACTTACATTCATACATGAACATTACACACGATGCTAAAATGACTTGAGGGCACACTCGCTCTAGCAGCGTGGTGTTTCAAAGATATATACACATCCGCATTTGCAATTTGCGAAACGAAAACGACTGCAATGCCGTAAAACACAAACAAGTCCCGTGTGCTCTCCGTTCGCGTAGCAAGTTAAGAGTCCCCATTCCGCCAATAATGCAAACTTTGAATTTCCATTTCTGGGAAATTATGTGCTCTACTTGTGCCCTCGGCTCAATTACGCTCCCTCGCAACCACTCTTTGTCACGTACAATATAAAAATATGAACGCGCTTTCACGAAACCAACGGATTTAATATGATTCAGTCGCGATTTAATATGCACACTTTCAAGAAGCGAAAAATAAAAGGGTAAGATTGTTGAAATTGACGTTTTTTTTTTAACGTACCTATGAGTAGCTGGGTCGTTTTATGAGCTGCACTTCCGAGAAGTAGGGGGACCGGTTATTACATGGAATAGGAAGAAAATAAAATTTTACAGCGTCATTCCCCCGTCAGTTTCATGTAATAGAAAACTGATCCGAACTACATAGTTCAACGTCGAAATTTGTACTTAACTACACCATCTTAACCGGTTTACTGTAGTATTCACAATCATATTTGCTTCTTGCTTTAGATAAGACTTTTAAATCGTTCTTTATGAGCGCTATCTGGATAAAGTGCTTTTTGAATCAAACATTTAATCTGTCGCAATAGTAATAACAGACAATAATAATGTTAAAAGAAATATGATTACAGTTAAATAAAATTTTATATATTTGTCAGTATTCATAAAATAAATCATTACAATACACTAATCTATTTCGTAATAAAACTGACATTTAATTTTAATATACAGAGAGTTTTATGTAACACCGAACATACTAGAATATACTCAATGTAAATTTCTAAAAATAATATAGTCAACCCAAACTACACCCTTTTCCGTCAAAAATGACTTACACTTGTCAGTTATCGCAAGCAAGTTATATTTACTGTTCTGGCTCTTAAAGCAGAAGTAGACGAAGAGTTGGACATCTTTACGTATCAATAATGTATACAAAGGAGGAAAAGATTTTTATGGTATGCATTGCGGTTAAGTATAATATTCATAATTATACATGTTGCACTTGACATAATAGTTGACATTAGAAATCGTAGCCAATCACATCGCACCCAATGCTTTGATGCGTTCCTGAACAAATCGAACATAAGAAAATTTACATTGAATACATTCTAGTATGTTCGGTGTTACATAAAACTCTCTGTATATATTTTTTAAAATATATAATAATTTCTTTTGTTATGTATTCTAACAAGGGTAAATCCTTTATTGGATCGAATGTGTGACTTGTCCTAGGTTTCGAATACTTCTCATACATAAATCATAAAGTGATATATATAAATATCATCGAGTGCCGATTTCATCCAAGCAAGAATTCAGATCTAAGCGTTTGACTTTAATTCAGTGCACTATAGAACTGGCGGAGATAGAAGGTCATTTAGTCATAACTCAATATTGGTGGCTCTTAACTTAGAATCTGCACAAGGAAATTGCTCCTGAATTTTATTCATGAGCTGGTCAATGGTTTCATGATTGTTCAAAACTTGTTGAAAGACTCCAATTTAACATTCCCGGCATTGTGAACAGTAGATCCAAGCCGCTATTCAGATTACCGTATCATTCTACCATTTATGGTAATTCTTCCCCCATTAATCGGCTTATGCTAATCCATTAGTCTCAAGAAATGATTTGGATTTATTTATAATTTCATACCGATGTTTTAAAACGTGTTAGCTTGTCTAACATCGAATAGTATATTTATGTTGTTTTATTTTAATTCATGATGTGTTTATTGTGAAGGCATACAAAATAAATGATTGATATTTATAATACTCTGTTGTTATTGCTAGAGGATATTTAAATATTTTGCGGGTTAGCCCGTATGTATGTATATGTTCATATTTATATTGTTAGATTATTTTATTATTTGTATATAAAAAGATATTCAATTACAAAATAAATAAATTTAATTTCGTATATGCAATTCTTATTGAATAGCCTGGACTGTAAAGTAAAAGTTGAGGTGAGTTTTACCGATTCCTCCAAAGCTTTCATCCCGTTGACTCATACTGTTCTGTTGTCTAAACTTTATTCTACTGTGTTATCGACATCGCTTTTAATAATAATCTCCAACATAAGTCCTGATTTTTTTTAATTTAACGGTTATAGATCTACTTCCTTTAATGAAACATCTAATATAATTAATAAGTTTAATATTTCTTGTTTGTTATCCGTTGATGATTTGAAAATCTACACATCTGTAGACACGTCACTTGATTTCTTAAATTTATAAAAGAAAATTAATTCTGTACTTAATTTGTAAGTATCGAACAAATTGGATTTCAACAGCAACAAATGTAAAGTCTTTTTTATCCCAACAAAAATTATCTTATGTTGCAGTTGTGTTTTTTGAATTACGTGAAGGTGATGAATATAAAGAAAGACACGTTGTATTTACAATTTTTTCACTTCACTTTATTTAGATTTACTAAATGTACATTTCAGATGCTAAGTAACAACCAGTAGTACAACTAAACATCAAACAGATTAGGCGGGAATAACTAAAAGGCAATCATTACAGGAATAACCAAAAAGCAATTAGAACCGTAACTTGTACGGGAGTAAGATTAACAAATCAAGTTAATTTGAGTAAGGGCGAAACGAAAATTTTGAGAATTAAAAAGGAATGTTTGAAAAAACAAGCCGATAAAATGAGCCAACACTCCTAATGACATTTTTCCTAATTTTAAAAATTATAAGTTACTTATTTTTACTCGTTGCAGAAGCTACTAATTTAGGATTTTTTGAAGGAAATAGAATCGCAACGTGGTTTTATATTAGGTAACTTAATTTCAGCAAAATGTATGTAATTTAACTCAGCTCAAATTTCGATTTCCATCACGACTTACTAAGTGACTTCAGCAAACCTATTTAAATAATGATTGACATGACTTTTTAAGGCAGGATTATTCCGGCTTCTATAAAAGAGTTTTAATTCAATCCAACATTACAAATCAAGTAAGCTGAATGATTTATGAAACCCAGCCTATTTCCATTGGATAGGAACTTTTCCCAGGTCATGGTAAATTACAAGATCCACCAAAGGAACCTGACAATTTTTGGTGTTCAATTACAAATTTATATATCGAGATATTTAAAGTGAACGATAGTATATTACATGCCATTTTATTTTTGGAAAATAATGTCTCTTAAATGAAGTCCTTCGCCGTGTACACACTGTTCCAGGCGGTCTTGCAAATTTTCATCACTCGTTTTAGCATATCTATAGGAACTGCACGAATTTCATTGTAAATCTTGAATTGTTTGCGGTCTATCTAAATACACCTTGCTCGGAATTGCACGAATTTCATTGTGAATGTTGTCTTGTATATCCTAAATCGTTTGCGGTCTACCTAAATACACCTTGCTCTTTAGATAACCCTACAGCCAATATTCACAAACGGTCAGGTTGGAAGACCGTGAAGACCACTGAACATTCCTATTTCGCGAAATTACTGCTGCCTGAAACTTTTTTGCAATCGAGCTATCGATACTCGTGATGTGCGAAACCATTCAGTATTCAAATCAATGTTTTTTTCGACGAAGCTTTCGTATCAAAATATTTTTAATATTTCCACATATCGTCACGATTTGACCATGATAGCATTTCCAAGACCATCTAAAAAAAATAAATACCGCTCTAAACCACTGTAACATTTTCTTCAGAAAATTTATTTTAGTCCAGACGACTATGGAGAAATTAATCGATGAAAGAATCGACTGCCCGGATATCCTAGCTCAAGTACCATTTAACGTGCCTGCAAAACACACGAGATTTGCCTCTACGTTTAGATTAACGACCTCCAACTCAAATGTCCTGCAACGTTCACCAGTGTATGTACTGTGCAAATACTCAGAAGAGTATTACGAAGACATTTTCATTTAATTGCTACATGCCGTCACTCAAAATATAACGTTGTCCTTTTTTATTCTTATTTAATTTGTGTTTATGTTTGTTTTTCTTTTGAAATCTCGTATTGTTCTGTAATTGGGTTTCCTGTTGAACAATAAAACTTATATTATTATTATTACAATTATGACATTTCGAACACGTATTCATTCTCAATGAAGAAACACATACCATTTCTCTTGGAAATTAAGAATGAATACATAGTGTTCGAAATGTCATCTGCACTAAAATAAATTTTGTGAAGAAAATTTTACGGTGGTTTTATTATATTCATTAATCTTCACGTAACTCACACTAGTATATATCAATTATACCGAATTGACTATGCAGACGTCCTTGATACAGCTACCTGCCATTTTTTGAACACCAATAACGACCATTGTTGTCTTATCAAAAGACAGAAAAAATGTAGAGAAGAATGAGCTGATCCAGATCTGCTCAATTGCCCAATCGCAGATATTTCTATACTAGATTTGCTCTATATTTACTCCTATTCCGAAAGATATTCTCATTTTGTTTGTTGTCCCAATCATATTGATTGTTTCCACTTTTGTTTCTTTTTACCTGAACCACTACGGACTTCCCTTATATTTCTTTTCATACAGTCAATATTAGTTTTGTTTACTAAAATCCAGCCTTTATAAAATCTCACCTTCAAACGATTTTGATCATATTGTTGTTGAATATTTCTACAGAACATACCACTTTTGAGTTATTTGAGTTGTATGAATATTTAAAAATATAACAAATAAAACTCTTCACGTAACTCACAACATGGGATTATATCAACGAATCAAAAATGCTGTATTTTTTTTTTCATTTTATTAGTACCATAAAAGTATGAAACCAGTACAAAATCTTTTGAGCCATTTGTCGGGAAAATATTGTTCAACACATATTGGACTAATTAATTTCTATTTCTGGTGACAATTTAAAATTATTAAATCGAACTTTTTAATTTACAACACCAACTTGACTTTTTAAAATGGCATGGGTTTTCAAAATTATGGTAATTAGACAGCTTATTCTTCTGTACAGTATAATTATTTTTATCAAAATATCTATTTCAGTATAAACAGATATTAATTAGTTCCAAATTTCAAATTCATGGGGCCTTGCCGTTTGCTTTTCTTTTTTAAAATTCGAAATATAATTGTATTTTGTATTTTTTGAAGGACAACAAAATATGCAAAAATCATTATTTGGTTAAATGACTGTAATTTTTGTTGAGTTTTTTTTAATAATTGAGTCACAGTATGCCCCCCCCCCCCCCAAATTCAATTTTCTATGTTGACTCTAGGGGGAGGTGGTGATGTCAAAATAAAACACGGCGCGCATGTCTGTCTTAAGCGGATCTATACTTATTGAACACGATATATATTTCGATATGAATGTGAAAATTTGCACTCGGCATTTACCTTTGAGATAATGTTCAACATTAATAAATAAATATTGCCTTATTGGTGCAGTCACATCATCGATTTCGAAAGGGCAGCCCACACCATAGTAGGTTTTCGACCCGTCCCTATATAGCAGTAACTAGTCCAGGTTCTTTTCAAATGTGCAATAAAAAGTATTTCTTAAATTGTTGAGATTATTTTCCTTCTTTGGAAAATAGGTAAGGTTCAGTCGATTCTTCGAAACCCAAGGAGGGAATTTTCTATGAATTCCTATCACTCTTTTTCTTATAGAAACGTATATATATATATATATATATATATTTATTTATTTATTTTAGATAGTCTTATATAACATCATTATATGTGCCTCACCACTTCTCAGTGTGATGTGAAGAAACGTATATATACTATAAGTAAAATAATACTGAATTATATTCTTCTTAAAACAACATACACTACATAAAATTCATCACAAGTCTCATAACAACTTTTCACAATATTCTAATTGTGTAATTCGGGTCTGTTTTAATTGCCTAGCAGCAGTTTGAACAAATAGATAAAATTAAATTAAATAAATTGACTTATTTACATATTTTTTTCGTAACTAGGAAACGTATCATGTCCTCCTTAAACTATAATATATTTTTTGTGCTTCATTTTATTGCACAAAACCGTACATCTCGTATCTATGTGAAATGAAATTAATCTAGAATCTTGCATTGAATGAAGTGTGCTGGCATGTGTTTTCATCAAGGCCAGCCGCGATAAATAAAAAGTTGTATCATCTCGTTAAAGTAAAATATTGCGAACACAAATAATGTTATACAAAAAAATATAGAGCAACGATTTTTTTACAAACACATTCATTCAGCAATAAATTAATCACTCGTGACGTGAACCATTTGTAATTAATCCATTACTTTTTTTGATCAATTAAACAAACGGCCACCCACGTCGACATGACGACTTATTATTACCCGCAATTGATAATAACAAGAGATGACTTCCTCCAAGCCATGTAATTAAAAGTAGATTAAGGGGTTAATTTTTCCATCCCCGAAGGGTCGTTATAAATCATACGGGAGTTGGAAAAGGGTGTGGGGTGGAAAAATGGTTCACTTTTCAGGTATTTCAATTCCGAATTAAGTCCGCACAAGAAATGTAAAAGGTTTAAATTTTAATTTCTCAATTAGATTGATTTTTAATTTTAATTTCTCGACTAGAACGATTCCTTTTAGATTCAGTGTAGTCGAAATCAAAAATTGTTTTTTTTACATATATTTGAAGTCTCATTTGTATACAAGGGCGTGCTCAAAGAAATTTTTCGATATATAAAGTATTTTACAAGTTATAGCCGTTTAAGTGAAACAATGATCGGGTATTTTTATAGAACAATATTGCGCGTTTTTCTCGATTTTTTTTTTGTTTCTGTGCATGGGGCGCTCTAGCGCTCAAACCAAATGACAGAGGAAATTGAATTTGTGGGGCCTTGCCGTTTGCTTTTCTTTTTCAAAATTCGAAATATAATTGTATTTTGTATTTTTTGAAGGAAAACAAAATATGCAAAAATCATTATTTGGTTAAATGACTGTCATTTTTGTTGAGTTTTTTTAATAATTGAGCCACAGTATGCCCCCCAAATTCAATTTTCTATGTTGACTGTTATTTTTTTATATTTTTGACACTCTGGGGGGAGGTGGTGATGTCAAAATGAAACACGGCGCGCATGTGTGTCGCTAGAGACTAGAGCCGCCATTTCTAATTTCTAAAAATTGAAAATTTTCAGACCATTTCAAAATATTTATTCGACTTCAAGTAAAAAATCGCAAAGTTTACTTATATTTCAAAAGTCAAGGGCAGAACCTCCACTTAAAAAATAATAATCTTTATTAACCAACAGGTAAAAAACCCAATTAAAGAGCAATAAGTGCACACATAATATAACATGCTATTTAATAAGGAAATACCGGTACAAAATTATTTAACAACATTATAATTGCATTTGTAGAATATCTCTCTACTTTTAACTATGACAATTAAGATAATTTAAACATAGCTTGTATAGAGCTATGTTCTCTGATGTCAGTTAATCTCTATTTATTTATGTTTTTAAGACGTATGCTCCTGTTATTATTAATAATTATTAGTATTATTTTAAACACAACAATTTGCTTGAAATATAAGCTAGATATTTTGTTTAGCTGGATTTGCAAATTTGTATAAATTATAAACTTCAAACTAAAACATGTAATTTAATTGAAAAATAAAAATTGTAATTTAAAAAAAAAACGCATACATTTTTTTTCCCAATTATTCAACTTTAAACGAAAGTGAAATAAATAGTAATATATTATATTTAATAAGTGATGATCATCAATAAAAAAGTAAAAACCAGTCATAAGTAAATTGCTACGCACAAACAACAAATTGTATAATACAACACAATTCCATTTTATTTTAAGGATAGCGAAAACAAACAAAAAAAGAGCTGATTATTTTTATATAATCCCCTAATAACCAACCTAAAACGAACATTAAAATATAAAATGTCCGCAACAATATAAGCTAGAGAAAACTTCTGCTAAGCATAAGCGAAATGAATTTCGTGAAAATCCAGGGTTACTTTCCACTACCCAAAAAATGAAGGCTGTGTAATTAGCCAAATAATGTTAGATAATTAAAGCTAAAACAATGTGTAAGTAACATCTTGTACATATTATTTGTGAATATTCGCTGTGTATACATAAAACAAATGAATGAGAGTGAGGCAAAATAACATTGTTTCAAAGTCGCGTGTTTGAGATATTTTTTTTTTGTTAATTTGATGTATACTATTGAAAAATATATATAAAAAATGTGCCTTTCTTGTAAATATTGTATTTTTTTTGTTGTAATTTCAAATCTATTTATAATTTATCATTATAGGAATATTTTGAAAACATTAATGTTGTAGTTTGTAATTATGAAAGATATTTAATAGTTGTGTATATACAGGGTGACTTATAAATAGTTGTATTCAATTCGCAAAGAACAATTTCCTATTCCTATTTTTATTTATATTTGAAAAACTTAAATCGTGATTTTATTCATTATATTTCAATCGCAATGTTAATAAATTACATAATTATTTAAAATATAGTTTTTATTGAAAAAATCTTATTCTCATAGATTTATATATATATATATATATATATATATATATATATTATATGTATATATATATATACAGGGTGAGTTTTTTTCGATGTTCTCTATGGGGATCTCGGAAACTATAAGAGATAGAAAAACGGTTAAATGGGGAAAGAAGTGTAGTTTTATAAGACGAATAAAATGACACTTTCAAATTATTTGAAAAAGTCAAGGGTAACTAGATATTTTGAAAAAAGTAAAATGTGTCAATTTTTTGAAATCAATATATCTCTATTATTATCATAGATAGAAAAAAACTGTAAAGGACAAAGTTGTAGAAAATTTTACACAGATTAATAACAAAAAATCAAAATTTTTTTTTCGCCCATATTTTGGGAGATATGACACAAAATTACCTTTTTTTTAAATGGAAACAATAGTTGGCTATGACTTTATTGAAAGGGCTATTTTTTTCCCTTTAGTCCGATATAACATATGCCATAGTTATTTTTTAAATAAAATAAGTTACAGTCGTTTTTAATTTTACCATCCACCAAAAAATAGTTAGCCATGAAAAAGACAAATGTAAAACAATTGCGGTTGTTTATAGCAACGAAATCAATATTTAATTTATTATCTTTCTTTAGATTTGTTAAAAGCAACATAAAGTAAAATAATTCCGAAATTATCAAAATAATAATAGAAGAAAAATTTAAATATTACATAAGATGCTCAAAAAGTCCACCATTATTATTATGGCATAAAGTACATCTTTTTAAAATCGAATTTGTGGCTTTTTTGACTTTTCTTCTGTCAATAGAATAAAATGTTTCAAGTACAGCTAGTCTAAGATCCTCCACGGATTGATATGATTGTTGATACACTTTGTTCTTCACATAACCCCACAGAAAAAAGTCTAAAACGGATAGGTCGGGTGATCTAGGTGGCCATAGGATTGGTCCATTTCTTCCCACCCATGAATTAGGAAAAGCATCATTTAAATAGTTTCGCACAGCCAACGTGCTATGAGGTGGAGCTCCGTCATGTTGAAACCACTTCAATCTTCCCCGTACTGATAAATTTAAATCATCGAGCATATCTTCAAATGTTTCTTGAAGAAAACGAAGGTAATCATTTCCATTCAATGTGTGAATTCTCGATCCGAACACACAACACCATACATTAAATCCAAATTTAATTTGTGGTCTACGTTGTGCAACTTCTCGTGGATTCTCCTGACTCCAAACATGTTCATTGTGCCGGTTAAAAATCCCACAATTAGTAAATCTGCGTTTCATCTGTCCAAATTATTTTTGTAGGGAACGTATTATCTCTTGGCACATGTTTTTGTACCACATACAGAAGACCATTCTCTTATTGGTATCACTGTCATGTAAATTTTGTGAAATTGATACCTTATATGGGTGATATTTATGTTTTTTCAAAACTCGTACTAGAGTCCGTTGAGATATGCTTGCTTCTGTTGCAATTTGTCTGGTCGATGTGGATGGATCTATCATCGCCAATGCTAATACGTTTATTTCCGCAATATCATTAATTTAGTTTTTTTTTTTTCAAGTTTCGGTAAATTCTTCTGAATGTTGGTAAAGATGGCTGCCGACGATCGATATATTGATTATAATATTATTCTGCAGCATCCGCAGCGTTTTTATTACATTGAATGTAACAAACAAGCATATCACGCTTTTCTTCGTTGGAAAAATTCATTATCACTTTAAAAAACTAACAACACCAAAAAAATACAAAACAAACTTATCGAAACAAACCAAATATGGAAATGAATTAATGTGTGTTTAGAATAAACAACTGCAATTGTTTTACTTTTGTCTTTTTCATGGCTAACTATTTTTTGATGGATGGTAAAATTAAAAACGACTGTAACTTACTTTATTTTAAAAATAACTATGGCATATGTTATATCGGATTAAAGGGAAAAAAATAGCCCTTTTAATAAAGTCATAGCCAACTATTGTTTCCATTTAAAAAAAGGTAAGTTTGTGTCATATCTCCCAAAATATGGGCGAAAAAATTTTTTTGATTTTTTGTTATTAATCTGTGTAAAATTTTCTACAACTTTGTCCTTTACAGTTTTTTTCTATCTATGATAATAATAGAGATATATTGATTTCAAAAAATTGACACATTTTACTTTTTTCAAAATATCTAGTTACCCTTGACTTTTTCAAATAATTTGAAAGTGTCATTTTATTCGTCTTATAAAACTACACTTCTTTCCCCATTTAACCGTTTTTCTATCTCTTATAGTTTCCGAGATCCCCATAGAGAACATCGAAAAAAACTCACCCTGTATATAACTTTATTTGACTATTCTTTTAATTTGATTCGAATTTACTCATTACTAATTGCAATATAAAATTAATGATTTTCAAATAGTCTTAATATCGAGCGTATAACAAAACGAAGTTGGCGTTGGAAGTCTCGAGTCATGTCTGTACTAAGATCACACACGTGAAATGCTGGTTGCGATCAACATGACAACCAGTGAGCGTGTGATTTCAGTTCAGAGATGACTAGATTTCCAATGCCAACTTCGTCGTTGATTTTGTTATACGCTCGATATAATTGCAAATAATTTTCTCACAAGTTTTACATTTTTGTATAAATAAACATATTTATAAATGTCGATCATTTAATTTGTTTGCGAATGAACTTAATATATTCGGTTTACAAATTTTCATGAAAAATAATTTTATGAGGCTATTAATGATCTCAACATTTTTAAACTAATTTTATTTACTTAATTATTTAAAGAAAATCGTTGCATATAAAATTTGTTTTGTATTGCAAAATATGATAAATATTCTTCTTTATGTTGGTTGTGGAGACTTTTATTTATTTATATGAAAATAGTTGTCCTTATTTAAATAACAAATAAGTAATAGAAAGGACAATCATTTTTATTTCAATAAATCTGTTTTGAGCAACTAATATATCACTGGTGAGTTATGTGAAGTTTGAGTTTAAAATAATTAAAACACACTTAAGGAATATATTTTCTAACTGAAATAACTTTATTTGTTTTATTTAAGACGAAGAAGATGAACACGTAGTCTTTGGAATGTAGAGTAAGTGATTAAATAAAACAGGTGAAGTGAGGGCTATAACTGTGTTTTAATTGTTTTGAGCAAAACTATCATTTTTTTAATATCATATCAAAGTTTTATATTATAAATTATCGCGTTAATTTTAAACATTAAACGTATATAACATTGTGAATAAAACTATGTTTTTTTGTAAAAACACTTATAATTTATATTTTTATTAGTAATTAAAAATTACCAATCGCCTCGAATTGAACTCAATTTTATTTTATAAATAATCCTTAAATTATTTCAAGTGATTTCTGATTCTAAATTACTAATATAAATAGGCTTCTGGAAACGTATATTGAAAAACATTGCTTTTATATCTGAAATGGTGTTGCTTTATGTATTCCTGAAAGTGATCCAACGTTACGGTCGTACGAAATCTGTCATTTAGATAGGAATTTAAATGTGAATTTGACAGTTGCGTACGACCGAAACGTGCCATAAATTTCAGGAATAAGACTCCTGGTAATTCACTATAACAAACGAAATATATTTGCTGTGTTTTGTTTCACTTTTTATTTATTTTATTGCGATTTCAGATTCGACAGTCTTTCTGTCACTGTCAAGTACCACTCTCAATAAAATGATAAAACCACGTTAAATATATTTCATTTATTGTATTTATAAATGATTTCAATTTAGTTTTATATTGCAATTAGTAATGAGTAAGTCCAAATCAAATTAAACGAATAATCGATTCTTTAATTTTCATTAAATTAATTTAATTACAATCATTTTTAGTCGACGCAGTTAAGTGGGAAACCCCTACCACTTACCGGCGTCGGTAAGCGACTATTAGTTGGTAGACTTTAGGTTTTGGACAGAGAGAAATACGACACATAGCTCATAAATAGATTTTCCCCTCCCACACTCGTTTTTAGAAAAGATTTTCATTTGAATTTTAATTCAAAAATAAAAAATGAATGTGCTTTTAGCAATAGTCTTAATTAGTTAATAAAACAAAACAAAAAAAAAAAACATTTAAAATGTATACGACACCAAAATTTAACATTTTAAGTTTAATGTAAATCTCTATGGCTACACTTAAATAAAACTGATTGTATACATTTTTCTCATTAAATTATTGATTATTTACATAGAGGAATTAAATTTACTCATTCCCATTATATTTCAACAAATGAATTTTAATTCGAGTTAAAGAGCATCTAGCTCCTTAAAATACAATTGATTAGCTTTTCTAAATATGATTGATTGTAACTAAATTATTTTAATAAAAAATAACGGATCCTTTAATTTGATTCGAATTTACTCATTACTAATTGAAATATTAAATTAATAATTTTCCATCGGAATTAATATAATTGCAAGTGATTTTGTCATTTGTTTTACATTTTCGTATAAATGAACATATTTATCAATGTCAATCACATAATTTAGTTGCGAATGAACTTAAAACATTTATTAATAGCGACAGACAAATATGTTATTTTGTTAAATGTTGATTGCTGTATGATGTGAGTGTACATTATTTATTTAATAAAAAAAGAAGCGCATACAAAAAGTAAATCTTTAAATATCTATATGTATAATGAATAAAGCGTAAATTATGTACAATATATAATTGTTAAAAAATATACAAACAAAGCTGTAATTTATGTACTTATGTCTGATAACTGAATGAATTAAATTATTACATGTCTAAATATAAACGAGTTTTATTATTTATGTTTTTTTTTTTTTAATATCTTCATTAATTATATGGTTTGGTATTGAAAACTTTAATTAGAAGCGATTAATGATTCATAACGATATTAAATTTTCATGCGGAGGAGAATACAGAATTATTTAATGTGGTTTAAATAAAAGCAAAAGTGTGAATAACTCCTGTTTTTCATAATAAATTAAAGACGACGCAAGCGCCACCTTTTGCCTAATTTCAAGTGGCATCGTCAACGATTCAGTCGCCTTCATCAAGGCATTGCACATGGAACACACTAGTCTGACGAGGTTCGAAAAACCGAAATGGCCATCACTAGTTAACCATACGCTAGATGAATGCTGGCTGAACGTTTCATTAAATGTGAACCCCTGTTTTGTTTTATTGAAATTATTTATTTTCGAACAGCGATGATTACGATCGACATTAAAATATTTGTCTTCGTTTTCAATTGCAATAATTGTGAAACTTGTTAAAATTATTATTAGTGTAGATAAAAATTGAGCAATTGTATTAATCGTGTATTAATAATTGGGCCATTTTATGTTGCTTATTTTAATAAATAATATGAAATTCGTATAAATTATTAAATAACGCACAGTTATTAAAATTAAAATAAATTTATTTCATAATAAATTTAGCAGTGATAAATAAAACGTAACAGTCGAGTTCAACATCTCCGATGTTATATTCCCACGGTAAGTATTTATTTCATATTTATTTTATTATATCCCCGTTAAAATTCCATTATATTTAGTACAGCTATCGAAAATGTCCACCTAGTAGACGAAATGTACATCTAACATTGGAAATAAATCAATTATGAAAAAGAATTACTAAGTATGTCAATTGATTTAATAACCTATATACAGGTTTCTCTAAATTAAGTGTTCACCATTGCTAATTTTGTTATTAGCGAGAGAAATGGTTAATTTTTTTTTCTCCTCGATTTGATTGCGTCACCAGCTTTGGCTATGGCAATTTATCTTCTAACGTTGCCAGCTCCGACATATGTTTGTGATTGATCTATCATTCTTCCTCCGTGTTCGATGGAAGATTGGTGATGCCAGGATTACTCCAGGGCGGCTTCGATGGCGGTTATCCCTTCTACAGGATGGTTCTTAAGCCTGTGTATCATCCCGGTTCATGTCCCTTCGGCCCTTTCTCAATGACCTTCTATTTTAACTCTTCTTGGATTTCATTATTGGATATGACATACGGGATTCCCTTTGCCTTTCTTGCTATTACAAACTGGTTGATGCGAAGTCTTCTCTTTGTGTTGATGGATGCTCTAACGGCCACAACCTATCAATATTCTTCAGTAGGTTCTAGGACTGTCTTCGTTATTGTATACCGGTTACTGTAGTAATTAATGATGTTGTGTAGCATCCTGATTTCTTTTTTTTGGCTCAGAATAGGCGGTCTTCTGATTACGTGCTGATTAAAACATAAATTGCGATCGATTGTAACCCCCAAATACGTTACAGAAAATTGATCTTGCTGTGGCGGTCTAACCTGATGTAACTCTTTTTCGGCGTTCTGTTTCCGAAAATCAGGGCTTCAGTCTTCTTTTTATCAATACTTATCTTCCAGGTTTTGCCATATGAAAGTATATTTTTATGGACTTTGCTATTTTTTCTTGGGTGGTTTCGATACCCTTGCTGGAAGTGAGAATAGCCGTATCGTCGGCAAACTAGACTATTGATGTCCCTTTCGGCATCTCTGTCTATGGTATATCCGCATAGATGTATTACCGGCGATTAATTTTTAACAAACATTTGACCCATCTGGGTATACAAGTAAGGTATCACAATATTTACACTGCAATAATTTAAAACAGACGCACTAAGCTGCCACCCTCTTCTACAGACTATTCACTTTTACGACAAACAAAAACGCGTAGATTCAACTCCAATTTCATGCGACATCTTCGACCATCTACTTCTACAAAGTAAACGACCGAGGATCGCTGTTTTGTCTACTATTTAACTGTGTTCACTTCAATTTGATTTTCCGCGCGTTCCTTATAAATACTGCTGGCACTATCCCTCTAATTCTACGCTTGAGGTAACCTTTTGTCTATTAAAGGAAAGCGAATTTGTCTCGTTTATGAGAACATGAAACGAAATTAATTTAATATCACCAGTTATTCATTCGCTAGATGAATGGTGTTTAAGCATTTTATTAAATAGCAATGGCCATTCATAGTAATCCATACGCTAGATGAATGGTGGCTAAACATTTCATTAAATGTGAGGTAACATTCAAATTCATATAATTATTGGGACAATGAAAAAATGCAATTTAATTTATCGTTTATGGCAAATCCCATTTTTTTTTTTTGGAAATTCCTCGAGAAAAGAGTGTTGCTAATCGCATATTGTAACACTTTCTACGCAGTTTTAAAGGCCCTCGTCTTCGCCATTATTTATAAAGCACTCCCCAGGAATGGCCCGGAATGTCCCGAGGGTATGTGATATTATGTAACATTCAACATCCAACACTGGGAACAAATATACATACATACACACACACACAAATACACAACTGCAGACGAGAAAACTTTTCGTCGAGTGCTCACCATAAATAAACAACAAATATATCTCCTACAACTTTTGTACTGCGAGACTGACTGACGGACGACAAATACTCGAGAATGATATTCTTACTATTTCAAGATTCAAAGTCCATATGAGAAGAGAGTATTCGCTAGATAAAATGCAGTTATGAAGGATATATACGAATTTAAATTAAATTTAAAGTATTGTTTTTTTTAATATTATTTTTTTTTTTTCAACAAAAAAACAAAGACCTCCGGCCTATAGCCATTTCTCTTAAGAATATATATTTGTTTTAAATTGTTTTATTATTTTATATTAAATTAAATATGTATGTATTTTTCGGAAATAATAATGTTTGTATTTTAAAATAAATTTAAAAAAAAAATACCACTTAAGGCTGAGATTTTACGCACAGTGTGTGTTTATTTTATTCCAAAGTTGATTTTTCAACCTAGCGGCAAATATCTGGACTACTAGATTCTGTTCCACAATAAAAAAATAAATTTGTTCTCATTGACGATTTAATAGGATTAATAAGTTTACAAATAAAATATTATGAATGTATTTAATATGGATATTCAAGAGAAAGACTTTCCAAATGCAGTTGAATGTGTTTAATATAGATTAGATGTATTTTTATAAATTAAATTACTTTTTTTTAAAATATTTTTTTCACTTTTTTTGTTTTTAAAAAATAAAATTATCTGATGTAGTTCATTAATAAGTAACCTTTCTTCCTGTATTTAATGTTTATTTTGTATATGACTGTATAACATTGTTAATCCCTTAAAACGGAAACGTATTTGGAATCGCAACCTTAACATTGCTTAGAGGGGAGTTAGGTGATTGATTGTCGATTATGTGTTCTACTGATTTTGATGTATAAATAAATAAAGAAACAATAAGAAGAATAGCACAGAAAAAATGTTTTAAACAAAGTGGCGTTACTTTTAATTGGTTCTTTTAAATTAAAGTCGTGACTAATGCAATTTAATTATACGATAATTTTCTAATTTAATCACATTTCATTTATTATTTTTTTACTATACATCGATTCTAAAATTGAGTAAAGCGACATTTTAGAAAGATTTTGAAATTCTAAACATATTTTAATTCTTTCGGTTTTCGCTAAATTTAAACGGGAAGCAGGAATTTGCAAAAAATGTATATCTAATCACGTCAACACCCGGTATTATGACACGCTATTATTGTCTAAACTACAGTCGAGAATGAACAAACCAAGTTAACGTAAAAAGTGTTTTTTTTTTATTAAAATTGAATTAAAATCTATAAAAAGTAGAAGCCTCAACTATCAATAAGTAAATATACAAAATCCTTTTTTTTTGCATATATTTGCCAGTTTTGCTATCGACCATAAGTCATTGCGTCTGTGTTAAATTATATTATTCTTAAAATGTTGAAAATGTACTTAAAATAAAACACTTAATGATTTTCAACTATTTTTTTGTGTATTTCACGACAATTTTCGTGAAATACACAAAAAATAGTTGAAAATTATTAATGGTTGAAAATGTATTTCTATAAACTTAATAATTGAGGAACCTGTATATTCTCTGTTTAAAAATGTGGATAGACTTATATTATTTAATATTTTTTCTACGTACATAATAAACGAATAAAAAAAGCAGGAAGGTATATAATTGTATATTGTATATGCGTAGGAAAGGAAAATGTTCCTTCATATTTTCTTCGCTTACGTATATACAAGCAAACATATAATTATTTCAGAATAAAATAATTGTTTTCGCATTTGCCACCGTCACATACACGTCAAGTGCACAACATTTTTACTCTAGATCCATACATTTATATCTACATACACAATCACACACGTACAATCTTTTTTTAATAATCCGACCTGGTTGACAGGTCGATATGGGAGTACGTCAATTGCAATGGATAGACCCCGACAGCCCCTGTGCTGATCATCGATAATTCAGGGGGATGATTGAATTGCGAAACCGATTTGCCACTCGTCACGAGTGCATTTCGAGTTTGCGGTCCTGGAATTGGCCGGGACGAAAGCGGAAAATCGTTTTAATTTCCTTTGTCGCCCGCAGAAAAATAAAGATAACGTGCGTGGATATTTCACGTTAATGGCCGGCGGGATTTGCGAGTGGGGAATTTGATTACGATGTCATTTCGGGGTTTTAGATTGTTTATGTGTTGTTTACCTGAATCGGTCGAATCGTGAATAATGTTTGTTTCGCTGCTTTTTAATGGATTTAAAAAATACGAGGAAAAAATAAAGATCTAAAATGCACAATATGCACAATAAATTAAGGATCTAAATATATTTCAAATAAAAACGAAAGCAATTTAAAGCAATCTTATATATTTAAGTTTCCTGACGCCAACACAATGGACTTCATTTATTATTATGAATAGAATTAATTGTTCATTTATACATACTGTGTAAATTGATTACTCTGTTAATTATTATCTTATGCTTATTCGTCACTTTATTGTAATATAAATTGTATTTTCAATTGTAATAATTTAGATACGTATTATAGCTAGAACGTGTAACGTCGTTGTTATAAAATAAATTCTTAAAAAAAAAACAAATCGTGCAACAGTAAAGTTAATTTATAAATATCGAGCGTATAACAAAAATCGACGAAGAAGTTGGTGTTGGAAGTCTCTAGTCATGTCTGTACTAAGATCACACGCGTGTAATGCTGGTTGCAGTTAAACAATGACAACTGACTTGTCAACATGACAACCAGTACTTTACGCGTGCGCGTGTGATTTTAGTTCAGAAATGACTTTAGATTTCCAATGCTAACTTCGTCGTCGATTTTTGTTATACGTTCGATACATTACCCAGTGTAACACTTAAAATGTAAACTAAATTTTGACTTTAGTATCTGGAAGGGAACACCCTAACCAACAAGCAATTATTTTATTTTTTTATATTTTTCTTCCAATTCCTTTGTTTAGGCATCATGAATTTTATTGATCGATGTTGCGGACAAAGCCTGCAGATAACGAAATATATGCTATCCTTAAATTTAACGTCATGTTTACGGTGATAGGGGAGTTGAAGCCTGAAGGACACTAACCTGTGAGTTTCCGATCCTCTAAGGGTACAACGAGCCTCACTTATTTCACGTATCCATAGGGTTATAAGGGTAGCCGGTGGCAGTAGCGGAATATATAGCGGAACCAAATGGTTCTTCTCAAACGCATAAATACAACCAAAAATAAAAAGTCATCTGACACTGACGTGGTTTTCTCCGTAATGGCATGTCCTCCTTGTTAGTGATTGAAGTATGGAGATAATAGAAAAAAATTGTTGAGACGATCTAAGGAAACATAGTGGTATTGGCCTCCAATTTTTAAACAACAAAATTAAGAACTTGCGAATATGCAGAATAGTCCAACTTTGTTTTTTGCGGCTATATCTCACCATATGATCATAAATGTAAGAAAATGCATTTGTTTTCAGACATTTTCTTTTTTAAATGGTGAACATCTTATAATAATAATAAAATAAAATAATGGATTTAACGTGTACATGCTGCAACACTCCTACTGAAAATCACATGTCAGTGCAATGTTGTATCTACAAAAAAAAATACAGAATTACATGCGTTGATATCTCGAAAACTGAAGCCAGGAAAATTAATTCCAAAAATGGCCTTACTTGGACATGTAAGTCTTGTATCCAGCTTGGTGATGATTTAAATGGCCTTAAAGCTGCAATTATCGTCTTACAAGAAGAAATAAAAATTGTAAAAACATCACACTCATCACCTTCGCCATCTAGTTCGGATGTTACCATTGAAACAGAAAAAAATATACAAGAAGTAGCTGAGAGAGATAGACGCAAATGTAATATTATTATTTATGGAGTATCTGAAACTCAAACTGCCTCAAGTAACGAACAAATCAAGAGTGATACTAATTCTGTAAGAACTATTTTGGCCACCCTAGACGTCGTTTACGATGATAATATAAAACCATTCAGATTGGGAAAGTTGGATCCAACAAAGAGCAGCAATAATCGCCCACTAAAAATAACGTTACCTAGTACATCCCATGTGTCTGCAGTGTTTCGCAATGCACATAAATTAAAAACAAAAGAGGAATTTAAGGGCATCGGAATGTCACGTGACCAAACCCCTTTACAATCCGCATTTTATCGCAGCGTGAAGTGCGAGCTGAACCAGAGGATCGCCTCTGGTGAAACAAATATTAAAATTAAGTTTAATCGCGGTATTCCAGCTATTGTTAAGGAACAGTCGAAAAAGTGAGTGCATCCGGAAGAATTCAGCATCTACCACTACAATTCTATTATCAAAACACACGTGGATTACGTACCAAAACGCATACATTCTATTCCAATTCCTGCTCATTTCAATATGATATCGTTTTCTTATATGAAACATGGCTCAATGACTCTATACATAATTCGGAATTATTTCATACAAACTACAAGGTTTTTCGTCAAGATAAAAGTTATACTTTCACAGGGAGAAGCACCGGCGGTGGTGTTCTTTTGGCTTTCTCTGATAATATTAATTTTGATGTAATTAATACTAACCATGTAAGCATTGTAGCGCCACTCATTGATATAATTTTATGCCTTTGTAAATTTGAGAATTATGTATTTTATGTCGCCGTAGTATATATTCCCCCAGATGTACCGAATGATATGCTTGATTCATTTCTTGAATCAATCGAACTATTAATCCTGGATAGGCCAATTCTACTAGCTGGAGATTTTAACATACCAACGGTTTGTGACGAAATAATTCTCCCACTTCTCATAAATCAATTTCTATCTGTAATTTTATGAACATACTAAAACTAAGACAATTTAATTTTACGCAAAATGTACACGGCAAATTGTTGGATCTTATATTAAGCAATCTTGATTATAATCTCAAAGTGGGGCATGATGCATATCCACTAGTTACTGAAGACGCATATCATCCTGCTCTGTCTGGTACTGTTGACATGAAAGCTGATCATAACAATAAATCATTTCCACAGAATAATCAAAACAAACGTTACAATTTCCGTAGAGCAAATTACTTTAAATTATATAACGAATTAAAAATGTCTTTCATTTCTGGTAACGACCTGGTTCCGTGCTTTCTTATTAAAGATTGCAAATATCTATTCGCTAAACCTTTAAGTAAGATTTTTAATTTAGCAATCTGTTCAAATAAATTTCCTACAATTTGGAAATGTGCAGTTATAACACCTGTCTTTAAAAAGGGCGATTCGTCTATACTAACAAATTATAGGCCCATTTCTATTTTGTCTAATTTTTCTAAAATATTTGAGCTAATAATTTATCATTATCTTTATAATCACGTTCATAAATACATTACACCGCACCAACATGGGTTTATGTCAGGTAGATCAACCTCAACCGTAATGACTGCCAGATTAGTCATTACGCAACACCTAAGTGTAATTCTAGATAACAGAGGCCAGAGTGATGTTATCTATACTGACTTCTCCCGTGCTTTCGACACTATCGATCATAATATTTTATTTCATAAACTTAGCCATTTTGGACTTACAGAAAACATTATCAATTTAATCAAATCTTATTTAGACGATAGACGGAACTATGTTTTTTATAACGGATTTAAATCACAAGACTTTATTTCAACTTCAGGTGTACCACAAGGCTCAAACTTAGGACCTCTACTTATTTTAATTTTTGTCAATGATTTGATTTCGTCTATATTATATCCCGTATTGGCATATGCTGATGACATAAAAATATGTAATTGCATTGAATCCAAAGATGACTCCACTTTGCTCCAGCAAAACTTAGATTTGATTTCCGAGTGGTGTAACATTAATAAATTAAAACTCAATATAAATAAATGCTGCGTTATGACATATTGCCGCAAAAGAGCTTCAAATATATATAACTACTTTATTGATGGTACTGCTATTTCGCGCAGCACATCGGTTAAGGATCTCGGCGTTACTTTTGATAGTCACCTAAAATTCACAAACCACATTAACACTGTCACTAAATCAGCGATAAAGGTACTGGGATTTTTAATGCGTACATCAAAATACTTTAATAATATTGCTCTAAGCAAGACGCTTTATTGTGCCCTAGTACGTAGTAAGTTGGAGTACGCATCACTCATATGGTATCCGTACTATACAAACAGCTCACTGGAAATCGAACAAGATCAGAGGCGTTTCCTAAAATTTTTGTCCTTTAAAATCGACCGCACATATCCTGAACGTAATATTGAGTACACAGAATTATTACTAAGGCACGATTTTGCGTCATTATCCTCGCGACGTGAAGACGCCAGTGGACTATTCATATTTAAATTATTACAAAATATCATAGACTGTCCTGATTTATTAAGCCAAATTAATTTTCTAATTCCTAGGTTATCGTCCAGACATTCTAACACCTTTCTGTTACCTATCGCTAAGACGAATATAATGAATAAAGCCCCTTTAACGCATATGTGCCGCAATGCTAACAAAATGTATGAAGACATATTCTTTGTGCATAATGTTTAATTTTGTTTGTTACTATTCATTTATACTTTGTTTTTTCTTTCTGTTTAAATTTATTATCTGATAGCTTGTATTTTCTTACATTATTTGTATGAAGACATATTTTTTTGCATAATGTTTAATTTTGTTTGCTAATATTAATTTATACTTTGTTCTCTTTTTTCTGTTTAAATTTAACTAACTTTGCTTGTACTCTTCTTATATTATGATTTTGATTGTATATTTTCCCTTGTTGGATTCTTCGTTGGAAAATAAAAATTATTATTATTATTATTATTATAATGTAAAAAATGCATTTATTTTCAGACATTTTCTTTTTTAAATGGTGAATATTATTATTTTTTTAATTATTTTACGTTTTTTTTTTTACGTATACACATACACTAAAATGAACGTTTAATCTTTTCACAAAATATGGAAACATTTTGAAACAATTCCTTAGAAACCAATAGATAATAATCATATTCTACTTATTGGAGTATTTATCCAGAATGAAATGCATGGGATTTTCGGTTATATGGAAAGTTCGTTAAATTAGAACAAATATGATAAATTTGGAGCCCTACAATAATCCAGAAAAAAAAATATATATTTTTTCTGTTTTCGAGATTTTGCTAATAAACCTTTTTTCTAATTTCGTTCTTATTTTTGTAGTCAAAAACAATTGGATCTAGGAATTTTCTTCTTTTACATTACACAGGCACTTATAATCAGGAATTTAGTAGTGTAATTACATATAAAACAACTTTCAAAATTTGTCCTGGAAACATAGCCAACTTTTGTTTTTCTCGTGGTCGAAAATTGGATTTTCATATTTTTGCAAAGATTTTTTTTTTAAATTCAACGGTATGTCACATTTACAATTTATTTGGCGTTTCATATGAAACATTGCAATCTTGTGTTTTTTTCTTTTAGTAGAGAGTGCATTGAAAACAATTTTAATATTAACGCGTTATTCAATTATTGATGTATCAATAAGATAAGATCATTATAAATAATACATAAAATAATGTTAAAAATGGCTTAAAGTTAAATTTTGTATATAGATAAGTTCGATTGAATCATTATATTCTGGTTTCAAGAAATTGAGGTTTAGTCATTTCCCAACATTAACAGGTTTATATGTATATAAATATGCATCAATGTTTATTAAAATATGAAAATGGTTGTATTAGTATAAAACTACATTACATAAAATATATGTTAAATAAAAAATAAATTTAACCTGAATATATTTTTCTTTAAATTTAAAATTTTATTAAAAACAATTCACATAATTAAATAATTACATCGATTTTAATTTTCTTAAAGCATAATTAATAAAATTACTCAGTCTTAGACGTTAATCTTCTTAACTTCAATATCCTCCTCCATTACGACCAACCTCTTTTTGCCGTTGAGAATGGCCGTGATCTCCTCCAGATCCTTCCCTTTCGTCTCGGGGACACAAAGGATCGAGAAAACAGTAGCCAGCACGCAGACCAGCCCGAAAACGGCAAAGGTCAGCGCCGAGCCGAAGGCGTCCAGGAAGTTCTGGAAGAGCTTCGTGACGCCGAACGCGAGGATCCAGTTGAAAGAGGCGGAAATTGACATGGCGGTTCCTTTCAGCCTCGGATTGAATAATTCACCGAGCATTATCCAGGGAATCGGCCCGAAGCCGATCGAGAACACTACGATGAAAATTGCGAGGGATGCGACCGGCACGAAGCTATATTGGGAGACGTCTCGCGCGGTTTTCAAATGGAAGTAAATTCCCAGGGAAATTAGGCACAGAGACATCACCGAGGAGGATAAGACCAGCAGGATGCGACGGCCCGCCCTGTCTACGAGGAGCGTGGAAGCGTAAGTGGCGACGACCTGGAAGGATAATAAAACAAAAAATAATTCAGAGGAGTTGGATTAAATCGATTTTTTTTTATTTGGGAGAAGGGTCGAGGGTGAGATGTGTTCAGCTAAGGCACTCAATTAAGCGGAAGGGGTTTATAGATTTTTATCCCTTTTAATTTATATTTGAAACTGCCACCTTTTTTGTTCGAGGAAAAGAGGGTTCGGAAAAATCAATTTGTTTAATTGTTCTCGTAAAATTTAAATTATCTGGACTGGAAATACAGCGAAGAAATCATTTTTATTCAATCGAAACATGTAATTCCAGATAAAATTTATTTTTATGCAATAATAATAATCTTTATTAACAGATATATACAGAAAGTATACAAAATAAGTAATAAACATTAACAAACTCAAATGTATAATTTATATCTGTTAATTGGCTATCGACCAGTGGTCTTTTAGCCTGGTTTTTCGTACTTATGTCCTACTCATGAAAGAAGTATGATGATATCTAACTGTCTTAGTCAGAAGTTATTGTCGGGTTATTTTTATGCAATTTTATCTGGAATTACATGTTTCGATTGAAGAAAATTACTTAAAAATAATAATAATTCATACAAGTTTCAGGCTTTTCAAATTCATGAACCATTTCACAAAACGTTACAAACGTTTATGGAATGTTATCTTTGATAAAGTATTTATTAATATCTGGAACAAATGTTATTCAAATTTTATTGACAAAAAATACAATAAATAGTAATACAACCGCTATGAATCATAATAAATAAAAGTTAAGGATAAAATAATTGCCCTTCGTCATCTAGAACATTAAAAAAACAACATTAATTAGCATTCATATTGAATTGGATAATATTGTAATTGCTAAATAATTAATAAATTAAAAATAAGATAATTTTGAAAATTTCTGATTTTATCTGGAAAAAAACTGATACAATTATTTCGATAAATTTGTTTTCGTTTATCTCCAACATCTATCAAATAAATTTACATTAGTTAAATCGATCGTTTACTTTTCTTTTCAATTGCCTTTTCAGAAAGGTAAATGGAACATTTCAATTATTGTAAAAAGGTAAAGAAAAGAAAAATAAAAAAAATTTGATGTGTCTATCAGTTTCACTTTTTCCGGGGAATTAGTAATTGAAAAATTTTTAATTGAAAATATGGATTTATTGTGTTTGTTATTTTTCTTACCATGGCTTGATACAATTTCCATACACCGTATATAATTTCTTTACCATTTTTCTTCATTGATGCGACATATTCAGTATTGTTTAAATGTGAAATCATTTTGACGTTTTATTTGTCATTAAAATAATTATTTAAATAATTAAAGGTTCCACAGCCAATATAAAAAAAGTTATAAACATGATTGTTTATTTCTAAGGGAATTTATCAGGTAAACGAAATTCTTCCGCTTATAAAATGAGAGAACTGAAGCTGCTATAATAAAAGTTTTATAACAAAAAATATTTATTTTTTAGGATCGCCAACTTTTATTTAAAACGTTTTTCTATCCGAATAATGAAAAATCATGAAGAGTAAAGTTGCACTTAATGAGTTTTTATGCCAACGAAAAGCTTCTTAGATCATTTCAGTGTTATAAAAAACTTAGATATACAGTTTGAGCTTAATCCTTTTAGCCGTTTATAGGCCATCGCGGCACTCACAGATATTTTTTTCAAAACTCGATGGAATGAACTACATGCGATTCGAAAATTTTTATGATCAAAACACTTTTCCTTTGACAGGGGTCTGGGGGAAGTAAACACTAATAATAAACAGAAAATCTTAATGCATTTAGTTATAACAAATTTAACCCTATCAACACTCTCGCCGATATTCAAATTAAAGCACTTTCCTCCCTACCCTTACATACATATACACGTACACGCACACATACACATATAAGTAATTAAGCAAATGAACGACCTATCCAAGACCCAATATCACACTTATTATTGCATTAGGGTTTCCTACGTCTAGATCTACATATACATTGGGAAACGGGGAGCTTATGAATATTGCAATTTACATGTTAGTAACTTCGTTAGCAACTCACGACGCTTATTTTCTATAAGTGTATATATCGCATCACCTCATCAATTAATTGTAATTGGCGACGGAAATAGATCCAACTACTACCTGATACATTAATTATATATGTTAATTAACGTCCGTCATTTATGCTAATTTCGTATTCCAGCCGACAGCGCGGCAGTGCGGGGGTGTGTTTCATTTGCGGTGGCGTTTCTGGGATATTTCCATTATTACACTTCCCGGATGTCCGGGAATGCTTAAATGTTTGCGCGCTTTAATTGTTTCATGTTTTAATAGGTGCAACATTTATTAGAAGGAAATTTGTTCAAGAGAATAAAATCAGAAATAATATATATATCCATTGAATACAATTTAGTAATTAAAACAGAATAAAATAATCTGTTCATAATTTTCTAAAAAAAGGGCAACAAATCTTTTCTGAGAAAAAGTAATACATTGTATATTATCTAACGTAATATAAAAAAATACGGCTTATGACCTTAGCAGTCGAAGCCGATTAAGTAAGAGGGGTTTTAGTGGGTACACTTCCAGTCAAGGCTTGACTGAAAGGTGTCCCACACTTCGTCCGTAACTGGACCCTTCACGGCCCAATATATATATATATATATATATAATAATATATTCTCAAAAAAGGGCTATCAGCCAAAGGTCTTTTTTAATATAATTTTAATATTTTTATTTTTTAATGAATGTGATGCGCATTGCATTAGCACAAGCACTCACACAATTGTTTACAAGAAATCGATTCTACCTCGATTGATTGCAATAAAAAAAATCGATGGATTATAATATCATCGCTTTCTGCCACAGCCACCTCATCGGCTGTTGCAGTTCCCTTTTTTTTAAATCAGGTGACAGAATGAGAATAAATGCAAATCAACCCATCTCTTGTCCATCAACTTGCTTTAAGATTCTGGAAAACGTTTTATATAGCCAGATGGTGGATTATACAGGGTGATTCAGTTTGATGGTTTTTCTTTTAAAAAACTATATATATTTGTTAACGGTAAGAAAATAATACAAGAATCTTTTTGCCTTCTGATTTTCTAATGACATCGAAATTAAATATAATATTATAATTTTTAGACTTTCACTTTAATGAATGTGATGTGCATTGCATTAGCACAAGCATTCGCAGTTATACTCACATTATAAAAAGAACACAACCACAAAACTCAATAAATATGAGAAGGATTATACTTTCAGTTAAAACTCACAACTGTGCTGATATTTATGGTATTTTTACGAATAAAAAAACATGTTTCCAAGAATTCGATTCTACCTTGATTAATTGTAATAAAAAAAATCGATTATAATATCATCTATTTCTGATGCGATGAGGCTGCTGTAGTTCCCGTTTTTTAAATCAGGTGACAGAATGAGAATAAATGAAAAACAACCCATCTCTTGTCTATCAACTTGCTTTAAGATTCTGGAAAATGTTTTATATTGTCAGATGGTGGATTATATAGGGTGATTCAGTTTGGTATTTTTTTTTCTTTTAAAAAACTATATATATTTCTAAACGGCAAGAAAATAATACAAGTAGATAATACGATGACAACTGTAAAGGTAGCGATTGTCAACATTTTTTTTTTAATGACTCCATATCTATTTTTTGTTCAATTCGGATAGGGGCACTTTCCTGCACCCGAATATCCATCTCAACTATACGCTTATCTAACAAAAAAAAAAAATGAACAAAATAAGAAAATATAAATAGAAAAGAGTATTCATTCACTTGGTCACAGTTATTTAAATAAATTAAATAAAAATGATTTGAAAATAATTAATAAACTATTTCCACATTTAGCTCTGTGACTTCCGAAACACCTGCCTGCAGATGGCCTTATTTTACGTAACGTTCCTTATTTTGTTTTTACATTAAATTTTTCTCGGATGAAAATTTGTTGCATTACGCAATATTTTAATGATATGCAACAGCGGGTGTACATTATGTAATTCAATGTCCGGCGTGGGTATTTGCCCGGGAAGTAGTTGTTTTAATGTGCATTTGTTTAAGGTACTTACGTAGCGTAAGTCAAAATTCACAGAGCTAAATGTGGAAATAATTTATTAATTATTTTCAAATCATTTTTATTTAATATATAAAAATAATAAAATTTCCAAATATGTTTATTTTATATATATAAAAACATAAGTGGCTACAAGAATTATAAAAAAATAAATAAACTGTTTCATTAATAATTCAAAATTCCATCAACTACTTCAAAACATAACTCTCCTCGGTGCAAGACTCCAAAACATCCCGATTGAATTTATGGCATTCAATGCGAATCCTATTTATCAGATTTTCAATATCATTTAACGGTGTCTAATAAACAGTTTCTTTTAAATATGGCCATAGAAAAAATAT
Source organism: Philonthus spinipes (assembly GCA_963082785.1). NCBI lineage: Eukaryota > Metazoa > Arthropoda > Insecta > Coleoptera > Staphylinidae > Philonthus > Philonthus spinipes. The sequence goes on from OY720310.1 coordinate 14,554,593, forward strand.
ATAAAGGAGTTAGATCTGGAGATCATGGACGCCACTTCATTTCATTTTTATTTCCGAACCATGAACCAGGAATCACTTGGTTCAAGTAATTTGTTACAATTCCGACATTATGTGGATGAGCTACATCCAAGATCATATGACGTACAAAATTCAAGGGAATATCTTAAAGACATTAATCCAGTTCATTCCTTAAAAGGTTCAAGTATCTTTCCTCCGTTAATTTTCCGTTACAAAATACAGGCCCTATAACATATTCATTGAAAATACCACATGACACATTGATACAGCAAATTGTTAAGAAAATAGAAAACTATTGTGCATTTGTTTAACGTACTTACGTAAGTAAATCAATAGTCACAGAGCTAAATGTGGAAATAATTTATTAATTATTTTCAAATCATTTTTATTTAATATAATTGTTAAGAAATTAGTTTCTCCGATCCAGTGTGAATTATTTATTTATTTATTTATTTGAACGTAATTTTTTTACAATTTTACAAACTTATAATAACGCTAGACAAATAATAATACAAAAATCACAAAAGAATGAAACAATATCGCATGCATGCTGAAATTATTTATAGAAACAAATATTCAAAATTGTTTATACAGCAAACAAAAAAATTAAAATAAAAGATTATGCATCAAATAAAGACGCTGCCAAAAAGCAGTGTTCGCGAAATACATATCGTGATAAATTAAAAATATCAATGTAATTAGGCAATGAATTGAATGTGCGCATTGCTCTAGATGTATTTTATTTATTTATTATTTATTTTCGAACCAATAATGGTAAATAGATAATTATGTCCATTCACTTTATTATTATAATGAAAACGGGATTTATCTGACCATAAGATATACGGCAACATTCCTATTTTCTGCATTATTGCTAACAATCAACAATTGTGATGCGAGGTTCGAAATCTCTTGCAAGTAATCCTTGATGCAAGTGTATTCTAAACAGCCGTTTTAAAATTAACTGAATAGATGCATATGAAATATTGCACTAACCTTGTATTTCTCGAATAGAAATATGAGGATTTACTACAACTCGAGCCAAAATATCCACTTTTTTATCGTCATTTGTGGATTTTTTTTCATTTAAAAACATTTAGATGCCTCAATTTCTTAAATGACCCACTTTCCAGAAGATTCTGGGGTAATTTGGCGAACATTTTTACCGATGGAACACACGTTTGTCTGAATAAAGTTCAGCATTCAAGCGTCTCGATGCTTTACAGTTTATACCACACTCCCCATAAGTTAAAATAATATCTATTTTTTCTTGATTCGAATATTCCTTTTTTGTTAACGCGCTAATTAATTATTTCAATAAATATACTTGTCCTTTCTCCTACTTATTTTTTTATTTCACTAGATATATTTCGGAAACTATCTTTCCATCTTCAGTAGTTGAAGTTTTTATAAATATGTTGTTATGCAACGCAATATTGGTAAAATTAAATTATTCAAAAATCATGAAAACTATAATAGTATAACGGAAAGAATAAACCTGTTATTGATTTGTGACATTTGTTTAAGCATTTGTTTCCAAATTCAATTACTACATATGATTTTATATTAAATAAAATGATATTGATCAAGTTCTTATATTCTAAATTATACAGTGTTCAACTTATGTGTAAAAGGAATTGCAAACTGATTTACCCCCCATGGTTCGATAGTGAAATTATTGAAGAATTTAGCTCTAAACAAAAACTAAGGAAAAAATTCTAAAAAAAAACATTTTTTATATAACGAACATTAATATGAAATAAATATGAATAAATTATTAAAAATTAACCAATAAAACACAGATTAGATTGAATAACTTTAAATTCTTGACTAGTTTCGGGTTATTAGCCCATTTTCAAGAAACTAGTCGAGAATTTAAAGTTATTCAATCTAATCTGTGTTTTATTGGTTGATTTTTAATAATTTATTCATATTTATTTTATACAATATGAACTACCAATGTCTAAATATTAAAACCATTAAGAACAATAATATGTATTGGAGCACAACGTTATTATGCTAGTGTATCACTGAACACAGGTTAAAGACAAGGATATGTTTAACGTACTTACGTAACGTAAGTCAAAACTCACAGAGCTAAATGTAAAAATGATTTATTAATTATTTTCAAATCATTTTAATTTAATAAAGACAAGGATGTTCATATGTTTATTTAAAACCTTCCATCTAAAGTTATCGGGTATCATGCTGTCCCATATAAATGGGGCTTATTTATATGGGACAGCACGATACCAGCTGCGCCATACCTTGAAATAAGCTAATTTTCGGTGCACGCAACGAAATTTTATTTATACAAACGCACGTATGCGCACGAAATAAAAAATAGCTTGTTTCAAGATGCATCTTGTATCAAACTGCTCCATTATAAATGCGAAATTAGAAATATTCAAGTGATGTAACAATGATTAATAAATAATCTATCTTTAGTGATGGTTTTACAACAAAAATAAATTAATTGTTTAAATTACAAAACAGTGCTTTGATATTTTTATGATGCAATATCAATATTCAGATTTTTGTGTCATATGTATATCATACACGCCGGACATTGAATTACATAATGTACACCAGCTGTTGTTAACGTACTTACGTAGTGTAAGTCTAAAGTCACAGAGCTAAATTTGGAAATAATTTAATAATTATTTTCAAATCTTCTTTATTTAATATATTGAAATAACTGAGACCAAGTGAGAGAATACTCTTTTCTATTTATTAAAATACGTTAATAATTTATTATTTTTTCTGCGCCGAGAGTTTTAATGAAATTTTGCAATAACGCAGAAATATGAAACAAACCTGAAATTTTCATTAAATTGATATTTTTAAAATTTAAACATTGCTAGTTCATATTATAATAATAAACATGAATATATTATTAAAAATCTACCAATAAAATAAATAACAACATAGATAATATACAAGGCAGTCAGAAAAGGTAAAGTTTAATTTCAAGCAGAAAATTTAAGTAAAAAAAAATGTACAGTTCTTCATTAACACTCACGAGGCCATTTATAAAATAAATATTTGACCAGAAATCAGTAATATTTTTGAAATATTTTGATTAAAATTAGTTCTATTAACATCCAGCTAAATATTGCAAATGTTTATTTAGTAATAAGTCGATTATTAATAGCAATAATTAAACATAAAATGTTAAAACAAATTCTAGTCAAATATTAAGGATTTTAGTGGCCTAATAAAGCTTATTGAATATATACAAAATATTTTTTTGTGTTTTATTTTTTCATTTAAGTTTTTATATAAAAACTTTTTTTTTCTATTTAAAGTTGATTAACAAACCACTTTAACTGAAAATTATCGCACCTTTTCTAGCCACCCTGTATAACTTTAAATTATCGAGAAGTTTTTGAATTCCCTTGAAAATAGGCTGATAATCTGAAATTAGTCGAGAATTTAAAGCCATTCAATTTAATCTGAATTTTATTCATTTTATTGGTAGATTTTTAATAATATATTCATTTATTAAATAAAAATGATTTGAAAATAATTAATAAATCATTTTCACATTTAGCTGTGTGACCCCTGACTTACGTTACGTAAGTACGTTAAACAAATGCACATTAAAACAACTACTTCCCGGGCAAATACCCACGCCGGACATTGAATTACATAATGTACACCTGCTGTTGCACATCAATAAAATATTGCATAATGCAACAAATTTTGATCCGAGAAAAATTCTTCTAATGCGAAAACAACAAAAGGAACGTTACTTAATTTAAGGCCATCTGCAGACACGTGTTTCGGGATCTATCCCTCGTCAGTACAGCTATGCCTTACATAATTTAAAGATGTTAAAATAAATTAATTAAATTAATAATACTCTTTTCTATTAATATATTCATTTTTATTATTACTCAAATTTTAATTTTGGAAAAGCCATACATTTTTAAATTATATATACAAATATATTTATTCAAGGGACTTTTACATTATATTAAGTACAGTATTGTATACCATAATACGGTATATAATTTGAGGTTGTCCTTTCATAGGCTATCAACCCGAGGTCTTTCTGCCATTGTTTAACTCTGAAGATGAGTTTTGATTAAAGAATTTTTAAATTATGTATTACTACTTTGCTTAATGAGGTCTGCTGTAAAGTCCCAGTTTGCTTAAGACAATTTATTTTACATCAAATTATTTTATCATCGCACAATATTTTAATTTCATATGTTATTAAAATATTGTGTTTCACAAGCATTGTACCTGGCTTGAGATTATCATGATTGTAACATCATTAATCTATTTTCAAAGTGGCTAGTATGCTCTGAATTCATTGCAATGAATGTGATTTAGCACACAGAAAAGAAACCGCACTACTGTTTTAACGTCAAAGTATCGAAGCCAAATGTTCAGGGAATTGGACAAGCCGAATGTTAACCAGATGCACTATGATGGAAGCACTATTGTGGAACAGGATGTGATCACGTTTCAGCAGGTGATTAATTAACATATATTTTGAAACAAAGATGATTCACACATTTGCAGTTATTTAAATTACAATGAAATTAAACAAGGAACATTTCCGGCAATGATCAATAAAATTCGATCAAATCTCGAAACACGTGTCTACAGATAGCCTTGTAACTATTATTTGTTGTTTCATTTCATTAAATAATTTCGACTAAAACCGTTGCAATTCGCAGTAGTATTGCTATGCAACAACAAATATCTATTGTGTAATCTAATGTCCGGCGGGGTAAATGCTCGGGAAGTAGTTGTTTCAATGATGTTTATGAAACTTACAATGTAAGTAATATTTTTGCAGTTGGAAAGAGAGATTGATCGAATTTTATTGATAATTGCCAGCATTTTTCCTTGTTTATTTTCATTGTAACATATATTTTATTCACATATATTTTAGTATAACATAATTTTTATTCATTTATTTTTTTGGATTGACCTAAATCTTTTAACAAAGCTCTGTGATATAAAAAGAACGTTCAAATTATTTTTTTAAAGTATGATTGTATAATTTTATTTACTATTGACTTTAAATGTTAAAATTGTATAACATTTAAAGTCAATTGTAAAGTCAATAGTAAATAAAATTATACAATCATACATTAAAAAAAAATATTTGAACGTTCTTTTTATATTACAAAGCTTTTTTTTTAATTATTGTTTTTATACTTATGCATTTTTCTGTAAATAAATATATTGTATTCTCTTACTAATAGATTGAATTTAGATTACTTCAATGTTAATTCGCGTTTAGTTATGGTGCAATTATTTTTCACAATAAAACACTTATTACTTTGTCAAAACTCCAGTCACATAAAAATAAGCAAGTGTTATACAAACAAAGTAATAAGTGTTTTGTTATGAAATTAATATGTATAACGAAATAGATGCCTACGCAATACAGAAGCAATTATTTTTGTTGTGAGTCATTTTATACATATTTATTTTATACTTACTATAATTTGTTGTTTTGTTTTCTTTTAAATGGCTTACTATTAATGAAGATATTATTTTATAATGTATGTTATTAACAATACACAATATAATTCTAATTTAAATCGCCATTGAATGCATTGAATCCTTCGTTAATTTAAAGCCCGAGTTAATATCAATTAAAACCGCTCAAAAGCTCCCATTAAATTTTATCGCACGTCCAAAACCCCGATTCTCCCTTTGATAAATCCCCAATAGCAGATAATGTTTACGTTCACCCTTCCGCGTATAAATTACAAATCTGCCATTAATAAATTTGCCGAATCACACACGATTGCTGTGCTTTGCACGTAGCGTTTATGGACATCAAACGATTAGACTGCATACATTTCCGCGATCGACGAGTTCATTAGTTGATTGCGTAATACTTTATTAAGGAAAAAAAAAAGAGAACGACGCCCCTCGTATTTCATTTTTAATTCAGTACAAACCCGACCGCAATTTTCAGTTCAATTCAAAACCGTGTTTATGAAGCTTGGTTTATGAATAGGCATGGATTGGATGGTAATCAAAGGGAAATTGAGAAGGAGAGTACGTGCACACATTTTGATGACTATGTTATTTAATTACACTTTTTTTTGGTAAATGAAAAATTTGCAATTTTCAGAAAATAAAATATTTGAATTAATTTTAACTAATACGGCAGGCGAATTTAATAATTTATTCAGAGTTATTTTTTCTTTTTCAAAAATATATAGTCTAGGCGAAAAAAATCATAAGATGTCAAATATGACTTACAGTATCACTTCCATAAATTCAATTATTTAGAAATCAATTATTAAAAAAATATTTTAACATACAACCCAAAAATATTTCGCGTTGTCATGTTCCAGTCGACTTTCGAAAACATCATATACTTTTACCATTTTACATTTCTAACTAAGACATTTTCTTCTTTGGTATTTACTCATTAGAATTACATTTAAGCTTATGTATAAATTCAATTTTAAAATCAAAAACATTGCTTTTTGCTTTTTGCATTACTAAAATTAGATTCGATTGATTTAATAAAATATTCAACCACCATTCATCTAGCAGATGGATAACTGGCGATAACAAGAATTCTTGGTTGTCTACCTTGTAGACTCGAATCGTTGTCGATGCCACAACTAGAAATTAAACAAATTATTAGAAATTAGTCAAAAAGATGGCGCTTGCATTGTCTTAGATTTATTATGGATTAAATTGTATTGACTCGTCCGGAGGCAATATCTCTACATAAGTGAGGGAATCTCTGGTATGGTATACAAAGGAATGGAATGGCGAGTTCGGGAGTGAGTGGACCAACGACTAAAATCCACATGGCTCCGATATCTGGCTTCTCCATTTTCCAAACAGAAATCGTGGCAATTCTACTATGTTCGAATATTAGCACAGCTAGTGACTGCAAAGATGAACTTATGGCCCTTCAGAATCAGACAAATAATTCGAGCCTACTTCTGGAATGCCATAACTTCCTCATACAACCAGCAAAAGACAACAGATTAAGCCTAATATGTGTGCCAGGGCATGGGACAATAGAGGACAATGAGATATCAGATGTCCTTGAGAAAAAAAGGGCTGAGGTAGTTTCAATAGGTTCTAAACCCATCTGTCTCTTTGCCATACAATTCGTAAAGGCAAAAATTAGGGACATAGAGGGTATGGAGAAACAACGCTAGTGGGAGGAGCATGGAGGAGCTGAGATGCCTCAATTTAAAATTAAGACAAAATGGAATTATCAAAACTAAGAAGTAATTGATGAATGAATGATGATTGATGTATTTGTTGTTTACAGCATCTTCTCTTCATTCCAAAAAATAATCAACACCCTGTTGATAAAAATCGCTACCAACGTTTCCAACAAATCCATCAATTCAAATTTGAAAATCGATTCGAGCGCTAGTTTTCAAAGTTTGGATTTATGCTAATTTATTCTAAAATAATTTAATTTGCTAAAATAAAAGACGCGTATTTTAAACACTAATAAAAAATGAAAGCAATTACTCTTCCCGCTGTTAAATTTTGAAAAATTGTATTGCGTCAAATTTTCTAGTTAACATATTTCATTCGCGGTTTAATATTTTCACACGGTATAGGTGAGCCTTTATAAATTATGATTAATGCCCCGCCGTCAGGTGAAAACTGTGCAAGAGGGCTGAAAATTTAATAATGACAAAAGAATTTCGCCGCTGAAAGTAATTTCCATTTAACGTGGGCCCATAAACACCAGTTACATTAAACATTTATTGTGCCTACAAGGCTTCATACAATTTTTATTGCGAGCACACGCTTTAAACGCCCCACCCTTCTTACACCAAGCCGAGTCAGATACAATTTTATGTTCGCTTTTTTAGTGCAATTGAAACGTGTAATTCAGGGGAGGTTTATGAAATTCGTTTGGATGGATCATTTAGTTGCATTTTATTAGTCTCGGAATTTTAAATTGAGGAATTACAATACATTTTAACTAAAAAAGCAACAACAACAACAAAAAAAAAAAAAAAACAGGAATTATTCCAATAATAAATCACGTAATTTCTTTTAAAAATAAAAATGAATAAATTATTAAAAACAACCAATAAAACACAGATTAGATTAGATTGAATAACTTTAAATTCTCGACTAGTTTCGGGTTATCAGCCCATTTTCAAGAGATAAACCGAAACTAGTCGAGAATTTAAAGTTATTCAATCTAATCTGTGTTTAATTGGTTGATTTTTAATAATTTATTCATATTTATTTCATACAATATGAACTACCAATGTCTAAATATTAAAACCATTAATTCTTTTAAAAATCTGAAGTACTTGAACTTTTTAATTTATTCAGAGCTATTTCTTCTCTCTGGAAAATATATGGTTTGGCAAAAAAAATTGGCAAGGTGCCATAAGTGAAGATCTGTCTGACTAACTTACTTTAATCTGTTGTTTGTATTTTACATTTTTTATTGTATTTATATTTGAATTGTATTTGTATTCATATTTTATTTTAGATTTAAGACATGTTTATATCTACTTAAATGGACATCCGTTAAATAAATAAATAAATAAATAAATAAATACTATTTCTGTAAATTCAATGGTTTGCAAATTAACTATTAATCAAAATATTTTAATAAATAAATGCTTATTAACGGTAACGCCATTTGCATAATAAAAAAATAATGTATAAATAAATAAAAAAATTATTATAATAATAACAGTAAGTACAAGATTCAATTATACATAATTAATATAAATTAATATTGACTTGGTCGCAGTTATTTAAATAAATTAAATAAAAATGATTTGAAATGTCTTCTTCCATAGCCTTGTCTAGTCTCACATATAGGTAAAATTCAATAAAAAAATAATTTTTGAAGGACGATATCTCCGTAACCGTGCATTTTGGTATAGAAGTAAATTTGGTTAAATCGCATTATTTTGGTACCAGGAATATGTGTTAAAATTTTGTACAGACATTTCAGGGACACCTTGTATATATACATTTACGAAACCTTATAAACATGGGCGAACCAACAGTTTTACAAACCAAAAAATACAAACAAGTTTAGCGCATGGTTTTAAAGAAATCTAAAATTGGAAGCTAAATAGAATTTTTAATAGAGGTCTACAGTAACGCGTCAAAATATATTGCCTCGTCCCTAATGAAAAGAAAAGTTTTGGCCCTACTACATGCTGGTTAATATCAACAGTGAAATTAATCAGAATGTCATTTCGCTAAAATTCCAAATATAAACCTGCCCTCTATAATAAGACAGATCACTATGAGAAGATTAGAAACAGCTTGTATTTATTTGGTGACATTGATATAAATTGACAAAAGTTAGATTAACACCACAATTGGAACATTGAGAGTAAATAATTTGTTGATTAAAAGAGGAACCAAAATTCTTTCAAACACTTTGAAAATCGTCTTGAGCATGAGAACAAATTAAAATAGTTGTATAAATAGAACACGGAGCTAAATGTGGAAATAATTTATTAATTAGTTTCAAATCATTTTTATTTAATATAAAATAGTTATTTTCAAATCCTTACACTCTTTCATGTGCCGGATAGTTTAAATGGTTAAATATTTCTTTATTAAATGATATTAACGTTTATGCTATAAACTATACTACATGTAGTGTTGGATTATTTGTGGGTTTCTTTAATTCTTTACTTCACATAACATATTTATTGGTTTGTGAGTTTATTGAATTGCCTACGTTATATATGTGTTTAAACATAGACGTAGAATATACTAGACGAGTAATGACGTGGTGGGGATAGGGAATGTTTGTAGTCCGATATATCGCGTCTGTAAACGTAAACATAAACACAAGTGGAACCTCACAGCTGTTCAATTTCCCGCTTAAATTCAAATGTAGGAAAATGCCAAACAATTACTTATCATTGTTTATGATGGTCGGAATTGTTTAGCATCGTCAAATCATGGAAATATCTGAAAATTCACGGTATTAATATCTTAATTAACTAAAAAATATGCAGACTCATTATTACTTGTTATGTTATTATTACATAAACAGCCCCGATGGTAATTCGAAATTGTAAATAAATATAATTTTATATTTTTACATCAGAATAATTACCGTAAGACACATAGAAAATCGTAAATGAATTGTTTTCAATGACTTCAATAATGAGTTCGAAGAATTCATGAAATACACAATGATAATATAACAATAATCACAAATCAGACAATAAACACAAGCAGAAATGAGCAAATAAAACACAAACAATCAAAATCTAGTCAAAAAACACCAATACGTGCTAGTAATTCAATAAAGCACTAACGAGTTAGTGTATTGGGTTAGGCGTCAAAATCAGCTGTGAAGTTACTTTGTGTTTACAAATTATGTATTCCCCTTACGTCTTTCCCCTGTATGTTGGATCACAACAAACGGTGTGTATGCTTCCTCTAGTAATTCTAACTCTATGTGTTTAAAGATATTAAAGAATGTTAATTCAGGATGATTTAATTGAAATTAAAACACTTGGTTTGTTTCACTTATTTAAGTGTTTTAATTTCAATTAAATCATCCTGAATTAATTCAAAAATGTTTCACCACGGGTTAAGTGAGAAATTAATTAAACATATTAAAGAATGTTTATAGTATTTGCGTTATATTCAAATTAATTTTCATTTAGGAATCAAAATTTTTATTTTTAGTATTTGACTACTTACCAAATATATTTAAATATATTTCTCTTTGCTATTTTCGCAACAATAATGCCTGAATTCTTTATGAGCAAATAAGTCCAATTTTTTCATTTAAAAAAATCACATTAATACATATAATATTCAAAAGTATTGTAATTACCAAACGGTTTTAACTCCAAACAAAATATAAAAAATATATATCAACCTGAACGATATCTAGTAATACATAAAACAATATATACTAATAGTACAAACATTCAACTAAAAAAAAAATGCATGATGATAATAAACATATTAATTTCTCTTAAATAATAGTAATTTCGAATGAGGCGTGAAATTTTTTTTATAACTTACCAGTGTAAATCACATCTAAATTGATTAAAAACATTGTGAAAGGGAAAAGTACGGACGTTATTATTTTAGTAAAGAAGTTTAATTTTGATGAAATAGTTACCTGAACAAATCCAATAATAATAGCGCAATCCTCCGGCGGCAAGGTGCTCCCGGAATCGGCGAAAATGCTCCCCGTATAAAAAAGCACCGCGTTAATCCCGCTCAACTGCTGGAACACCATCAGCCCCATGGAGATAAGCAGCGCCCTCGAGCCGGCCCTGGACTTGACGAGATTCGTGATGCCCCCGCCGCCTGCTAGATCGGCAGATCTAATCTCATCCATTATCCTGCTTATTTCTGTGCTTCTGGATGGTGTGGAGGCGGCGGCGGCAGCGGGGGATCCCAGAAGTGGGTCTGAGGAGCCCCCTTCCCTGCCGAACCACCTCAGGCTCATTATGGCCAGATCGACGTCCCCTCTGGAGCACAGGTAAACCGGGCTCTCCGGCATAAACACCAGACACGTCAGGTAAACGACTGGGATTACGCCGGGAATTAGGGCCAGCAGGATGAAGTCGTCCAGTAAACCGCCTGAAATCAACATGGGATGGGATTTATTAAACGATTATCTGATATTAACTAAAACTTATTGAATAAATATTAATCAATTCGATTTGTATTTTTAAGAATATATGCTCAAACAGAATTCACCGATTAGATTTTACCCACTTGACTTCTTATGAAACGAATAAAGAATACAGTCACATTTGAGGATCTTTGTAAAGTATTTTATGGTTCTAGGACTTTACATTCGAAAAACTAAATACAATATCGTTATCGACTAAGTGGATGCTGATTTTTTCAAACATAAAATATTTACAAACCCGAATAACACCTATCACCACTATATTTTTAGATGGGCTGGTCCAACGAAAATCACTTTGTCTATATTTTATTAATATTCAATCCTTCAGAAATAAAATAAACAAACTAGAGACGTTTATCCTTAAATCTAATCAATGGTTCGATATATGTATAAGCGAATATTGGCTAAAGAATAATGTAGTGGAAATATTGCCAATAAATGATTATAATGTAGCAACTTATTTTACAAGACGTGAGTATTTACATGCATTAAAATTCTTACTGTGCGAATAAAGTTGGATCAAAAAGTCAGTCCCTTCGTGAATTTTACGGCAAAAATAATGCCTTTTATAATTTTGTCTAAAGTCAACAAGTAAATTTCAATAATTTATGAATTACACGAAACGAACGGACGAGAAAAAAATGAATACCTACCTTGGGAACAAATAAACCATTCCAATCAAGTTAGAATAATAAAGGAATTCATTTCTATTTGAGTTTGTACCAAAAAGAATCTTTCCACATCTAATGCCACAGCTATTCATATTACTAACATAATATTTTATTTTATAAACAATAGAATATGCGTTCTTACTTTCAAAAATGCAATAGTATGTTTGTATATGCAAAGCTGATCTGCCAATTCCATTTCAGCTGATTTTGACAACCTAAACCATTTATGTTAAAAAAGCTGATATTATCTATGATGAATTCTCAAATAGTTAGTGTATTTGGTTAAAGAAAAAATGTAAATCATACATCTCTATTTTTTCACCCTCCCTACTCAGCCCTTTGCGGATGTTGTACAATTTGCAACAGCTCTCTTGTCCGGCAACTATGTAACAGTGCTTTTTATCACTGTAGCAGGAGACCCTGGTTCTCGTTTCATGGCGAATCACTTCTTCGGCCAAAAATTGCCCACCATCATTGGTCAATTCAAATATTTCAAAACCATTGGCAACCCTCGTTTTCGCAGATCCACTACCTCCGCTGACTGCTAATGTATGTCGACTGGTTAACTTCTGCACGGGAATCTTGAGGGGGCCATTTTTTTATGAAATGAATATTTCATTCCATGTAATTAACCTAACAATTTAAGTACGGAGGGTGAAAAAATCGAGACCATCAGAGAAGCACCAAATAGACAGAGGAAGCAAAATAACGCTTTATATGTTTATTGTGCATTTGTAAAATTATTCATAATATATATTCATAATGTTTTTTTATACAGAGAGTTTTATGTAACACCGAACATACTAGAATGTACTCAATGTAAATTTCCCTATGTTCGATTTGTTCAGGAACGCATCAAAGCATTCAGTGCGGTGTGATTGGCTACTATTTCTAAAAATAATATAGTCAACCCAAACTACACCCTTTTCCGTCAAATATGACTTACACTTGTCAGTTATCGCAAGCAAGTGATATTTACTGTTCTGGCTCTTAAAGCAGAAGTGGACGAAGAGTTGGACATCTTTACGTATCAATAATGTATACAAAGGAGGATAAGATTTTTATGGTATGCATTGCAGTTAAGTATAATATTAATAATTATACATGTTGCACTTGACATAATAGTTGACATTAGAAATCATAGCCAATTACATCGCACCCAATGTTTTGATGCGTTCCTGAACAAATCGAACATAGGAAAATTTACATTCAGTACATTCTAGTATGTTCGGTGTTACATAAAACTCTCTGTATATCTTACGTACATTAATTTACAGCTGTTCTATTTTTTTAATTGTAAATATCATGCGATGGTGGTGTAATGGTCAGCATAGTTGCCTTCCAAGCAGTTGATCCGGGTTCGATTCCCGGCCATCGCATATTTATTGATATTTGTGTGAAGAATATTTTAGAAATGATGCAAAACATTAGTTATTTAGCTTACACATAATTAACAATACTTTTGCATATCTGCATACCTTAAGTATTCTAATTAGATAATTGAAAGAACCACCGTCTACCTCTAAGACGATCCACAACACAGCATAACATAGCCTTTCTCATTTTGACGCGAAACAAGATGTTCTATAAACATCTATAAAAGTATTTCGTTGAAATTCGTTTGCTTGCTGACACTAACGTATTGACAGCCGTAAACGTTACAACTTCGTGGAATACGAATGATTGGTTATACGATTATGTGGAAGGTATACATAACGCACATGTATTGGCCTCGCCAGGCTCTTGAAGCCTCCTTCTTTTAAGATCCTCAGAATTGCCAGCCCACCTTGATGAGGTTACAGTATCAAGACTGACTGCTATTTCTGGCCATTCTTCACACAGTATGGATCTTCTACTCAATTTAAGAGTTGGTTATTCAAGAATATCCTTCATGGTTTAATATTTCAAACAGCACCATTTACAACCTTGTTTTTTTACTTTTAACAATATACTGGTGCAAAAGTGATTAGCAGATAATCACTCGTAGGAAATTCCTTCTAAGCTAATATCGAAAACCAAAACTATTTATGAAATAAATATGAATAAACTATTAAAAATCAACCAATAAAACACAGAAAACACAGATTAGATTGAATAACTTTAAATTCTCGACTGGTTTCGGGTTATTAGTCCATTTTCAAGAGATTTTTTTCTCTTGAAAATGGGCTAATAACCCGAAACTAGTCGAGACTTTAAAGTTATTCAATCTAATCTGTGTTTTATTGGTTGATTTTTAATATTTTATTCATATTTGTTTCATACAGTATGAACTACCAATGTCTTAATATTGAAACCATTAATTATATTAAATCTAATTATGTTTAAAAAACTGATATTATTTAATTCACAAGTAGTTAGTGTAGTTATAAAAAACAAGTTGGATAAAAACCTTCAATAATGCTATACATCTTTATTTTTCATTTGCAAAATTATTTATAACATGTATGAATAATACTTTTTTATGTTGTATGTACATAAATTTATACCTGTAGTGAATTTTAAGGTAAAAATTGCAAATATCATGCGATGGTGGTGTAATGGTCAGCATAGTTGCCTTCCAAGCAGTTGATCCGGGTTCGATTCCCGGCCATCGCATATTTATTGCTATTTTTGTGCAAAATGTTCCAGAAATGTGACGCAAAACTTTAGTTATTCTCTTGCATATAATTAATCGGCAATCGGGGGACATGGGTTTAAATCCCATGAGAGGTATTTCTTTTAAAATTTATATTTAATTAAATGTAAAATAAACCTCAAATGAAAATTTCTACAATTCATAGATATAAATAAAATTTTAAAAAGGAATAACAATTTAGTTTAATTAATTAACTATTGTGTACCTCAGGTATTTTTAATAGATATACAAGGTATACATAAAATGAGTGAAAACCTTCAGGTAACCCAATTCATTAATTAATTTTTAATAGAAAATCCAAATAAAAAAAATGTTGTATGGTTCTTCATTGAGGCTCACGAGGTCTTCGGAATTTTAAATATGTGACTATAAATTAGTATTGTTTTTTTTTAAATATTTTGTAAAAAATCAATAGCATTAACAATCAATTAGACACGTGTATAATTCCATTGATGTAAATGATTAATAAATCGGATATTTTTACAATTTTATAACTTCATCAGAAGCATTCTTTTAATGAAAATCGATCTGGCAACGACGCACGCTCGTTTGTAAAAGAAAAGGTGTATGCAACACCTCCAGCGGATGATGTAGCAATTATAAACAGGATAAATGCACACTTGTTTGATCCAGCGTTGCCAAATGTATAGTTCTTTTAAGTGGCCCGTGAGACTTAAGGAAGGACCGTGTGACTTATTTTCGTTAATATTTTTATCTAAAAAATTAGTCGAAGAGTCACGCTACCTAAAGCTTTTCACTCATTTTGTGTACACCTTATATATAGAAAGTTTCAAGAAAAAATATTTTTAAAGTTAGTCTTAATTTTATTTTTTTATTATTTTTAATATAATGCTACATAATTAGTTAAATAAAAACCATTGGCAACTAAATTATGTGATTTACCACTAATTTGTATTTTTAAAATGGTGTAACATTGCCTTTATATTTTATGACCTGCCGATTTTTGCTGGATATAGACTCAGCTAAGGATATGCATATTTCAGGAGTAAATTAATTTTTAGAGTTGCTATGTTTTGGATCTGCATTAATGTGAGAACTATTGGAAGGTCAAGTAAAGAACCAAACCGCCAAATCAATTTTTGGATATTTTGGGCGTATGACGGACTGATTGAACCATCCGACTGAAAGATAAAATGTATCTTTGCGATACTTATTAGCCAACTGTTTTGCAGTGTTCGTTGATATTTTACAGCCTTCACCACCAATGAATTCAAAGCATCTTAATTCAACATCTGCCATGCGACCCCAAATGATTTTTATTAATCTTAACAAACAATACATCGAACGTATGTTGTGTGTCGATATAGATACAGTTGAAAAGGCCGAAGCTTACAACTTTAGCTTGGTCCTACGCCAATGACGCCTCTTAGTGTTACATCTAATTGTGTTGTCTGTCCTCATTCTGACCCATTGGGGGATCGGCCTGTTTTGCTTCAGGTTCTTGGCCAATTTGCGCTTTATGATAAATGTCTTGTATGCAAACATCGTGACGTTCACGGAAAACACACGAGAAAGAAAGAATTTTTGCTCGTTTAAGAATTTTGTAATTTAAACTCATAAAACTTTAATCCTATATTTATGCATCCATTGGCGTTATTATGCCGAGAAGTTCAGAGAGCATTTGAAACTAGGATCGCAAAATGTCTGGATGTGAAGGGCCATTATTTTGAGCACCTGCTCTAGAAATGATTTCAAGTAAAACACAACTGTGCGCCTACACACACTTAGACACAATCTACTTTTTCTAACCAGTCTTTTCCTTTGAGCTTCCTACAAAGTAGCTTCCAGCTCGTAAATCGATCAGGAACGAATTTAAAATTGTAATATTTATTTTAATTTTTGCAAGCCGGTCGATGTTCATAGAATTAAAATCTGAAATAAAATGTACTTTAAATTTACGCTATTTTATTTCTTACAGAATCACATGGAAAATCTATTATATTGAATGTAACATAAATAAATAGGTTTGAATGCAACATTTTTCGCGATTACAGCGGCATCTATTATGGTGACGAAAAAGTAAGCTAAGCAAATTCTTCTTGTTTTTAACTGATTCTGTAATAAAAATGAGGGTTTTCATTAAAAAATGACTTGACCTTGATTTATGGACAACAGCGTTATCTATAACGAAGCTAATTACGATATTATGGCCCCCTTCAATACGATTATTTTTAGTTCAGGTCATTTCTGCCTAAAGTTTATTGTTTCCGAAATATTTCCTAAAAACACTTTAAATGGACCACCCAGTAAATACAAATAAATCATCGAAATTTATCCCTAATTAACATTCTTTTAATCGAATCATACGATTTAAAATTAATCTATTAATTAAATCATTCGTATGTAAATTTCGAATCTTAAAATAATCGATTTTGTCCATTAATAATCTGTTTGGTGAAGCGTTGAAATTAATTATAATAAAATAAAAATGACATTTTTTCTTAAAATTAATTGCACATCGAACTAAGATAAGTGTAAAATTAATATCCACAATTATAAAATTACCCACGAACAAAATGTTATATCATTATTTGTTTAATGTTTAAAATTGATTTAATATTTCACTGAATGTTTTTTTTTTTTTGAGTTTAACCACAAATTTAAAGACTGTTATTCTTTATTTCACAATTTATTTTTATGTTACATGTACCTTTCGAAATACAAAGTGCTCATTATCAGTAAATGTTATTTTTTATGTTACATCTAACATAAAAATAAATTGTGAAGTAAGGAATAACAGACTCTAAATTTGTGATTTAATGTTGATGCAACGAAATTTATGAACATATTCGGAGCTATTATGTATGGGCAATGTTAAGTTCAACGTCAAATTTATTTCTTACCATCATCATCAGATGTTTACATACAGAGAGGTTTATTTATCAGTAAACATTTCCCCTATATATACCTTCAAAAAACATAGGGGAAATGTATACTGTTAAAAAGACCTCTCTGTATATAATGTAAAGTCAATTATTTTTTTAAATGGAATAGCCTCGTTTGTTTAGTGGGTGTAATGCTATAATTGTTTTTATTCAGAGCAATCGCATATAAACCACGTGAAATATCTGAAAACTAATACAAATCAAATTTACCTAATACATATCCTAAGAGCAATCCGCAGGTGATTTGTAATTGAAACAGCGTTCCCAAAGTTCCTCTAACTTTCGAATCGGCGATTTCGGCTACATAGCTGGGGGCGGCTACGCAAATGGCGCCGCACGCGATTCCGGCCAGGAATCTGGCAACGTACAGCCCATAAATCGTCCCACTGTAAAAAAATACAAGGGGATAAATTACGGCCCTCTGTGTTTAATGTTAATCCCTGCAGAAACGGAGCAATTTCCACGAATTTACTAAAATCGGCTATACATGTTCAACCAGCAGATAATTAAATAATTAATAATAACAATTACTCTAATATGTAATAATTACTTTTTCTAACTATACTTGAATTAGATTTTTTTATTGATAATATTTCTTATATAAAAAATATTCTAGTATAATAATATATTAGTATTACAGATACATTTATGTATATAAATAAGAGAGGCCCGATTTCACTTGGGTCCGTCATACATTTAAATGTAAGCAATAACACCTATAATTTATTGATAAATAAAAATATGAATATAAAAGTTTATAATTGAAATAACGAATAAAAATAATATTTTTTATCTACTTCTACCCCATCGTACCTTCTATGACACCGGCCTGGATATATCGATAAACTCAACACTTGCTAGAACGAGGGACGAACTAATCGCATGTCGAGCTCTTATTGTATTTTTTATCATTTTATCTTAAATACTATATAAAAAAAAACAATCAACATTCTATTGTTATAAATCTTCTTTATGTTAACTGTGGAAACTTTAATTATTTAAATAAAAGTTGTAGTCCCTTCTGCCACTTATTCTATAGCAATTCATTACTATCATATTTAAAATTGTAAACTATTTAATCAATTGCCCTGAAGCTGTCTCACTAATTAAGTTCAAAATACCCCATTCACTTCGTTAAAACAGACTTTTTTCTTCCTGTTCCCAAAACCAATATCTTAATTATGGCAGAAAGGCTGTTGGTCGATAGCCGATTGTCGGTAAATAAAATAATAATATTTATTGTTAATTTCTTTCACATTTATATGTATATAATATACTGACAATAAAGATTCTTTATATATATTAATTAATTCACCTATATTTTCCATGTGGGATATTTATAATGAATTACTGTTAACAGATCTATTACTCGATATTTTTAATATTTTGAATACGAAATGTTGTTTCAAAAGAATTATGCAAACCTTACAACAATGTTAATTAATCTAAATTAATATGCAATTTTGAAATTTACTTTCTCCCCTTTATATTAATAGTGTACAACTAAAATATATAGAAATGTATTTACTTTATTTCTTTATTTGTGCCATAAATTAATAAATAAATATACAATTAATTAGGAATAAATACATTCTCAATAAACTTGTTAATCGTTGAGGCTTCTACTTTGTTATACATTGTAATTCAATTTTAATAAATGAAACACTTTTTTACTTTGTTTGCATAACTCAGATTGTTTTATTGTTGACTATAGTTTCGACAACCTTAACATGTCATTACAAATTTTTGTTTTGATAATGACACGTTGAGGTTGTCGAAACTATAGTCAACAATAAAACAATCTGAGTAATACAAACAAAGTAAAAAAGTGTTTCATATATTAAAACAAAATCTCAATAAATTTACCTATTTTCTTTTTTATGTGCGACCAAATCTAATTATAATAAAAAAAATAAATACATTAAAAGCACTGTAAATTCGCATTAAACTTCCTCGGAATAAATTAATACAGTTCTGATCTTTTCAGAAATAATTTTGTTCTTTCTTTTTCAATTTCACGCGAAACTTATTTGCGTCGGAGAGAGTGTCAATATTCAAGTTACACTTTTTAAGAGGAAATAACTCGATGAAATAAATAAAACTTTTATAAGATGGAGAAATAAAAGAATAGAAATATATATACCTCAAGCAAACGGATGTAACTTCTTATACAAACTTCATTTATCAATTCCACTCGAGTGAGTAATCCTTTCAGGGGTATTATCATATCCACTTGATCATTCGAGCATTCTCTCTGCATCGACTTATTTTTATCCCTACTCAACTCCCTCTCCTGTCTGGCTTCTTCCTTATTCATCCCGTCTTTATACAAGCAGTAAACGGCAGTGGGTGAATATTTAATGAACTTATTTAGTATTATATTATTTAAATTGTTGTTGGTAATAGAGGCTTCGACTTCGTTATACATTGTTTTAAGATTTAATAGCACACTGATTCATTTTGTTTGCATAACTTTAATTTTATTTTCGTAACTCTTAGTTTCATTGTAAAAATTGTTGAAACTATACAAAGAAAGTGAATAATTTTTAATTTATTTGGTCACAGTTATTTAAATAAATTAAATAATTAATAAATTATTTAGCTCTTTACCCTAGAAGTAGTTTTTATAATTTCCTTAATGATTTAAATGTAATATTGTCTTTCCTATTTATAATGATTGGAGAAATATTAATAATTACATACGAGTTATCTTAATATCAGTTTTTTTTTATAAAAAATAAGCTCTATGCAGAAACGTTTATTAAAATTTCTAAACAACATCATATTAAATGATAATCAACATGGCTTTGTGAGTGGAAGGTAAATAATATCAGTTATTAATTCATTTTACAATGCATTTAACAAATACGTATCTTCTTAGTTTCTATTTTAATCTGAGCCGAGAATTTGATTTCGAAGACATTAGAGTTTTTAAATTCTGGTTTCGTGAATTTCTAAAGAAACAAAAAATAACAATATAATCCTGTTATAAATGATGGCATAATTAGCATGTAAAGACCAATTAGTGTTACTCTTGGTGTACCCAAGGGTGCTATATTGAGACCAATATTGTCTATTCCTTTTACGAATGACGTTATTAATGTGGATCCAACCAATAAATATCCTAACTTTGACGCAGTTGTAATAAATTGAGACGAGTTATCTTTGATCAGCCAATATTCCTGAGCTCTATTTCAGGATGCAGAATTTTATTGATATAAAACAGCAGGTATTATACATTATGTAATTCAATATCCGGCGGAGTATTTGCCTGGGAAGTAGTTGTGCATTTGTTTAAAATACTTACTTAACGTAAGTCAAAAGAAATAGAAATAGAAATATTTTATTAATAATAATTTTCAAAACATTTTATTATTAATCTTCTTTATGTTGGTTGTTGGTTGTGGAGACTTTAATTATTATTATTTGCATTTTATTATTAATTAATTAATTATTATATTTTTATTTTCGTAAAAAAATAATTCGTAATAAATATATAACGAATGAAAAGATTTAAATAAACTTATTATTTCTTGTTCCGTTGTTATATATGTAAATCTACTCGATAAATCCATTTTCTTCGTAATCTATTATAATTTACAAACCGTTGTTTATATTGTTATTGGGCTAGAGTGTTATTATAATATTAATGTTTATACCAGTAAGCTATTATGATCCAAGACGCGAATAATGGGAAGGCGAGTAACTGGAGAGTCCTTTTAGGGCCGGCTATCGAGGCCATCCGGCCGGCAGGGATTGCGCCGGCGAAAGCTCCTAGGGTCAAAAGGGATCCGATCCAGGAGCCCTCTTCCGTACTTATCGGTATCCGTGAACCGGGGCTCTGGAGCATTGGGAGCGCCGAGGATGTCCATGATAGGCAAACACCCATACAAAGAGCACTCAATGTTGCTAAAATTAAAACAATAATTATATTAATTATAATTAATTATCAAAGAAATATAGATATTTCAGTCAGATTGAAGAAATTAACAAAAAAGAATAAAAAATAAGAAGATGTGCAAAAAAGATATCTTTAAAAGATATTTGTGATTAAAAACATAAATTATTCAAAATCAACCATTAAAACATTTAAACAAAAATTAAATTGAATAACTTTAAATTCTCGAAACTAGTCGAGAAACTAATATGTGTTTAATTGGTTTATTGGTAGATTTGTAATAATCTGTTCATATTTATTATTACATTATGAACTACCAATGTTTAAATATTAAATAATAAATTATTCAAAATTTGGCTTTTTTAGATGAAAATCTTCATTTTTTTTGAGCCATTCTAATAATTATATAATGTTTGAAAATAATGGCATACAAATTAAGTGATTGGTACTTATGATATTCTATTATTATTGTTAGAAGTTATTTAAATGATTTTTCGGGTTATCACGTGAGTATGCATATGTATATGTTTTAATTTATATACATACATATTCAGACAACATGACAACAAAATTTTACAAAATTTATTATAACAATATGAACAATTGTGTTAGTAGTCTGTTATAGGCTATCGACCATAGATCTTTCTGCCTGTTTTAATTAGGTTAACTAACTAACCATCTTTATTCGAATGTGTATATGTATGTACAATAATATAAAAAAATTAGAATTATATTCTGTAGATGAATCGGCAATCGATCGGAGGTCTTTCAGCCTTCTTAGGTTATTTCATTCTTTGTATGTAAAAAAGGAGGTTTCATTAAGAAAGAAATAAAATAAATAAAACTGAAAAATGAATTAATGAATGAAAAATACAGCAGTTTGATAGAAAATAGTTTTATATAAAAATATTGACTGCAAATTTAATGGCATGGTTATTTAAATTTAAAAAAAATTATCCATAATTCTGTATTGTTTTACCCCAGTAGAATAATATTGAATTTTAATTCTCAAATTTTCTTCCTAATTCATTGGCATAATACAGCTAAAGAATGATTCCATTGAATAAAATTTCATTATCTCAATTACTCAAGCTGTGTACTATTTATAAATTATGAAATAATTATCAACAAGATACACAACAATATATTGTTATAAATAACAGTGCTCGGATAAATCACCCGTGAATAGCGTGGATGCAAGCACTTACGGAATAATTCCGACAATTCACACAACATACAATCAAACAATTAAGTTCAACGAAGCAACGCTCCGATCCGAGCTCGCATTTCTTAACGGATTATCACCTGTTGAAATGCATTAATATTTATAAATTTTACAATTTGCTACCTGAAATTGGCGCAGAATATTAATTGGTGTAATAAAAGCTTGTATTGCGTAAAAAATATAATTATACAAATGTATTCACTCCGTGTACGAAATCAGTAATAAAAATTGAACTTTTTTTATTTGTAAATGATTTAATACATTCATGCAATATATTAGAAATTAAATGAGTCATTATTATAGAAAATATTACTTTTATTTGCGTTACTGACCCCATCGTAGTAACGCAAATAAAAGTAAAGTTTTCTATAATAATGACCCATTTAATTTCTAATATATTGCATGAATGTGTATGATAATTTTAAAAAAATAATAACAATATAATTTAAAAAAAAATGTCCTTGTAAATAATATATAATAATAATAAATTGTCTTTATTCGAATATATATATATTGTTACAATATACAATTATAATAATAATAATTATAATTCATTTATTTCCCAACATTAGAGAAGAGGCGAAGTTCAGTTAGTTGAGACCAACTAAAACTACTTTTCCGCGTAACCTTTTACATCGCAAAAAATATTCTAAAAGATATAAATGCATACAAATTAAAACTAAATATATACAATATATATAACCGAAACTAGTATTGTATTACAACCTAATTCCATTATATATAAGTCTGACATGAAATCAAAACTCCTCATTTAATATTAAATATTTATATTGTTTCTTTAAATTTAAAATTTGTGAAGTTATTGAGGTGAAGCGGAATTTTGTTATATATTTTGTAAATATTGTGAGTAGATAATCTTTCAAAAAATGATGTGTTATGTTTTTGGGGCGAGATAGTTCCTCTAAACCTCACATTAATCTTATGAACATCTGAGCGGAATACTATTCTATTGTAAAGATAAAGAAGTGTTCGCTTTTGAATTATTTTATTCAAAAATATACAATGCAGATTCCTTCTCTCAGCCATATTAAACCAGTTTAGTTTACGCAGTTTCCCGGAAATATGGTCGAACTTACGTATACCAAATATTAATCTTATACAGGAATTCTGCAACTTCTGTATACGATTTTTAGTAATGCAATCCAGAAAAGCATTATAAACAACATCGGCATATTTGAAATGTCTTAAAACCAGTGCTTAAAATCGTTTTGTTTTTAAAGTTAAAATATATCTACTAGAGTAAATAATATTCAAATTCATGTAAGCGCGAGAAATGCATTTACTAAGGTATCGCTTAAACCGTTGTTTGGTATCCATTATTAGACCTAGGTTACGTACGGAATCAATAAATGGAATAATTTCATTGTCTACTCTAATTTATAAGTGATCTGTTGCAGAATTAATTATATATTGGGGCCCAAATAACTTTGCAAAAGATTTGGCTGGGTTTATTAATAAGCAATGAGAATAGGATGCGTTAACAAGTTTAGAAATATCAGAATTAATATTGTAACAACCAAATTTATATCATAGAATTTAAAAGAATAATAAATTGAGTATTGTCAGCATATGAGTTGACATTAGAGAAAAAAAAAACAATATAATCCTATTATAAATGATGGCATAATCAGCATGTAAAGACCAATTAGTGTTACTCTTGGTGTATCCAAGGGTGCTATATTGAGACCAATATTCTCTATTCCTTTTACGAATGATGTTATTAATGTGGATCCAACCAATAAATATTCTAATGTTGACGCAGTTGCAATTTATTGAGACGAGTTATCTTTGATCAACAAATATTCCTGAGCTCTATTTTAGAATGCAAAATTTTATTGATATACATAGTAAATTGAGTATTATCAGCATATGAGCTGACCGTATAGTGGTTCAGAATATCAAACGAAAAGGATGCGTAAATCCAAAATAAAATTGGCCCAAAAATAGAACCCTGTGGAACCCTAGCCTCTACTTTAAGACTGTTTGAAGTTATTGTATCAAAACAAACTACCTGAGATCTTCCATTCAGAAAATTTGTAATTAAGTCTATTGCCTTACATTGAAATCCAATGTAGTGAAGTTTGGACAGTAAAATGTCATGATTTATAGAATCAAACGCTTTGATATGGTCAATTAAATCAACGTAAGTTAATAAACCTTTACCAGTGGCCAAGATAACATAATCAATAACATTCGTTAAGGCAGTAAACAGCTATAATCTGATTGAAATCCTGACTGGGTATTATGTAGAAGTTAATTATCTTCAAGTAATTCCACTATCTGAATTTTTACAATACGTTCTAATATTTTAGAGAAACATAGTAGAATACAAACCGGTCTGAAGTCATTATAGCTATATGGTTTTTCTACTTTAGGGATAGGTGTAATTTTACCTAATTTTCATATACAAGGAAAAATGATTGCTCAATGCAACAGTTTACAATATGCATACTATATGGGCAATACAATTTGATCATTGAACTATTTATTCTATCATATCTTTCGGCATTAGATTTAATTTTATTAATAATTCTGCATATAAACTCTTATTGTGCCAGTTTAAAACCTAATTAGCATGCATATTTTTGTTTTAATACTCAATTAAATTTTTATTTAACTTACTTTTTATTAAGCTAATAAGGTAGTTGTTATAAGCAGAAACATCTTTTAAATTATTGGAAATATTTATTGTTTTTTTGTGATGATATCATTTATAATAAATTAAAGACGACGCGCCACCTTTTGCCTAATTTGATATCATTTGTTTTTAAGAATTTCGAAGTATTATTAAGATAATTTAAAATATTTCTTTTTCTCTTTTGATATTGCATAATTTACACTATTTCTTAGGTGTTTATAATACAAAAAATCAGCTGAATTCTAGTTTTTTTTTAATTTGTTTTAACAATCGTCACGTGTTTTTATCATGTCTTTGACAGTGGAAGTCAGCTACGGAGCGCGTTTTTTTGTAATTATAGAAATAATTACAGGAGTATGTAAATCGAATATTAGGTGCAAATACTTAATTAAATTAGTGATTTTATCTTAAATACAAGTCATGTGTAATAATTGTTCATCTTTTACATGTTCTAAATCATAATTAAACGAGTTTATGTCAATATTGTGCACAATAAGATTAAATGGAATTAAATGGAGAATTTACACTAAAAGAAAGTTTTTTGAAAAAATGAGATCATGATCTGCGAGCTTTGTGAGCTTTCATGACACCCGTGTTTGTGCAATTAATTTTATTTGATAAAATAATTAAATCAATCAAGGAAGTAGAATGAGAAGTGACGCGCGTCGGCTGCTCAATGACTTGTTTTATTCCGTACGTATCAAAAAAAAATCAAGAAATCTATAGGTGTAATTTCAGTCAACATTAAATATTAATATTAAAGTATTGTAAACAAATTAAGTCATCACAACGTGGCAATATGTAACCAATAATATATTCCATTCTGTCTATAAAAGTTTCAACACTGGTGTGTTGAGGTCAATAAGGTACCCCTTATAATATACTTTTTTATTGAGTTTACACTTTATCCACAAGTGTTCTATAGCATTTGTTGGCAATAGTGTAATGATTAGATGTGTATGCAATTTCTAATATAAATACCAACTCCACCACCACGACCAAAATCCCTATCTATACGCAGAAAATTGTATCCATCGATCATATAAAGTATAGAAATAACATTTGAATTAAGCCATTTTTCAGTGACCGCAATAAAATAAAAATTTAATGATGTTACATTATTATTAAAATTGTTAAAATTAAAACTAGTGGAACATAAATTTATACGAAAAACTAATCCTATTATTCGTAGTATAATTAAGATAATTCAATGTGTACTTGAAGTGCAACCGCCACTATAATAAGTAAAAGAGAAAATAAATAGGTAAAACAAAAAATACCAATAAGAACATGCATGACTATTTAAAAAATAGTGCAAATATTGTGAGATATTTTTTTAAGCAATCTTATAATTCTTCTGTATCATAAATAATCTTCTTATATTTTTCATGATTTCCTCCAATATAAGAGATAAACATTTTTCCTTTCCACGACCACGCATTTTTAGCTCCCAATTTCTCTCGGGCTAATTTTAATAGTCGATTTCTGTTCGACGTTAGATTTATAGATTATAATTCCGGGGTTTTTGAAAATTTCATACTTTAAACTTTAAAAATAAATACTTAAGACTAAATACTAAAAAAATAACCAGTTTACAAATTTAAATTAAAAATCTGTAATATTTAGTTTCATTCGACCAAAATTACCTATTTATTCGGTTGAAATTAAATTTCAAAATATATTTTGAATTTATTAATGTTTTTTGGAAATGAACATTATCATTCTTTTAATCAAAATTCCCATTAAACCCTTTTGATTATTATAAAATAATAACATAAAATGTTACCTGCATACTTGAAATTTGTTATAACTTTTCAACTTTGTAAATTGAAATGATTATTATTGGACCCCTGTATATTCAAATTATATTTAAATTATAGCTTGTTTATATCAAAGAAGCTGGTTACATCAAAAGATGAATATTGTTGTGTCTTTTTTTGATAACAACAATGTCATAGATAACATACCCGATGTTGCATTCTTACTTAGACAGTTATATCGTCGTACCTTTTCACGACAAGGAGATAAACACGATAACCAATTTACATATATAAACTACACATATAATAAATATAGGATTTAACACCACCAATACATAAAACAACGATGTTCTTAAGATCGTTCTCCTTTCAGACTTACACAGTAATAAATCAATCATGTTATATACTTAGCTCTTCTAAAAATCGCTTTGTAATAGATTATAAGAAATTTATTTTAGTATAGTATTTGTTTTAGCATAGTATTATTTAATTTCCTGTAACATTTTGAAGCACTAATTTTTATTTCCAATAAGAAATAATTATTGCGTGAGATTACAGCCTTTAATTGTTAGTTATAATTGTGGTCAGGTTGAAAACCAGCAAATTACATTGTTTTGCTGAACTGATTATGTTTGTATTGAATTTTATTTTAATTTGTAATGTCTATAATAAAATTAAATAAAGACGTTATTATTATATGCATTCTATTATACATTTTATGGGACACTTATTGTTTCAACGAAAACAATTTTTTATAACAAAGAATTATCGCGAGTATGTCAACAAAATAATACAGAATGTCGAAGTTAATTAATTGAACTTATTGATAATTTATTAGCTGCAATTTAGGATTTAAAACGGTCTGGTATAAGAGCATTATCGAAAAATGGCGGGAAAATGTAATGAAAATTGTATGCAATAATTTAAACAAAGACGTTATACGGTTGTTTATTTTAAATATATACAGAATAATTATGGTCAAAATCGATTATTTGAATAATACAAAAGAAAATGAAACATGAATTTCAAATCATTCTAAATAATAATATTTTTTATTACGGAATCACCTTTTTACAAAAATAATACAAACAAAAAATATGTATACCTGTGTTACAATAAATCAATGTATATGCAAATAATTAAACTACAATTAAGAAATAATGTAAAGAGAAAACAAACAAAAAATTAAATAAAAACCAGTAACAAAATATATAAGAATTATATATAGAAGTACAAAATCAAAGTAATTTCTTAAGTTGACGCTTAAATCTAATAAACGAACTCCCAAATATATCAAATTTAGCATTACAGTTGAGTAGGTTAATACATCTTATTAATCTATTCAATGGACTGTTAAAACATTATTAAAATATAAAAAAATGTTTTAGAAACAGTGTTTATAATAATACTAGTTGAGTTTATAATCATATATTTAACAGAAATGATAAAATTATCATTTGTTTATCAAAAATAATCGAATATTTCGTATTTGGTTATTGAAATAATAAATTTTGTTCATCATTAATACAGTGCATAATTAGATAATTACTCTAATTATGCACTGTATTAATGATGAACAAAACATGCGCATAAATACCGCATTCAAGTAGTTTTTTATTAAAAGTATAGATAGGCAAAGTCGATCGTTTCGATTTTTTTATTACTGCAAAATTAAAAATTTGACAATTTTATTAAAGCAATATATTCTATTATTGTCAGTAACTGTTACCAATTTATTGAAAAACATCAATTTATTGTTACTTATTGAATTTGTTTATTTAAAATTACTTATTAAGAATTACTCGATTTTGTCCAACACTAATTAAGAGCGAATATTTGATTCAATTCACTCTCTAAATTTTTATTAGGTAGCATATATTCTGGTATTAAGAGTATGTATTTAATTCAATTCGCTCTTATAATTTTTATTGGGTAACAAGTATTTCGGTATAACATTAATGTAAGTATATAATAATGTTTTTCTTTTTAATTTGTGTTGTTTTGATATTATTCAAAAATAATTTACCTGTGGTGGCAGCTAAATATTGCCGGAACTTGCTGCTCTTGGCGTGCGGATAAATTTCACCTTCGGTGGTCACCATCCTCGCTCCTCTCCCACTACTCTTCTTTTTTCCCCCGTTCTTTTCTTTTTTATTATTCTTCTTTCCTGTGCCCGTCTAACGCTCAGTCCTGCACTTGGCCACTCTCTCTCACTCACTTACGACCAAATAATAAACCACGCAAACCACTGGCAATTCCGCAAGAAAGAGCGAACGTCCTCTGAAAGACCGAGTAAATGTGGTCAATGTCTACGCTCGTTACTCGTTAATTTCGAGGTTAGAGGTTACCCTGATAAAAGGGAGGCTCGTCCCGACGTTATCGAATTCGAAATGGTGTACAAATTGCGAAATGGGCGGCCTGTGTTTAGCGCACAAAACACCGGATATTTGATTCGTCTTGGGTTTACAGGAAGCGATCAGGAAGATTTCGTTCGGATAATACACTGACGAAATCAATTACTATGATTTAATTCCCATTAATTCAAATTACTTTAATTAGATGATTGCATAATAAATCAGCAAGCATTTCTTTAGTACAGTTATATTGTATGTGATGTACAAAAATTAAATTATTAAATTGATTAAAAATAAATAGAAGATCATTATAACCCGGTTCAATTGTTGCTTAAGCTTAATTAATTAAGTTTCATAATTATACATGTCGTTTTGTTTCAAAATAAATTTAAAATAAACAATATTTTATTCTGACTAGCTTAATTTTTACATCATTTTAAAAAAATAATACAAATGAATGCCGACAACAGTATATATATAAAAAAAGATTAAATCAGTTAAAAAGGAAATTCGGATCTCTTCATTATCATTTACGATATTTTCCTCGTGGTAATTGCTTTCTGGATTTCCAGGCCCTCGCGAAGATTTAATATAAATCCTTTATCGATTTTTGCAGAACCACATGCGGTGTAAATTGTCCGATGACACGTCTGTCGCGCACTGCAAATAGCATCATTGGCGAAATTAATATACATAGGGTCCTAAAGAGGCATACATAGGAGGTGTAATAGTGTTTTTTGTGACTTATACTTAATTTTGTTATGATGAAATATGCATAACATAATTTTTCTTTAAATTTCTGTATATTTAATTAATTATATTTGTTTTGTAAAAATGGGTTCTTGTCAATAAAACTACTATTATTATTACTACTATACTATAATGTTTTTATTTTAAAAAGGAATAAAATTAATAAACTGAATACATTCTTTAACAAAACCAATAAAAAGTTTCCTCTTCGCAAGGGCTATCGACCATAAATCTTTCTGTCAATGGTTAGATGTGGCACTGCGTTTGTTTCGAAATCAAGGTGGAAAAATAGGGTAAAAGAAGGATATGTATTCGTTAAGGGTTATCGGCACGTTTCTGTATTTAGGGATTATGGTGTGGTTTCTAGAAATGCACATTTTTTTCTAATATGTTCGTAATTCGTATTATTATAATTATTACATGATTTCAATATTTTAAACTTAGAGAAAATGGTTTTCTGAAATACAATGTTTAGCATAACTTGTGGCGTTTTTATTTTCAAATTTGGATCTTTTCTTTCTTTGACCCCAATAAATTTAAAATATTGAAATCAGGTAATAAAGGGTTTATGCTAAATATTCGCGAGGGCCTAGAAATACAGATTTTTTTATCAGGGGAAAAAACATCGCAAATTATAAAATTTATAAAAAATCTGGACTTCCCCATCTCATCTTCATTTTCTTACTTCATTTAATTCAAATTTTGCATTCGGCTCTCAATTGTATCATTATTTGAAAATGATATAAAAATCGAAACTTGTCAGAATAAAATATTATTTATTTTAAATTTATTAGAAACAAAAAAAAACGTGTTTAGTTTTTAACAAATTATTTAAATAAAAAGAAAGTGGTCGAAATGATAAATTAAATCAATAGTTTTATACATGTTTATTATGGATTACTTCCAAATGGTTCAATGACTAATAGTTTTAACATTTGAATTGGAAGGAAAATAATATTTCATTTATTTAGAAAATATTTGACATGTTTATATGCTTAATGTCATTGACGTGCTAAGCAAAGCTTAAGTTAAAGCCGAAATTGAAAAACTGGACCTATGTATTTTTATTTTTAGATTATTAAAATTGATAATTTGATTAAAAAATATTTCGTTCCAATATTACACTAATTATTTACAAAAATATAATTTAAATCTGATATATTAAAACTTTGAATGATAACAATATCATTTTCTTGATCAAATCTATTTGTTGTTAAATTTCACCATTTCTAACTTTATTTTCTAATTTAAAATTATTTATTTTCATTAATTACAGTGAAACTAAATAATTTATACATATACAATAAAATTATAAATGGCGAAATAAATGAAGAATTTTAACAAGAAATGATCATGATCAATAAATATTAATACTATTCTACTTAATACCAGTTATCTTGGCGGAAAGACCATTCGTCGATGGCCAAATAACAGATATGATTTATATATTTGATTTTGTAATTTTTAATTGTTTTCATACTTAGACATTGGTAGTTCATATTCTATGAAATTATTATGAATATAATATTAAAAATCAACCAATAAAACACAGATTAGATTGAATAACTTTAAATTCTCGACTAGTTTCGGGTGATTAGCCCATTTTCAAGAGAATTTAAATATAATCTGTGTTTTATTGGTTGATTTTTAATATTATATTCATATTGTAATTTTTATTACGAAATGGTCAGTTAAAGTATGGGGGTTTTATCGTAGGATCCATTATAATAAGCCCCTACGTTTTTTATGGAAATTTATATAGGCGAACATTTATTGGACTCTTCCAAAATAACCTAACTCATCTTTTCGTGCCTTTGAAACAACAGATTTAGCTTCAGTTTGATAGTGCTCCGGTACATTTTCAAAGGAATGACAGGGAATTTTTAAACACGAAATTTTCAAACTGATGGATAGAAAGAGGCGGTATACAAAATTGGCCACCAAGGTCTCCGGATATGACCTGTCTTGATTTTTTCTAATGGGGATAGGTTAAAAATATTGTCTACGATACCCCACCAACAGCAGTGGAAACATAAAAGGTAGAATTAAGGCATTTTCCACAAAAACGATTCGACTTAGAACTTAAATATATAGAAAACC
Organism: Philonthus spinipes; assembly: GCA_963082785.1. Lineage (NCBI taxonomy): Eukaryota > Metazoa > Arthropoda > Insecta > Coleoptera > Staphylinidae > Philonthus > Philonthus spinipes. The sequence goes on from OY720310.1 coordinate 14,587,195, forward strand.
ATTGATAGATAAATATTATTTAATAGAAAATTAAAAAAAAATATAGCATTCCATTTGAAAACAATCAAGTTTGTGCAATTCAAAGGTCCTATTTAGTAAGTTTTATTTTTTGGGCCACTCTGTACAAATTGGAGGGTATATTAAATATGAAATATGATCTATTACTAAATATCCTAGAAAATGTTAAATACGTAACTTCAATAATAATCAAATGGTTGATATTTGAAACATAGGATAGATTTTAACAAAATTCAAATTATTTCAAAAACCGTTAGGTTTAGGTACTAACAATCTTAATGAAACCAATGGTTATAAATAACGTAGAACCTAAAAATATAATAATATCTATCGTGTTTCATTTAAAAAATATAACTTTGATCTAGCTCTTTTTTATGGGACACCATGTATAACCAACTATCAGTCTTAAAAGAATTGATATAAATTGCATGGTTTTCCATAAAATGACTGATGTCTAATATGTAATGAATTAATGATTTAAGTTAATTGGTATAAAATTTATTTCATTTTTTTTTAAATAATGCACGTAGATAGAAATAATTTTCGGAGGAGGGGGGGGGGGTGATTATGACATTACCTATAAATAACATTTACAAAAAACAAAACAAATAAACAACACATTTTAGTAATCTACCAACATCAAAATAACGTTTAATGTTGTTACATCGTTGATAAAACGTTTTGGATTTTTTTGTCAGTCATTAAACAAAGTTTTGGGATTTGTGTTATAACCCCCAATCATGGTCAGTAGCATAGATACGGGAGTGATCTGTGCTACTGACCATGATCCATACCCATCATTTATTAATGGATTTACTTAGCATACATATTTGTTTTTAAAAGTAATTAAAGATTTTGTGTAAATAAATAGTTAATAGTAGTTTTTATGATTTTGCTAGAATTAATTATTATTTGCATTTTAAGTTACTAAACACATTTTAAAATTGAATTAAGAATTTATAATTCTAGTAAAAATTGTTAGGTTCGTTGTCTTAATACCATAAATAATGGAATAGGAAGAACTAGAAGTAGCGAATGAAATTCTATTCCATGATATTATTAGTTATAAATATATTTTTGTTGCCCTGAGGGAACGAAACAAAAATGCTTTTACTACTTTATTACCCATTCTAATTTTAACAATGGAATTAAATCAATAACGAAATTATAATCTTTAATCCATACCTAAACGTTGAAACTAAATTTGCTAAAATAAATAATAGTAACTATTAACCCATATATTAGCCTTAAATAAAAAAAAATGCCAATAATTCTGATAACTATAAAATCATTCCTAAACGCAAACATTCTACCATCACCATTCATTATTTCATTTGCGCATATCATCAGGAGCTAGCATAGATTTTTTTCTTTAACTTCATCATTAATTCATGACAGGGCAGAGAGAACTCTGGTCGATAACCCAGACAGACTAACACCTGAATGTATTGTAATTATGTATGTTATATTGATGTGTGTATATTTATAGAGTAGCCATTAATTAGAATAATTACCGATTAATAGTTGCTATTATTTATTATTTATTTGAGCAACTTTAGTTTGCACGTTTAAGAATGGATTAAAGATAATAATTTCGTTACTGATTTAATCAACTAGTAATTATTGCAATCAGTAGTTACTTTTATTTATTATTTATTCAAGCTAATTTATTTTGACTGTTTCAAGAACGGATTAAAGATAATAATTTCGTTATTGATTTAATTTTGGGTAATAAAATATTAAAAGCATTTTTGGTCTGTCAATCATTTTTATTATATTACATTATTCGCATACAACTATTAAATCCAAAATTGATTAGCCATTATTTTTGTAAATGACATTCGTTGTTTTTTTTTTTTTTTTCATTCAACTAAAACCCGTAGAAGGTTACTGCCACAAGATAATATCGTATCTGACGTCGCCGTTCTGTTTATTAATTTGGGAATTAAAAACTGGACTGGTCGAGATAAACTGCTGCTGACATTACATGTGAAATATTTAATTGGAATTTCATTACCACACTTTTTTCCGGTTTGCATTGCGGCTGCATAAAAAGTGAGAGCGATAAAGTCTGATGATATTTAGTATCTCTCTTGTTTTGCAAAAAAATAAGAAATGAGCGCACATGTTATTATTGCATTACGAGTTTAAGTTCAAGTTTATAATCTGCGTGTTTGTTTATAATTGCACATGGAATTGTTTATTAAGGAGCATTGAATGGAAAAATTTTTAATTGATAATTCCAAAAAAAATGATATTTTTTTTTATGATTACTAAAAAAATAAATACTATTACATCATCATTTTATAAATAATATAACTAACAAAGATAGCTATTTTATTATTAAAGAGAAAAAAAGTTAAGAATTACCGTATGTAGATAAAATGGCATATATACGGATCACCAAATATATATATACATATATATTTATTCAGACAATAAATAATACAAATCAAAATAATTAAAAAAAAAAAATACAATAAATATACGTGTTAATCTGCCCATATCGTCCAAAGGTCTTTTTGTCCTGTCAGGAATTTATGATAAAGTAAAAAAAAAAATCTATGTGCTGAATCACAAAAATAAAAATAAATGCTCATAACCACTGTTATATTAACCATTCCTCTGGTGATTACATAAGATAATTATTTTGTGGGTCTTCCTTAGTCGTATGGGATATATATGCCAAATAAAGGTTTATTTATATATAATAATAACAAATAATAATAAACTTTATTACCCAACAGGCAAAAACCCAATTACAGAGCAATAAGTACAAACTTAATATAATGTGGTATTAAATAAGACGTATATAAAAATATAAAGAATGATATATTTAAATAAAAATAAAATAAGAATTAGAATACAATTGTGACACAAACGTTTTAAATAATAATGTATCTACAACCTTATATATATACATAAATATAAAGACATTAAATTCTGCGTTGTCATTGAGGTCATAATAGGTATTTCAGTGAATTAAACGAAGTATATTTTTCAAATACTAATATATTCTATGTAATTAAAAACTTGCAGTTTCTAATAGCCTACCCTGTGGATAGTAATAATGGCAAAATGAAATTAATTAAAATAGGTTTTTTTAGCAATTGTTTTTAAAGCAAAAACATCGGAAGCATTAAATTCATCATGAAATTTTTTCGCCATACAATTTGATGATAATTGAATGTTTAGGAAGTCACGTACCACTATTTAAATTTTATAATTTATGATGTAATTAGTAATTTATATGATTTTTATTACGTCTATTAAACATAATAATAACGGGTTTTGATTTTTATTTATATTTTATTTTTCATTAAGCTACTTAAACTGTACATATAAGTGAAATAATTAAACTTTTTGTTTAGAGAAAATTACATACACAGCTTCTAATTTTTAAATATTTTTTAATTAATAATAATAATACTTACGTTTATTATCTAATAGGAGAAAATTACAAAATAAAATACATAAACCATATACAGGTTATTTGCAATTTCATAGAAATAATAACGATAGAATGCGACTTAACACAATGTAAATACATATTTAATTTATAATTTAATTAAATTAATAATGTGCAATTACAAATGATATAAGATCGATAAAAATATCACACGCTAAAGGTACTTGATTAAAAAGATCACATACAATACTAATAGGTGACTTGGAGCCATACAACGTATGGTTAAAAGCAACATAAGATGAGATTTTATTTCTACTGATAAAAGTTGGAATACGTAAAGTAACCAATTTTAAAATATCCTGACAATCAATTCCGTACTTTTTACAAGAAAGAAATGCCATCTTTGAAGCAAGTCCATCAACTTTAAAATATGAATATTTTATTTATTTGTCAATTTTACGTAAAACTATATGTAGATTTCAAGCACAACGTGATCTTTTGTACTTGAAATGTACATATAGTGATAAAATAAAAAAGTGAAGAAAGGAATAAAATAGTACTACATTATATCAAGAAACTTCACGTACTCACCAACATATATCTTAGATAATGCATCTTTGCTGAACCTTTTCTATAAGAGTAATTTTTGTTGAGTTTGAGTGTACCAAACCAAAGAAACGTATTCCAACTTAACAAAGGCATTGAAGAGAAATTTCAGCGCTGTGATATTTTGAAGATCCAATTTTCGTACTATAAAACCTAATACCTTGAAAGAACCGCTGAGAGTTTCTTGAATATCCATATTAAATATAAAGGTATCATACCCTCAGGTCTATAAATACACTAACTTGTTATAAGGGATTATTACAAACAATGTACTCGATCTTAATTATATTAATCTTTCTAGTGAATTACACAAATTTGCACTTATTGTTATTTAAAATTAATTTATTTAAAACGCACGGATTGGATACTATTCCAAGCTGATTTTGTGATAAAACGGATGAATACAATTTCAAATAATCAGCATTTAAGATGTTTACAATTAAGCACATCTTAAAGATTAAAGAGAAAAGGACCCGAAATGGATCCTTGTGGAATCTCTGAGGAAGGGAAATAGGATTTTAATGTAACATTGTTAACAGAGACATTCGCGATTATGAAGATATGACGATTAAAGAAATTAATATTAATTTAAAGTTTTAATTGCAATGACATAAAAAAAAATAATTTTGTGCAGCTAAATTCGACGTATGAACCACAGTACACGGAATCTACTCAACAAAATTATATTTATATATTCTAATGTAATTAATGTCTAAATAATCAAGTTAAAACTTGTTTAGATTAATTCAATTTTATTTGACATCCATACTTTTTTAATTAAATATTTAATGTAGATTCAATATAGAAATAATTGGGAATCAAAAGTGATTTCTAATTATTACTAAAAAAATAGATCTAAATTAAGGATTTCCATGTTAAATTCTCAATGTTAAAATATTGGCCCCTAATTATTTCAGAGAAAAAGTGGAAATATGTTTCTTGCAGAGAAAAAATACTGTATGAAACCATATCATTACTTTTTTTTAGTTTCGATACAAAGAAGAAATCGTGGAAATGAAAACTACTATTTTAGCAAAAATGGACAATGCCTTGGAATTGTTGAAACAAACAACCGTTGACTATTAGCTAATGTTACTTTTAATCACAAATTTAGATAGAATTTAAGTAATTTAGTATTTAGCCAATGGATTGTAATACTAAAAATGTTTTTTCCATTTTCACAAGTTTTAAATACAGGGAAATTAAAACTGCAACCTTAACATAAACCAGATATGCCTTGATAAACTGTTGAAACGAAGCCGCTGACATTTTAAGTTGTATCTAGTTTTTCTTACATAATTAACATTTTAAAAATTAAGAGAATAATCTGAAAAACAACAAGAATAAACTTTTATAACGAATATACACATAATAATACAAATACTATAATAAATTTTCAAATAACCTCCATCCACTGATAAAAAATAACCCATTCTATCAAAAAATTTCGTCTGACATTTGCTAACTAAAATGACCAAATTCTTTCGCACTGATCTTGAATACTATTTTGAATTGTTCTAAATTTTCAAAACGGTTACCACTGTAAATTTTTTATTTTAAATTTCCCCATAGAAAGAAATCATTGGGAGAAAGGTCTGGATTACGAGCAGGCTAACAAATTTCTTATCATCTACCAATAACTTTGCCACTAAAGCTTCGATTAAAATATTCGCGGACGCTACGACTGTTATGAACATCCATCCATATGAAACCAAATCTCTACATTAGCCGGTGCAACCTAATTGATGAGCTGGTGTTATTTCTTAGGATAATTCTGGGATATCGTTTTTAAATATTTATGCTGGATGGAGCACAATTGAAGAAGATTATGATAGCCAAAGCGTTAATCCAACGCGCCAAAGGTATATTATAGTCACCGCATATGAGGAGTTTATATTGGAAATACTGGCTGGCGACAATATCAACCATATCACAGTGAAGTTCGTAGTTTTCCGAATTCAGCGGAATATATACAGCTCCCACAATTAATTTATGGACTCCAAAAACAACATTAACTAATATTTGTTCAAAGCAATTATTTAGTACATCAAAACGTTCGTTAAAAACACTATTGAAAAACAGTAATTAACATGCTACTTTTATTACTTTATTTCATTTTAACTTATAACCAAATATTTCTTCGTCTAGTCAAGTTTATACAATAATAATCACATCTAAGAACCACTATTTACATTTAACATTAAATCGTGTATTTTTGTACGTAATCCTTCAGCGTTGTCTTTTTAATCATTTTTTATTTTCATTTAAAAGAGGAATAATAGTTAATATCATTATTGCACATAATTTTAAATGATGATGTTAGTTGTCATCGTAACTTGATATATGAAAAAATTTTAACATAATAGAAAATTAAGAGAAAGACCTCCGGTCGATAGCCCATGACAGATTTCTAACACATCAATATGTATTGTAAATATAAATATTTGTAAAGAATTGTAATTCTGCTGTCTGAATAAAGATGTTTGTATAGAAAATTAATATAATAGAAAATTGTTTTCACGGCTAGGTAGATAATATATAACATAAATATTTCGCTCACATAGCCATGGACAATAATGAATGAATTGCTTGCTTGCTTGCTTCTTTGAATGAAAACAAAAAAAGATTAGAAATGCAATTTCTATTTCAATTTTACTTTATTAATCACTAATTTGAATGATAATCTTGCAAATAGTATTTGCACATTCTATTGTATTATCGGGTTACATTTCGGTGGAAGTATTTCAGATGGAATTTTGGATTGATTGATGACCCAAAGTGTAGAAGACCTGCAGTAGAAGCATGAACTGAAGATGAAGTTGAGAATTTTGCGTTGTATTATTAGTTAGATTATAAAAAAAAATATTTTCAAAATTCTACTTCAAGAATTAAAAATGAGTAAATTGTCATCAAGGTTACTGATTGCTTTGTCGTTCAAAACTAACAATTGTGTGTTTGCGAGGAGATTGTATATATTTTATTTCAAGATAAATGCGTGGTTTATAATCCAGTAACTACTAAAAGTCTTGCAAGAAACAAGAATTCATACTATGGTTTATAAAGGCTCTTCATTACCAAAAAAAAAGGATAAAATTCGATTTTTGGCGTAAAATGTAATGGCCACAGTTTTATTTTGAAGACGAAGGAAATAATAATAAATTTATTTATGTCATAGCTAAAGCCTTAGGGTCGACATACAAAGAGATAGTAATTAAAATTAATAAAAAATACAATAAAATTATACAATTTAAAGAAAGTATATGCAGCTTAAAATTTCAGTCTTTCGCATTCATTTGAATCACATTCATATACGGGGTATTTTTTTACCTTTGCCTCAGGAATTTACTGCTGTTAATGGTTTTTCTATCGAATGGACTTTGATAAAATTAAACACATATTTAAATTTGAATATGTTGTGAAAACTTAAGCACTTTTTGCGTCATTTTAAACAGTTATTTTAAATTTGTATTTAAAATTATGATAATATTGAGTTATTAAAATAACCTTTTCAATAGGTTTAAATGATTTTTGAAAGAACCTAAAGAAAATGTTCAAATTGTTGCCCATTTATAACTTAAGGAGCATTTAAGTTATTTTAAAGAGATATGAAATATTCATTTGAAATTATAATTATTTTCAAAATATAAGTTTAATTGATAGATATAACTCCTCAATAGCTTCACCTATTAAAATATAATATAAATTATATTTTAATGATTCGTTGGATTCTTGTTTAATCCAACCTATCCAACCTATTAAAATATAATTTGACTTTCTGAAGCTCCTCAATGAGATATTTTTCTATCAATTAAACTTAAATTTTGAATATAATTATAATTTTAAATGAATATTTCATATCTATTAAAAATAACATAAACGATCCTTAAGTTCGCATACCAGACTTTAATTTAAATATGTGTTTATTTTCATTAAAATTCATACGATAGAAAAGCCATTAACACTATGTAATGTTTTTTGCATGTAAATTCCTATGAGGCCTTGTTTAAAAAAATCCCCTCTATATTAAAAAAAAAATTTGGGAACAAAGTTATTTCATATGATTTTGGTCTTATCGTAGGTCACTATTTTCATTATCATAGGAATATTTTAAGCCCGTAGTGTTTATAAACATTCATACTCGTGAAAAACAACTCGAGTTAAAATCGCGACAAAGGACATCATTCTGTCTGATGTATTCGTTATTTTTTATGAATATACAAGGTCCTGCATCTCATCTCCCTTCGTCGGTAGCTCAGTTCTTAATTAAGTTACGACTTTGGAATTTCGGAGACTTACTTGGATCCTAGGACGTAATTCAGGAAAATATTTTTGATTCTACAGGCTTTCCCTAAATAATGAATAAAATTCATTTTATTGTATACAAATTTTAAAATTATTGCTCATTTAATTATATAGTTATATTATTTAATTTAAACTAATTATAACAACCGAATTTTCTACAAATATCCATTGTATTAATTAACATATTCATCAAACAATTAGCTTGATTGCACTATTTTTAGGAAACTAATTAGTCTCACTCCAAAAACACAGTGAATTTACCAACAATAAATCCTGCATAATACGCATTTTAATTTAAACCATTGCAATACTAAGAAATAGAAAGGAATGGAATAATGTTTAATAAATTAATTTATTCACACACTATATATAACAGGGCCTACAATTTAATACAACATCGACGGGAATAAATCAACAATAATTTGAAGTAATTATAAGATTAAAAATCATGCGGTGGTAATTATTAAATTGAATTATCTGTATTAACATTTAAAATTCAATATTGTTCATAACAGATAATTTTAGAAAATCAAATGAAAAACAGGTATTAAAATGTTCAGTTTCATTGATATTAATGAATTTGATTTAATGTTTTTAAAATTCTGATAACAATATCAAAGCCTTATAATTTAATATATTTATATACTTGGTGAAACAAACAAGATGTTTTTAATTAAATTATCAGCCATAATTGTTTTTGATAAAATATTTATTTATTTTTCTTTCCAAAAATTACGCAAAAACTGCTTAAGTTTGCACAACATATTCAAATTTAAATATGAGTAAATCAGTAAATCAGTGAATAAATTAAAAAAATTCTTGATTCCTTTTCCTCACTGAATATTATTTTACCGTTCACAATGAGCAATAAATCGGTGTAGGAAGGAATACGTAATTTTCTCATTTATTTATAAAAACAAAAAAAACATCACATGATGCTTTGAAAACCTTAGATTGAATCAGTTAATAAATTAAAAAAATGTCGAATCATTTTCCTCACTGATGAATTTTTCACTTATAAAAATGAATAGAAAGGAAAACATAATTTTCTTATTATTAAAAAAAAAAAACATTACGTGAATTCAAAACCATACATTACTAAATCAGTGAATATATTAAAATATTGTTCATTCCTTTTTCTCACTGAATTATTTTTCACTGTTAGCAATGAATAAATGAATCAGTATTGGAAGGAATGAATAATATTTGTATTTATTTATTAAAAAAAAAAAAAACATCACGCGAATTCTAAACTGTACATTACTGAATCAGTGTTTAAATACTTAAAGACAATTAATTAAATTTTATTTAAATTTAAAAAAATTGATATTGTGTTATTATTTGTCTAAATCAATTATTGTTGATTTATTAATGAAGTATATTCATATCACATTTTAATGAGCATATCCGGAATGACCTTGAGGAAGATTAGTAGCGGCTACACGGAAACCATTCACAGGATCAGAGACGTAGTGCACTGTTTGCAAAATACCGTTGGCATCGATGTATGAATAACCTCCCCTGGTTACACCATCAGCAGTTTTCGTCTCAGATTTCGAGCTCAAGGGCCCAGCGTATCCATAAGTGTATTGTCCGTATGTATCTTGGGCGTGGTGCTGAGAAATAGGAGAGTAGGCGTAGGTGTTGTGTTGAGGAATAGCAACTGGCACAGCGGCTACTGGAGCCTGGTAGTGAATCGGTACTACGACTCCTTCCAAATGAGCAGGGCTCAAACGAATAGCGGCATCACGCGCTTTAGTAGCCTCAACAGCTGCTAAATGTTCAGCTCTAGCTTTAACGACTTCTGGGAGGTCTTGTACTACTTGCGGAAGAACGGCTTGTTGGGCTAAAGAGGCTTGAACAGCAGCAAAATGCTCGTTACGGGCTTTTACTACTTCTGGAAGATCTTGTACGGGTTGAGGTAAGGTGTGAGAGTAGGGAATGGCGACTGGGTTGGAGTAAGCAATCCTGGCTACTTCCTCGCGCTCGTGTTTGATGGCTTCAAAGTCGGCCAAGTGTTTGGCTTTAGCGTAGGCTACGTCTGGAAGATCTTGAGGGAGGTTGCTGGCGGCTACTCTGAATCCGTGGATTGGGTCGGCTACGTAGCTTACGCTCTGGAGGAGACCGTTGCTGTCAATATAGGAGTAACCTCCGGTGGTGACTCCGTCGGCGGATTTTGATTCGGTTTTTGTAGCTGTTGGGGTCGCGTAACCATAGGTGTACTGGCCGAAAATGTCTTGGGCATGGTATTGAGATTGTACTGGGTGAGCGTATGGAGAAATTCCAACGGTTACACCATAATACGGTTGTACGTAAGAAGCCCTTGCCGTTAAGGCCAAAATCACCAATAGCTATAATATTACAACAGAAAAATAAAATTAGTTGTGAGTTCAAACAATGAAGTTATTAATCGGATTTTTGTGGGAACTGTTACATTTAACATGTACGTTATTACTTAAATTTTATGAATAAACATCTGTTATAATAGTTGCTTAGACTGTGATGATAAAAATAACTTAGAAGTTAAACTTAACATTTCCTTATAGAATATTCCGTATATCTATAAATTAATAAACCTCAGAACTTTTGTACCATAAATAAATTTATAAAATTAAATAATGAAAAAAAAAAACAGATTTTACATAATTTAATATTTCATAAAAAATTGAATGTAATGCAAAGTTTGGAATGTCCTGTTGATGGTTTATTGTCTACAGTATATTGTGTTTGTTCTTGGATTCTGAAGTTTAATTAATTTATCCTAAAATATTGCAATATATCTTTTTAAGCTAAACTTAATAATTTACACAGTTCTTTAATATATGTATTTTTATTATTTTCTAATAATTATCTTAAATTTATTCCCTTGGCAATTAGATGTTTCTATATGATACGTCTTTAGTATAATTTAATTTTAACCAATGATTATTTTGCTTGTGTTTTTAACATAATTATTTATAACTTTCTTGAAGTAACCGTTATTTTTTCAATTTGGTATAGTTAAATTTATTTATTTATTTTTTCTTTAAATAATTTTAAATCTACCAAATTGCAGAAAATGATGATTACTCCATGAAAGTTATAAATAATTATGTTAAAAGCACCAGCAAAAAATCATTTGTTAAAATTAAATTGTTTTAAAGACGTATGTTATAGAAACATCTAATTTCCAAGGAAATAAATTTAAGATAATTATTAGAAAATAATAAAAATACGTAAATTAGAGAACTGTGTAAATTACTAAGCTTCGCTTAAAAAAATATATTGCAATATTTTAGGATAAATTAATTAAACTTCAAATCCAAGAACAAACACAAAATACTGTAGACAATAAACCATCAACAGGACATTCCAAACTTTGCATTACATTCAATTTTTTATGAAATATTAAATAATGTAAAATCTTTTTTATTTTTCCTTATTTAATTTTATAATTTTTCATGATACAATAATATGATAATTATTAGAATAATAAAAATACATAAATTAAAAATATAAATAATTCGCTGAAGAAACATTAACAATAACATCAATTATTATTAATAATGTATTAATATAACCATGAAAAAACACAAGAGCTGAAAATATTCATTTTTGAATTCAAGTTGTTTATTTAATTAAAACAAGCAACCTCGAACTATTATTGGTTATTTCCAATTATTATTCTGTCCTACACCTCTAATTTTGTTGTTTTGAAATGCAAAAAGTTTTAGAGTGGTATTTTTATTATAACTGATAGTCTTAAGTGTTGTTTTTTTTGTGGTTCTCGGGGGTACACTTGCATTTTTTCACATTTGAACTCGACGTTCAGGTGGCTATATCACTGATTTTCCGTATTTCCATCGCAATAAAAAGCATTCTTTTGCTATTTTCCGCACTTTTTTATTTAAACTAATATTACACTTCAGCACACTTATATTGTGTTAAAACAAAATTTAATAAGGAGATTAGTATTTTGCTAGACGGTCAATTTGTATTTTAATCTTTACAGTGATTCTCAATACAGATCATATAAGGCATTTCTTATGGAAAATGCCCACTTTCCTTAAATTATCCGATTAGCTAATCATAATTAACTTTAATCGGCATCAATTAACTAATCGGAGTCCACCACGTAGTAATATAAATCGTTTTCAATCAAGAATTTTTATTTATGTTTTGGTTTCTTTTATTGATTTTCACGTTCCTATGTTATAAACAGTCAAAGCACGTGTTCGTCATATTCGTAAACTAAGGTAAATCAAAATTATTTGCATCATTTACTTCTAAGTTGTCAATTTCGTCGATTCTAAATCCACGTATGGATATTTCCTTAAAATTTCTATCTACCTCTTTCTATGATCTCAATCAACAAACAACTTGACGATTACCCTCAATTGACGTGAAGTTGTATGCGTATGAGTTAATCGGCTAAAGTCGGCTGATTAAATATTTGACGTTTTAAGTTATGTTGATCATGATTAAGTCTTGGTGCAAGCCAATTTCCGACTTAATCGTGATCAACTATTTAATCATGTATAGATGGACCCTTTTTTATACTGTCGTATTCAATGGTTAAATAAAATAACAATTTAAATAATGGATTTTATACGTCGAAAAAGTACGATAAATTATTGCTATTGCCAGTACATATAACACAAATTACGACCACAAGCGTAATTCGTGTTATACATACTGACGTTTTTTATTTGGGTTTGAGAACTATAACGCGGCTAACTTCACATTGAAGTGTAGGACATAATTTAGGATTCATCCATATTATTTTATATAAAATCTCTTATAATCTGTATATATTTTTATCAATTGATTTCATAATCTATTTAATAGATGTTTTATGTCTTTTCCTTCCTGATTTAATGCAAAAAATAAGATCAACAAATCTAGCCTTCGTTAAAACATATTTATTCGCATAAGTACTGAGAACAGATATTTCAAATAAAGCTATAAAGATCTCTGCTAATAATAAATAAATACCTTATATTTAACTAATTATGATCACTCCTAATGTGGAATTTACATTACAAAACTTTGCAATATTAAATGATTCTATTAAAGATGCAATAAAAAATAATGATACAATTACAGATGTCCAATTGAAATTATTTTCCCACGTTTTCTTAATCAATTAAAAATATTAATTATAAAAAAACGAAATATGTGAAGTAAATGTTATTCATTCACAATGTGGATTAATTTGCAATATGCCAAGGTAATGTAAAGAACAAACAATTCCAGCTACCAAGAAATACAAAGAGCAATGAGTATCAAGAAAAGCATGATTGCACAAGAAAATGTTCTAATAATAAACTAATATGGAAATATATAAATTCAATCAAACCTTATAATTTAAAACTCTGTGATGACTACACCAAATGAAAAATGTATATATTTCAATTAATTAAAGCAGTTAAATTTAACGTATACGTTAATTTTATTCTCATATATACAACAAACCAATTGTAAAGTATGTTGACCAATTTATAATTTTAATTGTTCATAATTGATTAAACCTTAGCATATATTATACTTCGTAATTATACTTATATGGTAGTAGTTTAAGTAAATATCTTCAGGCAATTTTGATTTTGTTTTAGAATAGTACCCTAACACATTGAAAATAAAGACATATTGTAATAATTAATTTCGAAATCAGTAATTTTGTAACATCATAGCTATTTGTATTTACATTAATCACGAAGGGATTCCCAATGTGAGATGTTAAATTTAACGTAAGCGTTGTTCTTTATTATAGGCTGTAATAATAATTAATCACGAAGGGATTCCCTACGTGAAATGTTAAATTTAACTTAAGTGTTATTCTTTATTATAGACTGTAATAATAAATAATAACGCTTACGTTAAATTTAAAATCTCACGTAGGGAATGCCTTCATGATTAATGTAAATACAAATAGCTATGATGTAACAAAAATACTGATTTGGAAATTTTGATTAGCTTAGTGCATTCCTAGTTAATCATATTTTAAATAGTTATTTAATTCTATTCGTATTTAATTCAACACCACATAAAATAAAATATACTTAAATTGGGTATATAAAAACTCTTGTTATGCATTAATTGTTTAAATTTGAGTTATGTGAAGTTAGTTAATCACAATTTAAACACTTCTTATTCCTTATTTCACATTTATAATAAAGTGAAGTAAGGAATAAAAAGTGTTTTAATTGTGACTCTTGTTGTGTTCCATGATATTATTTTCAGCTATCAGGCATGTGTTTCGGTTTCTTTAAATTGATAATGGTTTGTGAAGACCGAAACACGTGTCAGATTGTTGATAATAAAATTATGGAACATAACAACAGTTTTCACCTAAGTGAAATATACGGTTCCGTCAAGAATGTAGCATAACCAGTATCAACGTTTTTGATTTTGTACAGATGACGCAACAGTTATCAAAACAAGGGTTTTTATTCACATAAATTAAATTTAATAACTTTCAATTAGTTTTCACTTTTTAAAATCTTATTCTAGTTTACTTACTTTAATTAAATAAAAAGAATTTAAAAATATTTAATAAAAGGCAGAAAGACCTTTGGCCGATAGCCATTTAACAATTAATTACTTTTTGTGTGATATACATAATCAATGTTTATTACGTTATTGTAAACTTAATTGTTAATAAAGATTGTTATATATATATATTTAATAAATTATTTCCTCTTGAGCTACTGACATTTTGACTTATGTTACATAAGTACTTTAACAATTGTCCAATAATGGATACTTATTGTTGCATAACAAGAACATATTGTATAATACAACAATTTTTGAATCGAAAATATTTAATGCATTACTGTGCTTAGTTATTCATTAAATTTTAATTGATTAATAAATTATAACAGGATGATGAAAAAATAATAATATAAGCAATGTGTTTCTTGATTTTTTTTTTCTTGTTCACGAGCACCTCAATGTAAATTAGATTATATATTTGGCCTTAATGAGAGTTTAATTTGTTATTAAATATATGATTAGTAAATTATTTTGAATAGTGTAATTAAATTTTGGTGATTTATTAATAACAATTTTAGTACTCACAAAAATCCTCGGTAACATATTTGTTTATTTAACACGCTTCAATGCTAGAATGCAAGAACTCGTAATAACAGGCCGGAATGTCCTCTAACTACTTATATACCCGCCCCGCCTTCTTTGAAAAACATGTACAATCTTCATGTTTGTGTGCGTATGTGTAACAATTTATCGGCAACAATAATTATTCGCAGGTTCATTGCCGCGTGTTCAATGAAGAATCTGATTCCATCATCAGATCAAGGACGGGTCCGGACTTGGAGTTTTCTCGTAACGGCGAGTCGCGTCGGTTCCGGGCGTAAAAAGCGAGAAGATGGATTTTTTACGCCGGAGCGGGTCTTTTTTTAGAAGGCTCAAGGTGTGCATCGGTCAACGCCTATAAAATAAGTTTTGTTCAAAAGGTTATATAAAATTGGACAATAATGATTTCATCTGAGGAATGAATGCCCCGCATAATGCAACGCTAATTTGGAATGGAATGTGATTATTGTGTTTCGGAAGAAGGTGAAGCAGGTTTGTGATTTAATGAGTTATTTTGGATTTCATCAACTCTAATATAAAGGAAAACAATACAGGACATGACTACTTACATTTATATTAAACAACCTGTTTTTCTTTGTTAATTGGGGCTAATATGTACAGAAAATATTTAATTTAACGTATACGTTATTAACCAACTCACAAAAGGTGGCGCTTGCGTCGTCTTTAATTAATTATGATTCACATTCTATGTACTTATATTTAATTCAAAAGTTGCTTAGACTGTGATGATAAAATATAACGTACAATATTTTACTTAGAGAATAGCCTCGAATAACTGAAGCGTCAGCTTTGTTATCAATTAAATTAAACACTTTAAGCTTTGATTGTATAATACAAAAATTAATTTATTGTGAATACACTTTCAAAAACACACACTTGTCATTATCAAACTAAAAGTTAAATTAATTACTTTGTCGGTATATATTATCAATACGTTGTAGCAAAAATAATGAAAGGGTGGGGAGGTAGATTACAATACGGTTTTAAATAACGGAGTATATATCAGTTCAACCTGGTTGTTGTGGACGCGAATTTCCATAGTGGCGTGTGCTTTCTGGATTTCTAGGGACTCAGGGAAGTTCATCTTGCGACCTTCTTCCACAAAATAAATGACAATAAGTACATCCTCGCCAAAAGTGTGATTGTTTTCAATCAGATGTTTGGCGAAAGACAATCTGTCAATCAAATAATTTATAAAAAAACGTGAGATGTTCCCTGAGTCTCATTTTAAAATTTCTAATGGTTTGGCCGATTTACACCCCATTACAGTCTTTACACGTTAATTTATATTAATCTGTTTTTCGTCACTTTATATCATTAATTTCTTAATTTATTACAGTAATTCAGCATTAAATGATTACGGTTACTTTTATAATAATTTGATAAACAATGTCCAACTTTGTTGTAATTTTTCTCAAGTTATATGTAAATGAAAAAAAAATCTAACTTAAAAAATATGTACGCCCAGTTTCTCCAAAGTGTCTTGGGATTTAGATTTATCAAGCTCGACCTAAGCCCAATTCCAGCTTAAGACGGATTTATGTTGCACTGTGCTGCTGTGAATAGATCTGGCAGCAACGCCGTTATCCCGAAAGCGATTTTCTGATTGGCCGTTTGCCCTCTGGCAAAATTATTTCTTGTATTCTGTTTGGCATAGAATTGACCAGTTTTTTTGTAGTTTTCCAACAACTTGTCATCACGGAGCCATTCCTCAATTACAGCATATACTATTTTCTGTTTCGTTGTACAATCCACTTTTCGATAGCTCAAAAATTCTCTATTAGATTAACATTTTGTGAATTGTCTGGTCAATCGATGCAAGTAAAATTATTATCTTGCTGAAAAATTGCTTCACCATTTGGAACAACTTTTTCCATATCATTACATTTTCATTTGTCACTATTCATCATTCTTTCAATTAGCACAAGAGATCCGGCCCCATATAGGAGAAACAAACCCAAAACATCTAGAATGAGTATTTCGTCCTGTGATTTTCTGACGTTTTGTAACCGCTTCCTCCAATAATCTGTAAGTCAGATTGCATACTTCTCTATCCAACAATTTTCATCATTGGAGCAGTTAACAATTGCTTTTTCTGGGATCGGATTGCCTTTCTTAAATTTACTGTATCCGACTATAAACACGTCATCTCTGGCATTTTCTCTGAATTTCAACTAATCCGGTTTCAGCCTTTAGTTTCAGAATTGTTTTCACCGCCTCTAAACTTACTATAGACTATTTTCAATTATCTATTTATGTCATAGAAGTTTACTCTTTTAATGTCACAAACTATTGACGCTTCATCAAAGTAATATCCATCTTATATATTTCCTCTTTTAGCAATTATTTGACAATGTCAAATATGCTTGAAATAGGAAAATTCAATTGAAAAATTCTTTAAATAAAATTAAAATAAGTTATTCATATTTTAAATTAAATGAGTTAATTGAAGTAAGGATATTTAAAAAAAAAAACACTTGTTAATGTTACACTTGAGTAGTTTATTAAACCATTTTTAAATTAATTTAATTTTGCAGTAATAATTTATTAATTATTTTCAAGTTATTTTTATTGAATTTAGTTTATGAAGTTCTTAATATGTATATATATATATATATTCAAACCTGTTTATTCAGATTATATAACAAAAAATTACAAAATTTATGACAGTATGTACAGTTGTGTTAGTAGCCTCCCATGGGCTACCGACCATAGGCCCAATATTGTGGTGATTAAAACTGCGCTAGTTAGCTGTACTGTCATTTATGCATGAGTTAATGAATTGGTGGATAGTCTTGAAAAAAAATATCTTCCGTTAGTCTACGATCTAAGTTTAATACATGGATTAAAAAAATGTTTTTAATGATTGGTAAATGGATTTGGATAATGTAGGGTCAAATGGTGTTAAAATTAGACAATTTTGAAAACTTTAAATTTCAATAAGTTATTGATTCTTAGCCAAAACAGCAGTTTATCAATAAATATATATTTTATGTTTCGTTAAACATATGAGACCGTCTCATTTTTTCCTAAATTTTGTATGTCTCATTTTTACATCACTTGATCCTATTTAAGGGTTTAAGGAGTTAATATTTGACATTCTTTCCCATACTTTAGTGATATTTAAAGTTAATAACAATCTTAGAAGAAGATGAGTGTGGTGCCTCGATTTTGAGGAAAAATTGTAATGAACAGTGATAAGAGAGAGAACATATTCCCCATGTCGACTAGGTTTTGGATATTACTGGTTTTGGTATTACACTTTTCAGGTGTCGGATTATTGCAGAATACAATTACTTCTAATAAATTAAATAAAATGAAACAAAGATGATTTACATATTTGCAGTTATTTAAATTGCAATGAAATTAAACAAGGAAAAAAAAAGAAATATCTATTGTGTAATCCAATTTCCGGCGGGTTAAATGCTCGGGAAGTAGTTATTTCAATAGATACAGTGTAAATATATTTTTTTTTTTGCAGTTGGAAACAGGGATTAATCGAATTTTATTGATCATTGCTAGAAATTTTCCTTGTTTACTTTCATTGTAACTTTTAATAAAATATAAAACTTTAAGTAATTTTAATTTCTCTTGAAAATGGACTAAAATCACGAAACTTTTCTAGAATTTAAAGTTGTTCATTTGAATCTGTGTTTTTATTGTTGTCAATTAAATTGGTTTTCAATGATTTATTAATATTCATTATTATTATTATATGAACTATCAATGTTCAAATTTTAGAAATATTAATCACTTTAAAGAATTATTTACGTTAATTATGTTAAAAAATAAATAGTATTTTTTTCTGGATTCAATTTACTAAAAAAATATTCGTTTCTATCATCTGTGTCGTGTAATTTAAATATAAAAAATACTTGTTTATTTAAGTTTGGAAATATGTGCATATATGTATTACATTTTGTCCTGTGGTACAAATGAGAAAGTGTTGGATCCTAATTAGGCTGACCTAACAGAAATTATATTTCCTATTATAATCTGAATAATTTAGAGGTAATTTAATATAATGGATTTGAACTTCTGAATAATTTCGCGTAATTCGATTAAAGCGGAAATTTAACATTTCGCGGCCAATTTTAGAAAATAGTTAAAATCCAATCAGAGCACTAATTTAATTAGGGCCTGGTTTTGACCGTGACCTCCGTCATCTGGATTTAGCTTGTGTAACCCACGCTTATGAATAAGCAATAGGTTGCAACACTGTTCAAGCGGACGGCCAGAATTCATCTGCAGCCATTAATACCTCATGATAATTGCATTTAACACTTAACGTCCTTGCACTCCATATACGGCAGACAACTTTTTGTTTCCGGATATATTTGAATTGGGTATACCATAAATAAAACATATATACGGTGATAAGGTTTTGATGTATTTTCATCGAAATGTTAAATTACTGAATAAACAAATGTTCATACTTCGATAAACTTGAAAAAAGTAAATAAATAAAAAAATCGCAGAACAGTTTCCGGATAAGGAAAATCCACAATGTTTACGAATCCCATAAAAAAGAAACATTGAATAATTTCAAGTCCATCAACTTCTTGTAAATCGCTTATTTGCGTTTTTCTGAAGGCGTAGGATGTGTCTTTTAATCTTTTTTGGTCGCGTTGCGCCATCAAGGTCTTCGGGAAATGGAAATGTTATGGGAAGGATTTCGGCGACCGGAAAAATTACGGACCGGTTTTCTGTGCATCTGTGCGGGGAAACGGAATAGCGCGGTGCGGAGGGAACGGAGGCGATGGAGACATTTAATATTTTTAGGATTATTTTTGCACGGATGATCGATGTCGGGAATTTGAATTTGAATTTCATAGCTGCGGGCCGCATTAATCTTGCCAGCCGCATACATATTTATCTCTCCCACTTTTCTGGCAGTGTATGTGTGCGCGTATAAAAACTTTCCGCCTTAGTATCGGCCCGTTGAGATGGAAAGGGGAAATAGAGGAAATTTATTGCCGGAGTTTCCTTTTTTTAGTTTCTCGAATAACAAATTTTCTTTTTTAGGATATTGATGTTTGTTAAATTTATAAGGTTGTTTAGTCTATTTGGGTAAGTTAAATGTATTCGTTGAATATAATGAATTTAGAAATAACACAGACGGTAAACAAATAAAAATGTTTCTCTTGCCATTATTTATGAACCAAATCATAATTTAGTATTCAATTATGTTTAGCATTCTCTAGCCAGAAAAAAATATTGCTTCGCATTTAGTCTGTGCCACACTTAAATTGGCATCATTGTCATAGATTGTAAGAATTTTATTTATGTTGATTCAAGTTAGAGTTTGCGGATTCTTTTTTATTGACAATTTAGACATGAAAAATTTAGCAAAACAATTAATTAAATATTTATTAATTATTTAAACGTTAATGAAGAACCATATCCCATGGGTTTTGAAATTTTTAATTTTAATTCTTGTTATTAAATAATGGATATTTGCTGTTGCATGACAATAGTATATTGTATTACATTTTTTTGATTCGAGAATTTTTAATGCAAAGAACAAAAATCCAAGTAAGTTGAATTAAAAATATACATATATACATTTAAATAGAAAAGAGTATTATTCATTCACTTGATCACAGTTATTTAAATATATTAAATAAAAATGATTTGGGAATTTGCCAGGGAAGTAGTTGTTTTAATGTGCATTTGTTTAACGTACTTACGTAACGTAAGTCAAAAGTCACAGAGCTAAATGTAAAAATAATTTATTAATTATTTTCAAATCATTTTTATTTAATATATATATATATATATACATTTTTTTGTAAGAAATTCTTTATTTCAATATACATAGATATATTTTATTACATATATTATAAATGTATTCGCTCCTTCTTCCTCACCGCGGGATATTTTGGGGTTAATTCCCATCTCGGGCTAGCATTATTGAAGGATTTATAGTATGTTGTATAATGTTCCGTTGAGTTTGTTAGACTATGTTATTTAGGATTTTTTTTTTTTTATTTTAAGTTTAAAAGGTATATATTTAAGTTTCTTAATGTCTTCATTTAATTTGTTATATTGTTTTATCGATTCTGTTTTTAATGCATGTGTATGTTTTGCTGTTGTACATTTTTTCGGATTTTCTTCTGGTTTTATTTTGATGGGTTTGTTTGTTTAATGTGAATTTGGTTTCTCTTTTGATTATTTTATTTTTTTATTTTATATATTTGCGTTTCTTTTATTGTGATGCTAATTTAAGAAAGATTTCTAAGTCTAGATTGTTCTGCAAATTATATATTTTTAAGTTGCTATGCATTTCTTTATTGTTTTTAATGGTTGACATAGAATTATGGAATAATGAAATTATTTCGTAATTATTTGAAGATATGAACAGGATATTATACACGAAAACTATGCAGAATTTTCCAAGGAATCTAAATGTTCTAAATGTTTCATTAAAAAAAATATAACGTTGAATCTGCAATTGCTTTTGGGATACCATGTCTATAAAATTTAAAATTCAAAAGATGCACAGTTAAAAATACTAATTAAGGTCTCCGAGCGTTTTGCCAAAAATTATAACCTGAATACAATTTACCTAAAAATAAATGTGTTCTTTTTATTATGATTGAACTGTATAAGGCCGTTTTAATCTGTCAATATTTCGTTAACAGTTTAAGATAGATATATGTTAATATATACAAAAAATACGTAGAATTTTCCTAAGAATCCAAATATTTAATAATATATCGCATTTAAAAAATGTAACGTTATAGCGGCATTTGTTTATGAGACACTTTGTTTATATAGTTGTTAGTTAAAAATATGCGTAGTTAAAACTGTCAGTGTTTTTCTCGAAAATAATCACTAGCAATGTAAATGAATTTGTTCCTTTCATTGTGAACGCAGTGTATATTTATTTTCTTTATTAAATAATTAAACATCTTTATTCGTGCAAATAAAGTACATATGTTTATTTAATTAACAATATTTTCATTATTTCAATTCATTTATTTACGTTAAATCACCTTTATACAGAATAATACAATTTTACATATATAACATATTTTAATATCAGTAGCGGAAACTGCAAAATAAAAATTAACCCAAGTAGTCGACTCTAGCGATGAAAAAAATAATTGAAATATCAAAAACAGTAATCTCAGTGACATTAAACAAATAAATTATGCCAAAAAATTAAACTAAATAGATAAATTAGAAATAAAAATTGATAAAATAAATAATAAAATAAAATAATTACTAAATAATCAAATCAATACCTAAATAAATTAGCAAACAAGTATATATAATGATTTAAACAATAATACATCATAGATGAAATCACAGACCCTGGTAAAAGTAAGCAAATCATATAACCTAATTTAAAAATTAACACAAAGAATTAAAATATTTTCTGAAATCGAAACATTAATCGACTATTTCAGCCTTTATAAATTCATATTATTTCAAATCATATAATGAAATCAAACATAATTGATAATAATTTTTGCATGGATTTTTAAATGAATCATTTACCTAATATTTCTTTCAGGAAATATATTTTTTGTTATGTTTAAATTGTTTTTCTTATTTTATTCTAATTTCATAAATTATCCAAAATAAATCGCAATTATTTTCAAATAAAAAAAAGCAGCATAACATTAACGACGCTCTTTTATAAAATTGTCGTATTCTTGATACTTGGAACTAATAGCTTGATTCATTGCCTCGAACGAATTTCATCCGACCTTGAAATGTGCTCAACATTTTAATTATGGATTAGAAATGGATTGTTGGAACACGATTATTAATACAAAAAAATGGCATTGACACAAAAATAGAAATTCACTAAAATGTGTTGCATTTGTTATGCGAAAGTTGTTTTATGAATATAATAGTTAGGTAAATTATTAATGATTTAGTTTGCAATTGAAAGAAGGATGTTTCCGAAATTATAATTTTAATTTTGAATTAACGAATTGCAATTAATTAATTGCATATAAATTGAAATATTAGTTGAATGATACAATAAATGAAATAATAATTATAAGCACAATATAAATATATGAAATAAATCAAATATAATTTATTATTACAATTATAATTTTATATTAAATTATAATTTAATTTCGATTGTAACAACATTTATTTACTCGGTTTATAAGTTTTTATTGTTAACATTACTAGCACACGATTATTTATTAAGAAAACAAACAGCAAGCTGTGTGTATTTTGAAGGCATATAGGTTTCGCGCATTTTTTAGCGAAAAAAATAAAATCATGTTTATCTAAAACAATGTATACTATCTTATAGAGTACATATTGACATTAAGATTTGAGGTTTTTCGATGGACTCCGTGAACAAAAATTCATCCTCAAATATGACTATTCTGGAATGACGCCTTTAATAAATTGTGAAGGAAGGAACAACAGTCTTTAAATTTGTGATTAAACACTTCACGTAAACTAAAAAAAAAACTCTCAATATTATAATTAAGATAACTTAACAATACACCAGCACTTTAATTATATTAATCAAATAATATTATTGATTTTTGAAGTTTCTGAATAATAAGTTTGCAGAAGATATGTAAAGGAATTTGAAGTACCAGTGAAAAGTTATTTTTCTTTATCAGCATTACTCACCGCCTCAATAAATAGGTTCAAATCCAAAAGGGCATGCGATGCGCATGGTGTTTGGAAATTGACAAACAAAAATTGCGCCCGTCTATTCCCCACCCATTAAAATTGATAATTTCATAAGATAGTTTAAGTTTTTAGTTAGGAAAAAAAATCAGATCTTATTCAGGATTGAGGCCGGACAGATGTGCGATTTAATAAACTGAGATTTTTTCGTAAATTAATAGTTGCAACATCAATTTAAGTAGTTAAAGTTTTATTTTAATTAAGAAAAACAATTTAGAATTTCGAATTTCTCATTTACCCGAAAGGTGTTACGACCAGAGGAAGTCATATCAATTATAGTAATTTATATATATATATATATATATATATATATATATATAATAATTTTATTACGGAATCACCTTTTTACAAAAACAATACAATATATATATATATATAATTAGTTCTCAGATCAATCAATTTAATATATTAATTAAATTGTACTGAGCTCAAATAACACAAGATGTCGAGTCGTCCGAAAATTCTCAAATTCATTGGATCATCCCTTTATATTGTTTGATGATAAATTTAAGTTTGCCTTGTATTTTCTACAACTTTCTAAGAAACAAAATATAACAATCAAAATCAAGTAATTGTCTCTTTTTATGTTATATAATCTCATTATTTCATTTATATCTAAACTAATTTCAATTCTGTTCCTATAAAAAGTGTCATTTACACACACAAATTCCCAGTATTCTTTTCATAACATTATTACATTTCTTTTGTTAATAATCTGCTAGTTGTATTCCCGGTGATGGAATTTACGAATACATTAAATCATTTACGTAAACAGCCTTGAAACATATTTAACGGTTTGATGCAGGCAGAGCAGAAAATGTTCCATTATTACAGAAATTACATCATTAGATTACCTGCCTGCAGAGACAATGGATATTTCAACTTTTTTTGAGCAACGCTGATTACTTTCACTATCAAATTATAAATTCCGTAAACATTTATGTACTCCGTATATTGTTCTTTAGATAACGTGATGACAAGCACTTTAATTACCGCGAGGGAAAAGCCGGCAATTCATGGGAGTATTAATTTTTGGTGGCTAATTAATGAAGCGTATAGGACTTGCTGGAATAATTATTTCAGACTATTATTAATAGATCTCAGTAAATCATATTTTTTAATAATACAAAATAGTTGTAAGTGTAATAATTAATTAAAAGCATTATTTTCCTAATACTATTGTTTTCAATTAGACATTTTCAGAAGGTTAATAAAGTATCAGTGATGACAGAAAGACCGATAACTCAGACTGACTAAGACCTACATGTACCGTAAATATTTATAATATATTGTTATTTATTATATGTAAAGTGTGAATAAATATTTGCCATGTTCAACTGTATGTTAATAGGACTAATTTTAATCAAAATTAGTCAAAATTATTACTGATTTCTAGTCACATATTATATTTCATTAATTAAAACACTTTTTTAACTTTGTTTGTATAACTTAAATTTATTTAGTGAGTTTTCAGTGTTTTAATTAATCGAGTAACAAAGTAGAAGCCTTAACAATTAGTAAACTTATATTTCAGTATATGCATATAAATATGAGTTCAAAATTAAAATAAAATAATAATGCCTAAAAAATATTCTTTTAAAAAATAAGGCAATATTAAGTATGTATAGTAGTTTTTACTCATATTATTTTCATTTTATAATTTAAACTTACACATATAATAAATTGGTAAAGCAATATATCAAGGCTTCATTTTATTAATAAATAATTAGTCCATGCTCTTGTTATTAATTAATGTTTTAATTTCTACGTTGATAAGGATTCCTAGACTGAAAGACTACAAGCCAGCAATTAATTTAAAATAATTAAATTTATTTTAAAATTGCTTTCACTCGTATTTATATACAGGGTGGCCAGAAAAGGTATGATAATCTTTAGTTAAAGTGGTTCGGTAATCAATTTGGAGTAGAAAAAACAAAACTAAAAATTGTTAATATAAAAAAATAAATTTAAAAATAAAAAATTATATAAAACAAAACACAAAAAATTTTGGGTAATTATTCAATAAGCGTCATGAGGCCATTAATATTCTAATTGTGACTAGAATTTGTTTTTAATATTTTATGTATAATTATTGCTATTAATAATAGACAATAGACTTATCATTAAATAAATATTTGCAATGTTTAACTGTATGTTAATAGGACTAATTTTAATCAAAATTAGTCAAAATTATTACTGATTTCTAGTCACATATTTATTATATCAATGGCCTCGTGAGTGTTAATGAAGAACTGTACAACATTTTTTTTTACTTAAATTTTCTACTTGAAATTAATTAATGAACCACTTTACCTGAAAATTATCACACCTTTTCTGGCCACCTTGTATAATATATATATATATATATATATATATCTTAATTCAGATAATACAGATAATTTCAAAAATATAACAATATAAATAATTACAATACATGTATGTGTTAGTCTGCCGGGGCTATCGACCAGAGATCTTTCTGCCCTGTCATGAATTTATGATGAAGTTAAAGAAAAATCTATGCTAGCTAGCTAAACCATCCTGATGATTTGCGCAAATGAATTGATGAATAATGATTCCAGGATGTTTATATTTAGGAAGGATATTAGGGTTACGAGAAATACATAATTTTGTAAGAAGGGGTAGATTATCATCTCGTATTTATTTATAATTAAAAATAATTTCCTTTGATGAGACAATACAATAGAGAAAAGTTTTTCCAAGAGTTAATTCGCTTTATAAAAATCTCCAAGTAGAATGCCAGCGACGGTCGGTAAATCAAATAAACATTTACGTGAGTCGAGTTTTCGCACTGGAAAGGATGGATCGTCCTTTTGGCGGCACGTTTTATCCGCCGGACAAATGTCCATGGGATAATTAATTGTTTGCTGTGCATTTTTTCACTCCCTCGCACACACATTCACAGATAGTCAGTCGCATTGCATCCCAGAGACTCCTCATGCATTATTCAAAAAGGTTTTCCGCCTGTTTCTGTCCCGGATTGTTTGATTTTAATTAGAGCACACGTCATAAAAATAATGTAATTTATTCTACGTATGTTGGTAATAAGTATAATGCAATATTTCTCGGGGTTTTGTTTACTTTTTTTGTTGCATGCGGGCAAGTTTTGTTTTAGTATATTTGCGTGTCATTCATTTTGTGACGATTTATTTTGAACAGAGCGAAGTTTTTAATCCTTATTTGCATATTTGCAAGGCTTTGCAGATTTTTTTAATGCTTGTTTATACTACCACAGTATACGTATTCAGTAGTTACACTAGCTGAAAATTTTCGGAATAGAGACTTCCTCGCGCTGCCTACAGAATTCACAAATACACATTTCGTGATACGCCAAACAGTTTGAAATTTAAAAATATATAGTTTAGATATGAAAACTCCTACATTTTATTTGAATTATACCCGATCTAATTAAATATCATTTTAATGATTCATAATATGTTTATTTCACAGTAAAGATGGAATATGTAAGTCAAAGATTAAAGAAGTGGCTTGTTTTTTTATTGTTTAATGTACATAAAAATTATATTTTGATACAAAAAGTTGAATATTATCTAGTGTTGGGCAAAATCGAATATTATTAGTAATCGAGTATTACTAAATGTGTCATTTTAAGTATTTAAAACGAAAAAGTAACTTCAAATTTATGTTTATTAATAAATGGGAAATTATTTTTGATATTTTTATAATAAGAAACATTCATAAAATTATAATATACTTAATTTAGAAATAATAAAAAATCGACTTTGCCCATCACTTATATTATCTTTCAATAGACGTTGATTAAATCACTTGGTATGTTTCACTGATTTTTTATTTTTACTCCGACTAGTTTCGACTTCAGGTACAAAATTTACATTTGTGTCGATATTTATACAAATTTTACTGATAATTTCAGGTAATAAGGGCCGTCACGACCAACCAAACAAACCAAGTGTTTTAATCAAAGTCTATTAATTAAATATGTTTCACCACGGGTTAAGTGAGAAATTAATTCAAAATATTATCTTTCAATGTATATAAAGTATTTTATGCCTAAATCAAAAACAAACTATTTAAAATACATACATACTTACCCGTATTACTGAATAATATTTAATTTTATAGTTACTAATTGATGATAGTTTGTTTTATTTTTGGCAAATATATTTTATTTCATGAAATAAATATGAATGAATTATTATAAATAAACCAATAAAACACAGATTAGATTGAACTACTTTAAATTCTCGATTAGTTTCGGGTTATTATTAATTATAAATAACTAATATTGTTTCATTTTAGCAAATTAATTCCATAAAAATCCTGAGGATGGTTTTTTAGTAGGGTTTTTTTCCACCTTGTGAGCATATTTTATTTCAATTAAAATGGCATGTATCGACGTAATATTCATATTTTAATTAAAATGGATGATTTATTGAAGGAACTCAATAATAATTAATCTATAATACAAATATTCACTACGCATAACAAATTAAAATATGAATATTACGTTGATACATGCCAATTAATTTATCGCGCCATTAAATTGTTTGGTTAAGTTACGTGAAGATGTTACATATAAGTAAAACTGATTGTAAACATTTTTTCTTCACTTTTTATTTAGTTATTACTAAATGTACGTTTCAAACGCTATGCGTTCATTATCAAATGTACAACTAGCGAAGTGAAGAAAAAGTGTTTACAACCTGTTTTACTTATCACGCCATTTTGTGTTCAAGATATGCCATAAAACGCCAAAAATTCTTTAGTGTTCGGATGTGGAACCAATTTATTTTATGCGCTCTGTGTTTATCTTCACTATCTGCACTCTTTCTATGGTTTTACTGAAAGCTGCGCGAGGATTTTCTATTTCATAGTAGTTAAAAGGCGCCGACTCCAACCGACCCTACTGCAATCATGTAGTGTGATAATACTGGGTGTTCCAAAAGTCTTTTTCAATTTGTTTTATTCACTGCACAAACAGTTCTGCAAGGACTGGGGATATGCCATTCACTAGATTCGTACTTGAGAATTTAGTCGCCATGGACCGTTATTTTGTGAACGACATTTTTCAGTTAATCAACAATTTTTTATTTTCAGATGAGGCACATTTTCATGGTAATGGCCACGTAAACAGGCAAAACAACCGTTATTGGAGTTTAACAAATCCAAAACGGAAGCATGATAGACCATTCCCCTCCCTAAAAGTGACCGATTGGGCTGCAATGTCTGTTCAATAAATAAACGGCCTATACTTTTTTGAAGATGACAGATTTCGTACTATAAACGTAAATTTTGAGTGATACGTAGAGTGCTGAACAAACAACTTTTGACTGGCATTCAAAAGTTGTTTGCAATATTTTAGTGCCGGGACTTTTGGTTCTAACAAAATGGGATGATATTTCATACATCGAGAGCCGGTTGTATAAAGCTTCGTCAACTTTAATGATACGCTAACATTATGCTAACGTAACGGTAAGTGCAATTTGTGTTGTATAAAACAATTTCAGCCATATTTGACGCATCGCTAGTTGACATTACGTTAAGTCCACTTTTGTGTTTTATGAAGAGCTAACGTAACGTTAACGTATCGTCAAGTCACTTATTAGTTAATCGATGCTCGACCATTGATTAAGCAATTAACAATGAGGTTATGCATTAAAAAAAGAAATGATTTGGAATTATTTAAATAAAAAGTAAGATAATTTTTGAAAAATAAGTCTTTATTTATAAATCGCAATAATTTTAATTACAAAAAATATCAATATTAAATTTTCTTCATTCAGTAGTGTGATTAATGAACAACCAAAACTTCTTCTCCGAATGGGGCGATTTCTTGTAACAAAGAATCCATATGAAATCTACGATAAGATAGAAAAATACACTATTAATAAAATTGCATTTACAGAACTACTATCATTAATTGGTAGAAATATTGAGCCACTTACTCATAGAAATCATGCGGTCAAAGCAAAAGTCTATTCTCATGGCTCTCCGTTTCCTCGTTATTGACTCGTTTCGACAAGTTTTTGTTGATAACGTTGGGTTTCACAGATCCTCTGTCTGTAGAATTAATAATAAAGCGACTCGATGAATGACAGTACTGAAACCACAATACATATTCATGAAAACAAGAGAATTGAACTTGAGATGTTAAATTTATTTTTTCATGAAATCGAAAGATTTCCAAAAGTAATTAGTACAATTGATTGTACTCATATTAGAATGTGTTCTCCAGGTGGATGAAATTTTGAATTGTTTATGAATTTAAAAGAGTATTTTTCAATCCTCACAGAACTAATTATTTTAATTTCTAATAATATTATTTACATATTTTTACTTTCCCCGGACCCCTGTCCAAGGGAAAGTATTGTGATCGTGAAAATTTTCGAACCGCCAATTTCAACAAATATGCACGTTTTGAGGTCCCCTGAGTCCATTCCATCGAGTTTTGAAAAATGTCTGTGTGTGTCTGTGTGTTTCCGCGATAGCGCCTAATCGGCTAAATGGAATAAGCCCAAACTTTATATCTAAGCTTTATATAACAGTGGAATGATCTGAAAAGCTTTTGGTTAGAATCAAAACTCATTAAGTACAACTTTACTCTTAGCAATTTTTCATTTTTTAATTCGGATAGAAAAATGTTTCAAATAAAAGTTTTAGATCTTGGAAAATAAATAATTTCTGTTATAAAACTTTTATTGTAGGACCTCCGATTTTCATTTTATAAGCATTTATCTGATAAATTCCCTTAGAGATTTTATCATTCGCAAACGCCTCCAGTTTGCAAAAATGAAGAAGAGTGTGGAGGAATGATTTTAATCTATTGTAAGGTAAGAAATAACACAATTAAGTGTGTTATTATTCTAAATATTCGGGTTTAACTTTAAAAGATAACAATCACTTTTTCTATTAATCATTTTGCTTCCCTATTAAATTTTCTATCAGAAACTTATTTGACCGTATTCACCGGGGAAAGTGCCATGATGGACACATCACCATTTTTACTTTCCCCGAACCCCTGTCCAAGGGAAAGTATTGTGATCGTGAAAATTTTCGAATCGCCAATTTCAACAAATGTGCACGTTTTGAGGTCCCCTGAGTCCATTCCATCGAGTTTTGAAAAATGTCGGTGTGTGTGTCTGTGTGTCTGTGTGTTTCCACAATAGCACCTAAACGGCTAAATGGATTAAGCCCAAACTTTATACCTAAGCTTTATATAACAGTGGAATGATCTGAAAAGCTTTTGGTCAAAATCAAAATTCATTAAGTGCAACTTTACTCTTAGCAATTTTTCATTTTTTAATTCGGATAGAAAAATGTTTCAAATAAAAGTTTTAGATCTTGGAAAATAAATAATTTCTGTTATAAAACTCTTATTGTAGGACCTCCGGTTTTCATTTTATAAGCGTTTACCTGATAAATTCCCTTAGAGATTTTAATTATTGAAATAATTATTTTAATGACAAATAAAACGTCAAAGTGCCGTCGTATTCAGCACATTCGCAAAGTTTTTAAAAATGACTGTGGATAAAAGATTTCAACACATTGTAAGGTAAGAAATAACACACTTAATTATAATATTCATCTAAATACTCGGTTTTAACTTTGAAAAACAACAATCATTTTTTTTCTATTAATCATTTTGCTTTCCTATTAAATTTTCAATCAGAAACTTATTTGACCGTATTCACCGGGGAAAGTACCATGATGGACACATCACCATTTTTTTGATATGTTTTGCATCCTCAATTTGGCATTGAAGGAGGCTTTAGTTGCACTTTTACTCATTTTTCACTAATTACACTTTACTAAATAGAAACCAGAAGAAAACACACGTTCGGAATGTTTTTCCTGTTCACGAAAATTTGAGGTTACGTACGATTTTACACTCAAGCGAAAATATAACAGGGACAAAAATTATTAAAAGAAAACCATCAACATGAATATAAAATTACATTTTATTGCATTTAATTTTATTTTTTGTCAAGTGTTGATTAACCAACATCATGTTAATCATCCTTTATAAAACCGAATACGACTTAACATGATGTTATCATGATATTAAATCTAACAAAATGCTAGCTAGACTTGACAACGCTTTATACAATCGGCCCCGAATGTTGCCCCAGTTGTTAATGATTTTTTTTTTTCTCGAAATTTGATATCCGGACGCGGTGACATAAGATGACCGGCACGAATTGCATCAGAAAAAAAAAACTTGACTCCACTGTCGAAGGGTTCGATTTAAATACACTCGTGCAAATTGAAAACGTTCTCTCCGTTATCTCGGTAATAATTCAGGGCCAGTTGCAGGCCTCCTTGAAGTTAAGCTGCCTTCCTGAAGTCTTCATCTAATTGTTTTCTCACTTACTTGAATCCCTCTAGCAGTTTAAAGGTGATATGAAGCGTTGAGCACAACAAAACGATCATCAACCGCATTTGTTGCAATTCTTCTTCCAAATCCAGAGCCTCCAAGACCTACATCAAGCGTTCTAAATGGTTATACGAGGTATACCCAATGAACGAGACACGTAGTGCTTGCTGCAGCCATCTTCAATTAAAGTAACAATTTGAGATAAATAAAATGAAACAAAGATGATTCACACGTTTGCAGTTATTTAAATTACAATGAAATTAAACAAGGAAAATTTCTGGTAATGATCAATAAAATTCGATCAATCCCTTTTTTCAACTTCAAAAAATACTTACACTGTAAGTTTTACAAACATCTATTGAAACAACTACTTCCCGGGTATTTACCCCGCCGGACATTGGATTACACAATAGATATTTGTTGTTGCATAGCAGTACTACTGCGAATTGTGTAATCCAATGTCCGGCGGGGTAAATGCTCGGGAAGTAGTTGTTTCAATAGATGTTTGTAAAACTTACAATGTAAGTATATTTTTGCAGTTGGAAAAAAGGATTGATCGAATTTCATTGATCATTGCCAGAAATTTTCCTTGTTTAATTTCATTGTAATTTGAGATACTTCCGTAACAGCATTCTGTTTTTGTTTTTATTGCGAGATTTATTAATTGTATAACAACTGTTAAACAATGCACATTAGCACATTTGATGTTGCCACACATAAATGATAAAATAAGATCTGCCAATGCGTAAATGATAAAAACGTCTTAATCTCATATTAGGTAAATTAACACACTTGTTATGTTCCATATTTTTATTTTCAGTTTCCTGACACGTGTTTCGATCTTCACAGATCATTTTCAAAGTTTAACTATAATAAAAATATGGAACATAACAAGTGTGTTAATTTACCTAATATTAAATTACGGTTCCATCAAGAATGTAGCGCCACAAGCATTAATTATACTTCTTAATCTCGTTAAAAACAAATTTTGTTGCTTAAAAAGAAAGGTCGGAATAAAGAAGACATCTTAAAATACGAATAAAGTAATTTAACAAACTTTGATTCTCATATAAACCCATTTCTTAATCTCTTCTTAATGGCAGACTCGGTTTTAAAAATATGTCATGGTGGCCGGTTTTTTATGCTTCTCAGTATATTTTTTATACGTCACGTGATTATTGAACAAGCTGTATAAATGAAACAAATTTTACAATGAAAAGATTAATGTAGCTACAAATTATGTATGTGATATATTTTCGTATTGTTTCCAATTTCTGAGATATTGGACATCACGAAAATCTTGTGCCATCCTTTTCATGTACTGTTACATTTTCGCCCGCTCTTGTAAGAGTCGGACTTAGTCTACCCGTTCTGCTTTCCTCTACCTGAAGGGGAGGAATGTCAGGACATAGGCGGAGGCTCTGTTACATCTATATCCAATTACCCAAAAACTATCACTCCACAAGGCACTATTCAGGCTATCTAGACAATACAAAACAATATAACATAAATAATTATAATACATGGAAACATTCGGAAAAATATCGTTACAGGTAGTAATGTTTTCTTTCCACTTTTACTCCTCATCTCATACACACAGTTCTAAAAATTTTACATTTTAAAATTATCTCATTTTTTGCGAGAAATGTTTTTCGCGTGTTCCGATTGATGCAATTTAAAATATTGGCATGATGATTCAGAGAAATAACGACATCACAAATTGCTACGAGATATATAATCGTCGGATGTGTAGGAATACTAAGTTTTCGAGGACTACGCATTTTTACGCATGTATATACATGACGGGTGATGATGAACAATGTTTTGCTTTTTTCGGTACATGATCACAAGTCATTCTACGTCAATGGACGAGAGAAAGAGACAAAGTCAAATATTATTTCGTGATAGACGTAGATGTATCATTACACACGATAGATCTTCGCCTTTTCGCGACATAACTGATATGTTATGAACCTCTCACAATTCACTTCAGTCCACGTACAGGACCTTAAATGAATAGTTATTTTAAAACTTCAATTGTTCTTTTTTCTTATTTTAGTAAAATTTAAAAGGTGTTTAGGGTGAATAGTGTTATTATTATTATTAAATTGAATGTCAATAAACTTTATTGACTTGACTTTGGATAATTATAATTTGAACTAGTTTAGCATTATTATTATATATTATTGTTTGTTATATTTTACTTTTAATTAGTAGTTTACAGTTATTTTTTTTTATTATTATTAATGTACTTTATTATATAAAAAGTTGAATTCCGTAAATAAAGTATTATTATTATTATTAATGAAAAATTTTAATTTTAGTAATAATTGTAAAAAGAAAATTGTATTATATTTTTATTTATTTTGTTTGCTTTTAATATAAAGAGTTTGAATATTCAGTGCGAATAATTGGTAACATCAAGTGAGTCGAGTATGCAAATGAGCACACCACGCCCAAGAATTCCTCAAAGCCGCGCCGAGGAGGAAGAAAAAATCGGTTTCGAGACGGTAAGGCACTGAGCACGGACGGACCTTGAAGTGAAACATCGCGCCCGGTTTCTAATTTCAGTTCGCATTACCCAAGACTGGAAGTCGTGCGTGAATAGGTGAAAGAAAACCATTTTTACTCATTCAGAACTTCCAACAACTAAATTGTTAAACAAGCGGCAGAAAATCTATTTATACAGGGTATTCAATGAAAACTTTTCTCTGAAAATAAAAAAAATCTGTACTCGATATTTTTATACGAGTATTAATAACATTGATTTTAACCTTAAGAAAGAAATAGATAAAGAGATAAAAAAATATGTCATTATTTTTAAACGTTTCTGAAAACCAACAAAATATATGCTCACTCACGTTTCAACCAATGAGAACATTATTATAGTGCGAATAATGTAAACTACATTATTTTCATAGATATAATTTGATGAACTTTATTTCTAACTATAGAAAAGAGTTTTTATTCACTTATTACAGCTATTTAAAATAAATGAAATAAATAGAATAGTAATAAATGTATATTAAAATAACTTATTATGTAAAAATGATTTAAAAATAATTAATAAATTATTTCCACATTTAGCTCTGTGACTTTTGACTTACATTACGTAAGCACATTAAACAAATGCACATTAAAGCAACTACTTCCCCAGCATTAACATTGAATTACATATTTAACCGGGAAGTAGTTGTTTTATTGTTTAACGTACTTACGTAATGTAAGTTAAAAGTCACAGAGCTGAATTTGGAAATAATTTATTAATTATTTTTCAAATCATTTTTATTTAATTTATTTAAATAACGGTAAACAAGAGAATGAATACTCTTTTATATTTAACTTATTATGTGTTTAGTTGATAGGAAATATATAAGGCATGACTTTGGCGCGACCTGCCTGTCCAGATATGACCTCTGCGTTCACTTAAATCGAGAATCTCAGAGGTGACAGTGCATTTTTAATTATTTATTTTTTTTATTTATTTTTTAATTAATTTAATAAACAACTTTGCAATTACGTAAGGCCCAGCTGTATAGAACGAGGGATCAAATCCCGAAAACGTGTCTGCAGATAACCTTATATTACGTAACTTTTATTTTATTTTTAAATTCTTTTTTTTGCATTAAATATTTTCGATTCAAAAATTGTTACATTATACAATTGTTATTGTTATGCAACAGCAAATGTCTATTATTCGACATAAAATACTTATGTAACATAAGTCATAATGTCGCAGTAGCAAAAGAGAAAATAATTTATTAATAAATTATTTTCAAATTCTTTTATTTAATTTATTTAAATAACTGTGATCAAGTGAATAAATCCTTTTCCTATAATTATATAAGGTTTTTTTTATGCTAATAAAGGTTTTTTTAATTAAATTTAAGTTCTCTTAATAATGAATAATAATAGTCCAGAATTTAAAGATAAATTTAATCTGCATTTATATTTGTTTTTTTTTAAGTAGGCTTTGAATAATTTATTCATAATTGTTTTTACATTAATATTATGTTTGAATTTAAATATTTCGTTTTGTTTCAGAATGTAATTAATTCAAACTAAATTGAAATAAGTATTTTGTTTTTTTGTTTACTTTTTTGTGACGCAAATCAATATTTTCAATAATTTTTCCTACTAAAGAGCTACCACCAAAAATAGTCACAATGTCTCGAGTAAAAAAAAATAATATAAGAAAACTCTTCATGAGAATTTAATTGTCAACGATATAATTAAAATATAAAATTAGTATTTAAGCAATTGGTAATAACATTTTCACACTTTTTATTAGGGTTGTATGTTTTTGTGAAGTTATAAATTCTTAGGTCTTATCTAGACTATTTCTTAAAGATAGAATCAATTAGTAACTTTTTGTATAATATAACCCATATAGCCAGACTACAGATAGCAATCAACTTCTTGCCTATTGTTAAGATAAAAAGTAATAGATATGTAATGTTAAAATAAAATGGCGTACATTCCAGGCATACACCAGTCAATTAAACAATATCGATTCAACATGGTAGGCTGCAGCACACATTCATATGGAATTGCGAAGAAGCTGTCCACCAAAATTCAGTTTTCGGGAAAGACGAAGCCCGTCGCCACGAGGAAATTGACGAGAACAAAGTCGACTAGATCCAAGTAGCTCAAGCGGCAGCTGCAGCTCCAATAGCGACTACAGTTATTACGGAATCGCTGTTATTTTTAACATGATAAGATATTTTTTTGTGCGACCCTTTTGTTGAAATTTTATATTATTCAGCCCTGACTGGCATGGATTTTGCACTGTTTTTGTGATTTTGATGTTTTTATTTGTAATTGTATTTGATGAGATTTTTCTATTATTAAATAAATACATTATATTATGTGACTAAACAATAAATTAAATTAAATAAAAATTAAACGTTAATTTAATATAAGGCCATCTGCAGACGCATGTTTTGGGATCTATCCCTCGTCAGTACAGCTTTGCCTTATATAATTTAAAGATGTTAAAATAAATCAATTATATTAATTCAACTAATCAGTCAAATTAAATTTTACAATAAATTGAATTTTATTAAAACTGATTGTATTACTAATGTACAATGGCGGCCGACGAAATATGAACGATGTTTATTAGCTATGTGAATATGACTTTTAATCAGGAGCGTCGCGTTTGTGCGAAAACAAACATTTGAATGACAGATTTATAAAAGTCATCCAAAAATATGCCTAGATATCTATCTTTAGACGAGAAGAGCAGGGCAATAGCTAAACTAGAAGAAAACTGGTCTCTTAGCCGAGTGGCTGCTGATTTGAATGTAAGCAAAACCTGCATACATAATTTGAAAAGGCGATTTGAAATAAGGCAAGATTTAAGAAAGCCACCCCGAATTGGAATAGGAAGGGTATCTAATGAAGAACAGGATGTTGCATTGGTGAATCATCTCAGAGAAAATCCATTTGATAGTGCCTTAGATGCTCGAAAAGCGGGGTCTGCTAGAACTGCTCGGAGACGTAATAAAGCTGCAGGTCTACAAAATTTTCAAGCAGCCAAGAAAGTTTTTCTCTCAGAAAACAATAAACAACGAAGATTGGAGTTTGCCAACGAATTTGTGTATCACGGGGATGATTTTTGGAACTCGGCCATCTTTTCTGACGAAAAAGTATTTCAATCATGTAGTAATGAGAGCCTACGAGTTTATAGACCAATAAACCAAAGGTATGAAGAAGGATTCACTCGTCCAATAACAAATAGTGGTCGTTTTTCTGTTAATTTTTGGACTTGGGTTAGTGTAAACGGACCCGGAATAATTTGGAAAATAGATGGCCATTTAAATGCTATTGAATGCAGGGATATTTTAGAATATGTAATATTGCCTTCAGTAACACAAACATTTCCGGAAAATTTTATATTTCAACAGGACAATAGTCCTTTTCATACAGCAAGAATTGTGACTCAGTGGCTAAATGACCACCGCATCAAAGTATTGCCTTGGCCTGCGAAGAGCCCTGATCTCAATCCAATTGAGAATGTTTGGGGATACCTACAAGAAAAAGATTTACTCAAGAGATTTTAGACCTAGGAATGCAGATGAACTTCACGAAATTGTTGAAAATGCATGGGAGGATTTGGCTGACAACTACAATATGAGGAATCTAGTTACATCCATAAGTACACGTTTGGCAGAAGTTATCACAGCAAATGGTGGTCCTACAAAATTTTAATTTCATAATTTCTACTTGTTTTAAGATTAAATATGTATAGCATTGTAATTAGCATTTGAATAATAGTCCTTTAAAACCTAAGTTACGCCACTGTTCACATTTCGTTGCCCGCCATTGTATCTACTAATAGTCAACGATTTATCTGGAATTGATTATTAAATCATTGATTGTATTTAAATGTTTAAAATGGTCAACACAATTCTCAATTAAATTTCAAGCAATTCCAGCGATCCACAAATAATATTAACAAAGCAGGTCAATTCGTCAATCGTAAATTGATTTAAGGATTAAATTGGTATTGTTAGAACGCCCATAAGACTAATTATTTCTTATTACCATTTTTGTAAATACAGCTGATTCTGCTAAAATTTAAATTGAATTAAAATACGTACCCTTTATTTATTTTCTGAAATGCTTTTCAATAGTTTTCTGATTTTGTCAGTAATCGATTGATGTTGACTCATTCCGAATTAGAATTGAAAGGATATTTCTCTGAGTAAAATAAAGTTGATAATTCATGACTCGTGTATTTTTAGTATATACAAAACATACATTAAATAATAATAGCTAAGAGTTTTGCCCGGCTATTGCGCCTCTGAGGAGACGGAAAACTCCGGGCTTTAGAACAGTCTATAACGAAAGTTCCTAAATCACAATAGTCTTAAGCGTTCATAATCTTAATAGTGGTGATGAGGAGTGTTTCTAGCGAGAGCTTCGGCGTGAGCAGCGAAATGGGCGGCTTTGGCGTGTTGAACCTCAGCGGTGTCTACGGGGTGTCCTTCGTGATCGTAAGAAGGGATGTACTGTTGGACGTTGTGGTGGTAAACTGGGGCTGGGGCGTAAACGTGGGCGACATCATGGGCGTAATGGGCAGCATCGTGGGAGTACACTTGGGGAGCGTAGACTTGATGGGAGTGTCCATTAGCGGCGGCATGAGCAGCGAAATGTTCAGCCCTGGCGTGTTGCACTTCGACGGGTTCAACTGGTACACCGTTGTGACCGATCACTGGGATGTGTTGGGGGTAGGCAGAGTAGATTCCACGACGTTGGCGGTAGTGTGGTTGAGGTTGTTGGGGGGTGGCCCTGGCGAGAGCTTCGCTTACCAAAGCGAAATGGTGGGCCTTGGCGGCTTCGACCTCAGGGGTGTCCAAGGGTTTTCCGTCGCGACCTACACCTGGATTCACGTTGGTGGTGTCGTAAGCTGGCACGAATTGGCGGGCTTGTCCTCCTTGGTAAGAAGCTGGAGCAGAGTATTGCTGTGGTTGAGGTGTGTACTGTGGTTGTGGGTTGTATTGGGGTTGTGGTTGGTATTGGGGTTGGGGTTGGTATTGTGGTTGAGGTTGGTATTGTTGCACTGGAGCGGTGTACTTGGGTTGTGGCTGGTAGGCTTGGTTAGCCTGGTTTGGGTTGTATTGACCGTTATCTTGTGGGCTGTGTTGATAGGCTGGGTGGTTGACGGCTTCGGAAATGGCGGCGTAATGGTTGGCTTTAGCCTGGAGAACCTCTGGGGTTTCTACAGGGACACCATTTTCAATTTTTGGGATGTGCTGGGGGCCGTTGTAAGGGCCTTGGTTGTAGGCTGGTGCTGGGGCTTGGACTGGAGCATGTCCTCCCCACTGGGCTGAAGCCACAGCGAATACGCAAGAAACGAAAATCTACAATGTACATAAAATAATTAATTATTAAATCCTTAATATATAACTACGCAATTTTAATCAAGCCTAACTTGCAACACTTTATGCAGACCTACTTTATTATCCATTTACTAAAATAAAAAATAAAAACATTTTCGTAATAAATGTATTTTTAATTGGAAAAATAAATCAAGGCTAAAAGACCGATGGTCGATAGCCATTTAGGAAGAATATAATATAAAATATATTGTATTATATGTAATGTATATTTTACTACAAAGATTATTGTATAAATTCTAATTTATATTAATTTATAAAATATACATTATATTAAAAAAGAAAATATAAATAATTGTTTTTTTTTTATTTTCTGCTATAATAAGTGATTTTAGAAGGCAAAACGTTATTAAAATATATCAATGATGGCAGAAAGATAACTGATTGATAACCAACGAGAGACAAAGCTTTATTTTAGTATTTGTAAGCGAGTTACGTGAAGATGATGTAATTTAAATAAACACACAGTAATCTTTACTTCACTTTTTTAGAGTATATGTATAACGTAATTGTCTGAATTAAGATATTTGTATATATATATATATATATATATATATATATATATATCAATGTTATATATATCAATGTTATATACTTAATTTAAAAATAATAACTGTATAATTTGAACGAATAAGTTATAATAAAATTAAGCAAGAAAAATGTCTGGCAATGATCAGTAAAATTCGATCAATCCCTTTTTCCAATTGCAAAAATTATTTACACTGTTAAAAACTAGTAAGAACTAAATACAGTGAAGTCATATAAAAAATACAAAAGAAAAATTGCATCACGAAAGGAAGACCTTAAGTATTCAATAATAAGATTCTTTATATGTAATTTACTTTTCATTTAAACAGTGGTTAATAGGTTTTGATCTAATTCGGTTTCAAATTAAAACACTACGTTTGTTTCCACAAATTTGCAAAAAACCATCTGAATTAATTCAAAACCTAATTAATATATTTTTCCTCTTTCTTTCGATTATAAAATCACTTTTTTAATCCTGTGCCAATATATTTTATTAAATTTCACTTTTCACTAAATATTTTGGCAAGTAGTAACAAATAAATTCACAATGGAGGATTCACTTAAACAATTC
Source organism: Philonthus spinipes (assembly GCA_963082785.1). Taxonomy (NCBI): domain Eukaryota; kingdom Metazoa; phylum Arthropoda; class Insecta; order Coleoptera; family Staphylinidae; genus Philonthus; species Philonthus spinipes. The sequence goes on from OY720310.1 coordinate 14,628,678, forward strand.
GAAATAATTATTGTTCATTTTCACGATTTTATTTTTTCTCAACTAATTTCGGAATAATTCAATTCAGGCTTTCCATTATTTCACTTAAACCAGAAACTATTTTCATTCTTATTCCTACTGAATAATTTAAATAATTATTTTTTTCACGTACCAGAACTTTCATTATGGACCTCAAGTGCGTACGACCTCCTAGTGCTGCTAGGACTGTTCGACTGTGCCTTACCACTACCAAAAGAACATCTTTTATAGGTCCCACCAAAGAATCTCCCCAAAGCAAGGTCCCTTTCACTCTAATTACGCACCACCCTCTACCTCACGTTAGAACGAGCCGGGCCACACGTTTCTTCGGTTTGGTTCCGTACGTTCATTAATAAACTCCGACGAAGGTGAGCCTATGGCCGCTTTTTTTACGTTTTTCGGCCATCCAAATCCGGTGATTCGTTGCGCGAGGTCGGACGTCTACACCTTTTGGCTTCCAGTTTCCAGTTCAAGTATATGCAAACAGGCGTTTTTAATGGGTATTATTAAAGTTTAATGCGGTCTTGGAGACAAATGTTAAGTTTAATTGATTTTATAATCAATGATATACATAAATTAATGATTGAGTGAGGGAAAAGATTGATAACAACGAATTTCAACATTTAATCGTGCATTTCTTTTCATAAAATTCAAAGCAATAATCTTTTTACACAAAAAAATGAGAAAAACTGAAAAAAATCTTACAGGTGAGTACGTGAAACCACTTAAATTAAAAAAAAATGGCATCTCATTCTTAAAAAAAAATTCTATTAGTGTTAAGCGATTAAAAATGAATCATAATAGGCTTTGAAATTCGTTTAAAAAATATATTTTTTTTTGCTGTAGAAGAGGAATTCCCTTTATTATTAATAATTTTATATATAAAAAAAGTTGTTTTTTCATTATTAAAACATATAGTTCAATCTGATTCTCTGTCATTTGATAAATTAATTAAAGCAAAATAATTAATTATTAATATTAACTATTGATAATCACACTTCTGTAAAATATATGTATTAAATTATGTCATTGTTATAAAAGGTATATATGAATAAAACGAAATCGAATTTTCAATCTTTTATTTAAGGAATCTCCATTTTTAATATACATTTCATTTACAAAAAAAAACTAATAAGTAAAATCCAAAACCTAATTGATGCATTGAATTCCAAAATTGTTCAATAAAATATTATTAATGTTTAGATAATAATAATTAAATTTGGTTACCATTTTCAACAAATCATACAAAATAATTAATAGAGGGACAGAAAGACCTCCAATCGATTTTCCACGACAGACAAACCTTTATTTTAATGTATATTGTCAATGTTTGTAAAAATGTAATTGTCTGAATAAAGATATTTGTATTTATAAGCAATAGTAGAGGGTAAATTTCTGCCTCCAGTGATAATATGTTTTTATTATGTATATATACATTGACAAACGTACTACAACACCTACATATAACACAAAATATTACAATACATGCTGTGAGAGTTTGCCAATTGGCCAGTGGTCTTTTCGCCTGTTTTTATTAATTAAATGAGAATCTTGATTGAAATATTCCTTGCCATAAAAATAAACAACTAATGGTGTTTTGTGAATTTGCTGGTTTCTGTCAATTTTTTAAATACATTATTATACATTTAATTTAACTGTATATCTTTTTTTTACTACGACTCGAGTTTCGACAGTATTTCTGTCATCGTCAAGCAGAATGATTTTTTTTATGTACCGTTTTTTTTTGTACAATGTCTTTTGTACGTAACATTTGGAATTAAATTTAAAATAAATCTCTTTTAATTTAATTTTCGAAACAATCGTTTAATACCCAATGTTACAATCCGCAACTAAGGCGTAAGTAACGTATTCACGGAATACAAGTTCGGTTGGTAGAACTGTCTCATTGATAATTAGATGGAGAGAATCATAGACATTAAATTTTATTCCGCGAATACGTTACTTACGCCTTACTTGCAAATTGTAAAATTGGTTAAACAGAAGACAAGATAGCTGTATGTTTTCCCTCTTCTAACTGAAATTTTTATGTTCAACATTGCACAACAAATTTAGAAGGATACTGACAAATCTAGAGTCGTAGTAAAACAAAGATATGGTGTTGAAAAAGTATTCACCTTATATAGCACCTTTAAATAAAGTTTCAATAGTTCTAAATATAGTTCTGAAGTGTTTATATATATTTTAGATAAAAAAAACTGCAAAATTACGCTATAAATATTTTTTTATAAATCTATGTGCTAATTTGATATGGCATCTCAACATTTTAAATAATTAGTTGTAATAATTTTTAATACGAATTATTTTTTGTGCTCTTCTGTAGACGCTATTCGATTCTCTGCATCTTGAAGCTTAGGTTTTATACAGTGAAAAGCACGAGAATATGGACGAACCGATGCTATCAAGTCATTGGACTACTGCAGCTTAGTTTGGTATCCCACATCTATTAGTCACTTCATCTTACTTGAATGTTTAAAGTACATATTACAAACTTGATGGCTTCTATCCTGCTGTTGGAACAAATCAGCAATATCTTCTAAATAAACACAACAAGGAATAATTATCGGATAGACGTGAACGTCATTGCTCTATATTTCTTAAGAAATTAATTCATGGAACAATCGTCTGCCCTCACTTTCTTAGGAAAGTTCAATTCAATGTACTAATTCAGTCAACCAGATTTTAATTACCCTCAGTACGAACTGGTTTACTACAGCGGTAGCTGATGTTCACGATATGTCGTTGTGCGGAAAGGTCATTACATGAAATATTAATTTTCCTTCTTTTTTTTTGTGATATTCTAAAAAGTTAGATAACTTTTGACTGATAAGCTCCAACACTAAGTCTTACAGTTTACTCATAGCGTTTATTAGTTTTCTTTTCGATATTTATTGAAAGAAGCATTTGATTGAAATACGTTTCTTATAAAAAAATAAGAGAATTGAAAATTCTTAATATTTTATTATAGACGTCAAGCTATTTGACTTAAAGCCAATTTAAGAACTTATATGTCAATCTAGCTTTATCTCATGTAAAATCGTGTTTATTTTACTATTACTATATTAATTCGTGTAAATGAAAATGGTGTTGTACACACACCACCTTTTGGACGGCTCTTTGTAATTGTTCGATTCATCTTTTTTAATACTCGCACTCAGAACCACCATAATTTAAACCTAAGTACTTAACAAATGTGTCAAAGTGCATAGATTTAGTATGTAGTTGTATTATTCCATTGTGGTTTTATATTTTTTCATATTTTATATTTATAAAATATTATTATATTTTTATATTTTTTCCTAATTGTACTTTCTTTTATATTGTCCTGCTCTTAAGAAATTCTAAAAATCCATGTCATTTACGACAGCTTATCCTTTTGCCTATATGGCAGTGTAATTATCTGTTTCGGAATATTACCCTATAATAAAATCATTTAATTAAAAAAAAAACTAAAAATGTTTTTAATAAATAGTTGGGCAATTAATTATTATTATTAATAACAATAAAATTTTTTATATAGAATAAGATCATATAATAAATTCTAGATTCTTTTTATAAAGAGATCTGCCAAAATATTAGATAAACACATTTTTAAACTTGGAAAAATATTACATCATTTCTAACAAATTATATTTTCCTCACTTTTTAGAATATTCTAACAAAACATTTGTATTGTTCGTAAACAAAATTATTTGTTTTGTTTTGCGGCCCCTACTTTCTTTTCATTCTCAAATGTTTTTCGAAAGATGGTATTTTACAAAGAATGGACGTGAAAAAATATCTAATCTTAAATCAATCCAGTCATTTTATTTACAAGTAAAACAACTCTTTAAAAAAAAACTCTCAGAAAATATTGAATATAGTGTAATAATATTTTTTATTCCTTTCTTCACTTTTTTTATTTTTATCACTATATGTGTACATTTCAAGCACAACGTGCTTTTTTTCAAAGGAATAAAAAATATTATTACATTATATCAAGAAACTTCACGTACTCACCAACAAATATCTTAAATAATGAATAATTAAAAAAATAATATTTTTGATTAATATATACTTAATTCTTTATTCTTTATAAACTATACGCAAAAATAACTAGAGAATTATAAACAACAAATAATAAATACACATATAAGTCAACTTTATCCTCAAAATATATATATATATATAATCGACGAAATAGTTATTTCGATTTAAATTTTATTTTTTAAATCAAAGGTTATTATTTTTTAAATTTAGATTTTTTTTCAAATTTATTTCTATTTTTTTTTTGTTTCCAATAGCATTGACGTATGGAAGATATCTTTCTTAAAGAGTTCAAAAAAAGGAATTAAAAAATATAACTGCATTTTTTTTTTCTTTTAAATCTTCAAGAAGGATATATTTTATACCTCAATGTTATTGAACTAAAAAAATAATTTTTAAATTTGACAAAATTCTAAATGTATGGGACAAATTATAAATTAAATCATGTTTACAGCCGATTACCACTGCATCAAAAATATGGTGTAATCTAAGTGTAATTAAAGTGAATTCATAACTATTGAAGGTATCAATTTGACACGCCTATTTTGAACGTGGTATGCCCTTAATTTCAACCAAATTTACATTTTATTTAACAATAAGGGGCGTAGGCCTTATACAGTTTGTAAAAAAACTATGAAACCGTTTAAATAACTTCAGAATTATTTGTTAGATTAACATGAAATTTGGAACATGTATTTGAATAATTATGTTCAATTCATTCAACCATTTGTCCAAACTGTTAAACCCGTCTAGATACAGAGACAACTTGATTCCAAGATAATTACACTATCAAATAGATAAAAGAATAAGCTGTTAAATGATCGAAATTCTAAAAAGCCGTATCATTTAGGATTTTTGGAATTATGATAGCTTATTCTTTTTCCTATTTGGCAGAGTAATTATCTATTTCGGAATTTTGCCCTATAGTAAAATCATTTAATTAAAAAATAAACTAAAAATGTTTTTTTTTATAAATAGTATTTTCATAAATACTGCATGTATTAATTTATTTAGAAGAAATGCGGAAACAATCAGAATACAACAATCCCGGTTTGTAATCAAAATATCGTACTAATTTTATGAAAGAGAATAAACTAATTTTAATTTATTTATTTATTTATTTAATGTGTATACAATTAAATTAATTACGATTTAAAAAACGCATTATTATTTGTTCCTATAATTAATTTAACATTTCCCATTATAATTAAAGATATTATTACAATAAAAACGTGACACTATTAAAAAGGTGCGTTTTGTTGTAATAATTGGTTGAGTAATAACAAGTGATTTATTATTACAATAACTTATTGCTAAAACTCTTGAAAAAAAAAGAGAATATGTGTAGTTTGTCAATGGATTGGATAATAATAAGCAATACATAACAAACTTTAAGTAATATTGATCGAATTTTTCTGAAAATCTAGGGCATAATAATGAATAAGTAGTGTATTTATTACATTATTTATGTACATTACAAGCATATTTTGGGTTTTATCTAACTTTTCATAACTGGTTTCTCTTTCATTTTTGAAATAAAATCTATATAAAGTTTGGTTGTATTCTACGGTCAATGCTACTACGTAATAAAATTTCTTACACTTTTAATGTAGACAAAATCGATTAAGTTTGGCAATTTTATTTTGTAGATAACATTTCTATAATAGTTTCAATACACTGTGTCTTCATCAAGCCGGTGATAGTAATTTGGATTTTGAACATAATACTTAATGAAACACTTACTTCCATTTTATTTTTTTCTAAAAATCAAATAATATTGATATTAATAGCATATGTTTTGTAAAAATAAGATTCTGTAATAAATATATTACTTGTATTTCCATCATATATTTTATACTATATTCCTTGTCGATGTATTTTTTTCTAATAATAATAATAATAATATTTATTTCCCAACAGACATACATCCAATTACAGGAAATCTTAACAATAAAACAAACAATAATGCATGAAAACATATATAACCTAATAATTAACATACAAATGCAATTATAGATATAAAAATAATAATATTTTAAAGAAATGACTAAACGCTCTATTGATGCGATTAATTTCTTACAAACAAATCAATTTAACAATTAAAAAAAAAACATAAAATTTCAACAGGATCAACGTCGATTGACCGGTTGAACAAAAAATGAAAATAAATGTTACAACACCTAACTCTTCTTTTTTCCCGAGGAAATGGGAAAGAGGTCGATAAAACATAAATTCAATAAAAGTAAAAATGTAAAAAAAATACATAAAAATTCGGAAATATGAGGAGTTTTTTATCACGAATTGCAGTATTATGAGTTTTTGTTTTTATTTTTATTTTTAATTGTGATTTGAATGAAAAATAAAAAATATATTGATTTTCTAATTGACGTACTTTTGTTAAAGAGTAATACATATCAATACTTAAAATAAAAGTTTGAAACTTACGCAGTATTTGTCTTCTAAAAGTTGATTTGTTTAAATTATCAGCATCTAAATAAATCTAAATATAAAATGCAATAATGAAGTCAATAATGCATCCATCGATTTACATATCTTAATCTCGGTTAATCGATTGTAGTTTTTGCTTCATTTAATTAAGCTTGTTTTATACTTTTCATTCAGAGACAATTTTTAAATGAAATAATAATCAATAATTTTATTGTTTAAAATTGAACCAAAGTACAAATTTGCTTTATATTAATTTAGTCAATATTTCACACGTCAATATCAAAATCACTCATCAAATATATATTTATAAAAGAAAAAAATATTTATTCACATGGTCACAGTTATTTAAATATTAACTTAAAACAATTTGAAAATAATTATTAAATCATTCCCCCTTTGGCTAATATGACATTTTGACTTAAAATATATAAATATTCCATTATTGATATTGACCTATATAAAGAGTACTTAGGATAACACTACAATTGAAAAATTGTGCATTATTGTTTTAAAATTATTATTATTATTATTTTGTTTATCAGATATGTACCAATTTTGTGTTATTTTCAAACTGATGTTTCCCTTTTAATAGATGTACAGTATCTGTTGGATAATAAATGAATAAATAATTAATATTAATTTAATTAAATCACCTTCTTGTAAAATTAATGATTAAACTTAAGAGCACATAACCGAATATTTGTTTAAAAAGCGTTAAAAGCGCATTTGTGTATTATGCAAGTAAATCATTGCATTTACCTAAAAATTAATGGAAAACGAGTCACGTAGTGAAATTTTAGTCCTGACCTTGGTTAAATAAATTGTGCAACATTCAGAACGCGTACAATGTCTAGGTTGTTTGCATATTTTAACATTTCCCAATTATTGAACTACACACTGTTGAGATTCAAAGAAACCCAGACGATGATCTAACATCGATATAGTAATTAGTTTATTTGTTGAATTGATTTTTTTTAAATACCTTAGTGAAGAAAAAAATATTATCCTATTTTACTCGACGTTTTACTGATGTAAAAGTTTTCTTCAAATGTAAAATTTGAAGAAAACTTTTAGTTTTTAATGATGCAGTTATTTATTTTATTAAATTATTAAATGTTATCATATTAAATTAAACATAATTAAAATTAAATTTCTCTCTACATATTCTTTGTAAGTGAGAGAAATAATGTAAAAAATGTCGAATTTAAGTTTCCAATTAAGTTCTCTAATAAAATATAATTTAAATACAAGATTCAATTTTACACTGGTTTGCATATAGCATACAGCTTATTTGCAACGTGAGCAAAGAATAAGACCTTTAGCGCTTCGACGTTTTTAAATGATTTTGATATTCTCAAAATAAATCGCAAGAATCCACTTGCTGACTTTGAGACAGCTTCTATTTGTTTCGTGAAAAGTAATTGAGAATCAAAGATCTAGGTGTAATCACTAACACAACCAACAACTTTCAGAATTGAATTATTATTTAAGTTGCTACTGATAATTGGATATTTCTAACGGGAATAAGTAGATGAGCAACATTTCTTGCTGTTTAGAAGGTCATATTTGTTACACCAGACACTGATTTCATTTAAGTTGGAATGCAAATGTCGTACACCATCGTGCGATTTAATTTCACAATAGATTTTTAAATCATCAACGTAAGCAAGTACGGGGGCATAAGGAAATGAGTGAATCGTCAAAAATATAAATAATGAAAGTTTAAAGTGTTTATTTAATATTTTGCCAACGCAAATTTACAGTTTAAATGCGCGTTGAACCACAGTTTACTAGAACTCCGAAGTCATTATTAAAAGCAAGTTATAAGGTTAATAGCAGGTAGAAGAATGAATCCTGTAAGCCATGTTTTTAATAACACCAATATAATTATTTCAGTGTTTGGTAATGTATACCTACAAAAATAAGCATTAATTTATATACAAACAAAAAACATAGAGTTACGTGGATATATATATATATAAATTAACGTTACCGTTCCACGATTTGTTTTTATAACAATAATTTATTTTATAACCACGACGTTACACGTTCTAACTTTAATACGTATCGGAATTATTACAATGGAAAATACAATTTATATTACAATAAAGTGACGAATAAGCATAAGATAATAATTAACAGAGTAATCAATTTACAGAGTATGTATAAATGAACAATTCATTCTATTCATAATAATAAATGAAGTCCATTGTGTTGGCGTCAGGTAACTTATATATATATATATATATATATATATATATTGCAATAAAAAGTGTCGACTGAATAAGAAAAAAAAAATATATCGTCAACAGATTTTAAGAATCTGCTAGATACCTCTAAAGAACGTAAATCAATCAATAATATCAAGATTAAACTGAAAAAAATGAATATAAAAATATATTCTAGTTTAAATATCGTTTTATAAATTAAAATAATTCTTTGTTAAATATTTCATTTATATATTATTACTATTCTTTTTATATTTTGCTTATTCTTCGTATAATACAACTCTAAAATTATGATGATGCATTTATTCTGGACATGATTTACAATAATTTGAAATAAAGCTTATAAAAATAATAATTTTATTATAATTAATCAAATTGATTCAATACTCTAAACACAATCATTAGATCATATATTTTTAAGTAACAATTTTAAAATTAGTATTAGATATTGAGGCATTTTAATTTTTTTAAATAAATGTAATTCCTTGTATGCTTTTGATAATTGGATCAATTTATATTCAGAATCCAGTGTTTCAATCACGGCGTCAAATTCCACAAATCCCTATTGCCTCTAAAGGTCAGCGACTTGGCCTTGCGAGCACGAATTGGATTACAGGTATTTTAATTCAAAGCTTAATTGGATCGTTTCATCGTTCCGTGGGATTAACAATAAAAAATTATATTTACATATATAATGTTTTTTTTTTGTCAACCGAAAAAATGATTGACTCAAACTAATATTCGACGCGTTTTAATTAATATAGTTTAGTGAGATTGTCGGAGAGATATATTAATTAACACGGATGTTGATTTTAATACGTTTATTTCCTTTTAAGAATGTAATAATACTCGTTTCTTTGAGATATTGATCACACAATAATTATATCATTATAAGTGAATGGATATTAATAGTACATAACAACATATGTCAATTTAACGGTAATTAAACACATTTGAATTAAATTAAATAAAAAATTAAATTAATTAATTAAGTTATCATCATTGTACATTTGTTATGTAAGTACTTAAAATGTGCAATGATCGACACTTAATCAATTACTTTCAAATTCTTTTTATTTAATTTATTTTGAACAAAAAAAAACTATAAAAACAATTGTTTCAATTACAAATCTGAGATGTTTTAAATATTTTTATTTGTTGCACAATTATCATGAGCAAGAATAAATAATTACCGTGAAATAATCACGGGATTAAATGACGAATTTGAACCGTGCATACTACATGTATGTGCTTTCTTTCTTTTTTATTGTTAATCCCACGAAACAATCTAATTAAGTTTTGAAATTAAAATACCTGTAAATTCGTGCTTCCAAAATTGATCCTAGTAAAATTTATAACCGCAATATTAGTGACAGCGGACAGTCGTACTGAATTAATTGACAAATGTCATACACAGAATGAATGAATGGTGTGCCGCCAATCACTTAATATTAAATTCGTCTAAAACGGTATGTATGCATATAGGTAAGAAACGACAACTGCCAAATAACTTCAAAATCATAGTAAATGATATCAAATACCCGCGCGTAGACTGTGTGAAGTACCTAGGTGTGCATATAGATCGGAAATTGACATGGAGCATGTTTGTAGAAAGTTAAGTGAGGCACATTTTGTAATCCTTAGAATGAAGGACGAAACAGAAGAAAATACTTTAATGACTCTGTACTATGCATTTGCCTACCCTCACCTGTCATTTAATATACTGGCTTGGGGAAGAGCAGTTGACGCTCATAATGTATTCATAGCACAGAAAAAAATTATTAGATCAATGTTTGGTCTTCAGAGACTTAATACATGTAAACATGTATTCGTGGCAAAAAAATGTTAACACTGTATGGAATATATGTCTACAAGATGCTATGTTACATAAAACAAAATCTTAATGTTTTCCCTACGTCAAGTCAACATCACAATTATGAAACTAGACATTGTAATCTACTGCGGTTAGATAAATCGCACACAATTGAGCATATTTTTGCGAAGGGAAAAATGTTTAACCTACTTCAAGATAAAGTTAAGAAATTAGATTATTATAAATTTAAAAAATATATAAAAAATATACTTATAGCTCATCCTGTTTACTCAGTTGACAACTACTTATTATTATTCCCTACTTCCATCGACGGCAGTGGTAATAATTAAACATATCTGTAATACAAATTTTTGAAACTTCTCTTCCTTGACGTTCACATCTTACAACTATGTTATTCAACATTTATTGTAGCTAAAGTGATAAATAAATAAATAAATAAAAAATAAAAAAATGAAATAAAATGATTTACAGCTGTGTCTTTCGAAATATTTTAAAATAAAATTACGATAATTTAAATCAAATAACAAATCTAAATGTCACATAGATATAACATATTTTTTTAATATTAAAAAAAAAACATATTTCACTTTTCAGGTTTTATTGGAAGGATGGAATGACGTCGAATATTTAGAAATTGTTATAAACAACAAATGTTGCAGGTAAAAGGTAAAGTAGAAGAAAATGAAGACCTAGGATTAAAGCTATATATTTGCTCATTTTTGAAATGAATAGTCAAAGGAACAAAACGATCATTTGCGTTTAGGTCGAAAATGGTAAGTACATTTATAGAGAATTCATTTGCTGTTAATTATATTACGAATGTTTTCTTTTAAATGAAAAAATATGGGCGTGTGGTCGAAAATCTCGAAAGGTTTGCAAGGTAAGATTAGTAGTAAAATATGGTAACTATCAATCTATTCACATACAAGGTCTCGCAGAGAAATATATATATATTTTTTTTTTCTGAAAAATCTGCTAAACGGCGAGGGGTTTCTCAATTTTTATTCCTCCTCTCCATTGTAAGCGTATTATTGTTTGATCAGTGCCTACTAAAGTGTCTTTACATATAAATTTAATTAATTTTAATTAGAATAATTTTTTTTATTAATTTATGATTTAATTATAATTTGAAAGGAAATAAAATGAAATACACAAATATACACAAAAATCACAAAATAAACTTCTTATTTACCTGAATATAAAAGACAATATATAAATCCTTCTCCTGATTGGTGTCGATTTATTGTTAAAGTCTGGATTTCTGTTAAAGAAAAAAATACAAACTGATTACCAAATAGACGGTACAAATCTTTAAACTGATATGCACGAAATTATTATTGCAAAATATAATAGCGACCGACATTTTTGTATGCTAACTTATAGGCTCACATTTAAAATGAACGAGTTTCGCGTGATGCTGAGATACTTCTCTATAATTTTTCACCGCTTAAAAACGAGCGGCTCAATTATAATAAATTTCGATAAAGAAAACTAATAACTGCTAATAAGAGGAGTGATTCAAATGTGTAAATGAGGTTATTTTTCTATGATGTAAACGACGCGCAGAATAGTTACAAATATTACCACAAGAAGCAGCACTAGTATCGCAGAGACTATACGGTCAACGTGAAAATATATTTAGGGGAAATGACGTCACTGCAGTCCATACCGCGTGATACTACACTTGCATAATAATGTGATTTTTAATATTACGGTACTATAAATACCTTTTTTAATTGCAGTCAACACCTTAATAATTCTAATAATTTAATCTTAATAAACTACTAACAACACAAAAAATCTCAACTTTAAAAACAGTCAAAATTAGACGCTAAGTAGCCATTTACGGTACAACAGAATGTCGAAATATTTTCCATAAGGAAATCAAATCTAATATAGATATCAATATAGATTTTTTTACAAAATTTCTCTGACTCCATAAACTTTTAATGGACGTTTTTCATGGCCCACCCTGTATTTATATAATAATTATTATTTAAATGCATATATAAATACTAATTACTGCAGACACTATTGAAATTGTAGAAGTTGCTAAAGTAAAATTTAATTAAAATATTTATACAAAAAGACTCCTTCGAACACGATAACATATAATTGTCTTGTTTAAACAATCCGCAAACTTTTACAAACAAGCCCGCGCGCAGCGCTCATATTCAACAAATACATTCACCGAATTAATCATATTCAAATTACACTTTCATAATTTCATTCGAAATTCAAGGATTTTAAAACTTTTCGCTATTCTCGAGTAAGAATAAAAAAAGGAGAGAATAACGAGGCAGCGAAATAGCTTTATTAAAAAATCACATTCCCCTGGCGTAACGTCGTCCATAAAGATTTTTATGTTGCACTTGGTATTTGAAGAGGTGCATAAATTAGAGCAGCAATTTTGGAAACTGGTGTCCATAAATTTTTACAATGCCACAAACGACCACAATGATTGTAATTTGCATATGAACGACTTTATTATATTAATTAATCAATTTTTAATAAATGATAATAGAAAAAATATGAATATATATATATATATATATATATATAATAATAACCTATATATATATATATATATATATAACATATGTAACAATTCAACTTTAATGGTTAAATGTTTAAATTTATGCCAATAAACAAACAAAAAACAACTCAATTTAAAATTTAAGTTTACAATACACTAATAATCCGAAAATGTTCAAATGAAAATGATTTAATACAATGTATGATTTTACTTTTCTTTATTGGTATGGGAATTTTTAATTATGTACTCATATATATTATTATAATATAACCAATGAAAGCATAAAAGGTATCCTGTTGACTTAAACGTAGATATTTTCAATTTTACTAACGCTTAAATGGATTGCAATATTATCCCAACTCTCTACAATTACCCTTTATATTTTTTTATAAAAAATCTATAATTGCATGTAAAATTTGTATTTTATCCATTATTTATGTTCTACTAAAAAATTTTATGTTCTTTTGTTATAAAAGTATATTAAATTATTTAGTTGTACACGCTCTCGACCTTAATAAAATTAATATTTTTGGTGAATGTCATACACTTGCACTCGTAACCATTTATACTTAAATTCTTTATATATAGTACACTGATCTCGGGACTGCTAACAGTCCTCCATTGATGAAAAAGATAAAATTCAATTCATAGTTACACACCATTATATATAAAGATGACATAAATAATGATTCACAATAATAAGAATTCATTCAAACAATCACTTGGATTAGAAGCATCAAAACGTTGGTTTTTTTTTTGTAGGTAAAATTAAAAATATAACTTATTTGTTGTTAATTCATTTCACATTGCAATAAACATGTGAATTAACAACGAATATTGTTATAAATACTTTGATTTAAATTTTGTATTATTGGATTGTTATTTCATTCATTGTAAATAATAATTATATATATATTATTTTCAATAAGTATATATAATTAAGCAAAATATTTAGCACTGAAGAAAATAGTTTCATTATTATATTCAAACTTTATTTAAGCAAATTATAGTTTTACTACCGATTCAAAAAGAAAATGTTCTACAATTTTTAATAATCATAATTATTTTTTTATTAATTATAGTATTATGATAATATTTCTCGCTAAATATTTCCCAAATAAAACAACTTCATTCATATAACTAACGATAGTATTCCACATAATTATTTATTTTCGAGAATTCATTCATATAACCAACGATATTATTGCACATCATTATTTATTTTCGTGAATCCGTGAATGTATGATATTCCAGTAAATGCATGCACACTTTTGCAATGATGAATTGCACTTTGAATATGAATGAGGAATAATACGGTGCACGCGTATATAGACTGGCACATAAAGAGCGAGTTGTGTAAATTGACTATATGAGGGAGAGGAGGGAGTGTGATGGGAATTGGGTGAAATCATTCTCTCATTTTTCGTGAGAGACGTGAAAATGTATTTTTAGAGAGAGAGATGTGGAGATTAATGTGTCAAATTCCCTTCTAAATTGTATGATGAAGTTGAGACGACGTGAATGTATAAAATATCTCCCGGTTTATTGAAATTTCCGAATCGCGTTTCACGGCTCAATTTTCTTTTCATTTCCAATACACACCGGGTATTATATGTACTAATGTAATAAATGGGATGGCTTTATTCAAAGATACATTTAGGAGGATAATTTTATTATTATCTTGCTTTTGCTTTTTTATTCGGAGGTGTTACAATTGAAATTGATTTTTATTTTGGCAGCTTTTTTCCGTATTTTATATAAATTAACAAAATAAATTTTTAAAACTTATATTTTTTCTTATCTCAATTTATTATTGTTATGGTTTATTATAACAATATAACAATAATAAATACAATATTTGTTTCAATCTATAGCAAAATCCATTTTCTAATCAACAAAAGTAGGATTTTTTGAACTAATATAAAGTTTTTTTTTACAGACCGATCTTTATAAAGCTATTTATTAATGAGTAAAATTTACTAAACTTAATTATTGACAATTGATTTATTTCAAATTGTGAAAAAAAAATTGTAATTATTTTAAAAAAACAATAAGTAATGATCCAACATATTTTATATTATTTATTATAATATCTTATAATATTTATAATATTATAAGAATTTCAAGAAATATTACAAATATTATTTCTAAATTTCCGTATGCTAATATATATATATATATATATATATATATATATATATATATATCTTTCTTACTTATTTTACGTAAATACTTTAAAATAGATGTACATTTAAATAACTACTTCTCGGGCCTATACTTTTTAGACATTGTATTACATAATGGACATTTGCTGCTACATAACAAAAACATATTTTATAATATAAATTTATTATTTGAGATTAATTGTTTGAGATTATTTAATGGAAACAACAAAATATATAGTTACGTAACTTAAGTCAAACTTCACAATAGCAAAAGAGAAAATTATTGATTAATATTTTTTTCGGGCATATTTTATCTCGGATTAAAGGGAAAAGAAATATCCCTTTTAATAAAGTCATAGCCAACTATAGTTTCCATTTAAAAAAATGTAAGTTTGTGTCATATCTCCCAAAATATGGGCGAATTTTTTTTTTTTTGATTTTTTGTTATTAAACTGTGTAAAATTTTCTACAACTTTGTCCTTTACAGTTTTTTTTTTCAATCTATGATAATAATAGAGATATATTGATTGCAAAAAATTGACACATTTTACTTTTTTCAAAATATCTAGTTACCCTTGACTTTTTCAAATACTTTGAAAGTGTCATTTTATTCGTCTTATAAAACTACACTTCTTTCCCCATTTAACCGTTTTTCTATCTCTTATAGTTTTCGAGATCCCCATAGAGAACATCGAAAAAAACTCACCCTGTATATATATATTTCAAATTATTTATATTTAATTTTTAAATAATATACCCACTGAATAAATCCTTTTTTTTTTCTATTGCAATTTAAATAATTTTTTATTCATAAATATGTAGAATCAGAAATATTTAGCAATCAGACTTAAAATAAGAATTTATTGCGTTAAATTTGTTGTATATAGCAAACGTTTTTGATATTTCTTAAAGGAGATCAATAGCTTGTAATAATAGACCTTAAAATGAAGCACGCTCCATTTTTTTTATAAAATTCAATTCATTTTGAGGAGTGTTAATTCTTTTAATAGCATAACCCAGATTCATAATGTCAGCTCGATCTACTCCTTCTAATACACCCACAAATTAAATTTTGCATAAAATCGAGTAAACACAATCTTGCTGTCGATAGTCAGTTTATGAATTGTACATTAATTAAATATTATATTATACAATTAATATGTAAATATATTGCTGTAAGTTCATAAATAAAGATATTTCGATAAATATATAAATTGCATTAATTAAATGGGATAAAATTAATGGTTTTAATATTTAGACATTGATAGTTCATATTGTATGAAATAAATATGAATATTTTTTTAAAAATCAACCAATAAAACACAGATTAGATTGAATAACTTTAAATTCTCGACTAGTTTTGGGTTATTAGCCCATTTTCAAGAGAATTAAATTTTTTTTGCATATTTTAAAAATTGTGATGTGACCATGGTACTTTCCCCAATGAATTAGGTGAAATACGTTTTTGAATGAACATTTAATAGTAAAGGAAAAATTATTAATTTGTTTTTTAAAGTTAAAGCTGAGTATTTGGAAGAATATTTGAAGTTATTTTGTTATTTCTTACCTCACAATAGCTTTATAAAATTTCTCCACACTCTTTTACATTTATTGAATATTCTGGTGGCGTTTGCGAAAAGTGTGTAAAAAATGACGCCATTTTGACGTTTTATTTGATATATAAATAATTATTTAAATAATTAAAGTCGCCACAACCAACATAAAAACATTATAAAAATAATCAGGTAGAACAAAGAGGTTTATAAAAAAAATATTTTTTTCAAGATCTATAATTTTTACTTGAAACATTTTTCTATCCGAAATAAAAAATGAATAATCGCTAAGAGTAAAGTTTGATTGTGATCAAAAGATTTTTAATCTCTCCATTGTTATAAAATGCTTCAATATAACGTTTAAGTTCAATCCATCGAACCGTTTATATAAATACACAGCCACACACACATACACAATTTAGAATTTTACTTTAGCTAATTTGAATGTTATTGACACATTCAATAGAGCTTCTAAATGGGGAGCCAAATGCAATTTTATCAGTGTATTTACTGAATTATCCAGAAAATATTTTTATAAAATCCAGTGCTCATAACTGGTTACTGCAGATTGAAGTAATATGTTACTGAAAACAAAGATTTCATAAAAATATTGCTCTAAGATCACTAACTTCTCAAAGACGCTCCTAATACTATATATTAAATCTTTGTAACTTTATTGTAAGAGGAACTTAAAAGAAAAATTATCCATAATTAAGTCTCAGATGTGTTTGATTTTTTTCTTTATTTTACATTTTGTTAGAATCAGTGAATATAAACAAATAAAACTACATAACAGAAAGTTTTCCTTGTCGAAAAACACTTCCGAAATGGGACAAAGAGAGAAAATCTCCCAATATTCCCTCGAACCGTGTATTGATGAATTCCACGTTGCATTTATCACAATTGCAGTTTCCCACGTCGATTTGCGGCATGATGTTCAAGAATGTGTTCTATAGATTCGTGGAACAGGAGCTGTAAATAGAAGACCTGGTGGTGGCAGACCAACGAAACAGACAGCTGAAAATATCGCAAACATTGAGGAACGAATAAATACTTTCCACAAAAAATGTATCCAAAGGTTTTCACAACAAGTAGACCTTTTATTTGTAACATGCAAACAATGACAATACGAAACGGATAGTGGCGTTGTGTTTAACTAATGAAGGAAAATATTTTGAATATCTCCTATAGATTTTAAGCTCTATTTAGTGCAAATTGTACATGCCATTGTAATTAAATTCATTACTCTTATTCAAAAAATTATTAGAAAAATATAACCTATAGTGTGTGGTTACTTTTATAACCAACATCAATTTCTTTATTAAAATAACTTCAAAGCACTATAAACTGTTATTCCAAATTACATTTTAAACAAGGAGGTCCGATGCCACTTGGGTATCAGTCCGTCATACATTTACTTTTAAACAACAAAACCTATAATTTTATTTACATTTTAAACAACATTCATTGGTCTGCAGTTATCCTAATGCAGAGATAACACTACAAATAACAAATATTATGTACTCTTTTTTTAGCTTTAATATTAATTCATGATAACTGATGTAATATAAATTGTCAATAAACCCAAGTTGTGCGTACATTATTTTTTTTAATTATTTACATTTTACCACGTCAAATGGAGATCACCGCACTGAATCACTGTGTATTGTCATTTTCTAAGTATTTTATATTGTAAATCAGTTTATTAAATTTCAATTAGATTCTAAATTTAGTCTAATCCTAAGTTTATAAAGTCGTGTTTATTACGATAAACATGATAATTCAAAAAATCACAATAATTATTATTTTCGAGATTTCTTCTTGTAACTTACTGGTGATATCAAGTAAAGATTGCTCTTTTAGAATATGCAAAAAACCAAGGAAACTCAAATAAGAACCGTAACGTAACTAAACTGGAAATAGGTCGTTAATTTAATACAATACTTTTATCAAATATACAGTTTCCTCCATATTGGATATACGCCACTAATAAAACATATTATTTACTCAATTTGTTTTAACAATACAATTATCATTATTGCATCATTATATTTAATCTACAAGCAAACATTTACATAATTATTATTAACCGACTTCAAATATATATAATTGAATATTGTATGTCGGTTAAAAAATGTATTACGTATTATTATATTATTCCTATACAATAAATAATTATTTTTTTCACTCAAACATTAATTCTTGTTTTCTTCGTGATCTTTATAAAAAATATTTTTGTGACCTTGGCCATCAATATATTCACACCTTGTGTAAATACAATAATACAAGTCACGGTATGGTAAGAATAAAATGAATTAACAAATAAATAAAAAGTGTAAATGGGAAATTCCATGTGAACCGGAACACCTTCACGCCATTAATTTGAAGTGGTTAAAACATTTCTTTTGGGGTGTGAATTGTGCGTACACGTAATAGCTGTGTAAAATTGAGAGAACGTTAAATAATGTCACGTGTTCTTCATAGCACCTTTTTATTGTTTTGGATTCATGATCCTGGCATGGCGATAGCCACAGACAAATATCCTTTTTTTATATAATAATAATGTATTTATTTACGGTATCTCCTTTTTAAAATAATCATGTTAATGTAAACATGATTATTTTTATACATTAAATAAAAAAAGGAATTTGAAAATAATTAATAAAGTATTTCCTCTTTAGCTACTGTGACAATTTGATTTATGTTACATAAGTACTTTAACAAATGTCTAATAATAGACATTTGCTGTTGCATAATAATAACGTATTGTGTAATAAAACAATTTTTTGAATCGAAAATATTTAATACACAAAACAAAACAAAAAATTGTTTATTTATTTGACGGATTTAACTATTTACAAATCTACAATATAATTAGTAATATTTATGTATAGTGGATTGTAGAACAAAAAAATAGCTATAATAACAACAACAAGAAAACAAATAATTGGCGCCCTTTTGTGATAATACTGCGCCTTGCTTTATGATTATTTTTTTATGTATTTCTTCTCTTTTCATTGGTTAAATATTTATGTAAGACAAAGGGGACAGGGATTATAGCCAAGACTTAAGCAAAAAAAATATGCCAATAAACTTGATTATCTACTCGTTCTTATAAAATTATGTACTCCCCGTAACCCTAATTTCCTTGCTAAATACAAACATTCTCTCATCACCATTCATCAATTCATTTGTGCGAATCATCGGGACGGTTCAGCCAGCTAGCAAGTTTTTTTTTTTGACATCATAAATCCACAATAGGGCAGAGAGACATCTGGTCTAAGTAATACATAGATTTATTGTAATTATGTATGTTATATTGTCTTGTATATCTGTTGTCTGAATAAAGATGTGTGTATATATTGTTTATTCTTGTATATATAATAACAAGAATTTTTATTTCAATTTTCTGCAAATTAGAAATTCAAAAAATCACAATAATTATTATTTTCGAGATATATTCTTTTAACTTCCTGGGGATATCAAGTAAAAATTGCTCTTTTACAATATGCAAAAAACAAAAATTACCCCCTCCCTAGTTTTCGAGATATTTCCAATTTAATACAAAAATCGACGATTTTATTGCAATTTTATACAAATTAGAAATTAAAAAAATCACAATAATTATTATTTTCGAGATATCTTCTTGTAACTTCCTGGGGTTATCAAGTAAAAATCGCTCTTTCAGAATATGCAAAAAAACAAAATTTACCCCCTTCCTAGTTTTCGAGATTTTTCAAATTTAATACAAAAATCGACGATTTTATTTCAATTTTCTGCAATTTAGAATTTCAAAAAATCACAATAATTATTATTTTTGAGATATCTTCTTGTAACTTCCTGGGGATATCAAGTAAAGATTACCCTTTTAGAATATGCAAAAAACAAAAATTACGCCTTCATAGTTTTCGAGATATTTCCAATTTAATGCAGAAATCAACGATTTTATTTCAATTTTCTGCAAATTAGAATTTCAAAAAATCACAATAATTATTATTTTTCGAGATATCTTCTTGTAACTTCTTGGGGATATCAAGTAAAGATTGCTCTTTTAGAATACGCAAAACACAAAAATTACCCCTTCCCTAGTTTTCGAGATATTTTCAATTTAATACAAAAATCGACGATTTTATTTCAATTTTTTGCAAATTAAAATTTCAAAAAATGACAATAATTATTATTTTCGAGATATCTTCTTGTAACTTCCTGGGGTTATCAAGTAAAAATCGTTCTTTCAGAATATGCAAAAAATAAAAATTACCCCCTCCCTAGTTTTCGAGATATTTCCAATTTAATACAGAAATCGACGATTTTATTGCAATTTTCTACGAATTAGAAATTAAAAAAATTACAATAATTATTATTTTCGAGATATCTTCTTCTAACTTCCTGGGGATATCAAGTAAAGATTGCTCTTTCGGAATATGAAAAAAATAAAAAAATAAAAATAACCCCCTTCCTAGTTTTCGAGATATTTCCAATTTAATGCAGAAATCGACGATTTTATTTCAATTTTCTGCAAATTAGAAATTCAAAAAATCACAATAATTATTATTTTCAAGATATCTTCTTGTAGCTTCCTGGGGTTATCAAGTAAAAATCGCTCTTTCAGAATATGTAAAAAAACAAAAATTACCCCCTCTCTAGTTTTCGAGATATTTCCAATTTAATGCAGAAATCGACGATTTTATTTCAATTTTCTGCAAATTAGAATATCAAAAAATAACAATAATTATCATTTTCGAGATGTCTTATTGTAGCTTCCTGGGGTTATCAAGTAAACATCGCTCTTTCAGAATATACAAAAAACAAAAATAACCCCTTTCCTAGTTTTCGACATATTTCCAATTTAATACAAAAATCGACGATTTTATTTCAATTTTCAGCAAATTAGAATATCAAAAAATCACAATAATTATTATTTTCGA
Organism: Philonthus spinipes; assembly: GCA_963082785.1. Classification (NCBI taxonomy): domain Eukaryota; kingdom Metazoa; phylum Arthropoda; class Insecta; order Coleoptera; family Staphylinidae; genus Philonthus; species Philonthus spinipes. The sequence goes on from OY720310.1 coordinate 14,650,432, forward strand.
GATATCTTCTTCTAACTTCCTGGGGACTTGATAACCCCACATCGATCTTTCAGAATATGCAAAAAACAAAAATTATCCCCTCCCTAGTTTTCGACATATTTCCAATTTAATACAAAAATCGACGATTTTATTTCAATTTTCTGCAAATTAGAATTTCAAAAAATCACAATAATTATTATTTTCGAGATATCTTCTTGTAACTTCCTGGGGTTATGAAGTAAAGATCGATCTTTCAGAATATGCAAAAAACAAAAATTATACCCTCCCTAGTTTTCGAGATATTTCCAATTTAATGCAAAAATCGACTATTTTATTTCAATTTTCTGTAAATTACAAATTCAAAAATTTTTTTTTTCTTTTTAAATTAATAATTTTTAAAAGAAAAGTGTGCTGAAAGAAACTTTTCGATTTATTTTGCAAGTTACAACCGGTTGAGTGAAACAACGCCCAGTCATTTTTACAGAACAATATTACTTTTATCATTATTTTATCATTGTATTTAAATGTATAACAAACAAATAGCAGCACTAAATAATAATTATTTACATTAATTATATTTTTATTATAATAATAAAGATTACGAAAATGTGTGTTTCTTTTATTTCCCATTTTATGTTACTGAATAATTCCTTGTATCCATTATTCCTGAAATATACGCTTTACGATTCACTTGCGGATTTGTTCTGTTCACAAGAAGCAACCTTAAGTGCAAGTTCGTGATTCGAAAATGATCAATAACTACTGGTCAAGGATGAAGAATCCGCTGTTTCCTTTTCATTGCGTCATCTCTTTGTAAGAAGAAAATTATTTGTTTGCAAAAAAAAGAATGGATAATGTTAATTCTGTTTTAATAAAGGCGAATTATTACGCAGAGCAATATTGTGAAAACATTATTAAACGTTTACAACTAAGTATGTTCGATGTTTTTGTTCGCGCGAAAAAGCGAAAACTGCAACATGTCATTTTTGTATATACTATTTGAGCTATAATGATGGTTGAAGTGATTCACATTGCTTTTTTAACTTAATAAAAAAAAAGGAATAAGAACATAATTTATTAATTATTTTTCTAAATATAAATAGAAAACAGTATTCATTCACTTGGTCACAGTTATTTAAATATATTAAATAAAAATGATTTGAAAATAATTAATAAATTATTTTCACATTTATCTCTGTGACTATAGACTTACCTACGTAAGTACGTTAAACAAATGCACATTAAAACAACTACTTCCCGGGTAAATACCCACGCCGGACATTGAATTACATAATGTACACCTGCTGTTGCATTTGTTTAACGTACTTACGTAACGTAAGTCAAAAGTCACAGAGCTAAATGTGAGAATAATTTATTAATTATTTTCAAATCATTTTTATTTAATATATGTAACATGTCATTTTTGTATTTACTATTTGAGCTATAAAGATGGTTGAAATGTTTCACATTGCTTTCTTAACTTAATAAAAAAAGAATAAGAACATAATTTGTTAATTATTTTCCTTCTAATTGCTCCACAATTAAACACTTACGAAGTAATTGTATAAAGTGCTTCATAATGAAATTGATTGTCCGGATATTTTAAAATTGGTTACTTTACGTATTCCAACTTTAGAAATAGAAGCACATTTTATGTTACTTCCAACCATACATTGTATGGCTTCTAGTCGCTTAATATTTTTTAATCAAGTATCTTTAACGAGAGATATTTATGTGGATACTCTATCATTATTGTTTTATTAATGAACAATTACATTAATAAAACAATTGTATCTTTATTTGCACAACTATTTTTTATTTAGTGACTATAGTTTCGACAACATTAGCGTGTCATTATCAAGCTAATAGTATCTTAAAAAGTACTGTACAGGGAATATATTTTTAAAGCAATTATCTCTCCGTATATTCCCTGTTAAGTGTTTTTTTAAGATACTCTTAGTTTGATAATGACACGCTAATGTCGTCGAAACTATAGTCACTAAATAAAAAATAGTTGTGCAAACAAAGTTAAGAGTGTTTTATTAAGTTATAATAAACCATGTACAACCAAGTGGAAGCCTTAACAATATTTAAATTATACGTTAAATGTGTATGTTCATTGGCTTAAGTCGAATACTACTGTAATTCTTTATATAAAAGTGTAAATAACTTATGGCTTATGTAATTGCCTTGTAATTGGGAATATTCTCCTGTTGGGCAATCAACGTTATTATTATAATTAAGTTGTGCTTCTGTTTGTTTATATTTCGACTATATGTTTAGTTAATAAAATTATTTATAATGTAAGGTTGGAATGTTTTCGATGCAAATAAACTTTTTTTAAATTAAAATTAAGCAGAAATTAATGGTTTTAATATTTAGACATTGGTAGTTCATATTGTATGAAATAAATATGAATATAATATTAAAAATCAACCAATAAAACACAGATTAAATTGAATAACTTTAAATTCTCGACTAGTTTCGGGTTATTAGCCCATTTTCAAGAGAATTTAAAATTTGTTTTATTAAAATTTCTATGGATATTTACATTAATGGATATATTGATTTTTTAATTTTTATTTTAATTTAATTGTGGGGCAGGCAAAATAATTTCGTTCCCAGCATTTGCTCACAAGGTGGAAAAAAACCCACTAAAAAACCATCCTTAGGATCATTATGGAATTATTTTGCTAAAATTAAACAAAATCAGTTATTTATAAATAAGTTGGATTGTTAAAATTAATAGAAATATAAATATAAGCAGAAATATTTTGGTTTACGTGATCCTATTTTATCGATTTATTTAATAAATAATAAAGATCTCCCGTATGTAATTGTAGGACTGTCATATAATTATTTAAAAAAAATACACAATACTCATTTCTAGCTTTTTTTATTTCTTCTAAATTAGTTTGTTTTAAACATATTTAAAATTAAAAAAAATAATATTAATATAATTATTAGACAAGCATTCAATAATTAATGTATTTTTAAAAGTAAAGATATAAATGATTTCATAAATCCTCCCGATATTAAATAAATTTATAGAAAATGATCCTCAAACATATTGAAAAACTAACACCATTTATTATTCAGTTTCGTTTATAAACATTTATTTTACATACAGCAGTGTATTAACATATGCAAACACAAGTTTATCTTGCGAAAAGAAGTTGCATATGCTCTTAACAAACACATCCTTTTCGGATTATTTATGTTCCCAAACAGTCGAACCTTGCACTGCGATAAGACCGGCTCTAAACAACACGCGCTTAAAATGGAAATCACATTCAAAGGGAAACGTGCCTTGGTGACAGGAGCTAGCCAAGGTATAGGCAGACACATCGCTCAAGAATTATCGAGATGCGGCGCTCAAGTTTTCGCCTTGGCCCGCAATCAACAGGCCCTGGAAACCCTCAAACGCGAAACTCCCAATATAGAAATATTCAGCGTTGATTTATCGGACTGGAACGCGACTAAGGAAGTTCTTAATAAAATCGGGGATGTTGATTTGTTGGTGAACAACGCGGCCGTTGCTAAATTAGCCCCGCTTTTGGAAATCACCGAGGAGGAAATCGACGCGTCGTTCGATTTAAACGTTAAGGCCCTTATTAACGTTACCCAACACGTGGCTAAAAATTTAATTTCCAGGCAATCCCCCGGAGCCGTCGTCAACTTATCTTCTCAGGCTTCAATGGCGGGATTGTTGGATCACGGTGTTTACTGTGCGACGAAAGGTGCGGTGGATGCTTTTAGCAGGGTTGCGGCGGCCGAATTAGGGAAGCACAATATCAGGGTGAACTGCGTTAATCCGACTGTTATCATGACGGACATGGGTAAATTGGGATGGTCCGAGCCCAACAAGAAAAACGCGATGCTGGCCAAGCTGCCCTTGGGTAGGTTTGGAGAGGTCAAGGAAGTCACCGATGCCGTGCTGTTTTTACTGAGTGATAAGGCTTCGTTGATAACAGGGACCTGTCTGCCCGTCGATGCTGGATTTCTTGCAATTTAAATAAACAATTAAAATATATTTCGTAAAAAATAATCGTGTTTTGTTAATTAATAAAGAAATAATAAAAAAAGTTTATATATTAATTTTTTACGTTACATATTTAGTATACGAAAAATATTACAAAAAAAATATAATTTCAAAAATTAACAATAGTAATTATATATTTATTGGTGCAATAAACTGTATATCTGACTTGTATACATAGTTTATTGCTCGAATAAATATATATATATATATATATATATATATATATATATATTTATATTTATATATATTTTATTTTTAACTACGCTTCATTGTGCTTTACATGGGAAAATCTTTACCCTTGTTACAATAGACAAGCCATTAACACGATGTAAAGATTTTACATGTATATCCGTATAAGGCGTTGCTAAAATTATAATTAAAATAGTACATATAAACAAATCAAAATCATTTCAATATTAATGTTAATAAAATTAAAATTATAAATTCAATACAGAGAAATTTCACTCCTGAATAAAATGATTTTTTAAGAATAATTGTATCGTGGATTTATACCTTTTAATTGGCAACGATTTTATATATATATCATCTTTATTGTGGTATTTATATATACATATATTATACAATATATTTAATATATATATATTTAATATATATAGGTCTTTCAGTCTGATTTATATTATTTGGTAATTTGAAAAAAAAATGGTGTTAAGCAAATTCGATGGTTTTACATTTTTGTTACCGATAAGTTATGAATATATTAAATTAATATTACTACTTTTATCATATAATAATGTTTTAAAATTTAGACATTGGTAGTTCATATTGTATGAAATAAATATGAATATAATATTAAAAATCAACCAATAAAACACAGATTAGATTGAATAACTTTAAATTCTCGACTAGTTTCGGGTTATTAGCCCATTTTCAAGAGAAAAAAAAATCTTGAAAATGGGCTAATAACCCGAAACTAGTCGAGAATTTAAAGTTATTCAATCTAATCTGTGTTTTATTGGTTGATTTTTAATATTACATTCATATTTATTTCATATAATAATGTATTAATCATTTATTCTGTTAATACCAGTAAACATTCTCAATTTATAAATTATAATAAATTTATCATTATTTAAAAGCTTTAACGATATACTGCGTCAATTTTCACTTAAAAATAATCAATTACTCGAATTTGCTGAACACTAATTAGATCACTTTGCAGTAATCGTTTTATATGTATAAGAAAAAGGTTTTAATTTTTGTTGTTAAACGTATAATTCTCTGTTAGAATTGAATAATAATAAATAATAAAAAAATGTATTTCAATTATAATATTGAATTTTCTATATACACTCAAGAATAAATAAGTAATAATAGAGGGAATAATTTATTAATAAAATTCGAATTCATTTTATTTAATTTATATAAATAAATAAATAAAAAAAACTAAAACTCGATTTTTATTATCGGCAACGCATTTCTCATATTGCCTGTATATTAGAATGCATAACACGAAGTTCACGACTCACTTATTATCTAATCTAAAAATAATATATATAGAATGAAACAGAAAATAATGGCAATATTATAGGGTTTTCAGTAAACTGTTATTTTTTATTTATTTTTTATTATAATATTTTATTATTATATATCATTTTATTGATAATTCTATTATGTTGTTTATATATCCTAACAGAATTTCTTTTTAATTCGTTATAAATTTTAATTTCAATCTAAATATATACGAGGTAGCTAGAGTGTAGAGTGGTTTATATAGATTTGTTGATTTCTAGTAAAAAAATGTTTCTTGCTATATCTACACGGGCAAATCTTTGAAGTATACATAAAAAATTAATATACATATGTTATAACATATAAATATATATATAGATATATATATATATATATATATATATATATATATATTTATATTTTGTTCAAAACAAAATCTGTGAATCTATCAACCCATAATCAATGTAATTGATTACAAGCAGATATGTCGCTGTAAAGTAATATTTCATAAATCTTTTTAAATGAAATTATTGACATTTTATAAGTGTGTATTTTATTGTAAGTTCTATCCTAGAGAATAATACTAATTTTCTGACTCATATTTAATATTAATATTACTGACAAGAACGAAGATACAAAATCAAGACGGAAAGGCCATTGGTCGATTGCCTATTGGCAAGCTTTTACAATATACATTGTAATATTTTATGTTATATGTAGATATTATATTACGTTTGTCAATAAAGATTATGTATATATATATATATATATACAGGGTGTTTCAAATTCGAGTCTCACCATGGGGATCTCGCTTATTATAAGAGATAGAGGGTAGGTTTAAATTCGGCTCTTTTGCAGAATTTTGTGCTGATTAATATTCCGTTGAGAAAACTGGATTAAGTTGCTTTGTTTTCGAGAAAAAATGATAAAAACTGAAAAATGCGATTTTTTTTTATTTATATCTTCGCTATTTGAAGCAATAATTCAATAAAATGAAGACATTCTTATAGCACTTTTCTATGATCTAATCGATGGCGTACTAATTTTACTAATAGCATGTTTCGTTTCTTCTGGATCATCATCAACTTTCTTATTTCTTATGGGCGCCGTATTGGTTTTTTATTAGATTAAAATCCTCTATTTTTTCTGATTGCAATGATACCACATATGATATCTTTATTTTGATAAATAAACACAGTCTTAACAAAATATTTTTTAATACTAATAAATCACGCATGCCATGAAATTAAAAGTAATCAATAGAAAATTAAATGTAACTTATAGCTTTGTGAACACAATATTTATAAAAAAGTTTTGCAATGGAACAAAAATTTACATAATGATTTTTTACAAACAAAAATTATTTAAAAAAATAGTAATATGCGAAATATCAACATTAATATTAACAATAATATTAACACAAAAAATATTTCTTTAATTTATGTTAAAAAAAAGCCTTAGCAGCAACAGAAATTCAAAGGTGTTCCTTAAATTATTTATTGTAGTATTCAAATTCCCTCTAAGAATTGTTTTTTTTTTTAATTTCGAGACGAAATTATGAATGTTTTATAATCTCCTAATTTATGTTCTGACTATACACATTTGTTCTAAAAGAACATTGGGTCTCATATTGAAGCCTTGTTTTGCCTTTAAATCACTTAAAACCCTATAAAATTAGGTACCTATTTATAAAAAACACTCTTGGTAATGAAAATTGGACGATTTAAATATTTAATAAATAGTAATATTTATTTTTAAATTTTGACAATCAATGACAGAATGACATCCATCTAGTTGCTAAAAGTGAGTGCTTCTTTAGTGTCAATAAAGAAAAATAAAAAAAAGATAACTAATTACAATAAAGGTATAATATATTATATCATTGTAATCAGAAAAAAATAGAGGATTTTAATCTGAGAAAAAAACAATATGGCGCCCATAAGAAATAAGAAAGTTGATGATGATCCAGAAGAAACGAAACATGCTATTAGTAAAATTAGTACGCCATCGATTAGATCATAGAAAAGTGCTATAAGAATGTCTTCATTTTATTGAATTATTGCTTCAAATAGTGAAGATATAAATAAAAAAAATCGCATTTTTCAGTTTTTATCATATTTCTTGAAAAGAAAGAAACTTAGCCCAGTTTTCTCAACGGAATATTAATCAGCATGAAATTCTGCAAAAGTGCCAAATTTAAACCTACCCTCTATCTCTTATAATAAGCGAGATCCCCATGGTGAGACATGAATTTGAAACACCCTGTATATACAGGGTTATTCGGGGGAAATGGAAATATATCAAATATTAATATCAATATTAAAACACATTTTAAATTCTCTTGACAACGGGAAATTCCGAAACTAGTCGAGAATTTAAAGTTATTCAATCTAATCTGTGTTTTATTCGTTGATTTTTAATAATTTATTCATATTTATTTTACAATGATGTTAACTGACTAAAATATAAATACCAAATGTTATAAATTTTACAAGTTTATGTGACTTAGTGTATTTCTAAATTGATTGAATTATGTCAAGCAAATTTAAAAATAAAATTTAAAATTAAAATTTAAAATTAAAAATAATCATAAATTTAATACATATACATTTTAAGAAGATTTTGTGGTTCTGAAAAGAACCAATCAAATTTTTAATGAACAGACGACTGCTGTCTAAATATTATTCAACAATTTATATAAAAATAATAAATGCCAATAATATTTGGGCACGTTTATTAGATTTAGGACTATGTAAGGCAGTTCGATCCTCTTTCTTCGCCTAAAGCTTCTGGATAAATTGCGCCCGGGCTATTTTTTTGGAGACTTGGTCTGTTAGTTTATTTAATTATGTGTCATCTTTAATTTACTTCTATTTTATTTTCACAAATGGAGAAAGCAAAATTTTAAATTTTTGAAATAGGCCATTACCATTGAAAAATAATGACATGCGTCAGAGCATGTGGAACATTGGAAAGCCCACTTCGCGAGAAGCTCTGCAGATGAATTGGATCAGCCACTGTTATAGGCTTTATTACATTATTTATTTATATATATTGTCTGGCTGGTTGACTAGAGGTATTTCAGTCCCATTGAACTACATATTCATAGAATATATATAAGTCTGAAACACAATAGCCTGTGAAAATATAATAGATTTTTAAGAGTATTGTTTTATTCTTTTAATGTATTTATGTTTTATTTGTTGATTTTGCATTTTTAATTTCCCTGGACTCCTATCCAAGTATTGTGATCGTAAAAGTTTTCCAATCGCCAATTTCAACGGGTATTCGAAATTACTTCCGCCAGTTGATACCAAAATAACTCCATAAATAATTCGAATAATGAAAAAGAAACGAATCCATTTATTCTGCTGGTGATTATTTTTGAGAAAACGCTCCGACAAGTCGCTTAGTATTTTTAATTGCTCATCAATTTTACTGAAAATTGTATATACCATTAAAAAATGCCGATACAAAATATATATTTTTTTTAATGGAGCACCCACTTAATTTTTTATCAAACTAAATATATTTCGGAAACCATTTAGTTTAATAAAATATAAGTCGGAGAAAGGACAACTATTTTTATTTAACTAATTAAAGTCTCCACAACCAACATAAAGAAGATGCCCTATATATTATTAAAAATTTAGATTCCTCAGAGAATTTCGGACACTTTTTGTATAATATGCCTATACATATCTTCAACTGTTAATATTAACGAATAAAAATGGTGTTATACGGTTCAATCACACCAAGAAGAACCTATATATTTTTTAAATAGTATTCAGGTGATATTTTTTTTAGAACGTCCGGATACGTCGTTTGGTGTTTTTAACTGTGCATCTTCTGTACTACATAAATATATCCAGGATGTTCTATAAACAAATACCGATATTAAGTAATGTTTTTTTTAATGGAATATCCTATACATTATTACATATTTAGATTCCTCAGAGAATTCTAGACATTTTTGGAGTATAATGCTATATACCCATCTTCAATGGTATATAAAATAATGGCAATTATTTAATAATTCTATGTCAACGATAAAAAAAGAATAAAATATATAGCAGCCGTTGTAATAGGGCTCAATTAAGTTTAAATAATATTTTAGAGTAATACATCGGACAAAAATGACAATATAAGAATATTTGCCATATAACATATGTTTAACAGCTGGCTTAGCCTCAATAAAAAATTGACAATTTTCGTAAACAGTTGAAGACAGATATTTGATAAAATACATGAAAACTGTCTAGAATTCTTTGAGGAATTTAAATATTTAATGATATATAGGGTACTCCATTAAAATATTTACAACATTGTGCCTTCATTTCTTAATTTGAACTGTATATAAAAAATATTTTGTGAAAAAGATGCGCTATTAAAAATACTAATCGGCCTGTCTCAGAGTTTTTTTTTTTTTTTTAAATAATCACGAGCATTTTTTTCCTTTTATTGTGAATGGTGTGGGAAAATTTGTAAAGAAATTATACGGTAAGAGATAACTAAATAACTTGTAATATTCTTCTAAATATTTGGCTTTAATTTTAGAACTTTTACACTAATTCATATTTTAATTTAGTAACTTTTCTTTTACTATTAAAAGTTTATTCAAAAACTCATTTGATCAAATTCACCAGGGATGGTACTTTAAACATTTTTTTATTCTGTTGAAAATATCATGTGATATCATGTAATTACTATTTACATTTACTGCAAGCGTTTATTTTGCTGTTAGTTTTACTAAACGATTTCAGAATATTTGTTACCGGAAACTTTAAACCAGTATCTTAATAGTTACACGCTTGTAGTTGTTACAGAAAATTCATTAATAATACCACGTTTGGATATTTATATTTAATTTCAGAATTTTAATATTGAACAAAGATTGTTCTAATTATCATTAAGCAACTAATTATTATTCTAGTATAGGTATAATTCTGAATCTATGATATAAACAATAAAATGAACATCTGGAGTATAAAAATATACTCGATACAATCTACATTCAAATATGTTTCATACAGTAAAATTCCTTTGTGGTGGCAATTATTAGTGTACGGGCGTTGGAGGCGGCGGAATCCGCAGAATTCGTTGGGGAAAACGAGAATACAGAATTGCGGCGCCTTTGCCGACTATAGATTACAGACAGACGTGACACCCAACAACCAACAATCCAACAATTGCACACCGGAGAGACAATTAATGCAGAAACCGTTGCACAACGCGATCGTAATACGTGCGCAAACCCATAACACCCAATGGTACTGACCTCTCGCGTATTCAAAACTATTTTATCTTAAAACACCATCGAAACCAATATTAATTAGTTATAATTATGACACTTGTATGTATATGCATTTTAAATACCAATAAATTCATAATATAAGCGAACGTAATGTTATATATTTGTATAGATTGTGTGTAGATATAGTCAGCTTCCATTTAGCTAGGTCAATTTAAAATTAATCGAAGACAATTTATGATATAGTTTTTTACTTTAACTACTCTTAAAACATTCATATGATAAATGCGATAGATTTATGACGTTCTAGTGAAAGACCTACAATTTTAAGAAATTATGAAAATATATGAATTATTAATTATTAAACATTTTTAAGTAAACGTGGGATAATAATTTAACATGTGACATTTTATCATACGCTCTAGTTATATCTATATATATATCCATATATATATACATCACATCGAACAATTGTCAGAACAATTGCACTGCTGTAAGTGCAATTGTTCTGACATAAACTTAGTGTAATATAATAAGTTTGATTATGTGTTTCTCTTTTCCGTAAAGCCAGTTTGCCTCGTTGTAAGGAATGGTGAAACCTTATTGTTAATGCGATCATATAACGCACTATCAAATACTCTCGAGAAGTTACAAACCAACACCATAGGTCAATAGGTTTTTAATGCAGCTTCTGTCTCCTGATTTAAATACAGCCGTTACTTTCCTTAATTTCCGTAGCTTAGGAAATATACCATTTAATAATGATAAATTGAAGACTAATGTCAAAGGCTTCATAAACGAATTTGTACAATCACTGATAAAATATGAAGGAATTTGATAGACACCCGCAATAATTTTCTGTTTCAGGGATTTTAGATGGAGTAGAAGAGTCGTTTCATTAACACAATAATTGCATATTTTATATTTATAAACGCTTCAGAAAGTTTTAGACATTTCACTAGATTTGTATATCGGAGTAATTAGTTCTAATTAAACTAAGAAAAAAAAAAAGGTTTTCAATATTCGGTTTAACACATGAACAAGGGTTACAAGCAATACATTTTCACAAACAGAAAAAAAAACAACAACTATAATTTCATAGTTTATTCATACTTTTCTGAAAATAGAAATTGTGTTTGTATTTGGACAAATATACTTTTATAATCAATAAAATAATATATTAAATGCATGCATTTTCATAATACGTAACAAATACAAGACACAAATTTAGTGATTGTGATAAAAAATATTAAAACTATAATAATCTCGATATACAATTTGGCTCAATTGATGACCCAACAAAAAATATTTTATAAAATAACGCAGCAGTTGACTTCTTCTTCTTGTTCTTCTCTATAATGCATTTCATTTTCATCGTTTACTTGATGATTTTGTGTTCGTGTCTGGTTTAAACGTCTCAAAACTTCACCAGCCTGAAATTAACAATACAAGAATTAGTTGTCAATTAACAATTTTACAGAAAATTTCATTGTTATGAATATTTTTTAAAATTTAATTTATAATGTATTGCTTTTGAAGTGATTTTAATTCAATTTTTTGCAGTTTGTAACTTTTTTTTGTAAAATATTTGATGTGTACTTGATTTACTTATATATTTATTCACGATGTTTATGGATTCTGATTCGAAAACTCAATGGTTATACTTGATCAAGTAGTTATTAGTCTAAATTTTATCAAATCAATTCAATAAATTGTTGTACTTTGTAATTACAGATTGTCATTAATTGTAAAAAGGTGATTTTCCGTAAATACAGAATTAATAATAATAAAAATAATAAATGAAAAAGATTATATTAATTAATCAAAACTGCAGAAAGACTGACGTAAGTGATGTGTTTTGTTTTCAGGTAAATATTTATAAATACTGATATGTTTTTATACTTACAGAAACGAAAGATACCGAGTTGAACTGGAATAAATGCCCGTTGAAGTAAAAATTTCTCCTTGGTGAGATTAAATGCAGATGGAGATGGCGTATTGTCACGTAGGGATGTTTGTGGAAACCGTACAGAAGATCATCCATATCAGCTCCCAACGCTGACATTACTTTTTTTCCATTTCGAATTAACGCCTTTACTAATAAAACATGTATTCAAATTAATTAACTTAAATTCTGTTTTAAACAACAATTAATTTTCTTATACTTTTGTTATTTATATTTCTCATACATAATATGTAAATACAACCTTCTTGAACTTTTATCTACAAAATTCGCAACAAATCCCCACATTCCTGATTTCATCAAGCATTTATGCATATCTCGTAGGCAGATGATTAACAGTCAATAAATTTTGTGAAACTTAAACAACCGTTTTTTTTTAATCGTGTATTATGCAGTTTCATCAAGTAACATCCTCAATCATCGATTATAAATAATTTTAGTAATAAAAGTAATACAAATATTATCTTATGTTTTTGCAAATATATGTGTAAAAAAATCAAAGCAATTATTTAGTAAGAAAAACTAGTTAACCCAGGCATTATTAACACATTTATATATAGAAAATCTTTATTTCTGAGAAATACGTTAAATTACATTTCAATATTTACATTACAATCATAAACCTCTAGTTAAGCCTCAGAAAATGGCTATCGACCATCGGTCTATCTGCTTCACATTTATTTTCCAAGAGAATTAAATTTAAAATAAACAAGTTAATAAAAAATATTTATTTAATAGCTAAATTAAAAGCAAATATTTAATACAATAATTATAAAAACGTATTGATTTTCGTTGCCCAACTAACTGGATTCGCATTTTAACAATTAAATAAATGGAATTGGAATTTTAATAATAGAAAATGGATTTATTCACTTGGTCACAGTTATTTAAAGTTAATTTAATTGATTTTATTATTATTTATTTTTGCCAAACTGTGCAAATCGTACATTATAAAGACATAATAAATACTTGGAGTATTTATTATCTCTTTGTTTATTGTGTATTGAACATTCATTCAGGTAGTATTTTTAAAAATAATACTGCGTGACTAGATAAAAGGATATTTATTTATAGGTTATCATCCCACCCATAAAAAGTGTTTAAGGATTCTTGATGAAGAATAAGTTATGATACTCATATTACCTGAAACGATGTGTTATAATTTCATATTTAGTCGTAGTAAATTTAATACAAATTTAATGAAGCTTTTAATTGTTGTTAAGTTAGAAGATGATTTTCCAGTTTAACGGGTAACTTTTGTATATAGAATACTTGTAATAAATCATCATGTTTTAGTACCGGGAACTTGACGTTAAACCATTTCCCAACGTTAACAGAACTTCTTTCTATATTTCCACTTAATTAAAGCCACAATTTAAAACCCAAATTATTAAATTATTACAATATACATGGTGAGTTTTCGATATCTTTCTTACCGTTAGAAATCAATTTATTAACAAAACTTGTTAGACTTCTAAAGATGCATAACAAAAAATATTTTCATATATACAGGGTAGAGTGATCCGTTTTAACAGTATTGATTTCAACTTTGGTAGTTTAAATAGAAAATATATTTTTATTCGATTCATCTTTATTGTCTTTACAGCAATATAAAAATATAATAATACCGGTTTAGATCACCTGTTACTGCAAAAAAATCTAAAAATGTTGACAGTTGCAGAGGTGTACCAAAAAAATCATTACTTTATTTGTTTTTTGAGATAGAGAAATGGTATTTTAAATACATACGAAGATAATACTATTCTATGCAATGATAATGTTAAAAGTGCAATTTTTTAATACATGGTGTTTGAAAATTTGTGTTAAATGTGTGACTTTTCAATCCTGTGTAATTTTATTTTTTAAATGGCACCCCACAATTTTTATTTTTTCTTAACTTTCCATAAAAAGATGAACATATTTTATATAGCAATATATATGTTTATATTTCGTTGTTTTCAAAATATTTCACATTTTATATCATTTTCTATACATTTTAAGAATTAATTAAATGGTTGGCAATGGTAACAAAGAAATGACAGTAAAGAAACAAAGAATAATGTTTTATATCACTGTGACAATTAAAATTTTGAATGATTTTGGCTCATTTATAAGATCAACAATTATTTCGTACTGACATATAAATTTTCCATAATGCTAATTTATATAGAAAATATTATTTATTTGGAATTTGGTTCTCAATTTCCTTTATTTTTGATGCATGATTACTGTCATTTATATATATAATACGTAAGGATAGGGTGCCATTTAAAAAAAATATTCCCTTTGAAAAATCACATACTTAAAATTATTTTGCAAGCACCCCGTATAAAAATATTTTACATTTAAAGTTATTAATGAATATAATGGTATTACATTAGTAAGTATAAAAAAATCATTTCATCATCTCAAAAAACAAAAACGTAATGATTTTTTTAGTATACTGCTGCAACTGTAAAAATTTTTAGAATTTTTTTGTTTACAGTAACGGCTAGTCAAATCTACTAACTGTATTATATTCATGTAAAGATAATTTAAAGGTGAATCAAATAAAAAAAAAATGGACAGTATGTGTTTGTGAAAATAATTTAACATTATGCGCTTTAAGTAGTTAAGCAATTTTTATTAATAAATTAATGCTGCATTTATAATGACAAGGACATATCGTAGACGAGCATTTCGGTAACTCACCCTGTATATGTTAAACAAATTGTTTCTTATATGTTAAATAATATCAAACATTTTTAATTACTCTGATCAGTTCAATAAGGAATAAGTAGGAGAAAGGACGACCAATTTTATTTAAATTTTTAAATGATACTCTTATTAGCTAAGTAGAGGATATAATGTACTTACTTAATTTTATCGGTTTATGTATGTGCAATAAATCCTCTTCTGTGGGAATATGCTCCTTTGGAATTGCCAAACAGTGATACTTATTTACAGGCTTGTGGTCCTTAATAACAAGCATTTCTCTGTCTTCATACAAAATCATTCCTGGTTGGCGCCCGTATATAATTTCACAAAATGTGCAGGTTTCCATAGTTTCCATTGCTGATTCACTCTTAATTTACACTGAAACACGTAATTATTTTCTTTTAATTCAACTCATATACAATTTTCATTCGAAGTAATGCTTCATTCAACCCGATTCATAATTGTTATTGACTGATATATGTCTTAACTTAAATAACCTAAAATGGAGAGTGTCCAGTGTTATCTGTGTGATAACAATATTGTAAACTGGATCTGAAAATAATATAAACATGAACTAAATAATGGAATATTTCTGATTTCGTTATGTTTTGTTCAATGATTATCGATGCGCGTCTGTTATGAACAACTGGTTGCCACGGAACGAGCAATCGCGGAACTATTATGTGGTTTCCAGTTAGTTTAACCAGGTATTCTTTTCAAGGTCAATTATATAATTAGTAATTTTCAGAAAATAAAAATCTATTTTCATTATATTCATATTTTTTAATAAATGTTTAAATTTTTATTTACGGGTAATTTTATTTTTATTTCTTATCAGTATTACTTTGCCTCAATCTTTCAATACGTTTTTGATGACACCGTACCGTTTAATTCAGAATCGGAGATTAAAATGGTCCGCGTAATCTTATTTCATTACATTGACTCACCACTGGAAAATCTTAGCGTTTGAAACGCAGCAACAATCACGCGAGTCTTGTTCACTCATTAATTTTTTCATCGAAACAATTCGGAAACAATGAAATTTTCCATTGTTCTCGCTGAAAAGTTAATTATCCGAAATACTGTACTACCCTAACATTAATGCTGATCCAATTAAATTGTTTATATCAATAAATAATAAAAAAATAAAATTTTAGCTTTTCAATATTTTATACTGTTACCGATCAAATAATAAACACTTTTGCAATAAATTCACATGCAATGTAGTGTATGAGTGCGCAGTGTATTATAAATTTTGTTATCATAAATGATGGTATTTTGATCTATCCAATTTTAAATGTTACCTGTCAGTGCTTGTGTTATTATATGCTCATTTACTCAATCCTTAGTATCGCGGAGCACACTTAATAGTACTGTGAATCAGCTCATCAACTGCCTAACCTGCAAGCGTAATTTGAGATTATATCGTCGGTGTGATGAAGATGGAGAATAATGGCCGTCCACACTCTCATAACCTAACAGCGTTGATTGAAAAATTATTTAATTTTTTTTTAAATTTTTCAATCAACGCTTACAACAAAATGAAAACCATTTTCTACATGTTCTGTATCTAAATTGATTACCCCAGTGTGGTGTTTCGAAGTAACTGCATGAATGGATGCCAGTAAGCATGCGCTCGCTACTAGACCGGATAAATAATAAATCTAGTGTGCTCTGAAGTATTAATATTTGGTATTTTAACGATTACTCAAAAACTATTCACTACTTCTACATAAAAATTTAGACACGAAATAATTTCTAAACGATTGTCTGTATTGTTATAAATTGTTTTTATAATATGTTATACATTTCATCAGAATTTATACAAGGATGGTTTAAACATAAAATCTTATGGTACAAGAACAGTAATTTTTTATTTCATTTCTGTTAAAATATATCGAAAAAATGATAATGTATCCATCATGGTAGATTCCCTTATGCGTTCAACCATTATATTGTTTCTGTCTCTCAGAATTAAAGAAAAAAAACTGGGATTTTTGAAAGGAAATTGATCCAAAATTAAAATTTCTATGGTTAAGGCTGTTACTTGACTTGATGAAACTCAATTATAATTAATTTTACAAGTAAAATCACTTACCCATAAATTGAAAATTATTTATGCAGAAACGTGGAAAAAGTATATTAATCATTTTAATTTTGACTAATTTTACAAGTAAAACACTGGATTTTTTTTTTAAGTTTCACAGATTTATTTTAGAAAAAAAAAAAAAACACTACTACAATAAATCTGTGAAACTTAAAAACAATCCAGTGTTTTACTTGTAAAATTAGTCAAAATTAAAATGATTAATATACTTTTTTCAACGTTTCTGCATAAATAATTTTCAATTTGTGGGTAAGTGATCATAAATATATATATACATTGTGGAAATTAAGTAGCGAATAAATTAAATTCTGTAACTTCGTTAATATATACGATAGAGAAAATATCTATATTTCAATAACTGTGCATATAAAAAAAGTTTTTCATATTTCTTTAACAAAAAAAGTCAAAGTCATGATATTGATTTTTAATTGTTCAATTGATTTTTTTTTAAATTTTTGAATCACAACCAATTTTATTTATTTTGTTTTTCTGAAGTCTTTTATTCCGCTTTCAATTTTAATTAAGTTAATGTTTACGTTATTTATTTATTCCATGAGGAATCAAATTAGTCTTTATTAAGAAGATTAATAAAATTAAATAAAGTACAGGTTTTAGGTTTAACGTTAATTTGAATGAACTAAAATCAAAATTATTTTTAAAAATTCATAATCTAAGCAATAGATGTCGCACTGAATTTAATTGAGGAAAATTTATTTATTTATTAAAATTATGAGAAATGACAGATATAAGAATTGGAGGGAATATAATAATAATAATCTTTAATATTCACGGAAAACCACATATTGGATAAAGTCATACAAAAATAATAATACATACATTCTTTTTTGTTGTTTACATTGAATTTTTCTCGGATCAAAACATTGTTCCATGATGCAATATGTTATTAATATGCAGCAGCAGGTGTACATAATGTAATTCAATGTCTGGCGGGGTATTTGCCCGTGAAGTAGTTGTTTCATTTAAATAATTAATTTAAATAAATATTTAGCTTTGTTACATTTTGACTTACGTTACGAAAGTCCTTTAAACAAATGTACATTAAAACAACTACTTCACGGGTAAATACCGTAAATGAAGTATAATTTAATCTTCAATCATGTTCGAACTGTTACCCCAATCGAATCATGACGGTTCAAATTAGCATTCGAATTATGACGATTCAATCAAATCGATTTTTTGTATCATTTCAATGTGAATTTACGGTTAATAAATAATTCGTATTTGACCTTCATTAATATTGAGTTCACTGTAATAAATAAACGTTTTGTATGTTTTAAAAATGTCAAGATTTATGAAATCAAAAATAAAAAAATCGCAAATATAATGGTTGTATTTAAAAATTAATGAAACTATTAAATTTGCGATTTTCGCTTTAATTTATTATTCGCAACAATTATTTCGCTACACGGTAGCTTTTTCAGGTAAAGAAATATAATATTATTTACAAAGTGAGTATAATATTTTCTTAGCCTGAAGAAACGAAACAATTGTAGTATTGTTTACTGTTATTTTATATTTATATATCAGTTAGAATATTATATATATATATATATATATATTCGTAATAATTTTTTTGTAGCATTTGTTTTTGTAAAAAGGTAATTCCGTAAATAAATGTATATTTAATTGTTGCGAACAATAAATTAAAGTGAAAATAAAAACTTAACAGTTTCATTTAAATTTATTATGGATTTTCAAACACTTAAAGGCTTCAAAATTAAAAATATGAATAATATGTCATATAAAGTAATCTTATCTAAAATACTATCCATGCATGTTGTATGGTCTAATTTTTTTTTTTCATTGCTACATTTAATACATAATAAAAGTCTAATCTCCATTGAATAGTTTACTAATAATTCAAAATGGTATTAAATTATTAAAAAAAAAAAATCCTCACCTACATCTCAGCGTATAATTGCTTTAAGAAACTAATTTGTCAATAATCCTGATAAGCCATAAAATTCTGTATTCCCCGTAATCCTAATATCCCTTCTAAATTCAGTCATCCTCCTATCAATATTAATGAATTTATTGGTGCGAATCATCATAACAGTTCCGCTAGTTGGAATAGATTTTTTCTTTGACTCAATCATAAATTCAGAACAGGACAGAAAGACCTCTGACTGTTAGCACTAACAGACTAACACCTACATGTATTGTAATTATTTATATTATATTGTTTTGTATAATCTATTGTTTGAATAAAGATATATGTATATCATAATAAATGAAATACGACGCAAGCGCCATCTTTTGCCTAATTTCAAGTGGCATCGTCAACGATTTGGGTCTACAAGGTAGACGACCGAGAATCATTGTTTCGTCCACTGAAGGAAGGCGAGCTTTTCCTGTTTACGATAACAGGAAACGAAATCGACATTTAATGAAACGTTCAGCCAGCATTCATCTAGCGTATGGATAACTAGTGATGGTCATTTCTATATATTTAAAAAAAAATCTTAGATTGAATTAATTAACAAAATTTCGGATAATAAAAAAAGGATTTATTCACTGGGTCACAGTTATTTAAGTAAATTAAATAGAAGAATTTTAAAATAATTAATTAATAAATTATTTTTTCTTTTGCTACTATGATATTATGACTTATGTTAACATAAGTACTTTAACAAATGTCATAGACATTTGCTGTTGCATTATGTAACATAAGTCATAATGTCACAGTAGCAAAAGAGAAAATAATTTATTAATTAATTATTTTCAAACTCTTTTATCTAATTTAACAAAATTTCGATTCATTTCAATATTAAAAAATCAATTAATTAAATATTCAATCAATGAAAAATATATACACAATTATTGCGAAAATTATTAAATATCCATGAACTCTTTCTTCTTTTCGCACGTTTCAGGAACTCGATATAGTTCTCAACATTGACATTTATCCGCCCGAAAATCTTCCGTTGATTAATCAAGCATAAACGCGCACGTATCGTACCGCAATTGTCATGGCCATCTGATTTCAATACAATATTGTTTTTAGGTTTTTGGGCGTGTTCATTTACACCTGTCAAGTATGTTACGAGAAATAAAACAAGAAAAAAAAACGAAAACATATTTACGAGCATTGTTTTAAATGTCAAGATGTGGTGGGCATCGCGTGATAAGCAAGTCTTGTTTTTCGTATATCTTAATTTAAAACAACAATATAATAACGTGTAAAGTGAATTGATTTATTAAATTATAATTAGAGTCTTATTGTTATAATAAATTTATTTGGATAAAGGAAAAAAACTTGGATACTTTTCTGCACTTGTTTATTATTTAAATAATGAACGCTTATACACATTGTTTAACTTGTTTATTAAACCAGTTAAGTACTTTGATCACGGAGAGATCATTATATATTGTTGACATCTTGTATTAAGTAGTTTCTTTATATTAAACATGTTTTATATTTATCTTTAACTAGTCGAAAATTTAAAGTTATTCAATCTAATCAGTGTTTTCTTGGTTGATTTTTAATATTTAATTAATTTTTATTTCATATTTTCTCATTAAGGGTGCGGTTTAGAAGAAAGAGATAGCTATACAAATATGAGCAATCACTAATTTGAGTTAGATTGTTGTTGTGATCAATGAACAATATTGTATTATACATTAAAATAATCTTAAAATAAGCAGGAATTTCATCAGATAAATTAAAAATTATTTTAACGTTTAGTTTGTGTGAAAAATAATTATGAAAAACAATGAAAATTGATCAAATTTATAGAAAATTTCAAATTAAATTTTTGCTAATAAAAACTTGTACAGTGAAAATTTAAAGGATTTCACTAAATTCTGCATTCAAATAACTTAGCAGATATGACCTATTAATTTCATTATATCTTACAATTTTCTTTTCTAACTTAAACTAGTAAATTGACGTAATACACGAAAATTAACGATTTATTTTTTATTTAGACTGATGCTTTATACTTGGTAGATAAAAAAAGTAAATACACATTCATATTATGAAATCCAAAAGAAAGCTCTATTTTCAAACGATTATTTCCATTTTACTATATAGCTATCTCTTTCCACTAAACCGCAACCTTAATAACTTGATGAAACCGGATTAAATGTATATGTAAGAATATTACTTTAAATAAAAATCACTTTGTTTCACAAATTAATTTGTAAAACAAACCAAGTGATTTTTATTTAAATTAATATTCTTACATATATATATGTTTCATATTATTCCTGTCAATGTTTTTTTTTAATGTATGTAAAATAAAAGCATAGATATCTTGTAGATCATATTACAGTGCGTGCACAAATTAATCGATTAATTTTTATATACCATTCCGTAATATTAAACCTTAGATCAACAACACGATAACAGGTAATCAAACTGACATTATCCGATATCGAATTAGTACAAGTTAGCGCTCATTCAAATTTGACATCCGATCTGCTTTTCCCCGCTGTTTCCTTTCAAAATTCAACTACTTAATCGTTCCTTCAATCAAAATCTACTCCACCCATTCCAATTTATGTGTTCATCACTTATTCAGTTTGCGTAGCATTAGGAATTAATCAATAATTCATATTCATTTCCAATGTATTTAACGACTTTTACCACTTAATGTGCGAAATACGCTGGTAATAGGTAAGCTAGCGTTTATCTTAAGGAAACGCATATTATGCAAATTTGAAGGCACGTGTTAATTAGCGATTTCGATCACGTATTCAGAAGGATTTGTTAATTAATTAAGGCGTTATATAGAGAATTGTTGACATGTTTTTTTTATGTCCATATATATTTTGTTTTAATGAGGAACCTTGTGTTTTAGATTTAGATTGATAAGATTTTGATTTTATCTAATGATGGTGATATCGATAAAATGTATGAATTGATTTGCGGGTATTTTTCAATTTTACATTTAAATTGTTTAACTTTTCATCTTTGTCCATTCTAAAAGCTTTTGTGACTACTTTTATTAATTTATAATTTATTTTATTTAATAATTTATCTACAGTAAGGACATTTATTGAACAGAATATATTTAATATTGAATAAAAGGGCGATCGGAGACAGGACTCCTCACAGGGCAAGCGACCAAAAAAGGCAGGAATTATATTTCTCTTAAACTTATATTGTATTAATCTTGCTCTGGTTATATTTAATATTAGAAATATATTTTATTTAAATATCCATTCTTATTAATTATTTCTTTACTAGATAATTATATATTTTTTTATATATATATACATTGGCACATTTTTACAATGTAGTATATAGGTTTGTCAATATTTATATATCCATATATAAAATAAAATATTACAATCAATTTTCTAAATATGTGTCAATTGTTCTATTGAACAATTGTTTTTTTCGCTCATTTTTAATAGTATTTGTATTTTCTCAATATTATATTAGATGCTGGATATAATAGACCAGCATTGAATTGTGAAGAATTAAAATGGGAAATGCTATAAAAAAACGGGCAGTCTTAATAATATGGAAGGTTCTTAGAAATGATACTCAATGTCCTTTTTGTCTAATAAATATATTCAGTTGAAATATCGCAAAATCAACCACCAATAAATTATCTAGTATATATTGATTTTTGTTATACGCTCGATATAATTAAATTACTATAATAGGAATTACCAGTATTAAAAATATAAATAATAATAATAATAATGTTTTAGACTTAAAAAAATACAATTATCTATAGATAATTGTATAAACTAATTCGTAATTTGTATCCCATTCTCGAGATAGGCATCAAAATGAATCTAGTTAAAAATAAAATAAGTGTAACTATACGAATTTAATTTAATTAAATAACAATGATTTTTGTAAAAGCAATATGAAAAGAACTTTATTTTTATTAAATGTCGAAAGGGTATTCTGTAAGGGAAATGTTAAGTATAACGTGTAAGTTAATTTGTTATCATCATAGTCTAAGCAACTATATAAATATATACAGATTTTTATAAATTAAGTACGCAAAAATTGCTAATTTTTTTATTAGCGTAAACAAATTAATTCTCTAATTTGTGTACGCTTTTTTGAAGAAAATGCTCGGTATGAGTGAAGCGCCTGATGGCTCATAGGTACTGGTTGCTTGAATTGATTTTGTTTGATATTTTCCTTATGCAACAATGTTTGACGGCTTTTATTGCAATTATCACATCATTGGGCTGTGATTTAGACAATTTATACAGTTTTATTTTTCTGATAATCTTGTTACTTTATTGTACACCATATATATATGCCATATAGGTAGAACAATGGTAGACATCATTGTATCTCTAGCATATTCTATATTGTTTTCTAGCATTTCGTTGGAGAGTACTGGTCGATTCAGTTCTAATGACAGGAATTGTTTTTTCTTTCTTCTTCTAGAAATGACAGAACGTCGGACACCTCGAGGGCTTCATAGGGAGACTCCGTGCTCAGGTGGAAGATTTTGTTCGTATCATTTCCCCATCTTCTAATAATGATTCTACTGTCGAATGAGCCTTAGGAGTCGGTGGCATATCCAATGTTTTCGAAGACTTCCACACATTCCATTGTTGTGCCAAGCAACTGTTTACACATATAAAAAATCTCTCAGTGTGTCGATTTTCTGTACCAATAACAGCCCTTTGTTATCGAATCGTCGGTTAAGTGTGTCGCAGGCTGTCATGTAGTTGGTCTTGGTCATCGGTAAGTAAAATATTACTTCCAAAGTTTGTCCAGGTATATAACCATTCAAATATTCTAGTGTTTCAATATCAAATGAGTGGAGATTATTGTGAATAGCTTGTCAGCTTGTTTATATAAGTTTTTAAACTTGGTTCATTTGTCGTAACCACTTTCAAATGTCGTTATTTTTTTTTATTGGTAATTGGGCGTTGGGCCTCACTCAATCCGTTGTAGGAAATCTGGTTAAAAAACTACATAAATGGGCCTTTGCTTCAATGGTTTGATTGAACTGCTCGTGGTAACTTTGATGATCTTCATCGGTCATTACATTCAGAACAGAAAGATAAATTCTGAATATTTCATTCCGAAACTGCTCTATACTCGTGGTCCATATTTCCATTTCGTCTTAACTTCTATTTGATATCTAAAGATTGTATAAAGTTGTTTAAAAACTTGCATCTTCTGTCAGAAATTGATGGCTTTAGGATCTGGTATTGGCAGTGACGTTGGCACTGATGATAGCTCTGATGTTTGTCCCGCTATTTGCTTTTCTTGAGATATACTGTCCAGGATGGCATTTGCAATTATTTGGTAGACTTTTGCACGCTGCTTATCCAGGTATTTACTTTGATGATACATGTGGTCTGGTATTTTGAAAGTTTTGTACTTTTCGTCCAATTGATCCATTTGATCCCAATTTTTCTTGTCATCGGAAGCAAGCTGTGGCTGGCTTCGTAACCTTCACCAAAATTGTTTGTAATTGTTTGACTTAACTCTCCTGCTGTTTGGCAAACTCATTCATTTTCAAACTATACGTTGCTGAGCCCAAATTTTTGGTGTTGTCTTCGTTGGAGAAGTCGTATATGTGATTAGTTGAGGCCGGTCGGATTTGTTATTATCTTGCTAGGAGTGACAACGTTGGAAGTGACGTTACGCTGGGACAGTGCATCTTCTTGCAAACGATACACCACGTGTTTAGAAATTTGTTCGTAATACGACATTTCGTGACCTTTGATTGAGGTTGGACGTGGTAAAATTGATATATATTATGTTCGAAGGATCATATTTACGCTGATGGCGTCTTGTTGAAGAGCATACCGAGATTTCTCTTCAACAAGGCGCCATCAGTCGAGCGACTGATGGCTCTTAGGTACTGGTTGCTTGAATTGATAGTTTCCGCAGGTTTTAAAGCAGCAGAGAATTTAACTCTATTTAACGGAAAATTGCACTATTAGTTTAGGCTCTTCGTGAGGTGCAAATGACTCGCCATAGAGTTAGTTGTTAACAAAGCAGAGAGTTAACCAACTTTCACTGCAAGCTACTTATATCTCACCAAGAGCCTAAAAACTTCCGAGCAGATAAAATAAATAAACTCTCCACTGTACAACCAGCGTAAACCTCTGTGTAAGTTATTTGTACCTCATGAAAAGCCTAGAAAATTCAGAATAGTTGTAGCTATTTAATTAATATTAATGATGGCTAATGGTATTCCAATTAAAGCGAGGTCTGGTTTTGGAATACCATTAGCCATCATTAATTATCTTAAATATAAAAAAATGAAAATAGATTTTATTAAGTTTCACAAACCAATAAAAAATTTAATTATTTATTTGTATAATGTATATTTATAATAATAAATATGATTAAATTATTGAAACCATCAAAAACTCAAAACAAAAACACAGATTGAATTGGAAAGATTGATATTTTCGATTAGTTTAAAGTTCGAGAATTTAAAGTTATTTAATTTAGTGTTTCTTTATATTTTCTTTAATTCTCGGTTGTTATAAATTTATTCATATTTAAATTAATAAAATGAACTACAACTTTTTATATAAGAAAGATTAATGTATAATTACATCACAATTATAAACCGCGTGATAACTAATTTGCATAAAACCATTTAAATTATTTTTCTCACGCATTGTCCGCAATAATTATAAATCATTTATCATATCCAATGTTTATTAGCACAATATAATATATTTATAAACTTTTTAGTACTACATAAAAATAGATAATATATTCTAATGGGTCCTTGACTGGAATGCACTGGTGCAAAAAATCGATCTCCATTTCAGTGAATAAATTACGAATAATAGTCGCCATTTGCATAAAAGAAGCATAACATTTAAAACTAGTTTTAAATTTGTATCACACGTAGAATATTGATTAAACGGATATTTATTATGTAAGATATCAATTTTCTTCCTGCAAATGTTTATAGGAAGAAAATAATTGATAAATCATAATTGAAGATCATAAAAAGTATTCGGTTAGATTTTTTTAATTTATTATAAAAATATAAATTAAAAATCTAAGTATTATGGTTTTTAGTAGTTAAGGATAGAGAATGATGTTTGTAAAGAGGACCATTTAAAGATGGATTAAAATATGATAATGAGAAACATAATGAGAGAGATAATGGGAAAAAATATTATTAAATGTAGCAAATAAAAATATTTGGCAATAATAAAAAGGAATACGTTATTATACAGAGAGGTTTTTTTTTATCAGTATACATTAGGGGAAGTGCATACCTGCAAAAAAACGCGAATCAAACGCAATGCGTGTATGTTTAGTTGCTTATTTGGCATATATGTGTTCAATTGCGTGTTATAGGCAACTAAACTCACATACATCAATGCGTTTGATTCGCGTATTTTGCAGGTATACATAGGGGAAATGTATACTGTTGAAAAAAGCTCTCTGTATATTTGCCCGTAATATTAAATGTATATTTTAAATCAAATAACTTTAAATTCTCGATTTTGGGTTATCAGTTCATTTTCCAGAGAATATAAATTCAGGTATATTATAAATATATAAATTATAAATATTTTACATATTAGAAAAATGAAAAATGTAAAATATTTAGAATTTTGTTTTATATATTTAAATATTCAATCTGAGTTTTATTGATCAATTTGCGACAAACTCTGATATTAGGTTTATATTTGAAATATTGTTTGATCAAACCATTTTTTAACGATGCAATGTAATATTTAAATTATTGATAATATTAGCTTCTACTTCTTCATAATTGTTATAAGTTTAATAAAAACAATGATTCGCTTTGTTTGTATAACATTAATTTTATTTTAGTGACTATAGTTTAAATAATTTTAACTTGTCATTATCAAACTCTTATGTTAAACCATAATCACTAAAATAAAATTGAAGTTTTACAAACAAAATGAACCAAACTTAATGTAATATTTGATTAATACTCCGCTCATATTAACTTGTTATTAGATTAAGTTTTAATTAAAGCACTGATTCACTTTGTTTGTATAACTATGAATTAAGCTGACGAAAGTAATTAGTACAAAACAAAACCACGTGCTTGAATATAAATTTAATATATGAAATTAATATTTTTATAATAAATGGTATGTTATACAATTAGGTTGTAACGAAAGGTTACAACCTAATTGTATAACATACCATTATGGTATTATTTCCACGTATATTAGAATTTCAAGATCACCCAAACCCACGCAACTCCCGATATTACGACACGCTGCATTAGAATTCCCGAGATTTCCGAATTTAGAAACTGCACCTTAGGAAACCACCTCGATGCGGATTTTTTGTTGCCGTTGTCGGGTTTGTTGCAACAAAATTTTACGCATTCGAGGCGCGAGCGCGTTTGTGAAGAATGCTCGATTTTAAATTGTCCCGATGTAATTGTCATGATGGGCAGACAAGAAGCCGGACGTGCCTGAATTGCAAAACAGTTTCGCCTTGCATTGAAACTGGATGCACGGAATGCGTGTTACTGGGTAACTGGATGTAACGAAATTTGGTTAAGTACGGCGACGTAATGCAGTTTCGATAATGTTCCACGCAAACTTTACGAAAGTTGATTTTCCCTGCTTATCTAATTTTATTTATTTATAATTCTAATGTAAGTTTAAACAAACATGTATCAGATTATCGCATCTAAAATTGTTATAGATTGATAATAAATATGTAAAAATATTAAAAAGTTATATTTAAGACAAAATTAAAACACATTGAATTGAATGACTTCAAATGCTCGGTTATTTAAATTTATTTAATCTTGATATAAAACCCTTTTAACACTTTTTCATACCACTTTTATAGAACGAATTTAAAATTGCCCAATATATAGGATGACCCATTTTAATTCATCCAGTGTTATATTTCGACAAATATGCATCACATAAAAAAAATCGAACAAAAATTTAATGGTTTCGAGAGCGACATAAGATGCTCTAAAACTGCTATTAATTTTAAAATCTTAAATGATTGATTTATGAGGATTTTTTTGGAATCTTCACAGGCGCCATCTATGATGATTTAAAAAACCATCAGTGCAAACTTAAATCCACACAAATGAAGTTCATAGTGTATAAAATATGCATCGTACAAAAAAAATATTTCAGACAAAAGTTTAATGGTTCTGAAGGGGATATCCGATGCTGTAAAAAAATGCTCACTGACCACAAAAATATCGTTTCCCCCGCGGGAGCGGTTGAGGTAATCAACTTTGAAATCTTAAATAGTAACCCATGTATTTAATTGCAGATTCGCACACTGTTTGATTTTATCGGAAGATTTTATTTTAAATCGTATAGATGGCGTTGTAGTCCCAAAAATAAAAAAAAAGTAAAATCAGAATAGAAGGTCTCAAAAGAGTACAATCTTTAAGGAAACTTTTAATTTTTTATGTATAAGAAGACGCCGTAATCTTTGAAAGAACTTTAGTTATATTTGACTTTTAATTTTTGCGAAAACTACGTAATCTATTACGATTTTAAAAAATCTTTCGACAAAACCTACGTCATTTTTCGTTTAGAATCCAAATATGTAATATAAAATATTGATTACTATTTAAGATTTGAATGTTAACCACCTTCTCGGCCCCCAGGGGAAAGGCAGATTTTTTTAACAGGATCGGATGTCCCTTAAAACAATTAATCTTTTGTCGGAAATATTTTTTGAATGTTGCATATTTTAAACCCTATGAACGCTATTTGTTTGGATTTATCTTTGCGAATACGGCGCCATCCATCAAGACATCACAAATATTCCTCAGATAAAACATTTATCATTTTTGGCATAGTGAATATGCAATAAAAATATAGGTTCCCATTTAATATTTCTAAGTTAACCACATCTGCCGCCACCCTGGAGGTGGCAGTGAATATTATTTTACATCAACGGATGTCCCCTTTGACATTCCACTTTGTTTGAAATATTTTTTGCATGATGCATATTTGTCGAGATATTCCACTAGATGAATTAAAATGGGTGATCCTGTACATTGCGTTTGATTCACTAATTTAATTTGGTAAATACGGCGGATTTAATCTTAATTTGTTTTTAGTGGCTGGTGGATTATCGTTTAGAAATGATTTTCTCTGGATAAGTGGATTCTTCATGATAATTACTTTCTCTTTTACGGATTGTTTTTAATTGCCGTTATAAAAAAATAAATTTAATTTACTCGAAATTTTGTTTTCGAAATTAACAGCAACAACATTTAATTTTGTTTTAAAATGAGTGATATGTGCCATATTTTTTCTGTGTGTATTTAATATATTTGGTATAATGAAATCACTGAATATTTCTTTTGCATAAATATTGTTTTTTTTTATTTTCAATATTTAGAAAGAGTACAATTAAAAAAATATAAAACAGAAAATTTATTAAAAATAGGCAGACCGATAGTCGACAGCCATTTTCTTAGACTTAACTAGAGATTTATGATTGTAATGTAAATATTGTTATGTAATTTAACGTATTTCTCAGAAATAAAGATTTTCTATATATATTATAAATATAAATCACCGGCTGAAAGACCTCCGGTCGATAGCCGATTCATTTACAGAATATAATTCTAATTTTATATCTTATTGTACATACATATACACATTTGAGTAAAGAATAAATCACCACGAAATAATCATCATTACTTGAACACATTATATATTAAAATGTAGTTGTTTCTGTAATTTTTAATAATTAAAATCTCTAATAATTAGGTATTCTAATGTTAATTAATTATTTAATTAGAACAACATTAATGGGTGTAGTATTTTTATGTAAATTTCGATTTAATAATCATATGCAGTCGATTGAATTAATTAATTCATGGTGCATTTTTTATTTTGTTCTGTGGAGAGGACCAGATCTGATAATATTAGCAAACTTGATTTTCAGCATTTAAAGTCCATAGGATTTTTGACTATAAAATGATGCACTTTAGCCATTTCCTTCACATTTCATTCACAGTCCTACATTGGAGGTAAAGAAGTACGCTACTTCAAAATGAAATTCTTGGTAAGGAAACAATTATACAATAAATAGAGAAATACGTAATTCAATATAATTATCATATAAATATATTTATAAATAGTTTGAGCTTTTTTTCTTTTTCGTTTTTCAATTATTGTTCTTCTATTAATTAAAATGTATATTACATATAAATTTTCTTTCTTTCTTTCTTAATCTTATCCTCTTCTATCCGTATTGGGTATCGAGACATATAAATTTTACAAATTAAAAATAGAGTAAACCAATTCAAACCCACTAATTAACTTTGCCATCATGTTATGGTGATGGACCGAGGATAATGTTTGAATATATTTGTTTTTAATATTTTCTCTTACGGAGGCTTCTACTTCGTTATTCATGCTTAAATATGATAATGAAAGCACTTCCAAATTTTGTTTTATATAACAGTTAATTTTTACTTGTGAGTTCATGTTTGATAATGGCAAGCTGAATTTGCCGAAACTGCAGTCACAAGTAAAAATAAAATGTTATATACAAAAGAAACTTTAGTAGTGTTTTTTCATTATCATATCATTTTAATGTTTTATCTACCTTTGAATAAGTTTTAGCAAAGGGATTTCTAAACGAATGAAAAACATTAAATTTAGATTTTTTGTCATAATAAATATTGCAATTAATAAATGATAAAAATTTCAATTTATGAAATTACTTTAGGTTGTATTCGCTTGCGCCCTCGCTGCCGCTTCCGCCGTATATGTTGCCCCAGCCACTTTCTACGCTGGACCTCAACATATCCCAGTTATCAACCACGAAGGAGTCCCCGTTAATACCGCTGATGTTCAACATGCTACAGCCACCCACTTGTCCCATAAAGTAAACGTTGCTGCCCGCAATGGAGATGTCGCCCAAGTTGTGGCTCATCCTCAATTGGTTCACCCAGCTGTAGCCCACCCAGCTGTAGTAGCTCATCCAGCTGTGGCTCATCCCGCTGTTGTTGCTCACCCAGCTGTGGCTCATCCCGCTGTCGTTGCTCACCCAGCTCACCATGCTTACCCAACCACCGCTGTAGCTCCAGTATCAGTAAACGGTGTTCCTTTGGAAACCCCAGAAGTAGCCGCTGCCAAAGCTAACCATTTCGCTGCTCACGCTGAAGTTCTCGCTCGTCATCGTCGCGCAGTTTACGCCCCAGGAGTTGTAGGTTATGGAGCTTACCCATATGGATATGTTCCTCATGGATTTGTCCACCATTATTGAAATGTTAATTGACAACCAATATACGAATTTTGAGAATGCAAATGCATATATTTCTTTTAAAAAAATATTTTCTTCCAATGTTTGCCCAATTGAAAAAAATACCGCGCTGAAATACAATTTTATGCATAAAACTAAAATCACTGATTTATATCAGCGATGAAGACTGCTCGATATTATATGCATCCATATACAATTAAAAAGCATAGCTTCAAAAATCGTCTAGTCAATTACTGATTTTATGAAATTATTTTATATATATATATATATTGGACCTCTGTACGTCAGTAAAGGTTTTTGCGTTCTAGAACGATAAGTATAATTGATTCAGAATTCCGTAAAATATTTTGTACAAATTATACTATAACTACGACTATAATTGTCTTAAAGACACTAAGAATTATAAGACGATTTTATGATACGATTAAATAGCCATGTTTTTAATCTAAAGAACTAGCGATAACTAAAACTTCAAAAACAAAATTAAATATAAAAAAAAACTAAGTAAGTACTAAATGGCAAATTCTATATTAATATCTATTTTCCTTTAATAAAATGTTCAATTAACCGCCATTTATCTAGCATATGGATAACTAGTGATGGCATTGCTGAACTCGTTAGACCTGTGTGTTTCCAGTGCAATGCCTTGATGAAAGTAGTTGAATAGAAGTTTTGTTCCGAATGACCTGAAATGAATCATGTAATTTAAAAGATAGCGCAAAACTCCATCGTTTGCCTTCGACGTCCAAAAGATCGAAATAGCCATCATCAGTTATTCATACTCTAGCTGTATTGTGGTTGAACATATTATTAAATGGAAATGGTGTTAATGTAGAATTTACCTAAATACCATCTAGGTAGCTACTGAATGGTTAGACCAGATGAATGGCGGTTGAATAATTTAATAAATGAATTTCCTTATTTTTTGATCATAAACAGGACAAAATCGCCATTATTTAGTAAATGAAACAACGATTCGCGGTAGACCCAAATTATTGACGATGCCTTGGAAGCATTTGGAGCTATATTAAATAATAATAAATTTATTTCCCAATAGAAATACAGATTTTATAATTACAGGGAAACAAATATATTAAAACAATAAGTAAATTAATTAAATTCAGTTAATCCTAATTATATATTTAGATGTGGAGCGAGCAGATATACAAAAATAGACAAATTAAACATATCTCATTTAAGGTAAAATTATATTAATAAATATATTTCCAATTATATGATTCATATCAAACTATTTGTCTGTTTTAATAAATTTTAAAAGGAAGAGGCAGAAAGGCCGATGGTCGATAGCCATTTTCTGAGGCTTATCTAGAGGTTTATGATTGTAATGTAAATATTGTAATGTAATTTAACGTATTTCTCATAAATAAAGATTTTCTATATATAAAAAGGAAGATTTTACGGGACTGTCCCACAAAAACAATTTTTGAGTCATATAGTAGCTCAAAAATCAATTTAGCTCTATTTTAAGATCTTGGTATGTAATATAAGGGTTACCATCATTCTATAAACAACAACGTAACTACAGTAAAAAATACAATTTGGCAATACTGAAGTTCGTTTTTTACTTAAGTCTTAAAATATAATTATATATCATATAAAAATAATAATTTAAACTGCTATATAATATTCATTCAATCGTATACAGTAAAAAGTTTTAAATTAAAAAATAGTAATTTTATGGGCAAAAAGACCTTCGGTCGATATACTAGGATATACAAACCTTTATTTTAATGTATATACTCAATATTTGTAAAAATGTGTTGTCTGAATAAAGATTTTATGATGATTTATTATGTTTTAAGAATCAAGTAAAAAGAAAAATGTGATATATTTAAGCGAACATATGGAATTAACCTGGAAAAATGGTATTTCTCAACTTACTGATGTAAAATCTATAATGCATTTATCTCAGTACTTAATGTTTAAGCTTGGGTTAACTGGCAGATTAATAAAACACAAATTGCAAATACATTGAAATTTCTATATTAAACCAATATAATCTTTCAATAGATATTACACACTTATAAAAATCAATATCTGGGTGATTTCATTTATTCATCTTTGCTCTTTTTACCCATTCCCTTCCCTTTTGGCATAGTGCATTTCATCATCTCATTGGCCCTTTTGCACGGATCAATTTCCTTCACTTTCTCATCGCACTCCATCATGATTTTCTTCATCTTTTCCGGAATGTTCTCCTCGATCAGCTTCCCGTTGTCGTCGATCATTTTGGTCTTCAATCCGATGCACTTCGCGAAGCACTTCTCTTCGGCGTCTTTCATGTCCGGCCATCCCTTATCGTTCCTTTTAATACCCAACTCTTCGATACATTCGTCGGCGTATTTTTTGAATACATCCTTTTTGTCCGCCTTAAAATAAGTATTAAATAATATAATAGTTATGATAGGTATATTATTATATGAATAATTGATAACGATTTTTAAATTGATTAAGTTACACGAATAATTTAATTTATCGAATAAAGCACTAATAACACAAAAGTATGAAGGAAGGTAATTTGAGCTTTATGCGTAAAAAAAATTCAAATATAATTTTTATTTTCTTTTTTCGTGAATTATTAAATGTAAAACAATTATGACATCTTATATTTATGACCCAATAAATGAAATCAATGACAATAATATATAAAATTAGAATTATATAATATTATATTATATTATATTATATTATATTATATTATATTATATTATATTATATTATATTATATTATATTATATTATATTATATTATATTATATTATATTATATTATATTATATTATATTATATTATATTATATTATATTATATTATATTATATTATATTATATTATATTATATTATATTATATTATATTACATTATATTATAATTGAATCGGCTATCGACCGGAGATTTTTCAGTCTTTTTTATTAGTTTACAAACATTTATTAATGTTCAATGAATTATAGTAAATATTATTTATTAATTTCATGTTGTTGTATTTTTGATTTGTCAAGAGTGCAGTGATGAAAGTAGATACCGTTTTAAAATAAAATTAAAAATATCCTTAAAAGGATTTCTGTAAATGATTTCTTGTAAATATAGCACATTTTAAATTTATGTATATAAAAAAACAGTGTTCTGCGTATAAATAAGGTTACATTTATAATAAAATTATAGATTTGACAGTTCGATAAGCATATAACCATAAAAATAGCACAAAGCCATCGAGGAATCGTTAACAATATTAATTAATTAATTAATTCTTTATTTACGGAAAATCATCTTTTTACAATTAATGACAATCTGTAATTACAAAATGCAACAATATATTCAATTGATTTGATAAAATTTAGACTAATAACTCCTTGATCAAGTATAACTATTGAGTTTTTCCAATCAGAATCCACAAACACAATAACAATAATGCGCACCGTTAATAAATATATAAGTAAATCAAATACACATAAAATATTTTACAAAAAATAGTTACAAACTGCAAAAATTGAATTAAAATCATCGCAAAAGCAATACATATAAATAAATAAGTAAATAGAAGTAAACCTTACAAAAATATGAGTCGACCTTGTAGACCACCGAATCGTTCTTTTGTCAATCAAATTTTGATGAAGTTTCAAAGGTTTTTATTTTCGAATATAATTTATATGAACATGTATATGTATGTTAATAGAATATTATTACTTACCAATACAGAAGCGCTTAAGAGCAAAACAAAAACCACACTAAATCCACGCATTTTTGATTATATTATTGCTCCGTGGTTTGGATATTGTGATATGGATACATTTTTCACATACGCAGGCCTTTTATACTGAAACATTTAATGATAATGAATACATCGTTATATTCTAAATAAATTACAACAATAGCATGATGAGCCATAAAAGTAATTGAAAAACATGATGATGCGTATAATTTCCTCGAAAGCAGATTAGTATTTTCATGTTTATCAAACCGTTGGCAATGTAACCAGCAGGGAAAGTTTTTAAGACTAGGCTCAACCCGAGCTGAACATTTAATGCCAGAAAAAACGTGGAATTTATTTTTTAAATAATAGTATTACATTCCAAAAATTAATACATTTTTGTGACAACCATGAAGAAGAGAGTTATAAAAAATCGTAAACAAATTCATCATATTTGTTTTGAAGTGTCATAGAAATTAAAAGTCAAATGGCATGGAATGTAATGATGTTTTATTTGATGTAATAATTCTGTTGCATACTACAAAACTGTCAATTTTTCAATTGCACTTTATTAACGGAATCTCCATTTCCAAATTACATTTATAATTACACATTAAAAATTTACAAGATAAGTATGACACACTAAACATGTGTATAAAAAGGTAAATTACAAATACATAATAAAAATAATACGCATCAAAATAATTATTTCTCAATACCAAACAGTATTAATTGCATTACAATTGTAACAGTTCGAACCTACTTTATGTTGTATTTTTAGAAACCTTTAAAATTTAAAACGCGCCATCGATTGTTTCAAGTCAAGGTTCGTGAAAATATCAATCCTATGCGATATGTCCTTAAAAAAAGAAAGAAAAAAAAAAACAACCAAATTCTGTATACCCTCAACAACACTGACGTCTATAATTTATTATAATGCCGAGTCAGTTCCCAACTCGCCATAAACAATTCTTCCACCCAATCTGGATAAAATGAATCATTCCTAAAAAGAAACTATTTAAATATAATACGGCCTTCTCTCAAATCGCTCCAATGCACTCCCTCCGGATGTTTTGGAGGGAACATATCAAGCTTCTAATCATTTGGAAGGCAAGAAATCCGTCACACTCTCTAGAGTGCTTTGCAAAGACGGACAATTTTAATTTTCATGAAATAATCAACATTTGTAAACGTCTAGGTGGTCATATGACGGATATCAGTTTTAATTCCTCCTTAATTTTACCCATAGATTAAAAAATGATGCTTATCATTTAATTTTTTTGTTTTTTTTTTCTTTTCTTAAAAAAAACAAATTAATTGTTGAGAAAACTTTAGATATTTTACATGGCGAAAAACTCACATTCCAAATTATAAAAATCGTTAGGATCGTAATACTTGAAAAGATAATGCAAACGCCATTTATTTCCTAATTTCCACTGGCATCGTTAAAAATTTGGATCTACAAGGTAAATGATCGAGAATCGTTGATTTGTCCATTAAAGGAAGGCAAAATTTTCATGAGAATAGGAAAAATAAAAAGATTTGATCGCTTGGTAAAACATTTTGAAATATATTGATTTGAAAAAGTTGCTGTTACATAAGCAACACAAAACAAAGTGAAAATAATCTGTTTAAATCAATATAAGTCCATTATTTCTTTTAACATAACTGTTAAAATAATCTACTTTATTTTTATCAATAAAGAACAATTAAAATAAAATAAAAGAATCAATTCAAAAACAATTTATTAAGCTCAATGTTTTAACATTTATTTATATGTTTCAATAAAGTAGTATTAATTTAAAAATGATGCATATATGAATGAGGGAATCCATATGAATGATCGTAAGGTAAAGTGTTGTATTCTTCAAGTCCTTGGAGATAAATTCCTCTGCGATAACGCGCGAGTGTTTCACCATAAGCGGCTTTAACAGCCGCTAATTCTGGAGGATACAATGGGACATTAACAAAACCAGGCGTTGTAGTCGAGGCTAGGTAAGTGTGATGAGCTGGGTGATTATGATGAGATTGGTGACCATGATGAATAGGTTTTTTATGATGAATTGGATGTCCATGATTACCGGAGTGATGGTGCTGAGCTGGGTTAGCGTGATGAGTCGGGTGTTTATGATGATCGGGATGAGCGTTATGATTTGGATCGGTAGAAATTGTTATAGAGATGTCAGTATTGCGAGCTTCAATATTGGATTTTTGGGCGAAATGAGCAGCTCGAGCTTGTAGCACTTCGGGGGTATTTACTGGAACTCCTTCATGATCGATAATTGGAATATGTTGAGGTCCTGTGTAGAAGGTTGTCAGTGAAAAGGTTTCTGATGTAACAGCCAAAATGCAGAAGAAAGTAATCTAGAAGAATATTAAAATTAAAAGGAATACAAATAATTTCAAAATATTTAATTTACTCAACTGAAAAATTAATTAATTTTCTCTTTAGGTACGGCAATTATTTTTTATTTATATATCGTAAGTATTTTAAAGCAAATATCCGTTGTAACTATTACTTCTCGACAAGTACTTCAAAAGACATTAAATGACAATACAAACATTAGCTGTTCAATAACAAATAATCGGGGCTATTCCGTAAGAGAAATGTGTCATCATCACAGACTAAGCAGCTTTTATAATAGAGTATTAAGGTTGCTGTTTAGTAGAAAGAGATAGCTATACAGTAAAATGGAAATAATCGTTTGAAAAAAGAGCCATTCTTTTGGATTTAATAATATGAATATGTAATTACATTTTTTATCTACCAAGTATAAAGTATCAATCTAAATAAAAAATAAATCGTTAATTTTCATGTATTACGTCAATTTACTAGTTCAAGTTAGAAAATTGTAAGATATAATAAAATTAATAGATCATGTCTGCTAAGTTATTTAAATGCAGAATTTAGTGAAAACCTTTAAATTTTCATTGCACAAGTTTTTATAAGCAAAAATATAATTTGAAATTTGCTATAAATTTGATCAATTTTCATTGTTTTTCATAATTGTTTTTCACACAAACTAAACATTAAAATAATTTTTAATTCATCTGATGAAATTCCTGTTTATTTTAAAATTACTTTAATGTATAATACAAAATTGTTCCTTGATCACAACTGCAATCTAACTCGAATTAGTGATTGCTAATATTTATATAGCTCTCTTTCGTCTAAACCGCACCCTTAATTTAATTAATAAGGTACTCGTTAAACATTTTTCGTATGGAATAGCCCCGAATATTTTTGTAAAACAACACATTTTTAATTAATTAAATTTTTATTCCATTTAAATTATATTTATATCTATGAAATTGAAGAAATTCCAGTATACAACACTGCGATATAATTTAAATTAATTAAATATAAGCGGAAAAGTAACATCTCTCATGGGATTTGAACCAATGTTCCTCGATTTTTAGCCGAATGTGTTACTAAACCCCATCATAGATGTTTCATTTCCAATATTTAATTAATTTTAATAACATCTGTTGTACACTGGAATTTATTCAGTTTCGTAGACAACAAATTTATATTCGAAAAGTTTTAATGCAAAGAACAAAAAACATTAGGTAATATGAGGCCCATCATGAATGTCTGTATAAATTTAATCTAAGTGAACTTGAAGCACTGAATGGAGATTTTATACCACAGGTATCTGTAATGTACATACTCGACCAGCAATCGGGAGACATGAGTTCAAATCCCATTAGTGATATTTCTTTTCTATTTTATATATAATTAATTTAAAATTATATCTCAATGTGGTTCACTGAAATTTCTGCAATTTATTAATATGAGGCCACGTGTTTCGGGAACAATTATCGTTCAAAATAAAAAAAAAATTCGGCTCAGATTGGAATAAAATACCTCGCAGGCTATCAATAAAAAGAAAGTAATTAATAAATAATTCAATTGTTTTCAAATTCTTACTATTTGATTTAATTGAAATAATTATGACCAAGTGAATAAATACCCCTTTCAAATTTTAGAATATTAAAATTTTTAATATAACTTCTCATATACATTTTTTAGGTTGTTGATAAACTTCATATATACATTTTTTTTTGTATATCCATTATTTTATGAGATAGAGAGTCGGTTATTGGGGCAAAGTTGCGTAGTTCAATGCTTATTATTAATCTGCTTTCAAATTCGAAATAATTTCAACTTTTTATTTGTTAAGTTGTAGAAAGTTGCTTCAAGAATGTTTTTACAAATTTTGAATATATATATATATCAGAGATATGGCTAATTAAATAAAAAGAAAATCTCAGTTTCCCTTGGATTGCACTAAAATAATTGAAGATATTTCAAATCTGAAAATCGATTATTATTAAGAACTGAAATATGCAATTTTGACCCTATTTATAACCGACTCTCTATCTCTTCAAATAACTGAGATCCCCATACATTCAGTCAAAATACGGACACCCTGTATTCACTTAGTTTGCCTTAATTACATTTTAATTATTAATGCTTGTATTTTATTGGAAACTCACTCAGTTTATTATAAATATAAATATGGTATAATTTAGTTCTTAATTGCTGTTATTTTTGCTAATTTTATTTAATATTCAATATATGTAGGAGAAATCTTGTTAAATAAATAAATACATAAAATATAATATAATAACCAGGCAGAAACCTCCAGTCGATAGCCCATGACAGACTACTAATCCATGGATAAGTCTTGTAAAAATAAATATTTGTAAAGAATTGTAATTCTGCTGTCTGAATAAAGATGTTTGTATATATATTTCATATTATTTAAAAATAATAACTATTAGGTTTAGGTAAAAAATATCTTTATACTTTTTGAAAGACAATACAATTTCCTATAAGATAGGGCTATTAGATATAGGATGTGCCATTTAAAATAAGCATGAAATTTGACCTTGAATGCGTTTCTGGAGTTACGTTAAATTATCAAAACATCTCAAGATTTTAAATTTCTGTAAATAGCCTAAAATATTTACCCATTAGTCTAATATACTGGTACAAAATTTCATCTGTTTTCATTCATCCATTTGAGAGTTATGATTTTTTTTCGAAACGTCAATTTTTCCAAAAATATTTAAATATTTCAAAAATTATTAGGTTTAGGTATATAAATATATTATAAAAGTTAACTTTATTTTTGATGTACAATCTGAAAAAAATATAAAATATGGGTCATTCTATTAGAAAAAATATAACTATGATACGCCATGCTTTTATGGGACACCCTGTATATTTGAAACTAATTTTAAAATATGGTCCTAATAGACCTACATAGGCCTGCGAAAGCCGATTTTGAAAAAAATAAACCACTTAGTCGTAAAGCTACTCGGCACGCACGCTGAGACACCCTGTATATCCAATCTTTTGAAGGTTAATTTAATTTAATTTTAATTTTCGTATTATTCGAAGAGTAACCTAATTTACATTTTATAAATGTAGGCTTGAAGTACAGAAGGAGTAATTTCTCTCAGAAAATAATAAATATACTCACAAATAATTTCATTTTGAACAAATCAAGTTGATGTTACCACAATACTGCAGAATATTTGTAATGATCGTCTAAAATACATTCTTTTTATAGTGATAGATGCGTATTTTTTTAACATTCAAGGTTGCCTTTTGAATACTGGACTAGTTGTTCAAACATTAATAATCAACCATCGAGTTTTAGGTGTTAGTATATATTAAATATTTTTTACCGTTTAATTAGTACTCGTAAATTTAATTTATTTATGTGCATAACAACATAAACTATAGCTTGGCCGGAATCTTTAATAAATGTAATGAGTTCATCGCTGATTTTGGTAATATTAGCCCTGCATAGTGGAGGATTTGTGCTTTCTAGGCGATTATGTCTATTCGAACTTTGTTGTTATCGCATTTTTTTGCATGTTTTTAATAAAACAGTTAATTATTAATCATTAGTTAGATATTATTTTAGTTTAATTTGTAGAAATAACACTCCGATATTCCTTACTAAATATTGTTGTGAGAATTGTATTTGTGATTTGTAGCTGCATATCAGCTACAGTTGTATTTGTTTTTTTTTTTCTTTTGCAAATATTATTTTGAGTGGCCTTCAAAATCTAGTAGAAGTTCACTGTAGATTAATTTGTATAAATATTTTGTAAAGCGCCTATCAATTTATATCGAAAGTGCTTCTTTTGTTTTACGTCTTTTCGAAGCCACTGATAATTCATTAAATGATTTATGTGGTCGACTGGACGGGCCTTGGTTTTTTATTGAAAATAAAATATTTTAGCCATTCCATTGCGAATATTTTTGTCCGATTTGATATTTGTCATTTTAAGGAAACTTTTGATATAAAATTCCTAATTTGATTTTTCAAAATGTCCATATTTTCATTATTATAAATTATATTAATTTTTTTATAACAAATTCCGAAATAGCAAAACGTTTATCTTGTAATGTTCTTCCTCTCCACCAAAGCTTAAATAAAGTTTTGCGTGAAATGGACCACACATCTAAAACATAATATAGAAACGCTTGAGATATACCGTCGCAGCTAATTTTATTTGAGATTCCAAGTATAACAGTTGGATTATTGTTTTTTTTTTTCTCTTCTAAATATGAGCGTAGATAAAAAAAATACCAAGCATATTTTTTTTACTTTTGATTCCCCGCAATTCGAAAATGTGTACCATATATTCATGTCTAATTTCAATTAATTATTTATAAAAGGTGATTTAATGTATTAATAAACTCTAAGTATATATATATCAATTACTTACTTGCCGAGATATTTTCTATTGTTTTTATAAAATTAAACATTCATGGAGATGAAATAAAACACAGTCAATTTAAACGAAAGATACAATAGATACAATGTAACGACTACGCACTAATTGATTATGCATTACTTTATCACGTCCCCTATTCCTGTGGAAAGGGTCCAAGAGGCTTGAAATTTTACCTAGTTAACAATTAAACATACTTCTAAAAATATGCGACAAAGTTAAAATTCAATGTTCTGTTTTCAAGAAATTAGTGCCTAAATCATAAAAATCATCTTCTGTGCGCTTGTCTTAGTAATTTATTTCGTTTGAATTTTTTACCTTTGTTGGAGCTTTTTTTGTAATAATTTTCCGTTTTTTTTATTTATTATTTATAATTCACTTTTAGTTCAGTTATAGAATAACTAGCCGTAAGATGAATTTGTATTGTATAGTGTAATTGGATATCCGTAAATAAATAAATCAAATAGAACAAATTTTAAATAATGTCTAATTTAACAATTTAAGTAATAAGAAAATAAACATCCACCAAAAACAATTATTAGTTATAATTAACCAGATATTCAATTGTACAACAAGTTATAGCAAGTTTAGTGTATATAGTTTTGCATCAATTATTATCTAGTTAGTTTTTTCTAAATAATTTTAGAAAATTGCAATACACGTGAAAAAAATTAATAGTGGTAATAATGAAATAACATTCTAAAATAATTATTAATCGATTTTCGGTTTTTTTATTCATCACAATATTATACAGATATTTTAATTTAATACTTAATATGAAATATATGGCAGAAAGACCTCAGGTCGATGGCCTATTAAAGGACAACCTCAAATTATATACCGTATTATACTATATAATACTATACTTAATATAATGTAAAAGTCCCTTGAATAAAGATATTTGTATATATATATGAAATATATATAATATATATAGAAAATATTTCTTTCTGAGAGTTACTTTAAATTACATCACAATATATGGCCATCGACCAAGAGTGTGCAACATTTAATACGATTCAATAAAATCTCATATCTTTTTTATAGTTGACATTTCCAATTTATTTAATTTCGGGCTATTAGCCCATTTATTTAATGCTTTTGCCATTGAAATTTTACAAATGTGTATTTTATCGTAAGTCCTAATGATTCTATAGAAAATAAATAAAGAAAAGTACGAATTTCCAGACACAAGTTTAATATTTCAAAGGCCTCGTAGGACGTCATGAAGAAGAATTCAATATTTATACTTAATTTTTCTACTAGAAATTAAATAATGTAATGGAAGATTGTCACATCTTTTCTGACGATTTTGTATAGTAAAAAGAAATAAACTTTAGAAGTACTTTAGATTAATTTAGTGAATGCTATTAGGAGCACATACGAAACAGTAACAGACAAATACAAATTAAAAGACGAACCTCAAACGAATTCATCATAAAAAAATCAGTGTGCCGAATATATAATAATATAAAAAGAAAAGAGTCATAAGTCACAGAGCTAAATGTGAAAATAATTTATTAATTATTTTCAAATCATTTTTATTTAATATATAATAATATATTGACTTTAATATTTCAGTTATTTTCTATTCAAGAGCAGATTTTATTCCTTTATTATTCCTGTTTCGATTGTGATATTTTAATTAACTTTTTATACGATTTTACATAAGTAACCAGATTATATTAATGAACCTGATTTAATCCAGAAAAGTAGATGCACTTTTTTTTCGTGCTAGATCAAGTTTGCAAATGCGTTTATCAACAAGAACCTTGATCTTCAATTTGGATCACTATTGCATACGGTTCGTCTATAAAAGCAGACTGCATCGCGAAATTTGTCATATTTCATTTACAGTCCTATTAAGGAGGTAACCGAAATCGACATCTCAAAATGAAATTCTTCGTAAGTACAAATAATCAGTCTATCTTTATAAAATTATAAATATATTTTTTTTTTTCGGAATTTATGATTTTTTTTATTTATATGAATATTTATAAAAACTATATCTATTCGACTGTCTTCATCAAGCATTGCACTTGAAATATACTAGTCTGATGAGGTTCGAAAGATGAAAGTGGTTCTCTCTAACTGATGATTTTTGAACAAAATTAAATCAACTTAAAATAGAGTGTGATTAATAACCTGAATATGATGATTTTAATTAAAACAATTTTAACCTTTCTTTGCAAATTTATTGTTTATCAGATGCACATATCAAACCATTGATAATGGTCACTTTGTGACAGAAATGTGCATCTGGTAAACAATAAA
Source organism: Philonthus spinipes (assembly GCA_963082785.1). Taxonomy (NCBI): domain Eukaryota; kingdom Metazoa; phylum Arthropoda; class Insecta; order Coleoptera; family Staphylinidae; genus Philonthus; species Philonthus spinipes. The sequence goes on from OY720310.1 coordinate 14,694,864, forward strand.
TTTTTGAAGAAATGTTAAAAGTATTTTAATTAAAAATCAAGTTATAATTTTTACTATAAAATTAAACAAAGAACATTTATGGCAATGATGACGTTGCTATGCACCAAACAAATACCTTATGTGTAATCCAATATCCGGCGGGTTAAATGCTAGGGAAGTAGTTGTTTCAATATATGTTTGTAAACTTTACAGTGTAAATATTTTTTTGCAGTTGGTAAAAGGGATTGATCAAATTTTATTGATATTTGTCATAAATTTTCCTGGTTTAATTTCATTTTAATTTAAATAACTACAATTTTGTGAATCATCTTTGTTTCATTTTATTTCCTGATCAGTATTTTTTTTTGTATTTGAAGAAAATAACCCAAAAATTGTTAATCAATCCTAAAATCGGAGACCATTTATTGAAATTATATGATAATAAAAGTGTTTCTTTTTTGTTGTTAAAAATATGAAATTTTATTTGTAAAATTTCAAAAAGAAACAACCATTAATTATTCGCGGTTTTAATAAAGTTTTACCGAATCGAATGTTTGTTGATGTTAGTTTAATAAGAATTGAATCGTGAAATTTCACACCATTGTGCACTGAATCTGAGCTGTGAGCTATTGCACTGGGTCTCAAACACTGCTGTCATTGCATGCAATTCAGCACTGACAGCGAGAAGTTAAATGCGCGAAATATAAATTGGAAGCCGATTTCAAAACATAACCCATCTACAATTATGCCGGGTGACTTGAGAGAAATACATTTCATTATAGATACTACAAAAATTTTATTAAAAAAATGTATAAGAATTGGCATTCCTTGAGAATAAGTACATAGATTTAATTAGTGATGGGCGAAGTCGATATTTTCAATCTTTTTTGTCACTGCATGAAGTATATGACAATTTTCTTAATGTTATTTTTAATAATAATATTGGGAAGTGCCAGCTATTTAGTAATTAACTCTAATTTATTATTTATTAACTTTAGTTATTTAAATTTGGTTATTCAGAAATAATCGATTACTAAATTTTCTCGATTTTGCTCTACACTATATTTAATAAATATTGCAACATTTCATCACAACCTATCACATGACTCATTGTTTCATCCGTCATATTAAATTGGAATTTGTGCACTTACTTTCTGAGTCAGTGTCCTTTTCTTGTACTTGATCGGGGCGAGTGCACATTTATGTAATCAGTAAGCGATTTTGGTTGGATGCACTGAAAAAGTACAGAATCAAAAAAAGTTTTCCGCACTGGTGTACTAAACAGAAAACGTTACTAGATTTATTCAAAGATTAAGCTACAATTTATAGTATTACCAATAGTATTTATTTTTATAATATATTTTTATATTTCTTAAATCATTTAGGTTGTTTTCGCTTGCGCTTTGGCTGCTGTATCTGCCGGATACGTAGCCCCAGTCACTTTCTACGCTGGAGCTCAACATATCCCCGTCATCAACCACGAAGGAGTCCCAGTTGATACCGCTGACGTCCAGCAAGCTACAGCCAATCATTTGGCTCATAAAGTAAACGTTGCTGCCCGCAATGGAGATGTCGCCGTAGCCCCTGTTGTATCTCATCCCCAATTAGTTCACCCAGCTTTAGTCCACCCAGCTGTGGCTCATCCCGCTGTTGTTGCTCACCCAGCTCATCATGCTTACCCAACTACCGTTGTAGTCCCAGTTTCAGTAAACGGAGTTCCTTTGGAAACCCCAGAAGTAGCCGCTGCCAAGGCTAAACATTTTGCTGCTCATGCTGAAGCTCTCGCTCGTCAACGTCGTGGGGTTTATGCCCCAGGTGTTGTTGCTTATGGTGCCTATCCATACAGCCATTCTTATGGAGTCCAAACCGGCTATGTTCACCATTATTGATACCGCAATTAAGACAGAATCATTAAATTGTTATTTTGACGAAGAATGTATATAATGTAGAGCATAATAAATTCATATTGAATTTTATATAATTATTTTTATTTATTAAAATAACAACTCTTGAATTTCAAGATTATAGGCTGAATTTAATTGTTTGCTACGTATATAATCAATAGCTGAATAATACAATAATACAGATATTTTAATTTTATTTTCAAACAGCATTTGACGTAATATTTTATACTATATTATAACACTAATACTGCTTGGAGTAATAAAACATAAAAGCGAAACATTTAAATATTCAAATGTACCAAATATAAGATATTAAGTATTTTTTCATAGAAAAATCCCTAGAATTATTTCACTAATACAATGTATTTGTTTAATGATAGCTAATAGGGACTTACATAGTGAAAACTTTACCTCGTATTAATGGGTTTTCCATTAGATAGATTTAAATTAAAATTTATCATATTTTAATTTACAATATTCTTTATCGAATTTAAACATTCTCTGTAATTATGTATATAAATTTATATTTATATATATTTTAAAATGTTAATTGTTTCCAAATAGTATGCTTGTATCGCCGACACCAACGCAATAATCAGCATAATTGTCAAATTTGTACAAACATTTAGTTGCAAAAATGTTTATCTGCACCACTCAGAAAGATGTAAAAATGGAACACAACAGAGGATTTTCAAGCAGGCAAGTGCGTGACAATTTTTCAATGGAATATCCCAATCGGCCCATACCGAATAAAAAAAAACATCGTATAATTTTATAATAATTTTGTTAACTCTGGCTTTGTAAATTCACAACATAGTAAAGTTAAAAAAATGGTTTATTTAGAGAGGAATGACTAAATGGTTTGTGTTTCTAACTATTTAGTCATGCCTCTCTAAATCAACTATTTATTTTATATAATAACCAGTGTATAAAGGAATATTTTTTCCACGTGTTCCACATCACGTACGCAACATATGTAAATATTCATTTTCCTCATGGTTGGATTGGACGATTTGGACCTCTCAAGTGGCAAGCAAGCAGTCCAAATTTGTCACCATCAGACTTTTTTCGTTAGGGATATTTATCGAGTAGTTTGACAACATATGCAGCAGACTAAACAACTTGGAAGCATTGAGGGCAAGGTTAATCGAAACATCTTCAGAAATTAGTGTCTGGCAGCTCCAGAATGGTAAAAACCATATTAAAGGTGACCATCATATTTATATTAAATTGTTAATTGTTTATATTAAATATTTTTGTATCAATGATTTTGTTTATTATCACGTAGTTTCAGTAAAATGTTAAACGAGGTTAATTGAAATGTTAATGTAGTTAGATTTTTTTTAGATATTTCCCATTTTAATAACACTTAAAATGTATTCTAGCAATTTTACGGACGAAACCTACTAAATAAAAATGATGAAAATGAATTACATTTAATATCTTAATATCCTTAATACCCTTCTCATTAAAATAACTCAAAACTAGTTTAAATTGATTGTAAATTCTATAAATTAGGTGTGTGTTCAATTTCATAAAAAAAATCCCCCCGGCGAAAACACCATTAGCACGAGGACAAGCTTATATTATGTTATTCCCTATGAGGCGTTGATAAAAAATGCAATATATATTACATTTGTTTAATGTACTTACGTAGCGTAAGTCAAAAGTCACAGAGCTAAATGTGGAAATAATTTAATACTTATTTTCAAATCATTTTTATTTAATATATTTACTAAAACTAGTTGGAATGTTATATGATCTAAAATATTTCATCAAGTACTCTAAGAAATATATATATATATATATATATATATATATATATATAGTTATTAGAAATGTATAATTATCATAGTAATGATTATACATAGCCAAAGTGATACAAAAAACACTGACGAAAATTTATTAAAATCGTATAGTTTCTATTACAATTATTGAATATCGTATACTTCTAAAATTCAATTAAGTTTCTTAACCTTTTCCTTAAGAGAACAAATATTTTTTATACATGAAGATTGAATGCAAAAAAAACGAAACTATTAAATAAAATTCCATCCATCTCAGAAGCAATGAAATCCAGTTTCGTGAATAATAATTAGAGTGGTTCCACCTTTAATTCACAGAGACGAACGTGTATATATAGACGATTTTGGTTACCCAAGAGCATACTTCTCTTACAGTCCTAGACGGAGGTTGAGAAAATAAATCGAAATGAAATTCTTGGTAAGGCAATATAAAATGATAAATATATTTTTTTACATAACAATAAAATTTTAAATAAATATTATTATTAATATATTCTAATTAAAATGAAAAAATGTGTATACTAATAATAATAAAAAAGTGAATCACAATATAAAATAAAGCAGAAGCCTGTATTATCAATGATACAATAAGTTATCAATGCAAAATATTTTATAATTATTAATCACTGAAAATATCAGAAACAAATATGCAAATATACGATTTACACATTTATTTTATTCATAGTATTATATTCATTTTTACAACCATTAAGTATATATAATAAAACTAAAGTGTTTGTATTGGGATATCTCTACACAATATACGAATATTTTGCAGAGGACAAAATCGATATTTTTTTCGTTATTGTAAAATTAAGTATATGAATGTGAAATATTTCATTACCATCAGAAACAACGGTTCTCTATTTATTGAAAAATATTAATTTAAGCTTACTTATTGACTTTATTCATTTAAAATTGCTGATTTAGAAATTCTTGATTACTAATATGACTTGATTTTGCCCAACTCTAATATTTTATTAGGATTTCTATTGCAAATCAAGTTTTTTTTTTACTTCGTTTGTACAATGGCGTTTTCAATTCTCTTATATAAACAATATATATATATATATATATATATATATATAAACTTCACATTTTTAAGAATTAAATAATTTAATCTATTTATTTTAAATTAAGTATGTCTTGTTTCAAAGTGAATTCAAATATTTTTTTAATGGAAAAGCCTATATATCACCATAAATTACAGGTTGTCTTCGCTTGCGCTTTGGCCGCTGTATCCGCCGGATTTGTTGCTCCAGTAGCCACAGTCTACGGAGCCCAACATGTTCCAGTAATCAACCACGAGGGAGTCCCAGTTGATACCGCTGAAGTACAACACGCCAAGGCTGTTCATTTCGCCCACAAAGTCAACGCTGCTGCCCGCAATGGAGATGCCGCCGTCGTAGCTCCAGTAGTTGCTGCTCATGCTCCAGTTGTAGCTGCCGCTTACGCTGCTCCATTCTACCATCACGCTTACCCAACCACCGTCGTTGCCCCAACCTCCGTCAACGGAGTTCCAGCTGAAACTCCAGAAGTAGTAGCCGCTAAGGCCAACCACTTCGCCGCCCACGCTGAAGCTCTCGCCCGTACTGCTTTCCCAGTAGTATACCGTCACCGCCGCGGAATCTACGCTCCAGCTCCAGTAGCCTACTCTGCTGCTTACACCACCCCATTCGTATCCGCCTACGCCGCTCCATTCTACAACCACGCTTACCCAACCACCGCTGTAGCCCCAACCTCCGTCAACGGTGTCCCATTGGAAACCCCAGAAGTAGTAGCCGCTAAAGTCAACCACTTTGCCGCCCACTCTGAAGCTCTTGCCCGTACTGGACACCCAGCTGCCGTTTTGTACCGTCACCGTCGTGGAATCTACACCCCAGCTCCAGTAGCTTACTCTGCCGCTTACACCACCCCAGTTGTAGCTTCCACCTACAAGTACGCCGCCCCAGTTGTGGCCACAACTTATGCTCATGCTGCCCCAGTATCTCATGCCACCTATGCCCACTACTATTGATTCAATATTGGCTAAACCAGTAATATTTATGGAACCTGATTATGTACCTGAAATGCAGTAAATAAATAACTTAAAAAATATTTGCGTCTATTTTAATATACTATTATATACTACTTGAATATATGAATATGAAGTAATATTTATCCATTCTAAAAATATGTACGTTTTGAAAAAAGAATCACATACTGGTAAATCGGTTTAAAAATGTATTCAGTTTGAAATACATATTAATAAAATTTAATGTTAATATAAATGATAAACCCATTTTTAAAATTCGTATTTATTAAAGCACAAATCCAAATTTCACAATCATTCTAGTCATGAAAAGAGGAAGTTTCAATTTTTTTTTAATACATTATAAGTGTTCAATGTATCCTCCGTTTGATGCACGACAAACATCTACTTATCCTATACACAAGAAAGCGTATCTATCCCCTGCTACTAAGTGTACGGCAATGGTGATACGGCTCCACAGATTGTTCAGAGTTGTTGGTACAGGCGAGAGTTAAACATGCTTCCTTAAGATAACTTTATAAGAAATATTCACATGGAGTGAAATCAGGAGATCTCCATGATCAAAGTATAGAACCAGGTCTTCAAACGGTGGATACATTCAGTATTTGTAATGTATTAAACAAAACAAAAAATCTGTAAAATAGTTACACTTTATACAATTCAACAAATCATGTCCAGGTCTGCCACATTCTCATCATGCAGAAGTTATAATTAATAAAATTTGAAATATCCAATTACAATAATTGATAATTAATCAATAATATACCTCCGCAGACCAGTGTGTTCCAATATTCCCATTAGCACGACAAATTCGCATTCCTTTAGTGGAAGATATAATGATCCTTCTTCGTCTACTTTGCAAACTCAAATTTTTTACGATGCCACTTGAAATTACATTTTAATCTAAGCTATTTTACATTCGCCCAACTGATTTGTTTACATCCACCCTGTACGGAAATCGAAGATTCATACTACTACTTTTATTTACAAGCTCCTTTATTAATTTATTAATTATAAACATAAGCAACATTGCATACATCTTTAAAAATCTCTACTTTAGGATTTACATTAAAAAAAACCCTCAAATCTGATGAAATATGATCGGTTACTAATTAAAGATATATACAAACATCTTAATTAAGACAATATGATAACAAATATTTACAAAATTTATTATAACAATATGTACATGTGTTGTGTCATGGGCCATCGACCATAGGTCTTTCTGCCCTATATGAAATTATTGTGATTTGCAAATTAAAACTATTCCAGCTAGTAATTAAAGGTGAATTATTATTTGTTACATTTATATCGCTTTCTTTATTGTTAAAGTTTGATTCATAATACTTCGATTCGGAGTCAAACCCATTACATATATTTATATCTGCGGGTTAATAGAAAGAGTGTTTTAAATATCAACTGTTATTTCTTAAACATTAACCTTACTCGTTTTTTTCTTCTTCTCTAATCTTTAAACCCTTTCAAGTGCGGGATACCTTACACAATCATGTAATGTAAAACTTGATTGGCTCTGGAACCCATGTAATTATTTAGTGTAGATTTGAATTAAAAATTAATTGGAAATAAATAATTTACAAAGTTAAATAACTGATTATATATTTTCTGCTTTTTTCAGCTTTTTGAATTACATAACTTAAGTATTAATAGCCTTACACCGAAAGGTAGATAGGCAAAGGAATAAATAAAATAAAAAGTATTATAAAAAAATAACAAACGTCTATTGAAACTATTACTTATTGGGCAAGTACCTCTACAGATATTGAACTATATAATGGATATTTGTTAATATACTACAAATGATTGCATAATGCAATAATTTTTGATTCGAGAATATTTAATGCAATCAATTGTGATAAGCAATTTATATTTTCAAATTCATTTTTATTTTATTTAATTTAAATAATTGCGACCAACTGAATAATACGCCAATTATATTACAATATAATTAAACAAGGAAGTTTTCTGGTAATGATCAATAAAATTCGATCAATTACTTTTATCAACTGAAAAAAAAAATACTTACACTGTAAGTTTTTGACAAACATCCATTGAAACAACTACTTCTCGAGCATATACCTCGCTATATATTGGATTACATAATTGATATTTGTTTGTTCTATATCAGTAGTGCTATATATTTGAATTGTTTGAGTTGAAAATATTTAATAAAAGGAAACCATGAATAATATATTTCCTTGTTTAATTTTATTGTAAATTAATTAATTGTAATTGTGCGAATGGTTTCTGTTTTATTTTATTCTATTTCTATTACATTTAGATTTAATTTATTTTCTTTCATCTTTCTACGTAATATATTTTAATAAAAAAAAATAATAAGTGCTAATTATTGTTTCGGATTTAGAATGTTTGTACAAGTCAATGTTGATGTTACTTATATCATCAATTGTTACTGAAGATCCACTGATACAGTCAAATACATTTTTGAATGAAGATTTAATGGCGAAAGAAAAAATATGAATTAAAATAATGGATTATTGTCTTTTAAAGTTAAAGCCGAGTATTTGGAAGAATATTACAATTTAGTTTGTTATTTCTTAAATTTGTCCGACGCCCTAAGGGGCCCTAAGGGATAGCAGAAGAAGAGAATTTTTTAAATTACAATAGCTGGAATTTTCTGGAGCCGTTTGCGAAATATGTATGCAATATGGCGGCATTTTGACGTTTTATTTGATAGGCAAAGAATTACTTAAATAATTAAAGTCTGCAGAGCCAACATTAAGAAGATTATAAAAATAGTTGTTTATTTCTAAGAGAATTTATCAGCCAGATAAAATTCTTCCGCTTAAAAAATTAAAACTGAAGGTCCTACAATAAAATATTTATAACAAAAATTATTTGATTTTTCAAGATTTTATCAGAAACATTTGTCTATTCGAAATAAAAAAAAAAATGAATTATCGCTAAGAGTAAGAGTTGCACTTAATGAGTTTTGATTCTAAGTAAAATCTTTTCAGATCATTCCACTGTTATAAAAAGCTTAGATCCGTTAAACCGTTTTTGCGCTATCGCGGAAACACACAGACATTTTTCAAAACTCGATGGAATGAACACAGGAGACCTCAAAACGTGGATATTCGTTCAAATTAGCGATTCGAAATTGTTTTACGATCTCAATACTTTCTCTTGGACAGCGATCTGAAGAAAGTAAAAATATTTTGCAAATAAGAATTGTTATGAAAGATAACATTTTCTCGTAGAAACTTTAGTTTTTTTTTTTAAAAATACTTAATTACAGGACAGAGCGACCTCTGATGGATGGCTCAGAAGAGACAAACCTTTATATATATATACTTAATGTTTGTGAAAATGTAATTGTCTGAATAAAGAAATTTGTATATAAATTTATATCTAAATTCAAAATAAATTGCAGGTATTACAAAAACAAAATACATGTTTGGTTTATGTTTGTTTACTTAATGCACTTCAGGTACAGTTTGATTTTATAAATGCTTCCATTAATCAGTTCATTATTTACAAATTCATTCAGTAGTAGTGAGCATAGGTGGCATGAGCTACTGGAGCAGTGTGAGCGTAAGAGGTGGCTACAACTGGAGCGGCGTATTTGTAGGTGGAAGCTACAACTGGGGTGGTGTAAGCGGCAGAGTAAGCTACTGGAGCTGGGGCGTAGATTCCACGACGGTGACGGTACAAAACGGCAGCTGGGTGTCCAGTGCGGGCAAGAGCTTCAGAATGGGCAGCAAAGTGGTTGACTTTAGCGGCTACTACTTCTGGGGTTTCCAATGGGACACCGTTGACGGAGGTTGGGGCTACAGCGGTGGTTGGGTAAGCGTGGTTGTAGAATGGAGCGGCGTAGGCGGATACGAATGGGGTGGTGTAAGCAGCAGAGTAGGCTATTGGAGCTGGAGCGTAGATTCCACGACGATGACGGTATACTACTGGGAAAGCAGTACGGGCGAGGGCTTCAGCGTGGGCGGCGAAGTGGTTGGCCTTAGCGGCTACTACTTCTGGAGTTTCAGCTGGAACTCCGTTGACGGAGGTTGGGGCAACGACGGCGGTTGGGTAAGCGTGATGGTAGAATGGAGCAGCGTAAGCGGCAGCTACAACTGGAGTATGAGCAGCTACTACTGGAGCTACGACGGCAGCATCTCCATTACGGGCAACGGCGTTGACTTTGTGGGCGAAATGAACAGCCTTGGCGTGTTGTACTTCAGCGGTATCAACTGGAACTCCTTCGTGGTTGATTACTGGGACATGTTGGGCTCCATAGACTGTGGCTACTGGAGCAACAAATCCGGCCGATACAGCGGCCAAAGCGCAAGCGAAGACAACCTGTAATTTTAATATATTGAATTACAATAAAATTAAACAAGTAATATTTCTGGATGAGTAAAATTCGATGAATTCAACTCTGTTTTAATTTAATTCATTTAATTAAAATTTCCTTTGCAATTTCAAAACAAATATAAATAGTATATATTTTCTAATATTTTATTAAAAACTTTTAATAATGAAAAATTATTATGTAAAATTAAAAAAAAACAATTATTTATTAAATTTATTAAATTAATAATGAAAAATTAATATGGAAAATTAAAAAAAAACAAAACAATTATTTATTAAAAAAATGTTTTAATTATTTTGCTGTCATCCGTTAATTTAATCTTACCAAGAATTTCATTTTAGTAGTTTCTCAACCTCCGTCTAGGACTGTGCAAGAAGTATGATTTACCGTGTCCGATGCGGTGTTTATATACTAGCATGAATTGATAGATTTAAGGAAGTTCAAGGTGGAGTGGCTCTTAATTATTATTCGCAAAACAGGATTTCTTTGCCATAGAGATCGATGGCATATTCATTTGTTTTTTTTATTAGCAAATTTATAGACAGAACAAAAATTAATATCACAATTAAATTGGGATCAAACCAATTTTTTATACAAACCAATTTTAATAAAAAAATAAGTTCTTTTGCGATACTAATATTTGTAACAACATGTACGAGATTCCTTTTTTTACTGACTATAGTTTTTTTGGCTTTTACTTTGTATTAATTATTTCTTTCTTAATTTATAACTTATTTTTTTCCTTTTTTCACTTCTATATTTATTCAACTAAATGCACATTTCTAGTTCTGTGTAAAATATTAATAAGTTATTAATTAATAAAACTTCAAATGCTGAATACATGAAGTTTTGTTATTAATTACAAATTACAAGAAATTAAAAATTAGAAATAATTTTCTATGTTTAATAACACACTTCTTATTAATAACAATTATTGAAAATGTATAAAAAATAATTAAATTAATAAATGGAAATATAAAAGCAATACAACGTTATTATTCCTTAATTTGTTTCTAATAATACTTCAATTGAAATTTGCACTTCGACTTATATTTAAAGAAAGTACAAAAGGCGGCATGTCCATTTTAGTACTTTCCCCATAATGTTATACCTAAATAAAATCGATCTCGTTTGTACATATCTGCATACCATTTCGAATTATTGTTTTTTTTTTAAACATGAGGCGTTCGCTCAATTTAATAAATTTTACATTAAGTACCGTTAGATTATAATAATATATTGATTTATTAAAACAATTATTATTATTTTCTTTACTTTTGAGACAAGGTGATCTAAAAACTTGTTATAATCTTTAGTTAGGGTAGTTAATTTAAAAATTTTGAATAAATAATCTAAATTCTAAATTATGCTATTAATAATTATAACTCTCAAGTGTATTATTAAGCGGTTGAAATTCCAACTAAAATTGCCAATATTTAAAAATTTAACACTATCGGTTAAATTTTAAAATGGTGGCAATTTTGTTTGAATTTATGACGAAAATAGATGCTAAAATATTTGTGGTAATTATTAGTAAGGCACATATATATTGTGTGATTTAAAGTCTTGCAACATATAAATTCAGTTTTAAAAATCTTTTATTATATAAATATTAAATAACTGACCATCGATTGTCATTTTAGGAGACATAACCATTTATAAATGCTTGTGATCATGTAGATATTGTTATGTAATTTAATGCAGCTATCACAAATAAAGATATTTTATATACAAAAAACATATAATTCATAATGTATTTAAAATTATCCTTTGCAACCTTATAAATCTGAAAAATAAATTAAATGTTTAAAGTTAAAAAATCTGTAGGTGTATATTTCCGACAAAATTGAAAATTTACATATTTGATAATTAGGATGTATTTTAATTAAGACACTTGGTTATTCGCTTCAGTTATATTATATTTTTATATTTTCCGACTGGTTTAGACGAGTGGTCATTTTCAAGGATCTATCTTAAAGTACAAACATGTCGATATGCATAGAAAAGATTACTAACGACAATAATGACAGGTAGTGTCCGGTCTCAAGGGCGGTAGAGATGAGGTAGCTCCATATTTATTCAATGTTTTTAAGTATTGTTTTTGCCTTTTTAATAGCTTTTTTTGACCTTCCCTTAGATTTTAAATTTTGACCCTTATTATCTGTGTACAATAAAATACAACATTATTACATAACAATATTTCACCACTGGATAAGTGAGAATTTAATTCAAAATATTTACATTTTCGACCGAATGTTCTTTTTCATTGTAAGTTAAAATCTTGTAAATCGCTATTATTTTAGAATTAATAAATTCTCAATTATTCACGCTATTTTATTATAAATTTTTGCGCTCTTCATTAAATGCTAATTTTTTTTTTTTTCATTACATTGCGCTTGTTTGCATTAACACGTTTTCAAGGAACGTAACGCAACGCAATTGGGAGGCAATGGAGTACGAGAAAAAAGAAATGGATGTGCAATATTAAAAAATATTTTAATTTTTAATAAGATAAAAATTTATTATTATTTCCTTTCACTTATTTTGTAATCTGACCAAGGCAACATTTAAAACAATCATGCCTATTCCGTACGGGAAAAGTTAAGTTTAACTTGAACGTTATTTATCATTACAGTCTAAGAAGCCTTTGTAATAAATATATTTACATAGAATGTGGCATTAATTAATAACGTACAAATTAAACTTAACATTTCCCGTACTGAATAGCCCCAAATTTTTCAGTTATAATAAAACATTAATTTAAAAATTCGTTTCTTTTAAATGAATGCTTTATTATAAAGTGAAACATTCGCGATTATTAATTTGTCAAGTTTCATGTGTATGTTATTTTTGTCGTAAATAATTTATTATTAAAGATAAATTTTCATGAGGGCATAATCATTTTTTTTGTTTTTATTACATGTTAAAATGGCATTCCTATTATAAATTTAAAATATATGCGTGCACGCCGAAATAGTAGCCTTACATTTCACTATCAATCGAATCCAGTTTAACATATGATAATGAGTTGACAAACTGCCTTGAACTTCTTCAGATTTTGAGAGCAGTGTGCGTATAAATAGACGGTGCGTCCATCCAACAGTCGTACTTCTTCAACAGTCCTAGACGGAGGTTAAGAAATCATTCCCAAAATGAAATTCTTGGTAAGATTCATTGTAAATTGCTAAAAAAATAAAAAATGAATTGTTTATTATAAAAAAACCTCTTTTATAAAAAAAATTATTTCATATAGGTTGTATTCGCCTGCGCTTTGGCCGCCGTATCCGCTGGATTTGTAGCTCCAGTAGCCACAGTCTACGGAGCCCAACATGTCCCAGTAATCAACCACGAGGGAGTCCCAGTTGACACCGCTGAAGTACAACACGCCAAGGCTGTTCATTTCGCCCACAAAGTCAACGCCGCTGCCCGCAATGGAGATGCCGCCGTCGTAGCTCCAGTAGTTGCTGCTCATGCTCCAGTTGTAGCTGCCGCTTATGCTGCTCCATTCTACCATCACGCTTACCCAACCGCCGTCGTTGCCCCAACTTCCGTCAACGGAGTTCCAGCTGAAACTCCAGAAGTAGTAGCCGCTAAGGCCAACCACTTCGCCGCCCACGCTGAAGCCCTCGCCCGTACTGCTTTCCCAGTAGTATACCGTCATCGTCGTGGAATCTACGCTCCAGCTCCAGTAGCCTACTCTGCTGCCTACACCACCCCATTCGTATCCGCCTACGCCGCTCCATTCTACAACCACGCTTACCCAACCACCGCTGTAGCCCCAACCTCCGTCAACGGTGTCCCATTGGAAACCCCAGAAGTAGTAGCCGCTAAAGTCAACCACTTTGCCGCCCACTCTGAAGCTCTTGCCCGTACTGGACACCCAGCTGCCGTTTTGTACCGTCACCGTCGTGGAATCTACACCCCAGCTCCAGTAGCTTACTCTGCCGCTTACACCACCCCAGTTGTAGCTTCCACCTACAAATACGCCGCTCCAGTTGTTGCCACCACTTACGCTCATGCCGCTCCAGTAGCTCATGCCACCTATGCTCACTACTACTAATGATGTTGATAAAGAAGTTCCATAAAATAGCAATAGTTGTAATATAAATGTGATTTATAGTTTAATTCAATTTCAATAAATTTTTAAAGCACAATAATAATATTATTTATGTTATTTTTCTTTTTTTTTATCAACAGTTTGTTTTTGGATTAATTTCTTTTATAAATTAAGTGTGAACCAAAATAAGTTTCAACTTACATCAAATTTTGGACACTCTGTATAGAACATGAAAGGTGATGGAAATAGTAAGATCTTATATATTTCTGCCAAAGGGGGACATATGTCCTATTAAAATTATGATCAAATAAAATGTAATTATTTGTAACTTAATTAATTCCTTAAATTAGCTCTTAGAGTACTAACTAAATTAAGATGCACCAAGAAATCATTCTATAAGCCACAAAAAGGAATAATTTTTGAGCAAAGGAACAAAAATGGTATCATATTACTTTCCCCGATGAATTTGATAAAATTATCCACACTACTTTTATCTTGAATATTCAGGAGGTGTTTGTAAAATATGACGGCATTTGAAAATACAATAATTTCATTTGAAATACAATAATTTTTATAATAATTAAAGTCGAGAAGCTAATAAAGTTCCTACGTGAAACAAATATTTTAAAGCGAATATAGGGTTTGTGTTGTCCTTTTTTCGTGTTAATTTATTATAATTTATTCTCCGTGTCGTCCATTTGTTTTTAGTGGTACCGAAGTCCCTTTACAACTTCGGTGCCACTTTTAGTTTGTTCTGTGTCATGTTAGGTTAGGGGTTTTATTGTTCGGCATTTGAGGTCCATTTACAACCTCAGTGCCGTCTCTTCTGTGATATTAGGTGTAGGTTTTAATTCGTTTTAGTTTTAGGTTTTAATTTGTTGTAGATTTAAGTTTTATTTAATTTATTTTAGGTTTTAGGGTCTTTTACAACCCGGGCACTGTCCCTACTGTGATATTAGTTGTAAGGATTTATGGGCAATGCCTGACATAACTATAAATAGGTTTTACAAAAGAAAATAAGTCAGAGCATAGATTTAAACTTGAGACCGGCTAATGACCTTAGCAGACGAAGCCGGTAAAGTGGGAGGGGTTTTAGTGGGTAGGCTTCCAGTTAACATCTGACTGGAAGGAGTCTCACACTCCGTCCGTAACTGGATTTCCCCTTCCACAGCAAAAAAAAAAAAATAAAATAATAATTAAAGTCTCCACAGCCAACATAAAAAGGATTATAAAAGTAATTGTTTATTTCTAATTGAATTTACCAAGAAGTTGAAATTCTTATAAAATAAAAAGTGAATGTCTTACAATAAAAGTTTTATAACATTTTTTTTCCACATAATCTCACATTTTACACATTAGTATAAGTCCCACCTTTAAACCAGTAAATAGATGGTTAAATAAACATTAGTGATCAAGATGAAATATCAGACAATAGCATTTAATTACGCGACGGCTTGACAATCACAAAAATTGAATAATGTCCGAGTAGCCTTTACCAAATATATGACATACTTTATTCTGCATTATTGAAAAAGCACGAACTTATAAATAATTGAAAGACGACACAAGCGCCGTCTATTGCCTAATTTCGTGTGGCATCGTAGTAGATGGCGGTTTAACATTTTATTAAATTGTCAATAATTGTTGGGATGGATTACTGTAAGTAGCTTACATGTTAATTTTAATATTTGTTCTTAATGTAACAATAAACTATAATAGAAATAGATTATTATGCACCTGCTTTATAGACGCCGAAGGCCATGAAATTGTATCACATAATACCAACCTACATAGAAATATATTCTCCAAAAATAATGATACTACTCTGTCAATAATACTAATGTAGAACTTCAAGTATGGGCAATCACAAAAATGTACATTATATAAACATAAAATTTATTTCATTTTTATAATGTTAACTTACCAACAAAAAAATGTTTTCTAAATTAATGTTTGCGGAATATTTGAAAAATATATCCAGTTGTGTGTTTTTTTTTAAATTAAAATGTTAAAATTACAAAAAGTTCATTATATTTTATACTAGTAAATGATACATTAATTTCTCTGTTGATATCATAAACTAATTATCATTTTAAATTTGTCTTAATAGGTGTTATGTGTAACACGAAAATTGATATTTCCCTAAATATTTTTTCGAATAAAAATTAGTTGTAATTAGTTTCTAATAAAATTTATTCTTATTTTAAAAATGACCTTCGTATATCATATATAGCTACAAATTAATCAAAATATAATTAGAATAAAAATAAATAAAATAAAATTTGTAAATTTGTTAATTTTTTTCTAGGATTCTTTTTAGTGTTACTCGTCATACATAAATTGTTTCCTTATATTAGTAAATATTATAACCTGTTTTGGTTCGAGCAGTTTCATTTAATTATGTTTTAAACATCATGATCACTATAAACGGATGAATTTGCAGATTTTGTGCAAATTAATTTAAATTAGCTATTGCAAAATATTTAGAATATTTTTTTGTTCTGATAATATTCTATAAAATAATAATAATATAAATGAAAAGGCAGAAAGACCTCTAGTCGATAGTTCAAACAGATTAATACCTACATTTTTGTAATTATTTATGTTCTATTGTTTTGTATAGTCTGAATAAAGATGTGTGTATACAGAGAGCTTGTTTTATCAGTAAATATTTCACTATGGGAAATTCTCCTTTTTTCATTTGTATACATTTTTGATTTTTGATCAAATATTATTAATTATAATTAATATATAATTAATTTAGTTTTTGTTTAGCATTTGACATATAAGTTTAGTTGCCTATAACACAACATACATTACTCTATGCTTTTAACTCGCATATTTTTATCTGTACCCATTGGGGAAATGTTTACAGATAAAAAAAAGCCCTCTGTATATAAAAATCATGCAGTTATATGTACTCAATATTTATTGAACTTGAATTAATTTACAAATCACATTTATAATACATCTATTGCTATTTTATGGAACTTCTTTATCAACATCTTTAAAAGTAGTGAGCATAGGTGGCATGAGCTACTGGAGCGGTGTGAGCGTAAGAGGTGGCTACAACTGGAGCGGCGTATTTGTAGGTGGAAGCTACAACTGGGGTGGTGTAAGCGGCAGAGTAAGCTACTGGAGCTGGGGCGTAGATTCCACGACGGTGACGGTACAAAACGGCAGCTGGGTGTCCAGTGCGGGCAAGAGCTTCAGAATGGGCAGCAAAGTGGTTGACTTTAGCGGCTACTACTTCTGGGGTTTCCAATGGGACACCGTTGACGGAGGTTGGGGCTACAGCGGTGGTTGGGTAAGCGTGGTTGTAGAATGGAGCGGCGTAGGCGGATACGAATGGGGTGGTGTAAGCAGCAGAGTAGGCTACTGGAGCTGGAGCGTAGATTCCACGACGATGACGGTATACTACTGGGAAAGCAGTACGGGCAAGGGCTTCAGCATGGGCGGCGAAGTGGTTGGCCTTAGCGGCTACCACTTCTGGAGTTTCAGCTGGAACTCCGTTGACGGAGGTTGGGGCAACGACGGTGGTTGGGTAAGCGTGATGGTAGAATGGAGCAGCGTAAGCGGCAGCTACAACTGGAGCGTGAGCAGCAACTACTGGAGCTACGACGGCAGCATCTCCATTGCGGGCAGCGGCGTTGACTTTGTGGGCGAAATGAACAGCCTTGGCGTGTTGTACTTCAGCGGTATCAACTGGAACTCCCTCGTGGTTGATTACTGGGAGATGTTGGGCTCCGTAGACTGTGGCTACTGGAGCTACAAATCCAGCGGATACGGCGGCCAAAGCGCAGGCGAATACAACCTAAATAGATGAAATATGTTTAAATTGCAAACAATAAACATTTTTTTCTCATTTCCAATTAATTGTTTGTTTAATCTTACCAAGAATTTCATTTTGAGAATGATTTCTTAACCTCCGTCTAGGACTGTTGAAGAAGTACGATTATTGCAAAAATGGATCGAGTATTTATACACAAACTGCTCTCGAAATTCGTAGAAGTTCAAGGCAGTTTAGCACCTCATTATCATACACTAAACTGGATTTGATTGATAGCGAGAACGTAAGACAAGAATTTTGATGCCGACGCATTGAATTTTAAATGAATGCGAAAAGAATTATAATTAAAGAGTCTTAAAATATAAGCGATAATAATTCCTCCTAATCTTACAGAAAATATACATAATAAAAATTTGTTCGTATTTATGTCCCGATTAAAAACTTTATTCAGTCTCGATTAAACTAACATATTTAGATGTTGAATAGACGCTTTTTTTAATTTATACAAATTATTCTCGATGTTTTTTGATATTTCTTGTTTGAGCTCAGCTAAAAATGCAAATTATAAAAATAGAAAAGAGTATTTATTTTATTTTCTTGATTTTGTCAGAGAGCTAACTGTGGAAATAATTTATTATTTATTTTCAAATAATTTTTACTTAATTTATGCAAATGATTATTATAAATTACAAAAAATATCTATTTTTTTAATTCGTATCAATCCCAAATCTGGTGAGTTGTTTTATTGAATAGAACGCGCGTTGATTTTAAAGCCACTATATTTTCGAATTATCTCTAGAAGCTTGAATTAACCATGTTCAATTTTCTAAAATAATATCTAACAAAAAATATACTTCTTTGAAATATGTTAACGATTTACAAAATATGATAAATTAAATAAAAAGAAATTGATAATAATTAATAAATTATTTTCTCTTCAGCTACTGTGACATTTTGAATTATGTTACATAAGTACTTTAAACAAACATTCAGTAATGAAAATTTGCTGTTGCATAACAATAACATATTGTAAAATACTTATTTTTTTAATACAAAAGAAATGAGAAAAACAAAATAAAAAAATACGTAATATAAGATTATCTGTCATATATGATACTTCATTTTTTATACATTGTTAAATAATTTGTGCAGTTCATAAAGAGTCTGAGATTTGCACTGTCATTTTTAAAATCTTGCCCTAATATATCAATAAAATGGTATTATGTTTTTTACGTACGATAAAAGAATCATATGATTAAATACATGTTATTTAATAAAAATTGAACTTATAAGTGTCTCAATTTCTAAACGAAATTACACTAAGATACTCCGCCAGTTAATGAATGTTCTCCTGCATTTATAGTTATTTATAATAGATTACTAAGCATTACATAAATCTTCTTGAATGATGGACACTTAGTTAAAAAGTACTTATAATGTTAAATTCAATTAAACATTAATATGATTACTTTATTCGTTAAACTAGTTTTAAATTAACAATAAATTCAATTAATCCAAATAACCTATCACGAATCTACGCGAATTGCTAATTAACAACAACCACACGCCTCTTGAACAAATGCCTCAACGCCAGTTTTTACTTCTTGCGCACAAAAGACAAATGTCTTAGCTATAATTACATCGTAAATCCGCTGCATACATGAACCGGCCATGTCGTTCGTATTTTCTCAATACAAGACAGCGCATGTTTTACTCACACATTGGATATGATTGTGTTATGCTAATGGCCATTTTCGGAATTTATTGCTTCGCTGATAAGGAGGTGAGCGATAAACGTACAAACACACTGATTTATGGCAGATGAATAATTTATCGAGGGGAGAATTGGAGTTCTTTTTATTTATGGAAAATTCACAAGAATGAATGTAAAGTTTCGTTTTTTACATTTCCTACAGGTTTTTTTTGTTTTGTTTGATATGTAATTTTGGAATTTTACACTCGTAAATCAGCAAAACAATTTACTTGAATTGTAAATACAAAATTACTTGCTAATGCAATTTATTACATATGAATATTTTAAATATAAAAAAATCGATTATTACTGTGTCATTTAGTTTTTGCAAATTCATAGTAATTTTAAACTAAACATTAATTAAACAATAATTATTTAATAAAATGTTCAGTTACCATTCATCTAGCCTATGGATAACTAGTGATGATCATTTCGGTTTTTCGAATCTCATCAGACTATTGTGTTCCATTTGCAATGCCTTGATGAAGGCGGCTGAATGGATGGCTATATACCTAATAATAAACAATAATTAGTTGAAATTTAAAAACAGTTACAACTAATTATTCCATTTATATCATTACTAATATTCTTCACGCCAAGAAGCTACATGTTACGAAACAATTGTAGTGAAATTCCATAAATTAAGCAGAAAATGAGAAATAATGATTTTAAATTTCAGTTGCCTAGGTTAGGTTAAAGTGGCAGCGGCCCTAAGACTGCTCACTTAGGCCCATTGTGTTACCATAAGTAGAAGATTTTTTCTCCTAAACAACCCAATTTGAGCATCTGATAAACCTGTTCAGATCGTTCACCATTATAGGTGAAAGATCCGCCAGCTCATTTGTATAGTGCAGACCGAGGTACTTGAGTCTTTTCCCCTCGAGGGCATTGTCCTAGATAGTGGAGTGCTGTTTCTTCCTCCTCATCACCTAGGCATTCTCTTCAGTTGCCTAGGTAAGCAAAATTGCATTTACCTGCAAATGGATACATACGTATATATATTTATTGTTATATTTACAATTACATTCTTCTTCCGTTGCTTCACACTCCTTATGGAGTCTGGCCGATCCTCTTGGAGACATTCCAATACATTCATCTGGGTGATTTGCCTTATTTTTTTGTACAACCTTTCTCCATCTCTTCCTCTCCTTTGCTATGTTTTCTAGTTTCTAACGCCAAGAGAGTTCAGGTTCCTTTTAACTTCTTCTTTCCGTCTATTCCTTGGCCTCCCACTTCTTCTCCTGCCGCTGGGAATGGGAATCTTCCCATTCTGTTATTGTCTTTAGACATCCTTCATGATTTGATCTACATATATGTCCTAACCATATAATTCTTGCTGCTTTTATGTTATTTACTATGACATCTCCTAGCATTTCATAAATTTCTCTATATATTCTTTTTCTTCACTCATTTTTTTCCCGCTTTAAAAGGTTCTAGTATACTTCTCATTATCTTTTTAGCGTTCTTATCCTTTGTTGTTTTTTTGTGTGATTATCATCGTCTCAGCAGCATACATAATTATTAGTCCTATCATGGTTTTATATGCTTTTATTTTGTTCTTTATGTGCATGCTTTTACTTTTATAATTTGGCTGTCTAACAAAGTCGCTCTGTTGGCGGTTTGTAATTTCTCATATATTTCGATTCTTTTTTCTACGTTTATTTCTAGGTCTATTTTTTCCTTTCTGTAGTTAATTCTTTAAGTATTTCTTCTAAAAGTTTCCTTTACTTGCTTATTATTACGACATCATCTGCGTATGCCAATACCTGTGTTCCGCTTATTCCTATAATTACGTTTTTTTTTTTATATTCCTTGACGTATATTCTAGTGCCAAGTTAAACAATATGACAAATAGTGTATTGCTTTGTCGTACTCCTATATCCAATATCCTATATCCTAACTGATGTTAGGAGTTCGATAAAATACTCTTTTCAGGTGTTTCTTGTTTCTTCTTCATTTATTACCGTCATTATTTTTATTTTATTTTGAGTGCTGTTATACTTCTGTTATCGTTAATTTTTTGTTAAAATCTTTTAGAATTTGTGTTCTCTTTTTCGATCTAATTTGTGTTCTCCTTTTTTGTCGTAACCATTTCCTTTTGTGCTTCTTGTAATCTTGTTGCATATATATTTCTTCATGTTGTATTTCTCTTTTTTACCTTCTATATTTGTTCTAACCCATTCCTTTCCAGCTTCAGTTTTCTCATCTATTTTCTTGCTACATCAGTCGTTTCACTTTTGTTTTTCATTCTTCCAGTATTCCTTTTTGCCATATGATTTACGATTTCTATTAAATTTTCCCAGATTCTGTTTATGTTAACTTCAGTTTTAACTCTTCTCCATTTGTGATTTTTTTTTATATCTTTTATGAAATTTTGTATTATATTGTCGCTTTATAGATTTTCCAGATTTTCCAAGATCCATTTCCGTTGTTTATTTACAGTTGTTTTTTCTACCCTTTATCACATTAGAGCTGTGACCATAAAATGGTCTGTGTCTGCATTCGCTCCTCTATATAATCTCACATCCATTATCATTTTCTCCATCTTTTTTAATTAATACATGGTCTATCTGATTTACATATCTGTTCCCGGGTTTCATAAATGTTATTTTATATATCTTTTTGTGTTCGAATTTTGTGCTTGATATTGTCATTCCCAATGAGTTTGCCCCGTTACACAATCTATGTCCATTATCATTTGTTCTTTGATGTAATTTGTGTTTCCCAGCAACTTCATTAATAAATTCTTGTATCCCGATGTGTGCATTTAGGTCTCCTGCTATAATTATTGTGTCTTGTTTTGGTATTTTGCTCGTTTCTAGTAATTCGTAAAATTCGTCTTATATATTTTCTTCCGCTGCTTCTGTAGGGGCATACATATTGAATTTTATAATAAAATCTAATTCTTATGCATGCATGCTATTCTTCCATTAATTGGAGTAAAATCTATCACGTGTTCGTTCAATATTTTTGTTACCACGAAAGCTATTTAAGGTTGCGGTTTAGTGGAAATAGATAGCTATATAGTAAAATAGAAATAGTCGTTTGAAAATAGAGCTATTCTTTTGGATTTCATAATATGAATGTGTATTTACATTTTTTATCTACCAAGTATAAAGAATCAGTCGAAATAAAAAAATAAATCGTTAATTTTCATGTATTATGTCAATTTACTAGTTTAAGTTAGAAATGAAAATTGTAAGTTATAATGAAATCAATAGGTCATGTCTGCTAAGTTATTTGATTGCAGAATTTAGTGAAATCCTTTAAATTTTCATTGCACAAGTTTTTATTAGCAAAAATTAAATTTGAAATTTGCTATAAATTTGATCAATTTTCATTGTTTTTCATAATTATTTTTCACACAAACTAAACATTAAAATAATTTTTTTTTTTTAAAATAATTCGTGCTTATTATAAGATTATTTTAATGTATAATACAATATTGTTCATTGATCACAACAACAATCTAACTCAAATTAGTGATTGCCCATATTTGTATAGCTATCTCTTTCTTCTAAACCGCACCCTTAAGTAATTCTGAAAATGCGAGTCTCATTTACGAAGAAATTATCACTTTTTAAATCGAAAAAAATCCACTTGTACAAAATATTCTTTATAGAATTAATTCATAACCACCAACAAATAATCAAAAAATCATGTATCCAATATTTCACGCTTCTTTGATCACGCCGCCACTATGCAAATGGAAATCAATTAGCACCTTTATCACGCACAAATCATTAATCAGTGAACAAAATCTATATGGAACTCGTTTCTTTTTCGGCGATAAATTTGCTCGCATTATAATTCATTTGTTTATTATTTATAATAATCAGGGCGAACAACAACTCTAGAACCATTGAAAGGTCACTCGTTTTACGGTAATAAAATCAAATTTATCTACACGGACAGCATAATTTATTGCCCGCTATTTTTCTCTTAAGCTAAAAGGCTACGTAGCCCGAAGATAGAAGTAATTTGATCTCGAATAAGTGTGATTATCTCAAATTTGCATAATGGTGGTTTTCTCAGGTTGTGTTCGCGAAGTGTTAACATTACTATTTGCTGGCGCTTTTTAAATTTATGCAGTAAATTATTGTTTTCAAGGTGTAATGATTAATATAAATGTTGCTGTTATTTTTTTAATTAAATGAAATATTTATTATTATAACATCAAGCATTTTATTAAGATCATTTATTTATTTGGAGAGGTTAGGTGGACCACTTTGAAATTTTAAATAATAACCAGTATTTTTTATTACATATTCGAATACCACACAAAAAATATGTAGGTTTCATCCGAAGTTTTATTTTTTAAATTGTGATGGGGAACTAGTAGCAAAAATATAAAATGTTAAATCTAAGATTAAGTTAGGTGCTGAAATCGTCTATATTTTTTTGTCACAAGAATGGCGCATTCGGTTGTAATAAATTTATATAACAAAAGTATGATTTAAAACTTAACGTTTAGTTTGTTTAATTAATTAGATGCTCTAAAGTCGCACCTTTCTGCTCCTGCTAAAGCTGAGTTTGGCGTTCAAAATTTTGATTTATCTGCAAAATAATATTGCGCGATATATTTTCACAAGCCCAATTGGATTCTTTGAATCATATCGGCTCTGGTGGTTGGTTTTTCACGGTAAACCCTGTTTTTAAGGAAAACCCACAAGTAAAAATCTGGCTGTGTTTAAATCGTCGATATTGCTCGTCATTTAAGGTTGCGGTTTAGTAGAAAGAGATAGGTATATAGTAAAATTTACATTTTTTATCTACCAAGTATAAAGAATCAGTCTAAATAAAAATAAATCGTTAATTTTCGTGTATTACGTCAATTTACTAGTTCAAGCTAGAAAAGAAAATTATAAGATATAATGACTTTAATAGGTAATGTCTGCTAAGTTATTTGAATGCAGAATTTAGTGAAATCCTTTAAATTTTCATTGCACAAGTTTTTATTAGCAAAAATATAATTTGAAATTTGCTATAAATTTGATCAACTTTCATTGTTTTTCTTAATTATTTTTCACACAAACTAAACATTACAATAACTTTTAATTCATCTGGCGAAATTCCTACTTATTTTAAGATTACTTTAATGTATAATACAATATTGTTCATTGATTACAACAGCAAACAAACTCGAATTAGTGATTGCTAATATTTATATAGCTATCTCTTTTGTCTAAACCGCACCCTTAAATAATTTCTGCTCTGTATGAAATTATGGTGATTTGCAAATTAAAACTATGCTAGCTGGCTAAACTGTCATATATGCATTAGTTAATAAATTGGTGGAAAGCGATGGGATGTTAATGGGGAATATTAGGCTTGCGAGGAATGTAATATTTTGTAAGAAGGGCTATTTCCACAAATTTTATGGAGAGGGTAAGAATACGCGGGATATGGGAGTTATTTGGGTGGGTTCGTGAAGGAATTCGTTCGAGGGATTATGGAATGGGTTATTGGGATGTCGGAATTTAGTGAGAGTCCCTAGCGAGTTTCGTTTATATACTTGGAGGTGGTATAAGGTTTAAAGTTTTATATTGATGAAAATAATGCATCTTTTTTAAATTTATATATTTCATTGTTTCCTCAAATTAACAAATAGATATATGGTGGTTGAACATTTCATTAAATAATCAAATAATAATGAAGAAAATTTATTAAACACGTTTGCTATATATAAATAATAAAATATATTGAAACTATTACTTTTAATTAACGAAGATTCAATGACACCATTTTTTTTAAAATAAATAATTGGATTAAATTATTAATAACAAAAAACACTTCGAGAATTTAAAAATAAAACGCTATGGAATTACATACTTTACATGCGAAACGAATTAACAATTCGCATAATCACGCAATGCTATTTTTTCAAAACCAACACTTGTCCTTGCTTCAGTATCGTTTCTCAGCCTGCAACTGTGAACTGTGGGAAGCTTACACGCCGCCAATTTTTTTCCTCTCTCATTATCATTCTAGGCGAAACTAGTGATAAATTGCCACTTAATAATTCATCGCTAATAGGCCGTAAAAAAACTCATGTGGGTTGACTACAAATATAAATTTTTGTTATCGCATGTTATTGAAATTAAATAAATAGAAATTAATTACTGATTAATATCCGCGAGTGGATAGATTTATTGGGATTAATTAATAGGATCCGTTTAGGTTTAATGAAGTTGTGTAACTTTTTACAAATTGCGACATATTGTTCTTTATTTCGGATGGTGATAAAGTCCGTTTGATTTAATCTCAATGATTTATTACAAAAATATATTTAATCTGTATTAAATATATCTGATTATACGTGGAAAATCTTCTTCTTAATATTCATATTTAAAACAATCATAAAATTATTATTTGTATAATCATTAATCCTATAAAATAATCAATGAGAACAAATTTAGTTCGACGCTATAATTTTTATTGTGGAACAGTATCTAGTACTTCAGATGTTTGCAGCTGGGTTGAAAAATCAAAGTTGGAATAAAATAAAAACATATATTTTATTTACAAAATATATGTTTTTATTTTATTATTGGAATAAAATAAAAACATATATTTTATTTACAAAATATATGTTTTTATTTTATTACAACTTTGATTTTTCAATCCAGCTGCAAACATCTGAAGTACTAGATACTGTTCCACAATAAAAATTATAGCGTCGAACTAAATTTGTATTTAATCGCATCGTCGCAGCCTTAAGTAAATTATTTTAAATTTTGTTCTAGTCAGTTTTTTATGCGTTTTATATGTATCATTGTTTGTTTATTTTAAGCATATAGATTTCTGCGATAAGAAAGGGAATATCTATGGTTAATGCTCCATATTTTAAATTAATATTTTGGGATCAGTGAAACTCGTGAAACTGAGTGCTCCGCATTTATTAACTACTACTTGGTAAATATTGAGCTGATTTTTATTAATTTTATACAATATATAAAAATGTAAAACAAGCAACTGGGATTTCTGTAAATTTGGTAATCATCTGAAGGATTATTAGATGATTATCCATCATTTACACACTAAAGTGAATATTGTTCCTGCATATTAATTTTAGAATAAAATACTTGAGGTTTTATTTTTGTCGGATAAAATGAGAAGGCTAATACATTAATTCACGCTAATAAAAAAAGCTCTCTAAAATGTTTACGTCAAATAAGAAAGAATCCGCCAACCCATCTAATAAATCAAAACATCTTACATGAATCATTAGCAATAAATGAACAACTACCCTTACCCAAATGAAGGAAAGATGCCGAAAGATCAACAATGGTTAAGTTTTGATTCATTGATAATTTATTGTTTGTTAAACTAATGACAATTATTGTAATGGTACAGAATAAAGGTGATTGTAACGTTAAATGTATGATTTATTTGTATTATATTTGATTTACATTTTGAGGCACAGTCTAGTAACTATATTAGGAAAAGTGAGTAACAAATATTTAATAATGATGGTATCCGTGTCCGTATCCATGATGAGCGTAATCTCCATTGCGGTGAGCGACATTGACAACATGAGCCAAGTGAGCAGCGCGGAGAGCTTGAACGTCATGAGTATCTACTGGAACTCCTTGGCCATTGATGATTGGAAGATGTTGGGGTCCGTGGTAACCGTGGTATCCGTGACCGGCGTAGACACTGCGACGTTTACGGTAGTGAAGACCGTGATGAGCGAGAGCAGCATGGGCTACGAGGGCTGGATGAACTACACCATGGCCGTAAAGACCGTGAGCTACAATAGCGCCATAGCCGTAACCGTGACCCAAGTGGTCTCCATTGCGGTGAGCTACGTTGGCAACGTGAGCTAAATGTGCTCCACGAACGGCTTGAACTTCATGGGTGTCTACTGGGACGCCTTCGCCGTTGATGACTGGTAGGTGGATTGGGCCGTGGTAGGCATGACCGCCGTGGGCATATCCGGCTGAGGCTACAGCCAAAGCGCTTGCAAAAAGTACCTGCAACAATTATATGAAATATAATTTATAGATGTTTTGGTGAATCATAGAGATAGGGTGCCGATCAGATCTTATAAAGTGGAGAGAGCTTTGGAAAGAGTAGATTGGTAGACCATTAAGGCGGTGTCATCGGAAAATTAAAGGAGATACGTGAATGGATTTAGGTATCGGGGGTCAAGATTATATGTGTCGTGGGAGAACCTCGAGGAACCCCTTAATGGGGAGACAAAAGGTTGGAACGCGTACATTCAGTAATCTTTTTGTTTGAAAAATTTCAATGAGACCTAGATGGAGTGACAAAGTTTAAGGAGAAGCATTTATATAGTATATCGGAATCAAATGTTTTTTAGAAGTCAAGAAAATGATTGCGGAATTTTCTCTCAATTTTCCACATTGAGACAATTGGATGTTAGTATTGAAAGAGGAAATGTTGCGATTTTTTTTTCAAGGAATCCAAATTGGTAAAGTGGGATATGTTGGGAAATTGTAGATAGAATTTTGTTTTTTAGGATGAATTCGAAGGTTTTTTCCTGAGACGAGAATAAAATTATAGCAAGTTAAAATTAATTCTATGAAGTAATGAACTTTCTTGGTTATGATAGAAACACAATTATCTAATTAAATAAATATTACGATAAAAATCAATGTATAATTTATTCCATATATTTAAAAAAATAAATATGAGTTTTTAAATTTTGTATTTAATATTTGTTAATTTGATTTCATCTATCTAACAACTATCTGAATCGCGATACTATAGTTAAAAAGCATAAAACTCCACTCCGCAAAATTTGTTGCATCAATATTATATTACATTTAATGTTGTTTTGATTCTGATGCAACGTTATTTCGTTCAGTGGGAAAAAAGTCAAATTCGTCTAATTCAAATAAAATGAAAATCTAGAACATCATAAAACTAATATCAACGGTGTTAAATATTAAAACCCGATTTTTTTAAATTATGGATTATCTAAGCCTTAGATATATCAATTAGAGTAAAATTAGTAAATTATTTATATATTTAAATAAATAAAATATTTACTAAACAAATATAAGGGTAAATATTATTTTGATTTTAATTTAAATAATAAAATTATTCTTTGTTGGTTTATTTGAAACAAATGCATGAATGAGAAGAATAGAAGTCAAATTTCATTAAAGCAAGCTTAAGCTTTGATTGAAAAATCATGTTTAAATATATCACTCATTATTCAAAAATACATTGGCCGATAGCCAATGTATGAAATTTATCATTTATAATGTAGCGGAATGGTTTTATAATGTAAAAATAATAAAATAATACATTATAAAATTATTGCGATACATCATAAATAATAAATTTCAAAAATTGGCTATCAACAAGTGCTTTTTTAGCCTTACATTTTTTTATTGTTTGAATTTCACGAATAAAGATCAATATATATATATATATATATATATATATATATATATATATATATATATATATATACAATCATCTTTATTGTGGTATTTACATATACATATATTATACAATATAATTGATCAAAACTTATAAATGGCTCGATCAATATATATTATTCCGCGATATTTTGTTTATATATTATTAATTAAACTTTGATTAATCTTACATTATCATAAGCAACAATTTGTCATGGTATATAAAAAGAAAGTTCAATTATAACTCAACTGAATGATTGAAAATGCATTTATATAAAAAGGAATAAATTACTTACCAAGAATTTCATGCTTATTTCTCACACAACCTTCTATAAGCAAGATTGCAAGAACAATTGATATCAAATGCACAATACAATTACGTTTATATAGTGGTGCAAAATTGATAAAATTTCAACGCACAAGGTCCCTCTCACTCCTTCGGGTAGTATGCATAATCAATGTCTAGGCTCGACCAGAATAAAAAAAAAATCATTGTCCATTCACATGAAACTGTTAACTGCTAAACGCCATAATTGCACGCATTATAAATCAGCAAGCATTATAGGCATTAGACACATAATTCCGAGTACCTCAAGTTATAGATCATAGCCCACGCAAAACGGTTATTTAATTTTTATTTAGTTTGTTTAAGGAAAAGCAAATATGTTGATTGTGTTAATTGCGGTTTAATTAATGGCTATTTAGGATTAATTATATTGTGGATAAATAAATTTAAACAAATTAAAATTAACAAAGTCTTGCATTTTTTCTTAATACTTAATTACAATTAATTTTCTTTTTCTTATATTCTAATTATGTGATCACAATTAATGAAAAGTAAATATAAAATAATATAATAGAAGATGGCCAGAAAAGGTGTAATGATATTGAAGTTGTGTGATTCGTTTATTAATTTTGGATACAAAATCTAAATAAATAAATACTGTATTTTTCGCCGTAACATTTCACGAGGCTGTTAAAATATTAAATGTGGGCTGAAAGACCTCCGGTCGATAGCCGATTCATCATCTACAGAATATAATTCTAATTTTTTGTATATTATTGTACATACATATACACATTTGAATAAAGATGGTTAGTTATTAAATGTGTCTCTGGAAAATAGTATTATTTTCTAAATATTTATGAAAACATAATAGAACTTACAAGCAATTACACATTTATAAAATTTAAATTACATAGGTGATAAATTGGAAACTTTAACAAATTAGTAACTGCTTCAGAAGCATTATTTTAATTAAAATAGATCTGACAACTATCTATTTTCATATGTGATCTTATTAAATTTCATTTTACTTTGGAATATACTTGTCATATTTTTTTTGTGTAAGTTCATTATATCTGATGGTGTATACATTCAATGTTATAAGCACGTATGGTTATCAATTCGAACATTTACTTTAATCTTTCATTTTTGATGGATGCTTCATATATGATTGCTTTTTCTATATTTTATAAATTTATAATTATTATTAAATTAAATACTTGTTTGATCCACTGTTGCCCAATTTTCATGTCTTCAACTTGGCTCGTGAAGAATTATAAGCCATAATACAATATTTTTTACTTAAATGTTCTGCTTGAAATCTATGAATAAACAACTTTACCTGAAGATTATCACATCTTTTCTGGTATTGTTGAAATGAGAAAAAGAAATGCATGATTTTTCATATTTGAAATACAAAACTACTACTGTAAAAATTAATATTTCCTATCAGGTTGGGAAAAGAGTATAATATATCTCCAAATCAAGTTTTGATGATTAAAAATTAAATTCCTGTAAATATTCTATCCCAGCAGGCTATTTTGGATTTTCTCCTATAAAATCATCCACATTCCTCTTTCAATTAATATCTTAATCTTTTTTACCTATCTTGTATCCGGGTTACTTTTTTGCTTACAACATCTAGATGTTACACAGTTTCTTATTGTTTAATGATACTATTACATAGGGTTAATAATACTACTACTAAATCTTTATTATCTGAGAATATATTGCATATAATTTAGCAATTATAATATAATCAATTATTCCTTATATGAAAAAAAAAATCCAATAATCTTGATAATCTACCACTCCTTAGAAAATTCTGTATTTCCCGTTACCCTAAAATCCTAGCTAAATACAAACATCCTCCTATTACCATTCATCAATTTATTTGTGCGAATCATCAGGACATCATCATAAATTTATAACAGGGCAGAAAGACCACTGTTCGATAGCCCACATAGATTAACACCTACATGTATTATAATTGTTTATGTTATATTGTTTTTTATTATCTGTATAGTCTGAATAAAGATTTGTATATATGTATTAATAATCAATTAATATTTTCAAAATATATTCCCAAATAAGGGCTATGTGCCATAGGTTTTTCTGCCAGATAAATAATTAAATAATATGCATATATAACATCTTTATTCAGAAAATTTTTGATAAAATTTAAAATATAAATAATTAATTATTAATATTTAGTGTTAGTCTGTCAGGACTATCGACCGACGGTCTTTCTGCTTTGTCTGAATCTAAGTTGGATAAATAATATTTTTCGTAATTATCAAATAATGTAAAAACTTAAAGCATGTACCCAAATGGGCATATTTGGTGTGAATGGAATTAATCAACAATATTAAAAATCATAAAATGATAAAAATATTAAGATGTGCAAAATTAGATTACTTACGTCTATACGCTGAACAAAAATCTCTGACAGAGATTTTCACTAATATTTTTCTTTTGATGTAGCCTATGATTAATTTCTTTAATCGTCATCCAACGAAGCAATTTGGAAGAGGAAAGCCATTCCTGATTGGATTTAAATAATTGGATGCTGTGTAGCTCTACGAAATATTGTTACAATTATTGTATCTACTGTGGTGAAAGCCAACAAAAAAAAAACAAGCTAAATCACAAACGATGTTTCCGTCCGAAAGTTATCTTAAAATTGTTGGAATACGTTGAACAATCAATAGATATATATAATCACTAATCAATAGATCAATAGATATATATAATCACTAATCAATAGATCAATAGATATATATATATTCACTAAACGAAGAAATTTGATCACAATTCAACCAAGCAATTTGTAAGAAGAATGCCAGTCCTCTTATGGATTTAAAAATGGATGCTGTATAGCTGCGAAGTATTGTTACATTTTTTTTATCTACTGTGGTTAAAGCCAGAAAAAAATACAAGCCTAATCACAAAGGATCTCTGCACTCAAAATTTGCCTTAGTATTATTAGAATGCATTAAACAATCAACAGATCATATAATCTTCACTAAACCAAAAATGATTCTAACCAATTTAAAATATATCTACACATCAGTAAATTACTTTACGAAACAATCTCTTTTCGTACACAAAGCGAGATTGTATTTCATGCGCAATTCAACGTAAGTGTTTGCCTAATTTTATGGGAAAGTGCTTGCCTTCGTCACATTGTATATTTACGAATTGATTTCGCTTCTTTAAAGAGTATTCATTTAATATTATATAATGAGATGTAACATTCCGAATAATCTCCAACAAATCGAGTTTCTTCGAACTATTCATTGCATGCAGTCGCCATTAATTC
The DNA here is from genome assembly GCA_963082785.1 of Philonthus spinipes. Lineage (NCBI taxonomy): Eukaryota > Metazoa > Arthropoda > Insecta > Coleoptera > Staphylinidae > Philonthus > Philonthus spinipes. The sequence goes on from OY720310.1 coordinate 14,727,532, forward strand.
ATTGCTCTTATGACAGATATGCATATTATTCACCACCATTTACTGTCTTCTTCAAAGATTCGCTAATTGTTTACCGCTTGTTCTTATAAATCTATTTTGGACGTTGGTAAAGCCGGTTTTATAGGCAAAGTAAGGATGTTTAGGATAAAAAAAAACGATGACTTCATTATCAGGTTCAATTGTCTATCAACTTAGGTAAGTCGTTTGTCAGTTGGCTAGTAAACCGAAAATTTTAAACGCGTTTTTTTGTCGTAAATGAAACACTACATTTTCCACAAGTCGTAATTTAAATCAAAAAAATCAATTGCAATTTGATTCTACATCAGGCTCAGGAAAATTTATTGTAGTTTTGGGCAATGATTTTGTTTTTTTATTTCAATTGAACCGTTTGGGCTGCAGGTTGCACGACGTGAAAGCTTCTCTCTTCCGGACTCGTGGAGAAAGGAGTTCACTATGGGGCCCAGTTGATTTTTTTTAAATAAAAATAAATTATTAAAATATAACTGAAATAATGTTTAATTTAAACATAGAAAACCCGAATATACTAACTCTAATCGATTTTGAAAAAAAAAAAATGAAAATGTAGCCTTCTTAACCTCAATTACCGAAAAAAAAACCTTAACTCTAAACAGATATAATTAATTATATATATATATATATATATATATGCATTAAATGTGAATAATAATGAATAACGCTCACGTTATTTTTTTTGTCAAATAAATTGGTTTCTACTCCCGTTATGCAAAAAATACTTTCTATTGTAATCAGTTACGCTCTCAATGTAAGTATTTGTTTTTTTATATCCTGACTGAAATTTTAAAAATTTTAAGACTTGACAGAAATACGTCTGGTCGATAACTTATCAAAATACGTATAATTTAATATAAACATATGCTCCTCTCATAAACTGGTGCACTTTTTTATATTTTCTGCATTGTAAATCTTATGGGCGATATAAAAATTTGCATTCAGTTCCCTCAAATTCACATTTCTTACCTACTATTTTCGTTATGCTTTTACTTTTCGTAAAAAATGTATTTCGACATCTTAAGTTCTGTTTTCTTGTGTAGAATTCATGTTTCTCAACAATATAATTGGTTTTCTTTTAATTTATAAGTTGGTATTTTTTATGCTCAATGTATGTAAACATATTTTTAATGTAGAAATTGTGAATCCGTAAATAAATAAATAAATGTATGTAAATATGTCAAAATGGGAGGATATTTAACTATTTAATTTTAGAGACAATAAGTTTAGGTATTGCGATGTTTCCTTCCTTTTGATAAGTAATTTCAAATTAAAACAAAATGATGCCGTTTGTATATTGCAATGTTTTTTTTGCTTTCAGAATATCAGACATTCGCGGAAAAAATGCATTTCTTGAATAATTGTCTGTGTTTAATATATAATTTACCAATTTTTATATAAATTAATATATTCTACCAATGTGCTGACTATGTCTCTCGATCTCATACGTGGGCCTTCTGCAGATAAAATATAGACAACTGTTAATCGACGGCTTAATTTGTTATTCTGTTTCGAAATGGTGGCCGTAACAATATCGGCGGGCACTTAATAAACAATTTCTGCATATTTACCAACCATAAACTGTATTTTAGTGTGACAATAAGTGCGTCGGGGTAATTCCGATTTATCGACACTAAAATCTATATTTGTCCCAATAGGATTTGTCGGGGATATATATTTATAATTATTCAAGTCGAGGATAAAGGACAATTCAATTACATTCGCGTAATTGCTGTTTAAAAATAACTCAACGGCTATATAAATAATGGAGTTTATGAACTCTGCAATCTATTCATGTGCGTTGTGTTATTATTTAAGGCGTGCATACATGATAGATATTTGTAATAAATAGTGCTAGTAGTAAAGAATATCAATCGATATTTTTAAATACAAAACAAACATGAATCAAATAGTTTTACAAACAAATAAATTTATAAAAAATCTGAATTATTTATGTTATCTGAAAATGTATCTTGATAAATGTAAAGCACCTAACCTAATATAACTTTTTTGTAAATCAGTTTCTCATGCGCTCGTCTTTTCTCGTGGCTCAGATGGACAAGGAGTGCCGGGTTGGTAAGTGGTGATGATGGTTACAGACCGGCTAAAACCCTACCCTCCTCTCTTCACTAAATTTAAACACGGGATCACCATATGCGGAGCTGTATCAACTTCTCAAGCGACTCTGTCCTGATTATCCTTAGCTTCAATTTAAATTATTTTAATAAAATATGTGTATTTATGAAAAAGTCAGATTTTTGTTGTTGCATGATTCAGGTCGCATTAAATTAGAAAATATACATTTAAGCAATTAAATAAATCAATTTATTTGAAATTTACACTATAATACAATTTTGCTAGGTACACGAGGTATTCACAAATAACGTGAATATTTGAAAGACAGTTCGATGAAATCATTGCTATTTTCTTAATAGTAATGAGCCCATGGAGCGGCATAAGCGTGATGAGCTACAACTGGAGCGTGAGCTACAACTGGGGCATGAGCGTAGGCAGCGTGAGCAGCTACGATTGGGGCGGCATGAGCTACAAGAGCGTGATCTCCGTTGCGGTGGTGTACGTTGACTTTGTGGGCCAAATGAGCGGCACGGGCAACTTGGACATCAGCGGTATCTACTGGGACACCTTCGTGGTTGATGAGTGGGAGGTGTTGGGCACCGTGGTATCCGTGGTGGATGGCCAATGGGGCGGCGGCGTAGATTCCACGTTTGCGCAAGTAGTGAGCGATGGCTCCGTGGTGGGCTACAATTGGGGCGGCATGAGCTACAACTCCGTGGTGAGCTACAACACCATGGTGAGCGACGACTGGGGCGGAATAAGCAGCTACGGCGGAGTGAGCTACTACTGGGGCAGAATGAGCTACAACAGCGGAGTGAGCTACTGGGGCAACTACGGCAGAGTGGGCTACAACTGGGGCAACATGGTGTCCGATGGCGAGATCTCCGTTACGGGCAGCAACGTTGATTTTATGGGATAAATGGGCGGCCTTGGCTACTTGGACATCAGCAGTGTCAACTGGGACTCCTTCATGATCGATGATTGGAAGGTGTTGTGGGCCGTGGTAACCAGCAGCGTAGACATGAGCGTGAGCCAATGGAGCTACGATGTGTCCAGCTGAGGCTACAGCCAAAGCGCAGGCGAAGACAACCTGTAATTAAATTATAATTTATTTTAGTATAAAATCATTAAATTTTTTATTCTTTTTATCGTTTAACAAAACTTTTCTTTTTAATTATTTCTACTTACAAAGAATTTCATTTTTACTAGTAGATAACCTCCTTAATCAGGACTGTTAGTGAACTGTGCCAAATCAACATCACAGTGGCACTTTTATACTCCCGAATTTTCAAGAATTCGAGGTCCCTTTCACTCGACCCGCGTACAAGTTTTGTATATCAAATAGGAAGTCAACAACAATTAATTATAAGAAACATTGAAATATTTCAACAACAAAAAAACTCGACATGTCATAACCTTAATATAATGCTACATGTACTTGAACTTGAATAAAATTTTATTCAATTAAGTCAATACATAATTTTGAAATATTTTTAAAAGCTACTTACAATTTTATTTAATTTAAATTTTACTTACATAAAAGATACGCTGTAATTTTTTTTTTTTAATTGAGAATGTTTACCCTTGAAATTCACAACTGTTCCTTTTGGGGTTTCAGTGTAAGACACGCACGCATATCTTATTGATGATATTAACATAAATGCATAATTTAGAGAGTCAATCATGGATTCACTTAATTTTTTTTTTCTAGAGGCATGCATTCTTACAGTTCATTAAAAATATAAGAAATAAGTGGAAAATCAATTTCGCACATAATCTATAATCATTCAAATGATGTATAATTACGTGCTTTGTATACACTTTAGCTTTTTTTCAGTTGTTACGTGTGTTATGAAAATGCTAAATGGATATATAAAAATAGAATAATGCGTTTTAATGTGGTTAATTATTTTTAATTGCTAATTACACGAAGCTTATTTAAACACAAACGAGCTCTTAATGAAGGTATATATTTTTAACATATTTTTCATAGGTGACATTAATCTGTTGGTTTACATTTGTTAAAATTAATAAATGATCTATTTTCAATATTTTGGAAATTAACAAATTTTTAAATTTATTAAAAATAAAAATTGAAAACAATGAATTACTAATCTTGAATAATTCCATAAGTGTATCATTATTAAAGCTGATGTCTATATATACGACAAAAGAGGCAGAGGAAATATCTTTCTAGAACTTACCTAACGTATATCAAAAAAGTCAACAGTAGCTAAAGGAAAAATGATTGATTAATAATTAATTATTTTCAATTTAAATTTATTTCATTTATTTCAAAGAACTATGACCTTTTAAATGAATTCTTTTTTTCTATTATGAAAATTAGTTTTGTTAAAATCAAAAATTTTCTTCACGAGAGATTTATGTAATTTTTAGTTTATTTTTTAAACGCACCGTTTGGATTTTTAAACGAAAATACTGACAACTGTTTGAAGGATCCTGCCCTTAATATATATTTTATTTAATTATTTTTAACGATAGAAATTACAGTAAATATTGATGAAAATAATCTATCACAATTTGAAATACACTTACGAGGTATTTCAAATTGTATTAGATTATTTTTATTTTTTCATAGGATTGCAAAATTAATATTTTTTTATACGAATGGTTATTATTCTGCAACGTAATGATCAATGCCTTATTCTGTAATAGAATTATTAATGAATTGCAACTTTATAATAAATATTGACTTCACTATTTCTTAATATGCTCATAATTATATTATTTAATTTTTATTTGTATTTCTTCATTATCCAACCATAAAAATAATTGTGTGGTGAAACAATCAGTTTTAATAATTATATTAGATAAATAAATAAATTATGTAGACATGGTGAGTTATTCTCTCAATATACTTTTGATAACACCCACAATACTAGACATGGTATAACCTTCAGGCATCCATCGCACAGGTTAAGTGTGTCTGAGAAAGGGCTATTTTACAATTGCATTAAATTTTTCAACCACCTTCCTCAAGACATAAAGAACGCAGACACTTTTGATCATGTGAAGCATATGCTTTTTGATCTATTGCGCACATTGGAGCCATAAAATACGGATGAATTTAATAGATTATATTAGAGCCATATGTAAATTGATGTGACGTGTTTCCTTGTTTGTGCTGTACCAATTCTATACTAGTATAATAATTGTTACGGGACAGAAAGACCTTAGGTCGATAGCCCAGGACAAACTAACACTTTCATACAAACTTTTAATTGTATTATATAACCATATACTATATAAAGTTATTGTCTGAATAAAGATGTATATATATATATATATATATATATACATAATAGTTACTGTACATACACCGGAAATAAATGATATTATTATTATTATTATTAAAATATAATTCATTTAAAAAATAATTAGATATTGAAGACACCCTTGTTAATATTTCATAATAAATTTGTAAGAAATAAACTAATAATTGTTATCATGTTTTAAGTATATATCAAACAATTTTATATCATTTACTTCTTCATATTTCTATAATATCGGTGAAGAGTATTGAGGTCTTCATTTTTGATTCATTGGTAAATATATTAGTGTTATTTTAGAAACCATTAATATATACAAACATCTTTATTGAGAAAAATACATTTTTACAAAGTATATACACTATATTGAAGGTTTGTGTGTATCGACCGGAGATCTTTCTGTCCTCTTAATATTAATTTGAAAAAATATAAATTTTAATATTACAAAATTTATAGATATATGTTACTTCAACATAAGTATAATTAAAATGAAAGTGAAATGAAAACATAGGCATGTAGATAGAGATTTTATATATACAATCATCTTTATTTTTAAATTTACATTGAATGTAATACAATACATTTTATATATAACTCTTCCAAAATGGCCATACCGATATTCGGGTCTTTCAACGACAGATATATTTTCTTGAATTAATTATTAATATTTTTTTACAAAGAATATTAAAATTTTACAATTTATAAATTTAATATTTCCAACATTATAAAAGAATTTCACTTATTTTTAATCGGCGCACAAATTCCCACGGATTTCGCATTTTATTATCCCGTCCAATTCGATATAAATCCACATATTTTTTGCTTGCTTTAATCTTGCGGTCATTATAACTCACAGCAAATAATAAATGTCGAGCTCACGGCTGATGAAAATGGAATTTCTTAATTTAATTGTTACTTTCGGATTGTTGCTTATTAATAGCGCACATGTATCGATAATTAAATTTATAATTTATCGGCTATAATATAATTAGGCTCGATTGTACAATTTTAATTTACGTTTCGTGAGCAATCGCCAATGACAATTGAAATAACCATCAAGATATACACAAGGTCAATTTTTAGTTAGAGGATATTGTTTATAAAAAAATGTTTATTTATGTATTTAATCAACTTTTTTTTTTCATTGAGGAATGAGAAAGAATTTTTAATATTTTTACAGCTAAATATCACTAATAATGTTTGTTTAAAAAGAACGGAATATTTATTAATTCGGTTGTGTGTGTGTTTTTTTTTTTTTCAATAAATGTTTGAGTGTTTATACATACTTAAACTGGTAACTGAAAATTATTGAAAATTTAGTCATTAAATATTAGCCAAAAATTATATGTATAGTGTACACTAATAAATTAAATTTTGAATTCTCTTGATAATGGGCTTCTAACCAGAAACTAGATGAGAATTTAAAGTTATTTAATTTAATCTTTTTTTTATTTTATTGGTAAATTTTTAATAATCTATGCATATTTATTATTACAATACGAATATTTAATAAATTGATATTTAAATGTTAAATATTATTTTTTTAATTATTTCTAAATTGTGGTAGGAATTTGTCGTCAAAATCTTATAAAACCTATTCTAATGAAAATCGCACGATGTATAGAAAGCATATCTTAGATTTCAATATGTTAAAAACTCAAGGCATATTCATTTCTGTGACCCAAGGATGGTCTTGAGGATAATATATTTAAAAAAATCAATTCAATTCAATTTATAATAATCTTTATTAATTAATATATACAGAAAAAAATACAAAATAAATAATAAAACTTAGAAAATCAAATGTATAATTTATATATATATTAATTGGCTATCGACCAGTGGTCTTACCGCCTTTCAAATTATATTATTACATACTTGTTGTTTTCGATTTCGTTGTTTATAGTGGCCAATTTGTTCGGTTACAGCAACTAAACGACTAGATTTGGAGCCAAATGATTTTCACATTCCTATTTAATTTGTTGGTACCTAATAACTTTTTGGTTTGATTTCAGCCTTCATAACCAAATGGTGGCTGAAATCAATAAAAAATCTGCAATGTTACTAGAGCAATTATAAGATCCCTCTGCGAACAATGTCATTAAAAGAAGAAAATGAAGAAAAAATTGTTAGTTGTTGCACAAATCGTATCAAATCACATGAATCCAAGATATCTTTCAGATTTGATCGATATGCAAACGGAATCCGACCGAGATTATCGTTTCATATTGAACCACCAAGATCATTTCATAAAATTCACAATTCTGAAACCACTTAAAACGAAAACAGTTGTAGAAGTCGCATATAATTTGCTGGACATTTTGTACATGTTCGTTGCTCCATTATTACTGCAAAGCAACAATGGAAGATAATTTTCCAATAGGGTAATTGATTAGTTAAAGGCTTAAGGCCTGGCCTTTAAACTTATGCACGGTAAGCCCCGCCATTTATAGAGCTAAGCAACGATCTAATCAAGACGTCAGAGATATGTCGGTAGCATGGATGCTTGATAATAATACCAAACAATGGTCAGATATTTTACGGTTTATTCAGGAACACGAAGCCATGTTTGGTAGAAAACAAAGAATCGGATTGAATGATTCTTCTCTGGAAAGGGAAACATATGAAGTTTTGGAAAGGACAGAAGATTTAGAAAAAAACAGGAAGGAGAAGAAAATACATTAAATGCAGTATTTAAATCGATAGCATGTAAGATTTGGAAAGATTATGGAATCACACAACTATGTAAAATATGCAATTTAAACGTATACATAAAGTGTGGTTTTGAAAATGAAGAATAAGTTGTATGTAGCCTTTGCTACAGATTTGATACAATTAGAGAGCAACGCAAAGATGCTAAAGCCGGAATGCAGAAGCAAAATGAGAAAATGCTGCATATGTCTCGACAAATCAGATGAGTCAAAATGTAACAGTGAAAGTTCCAGATGTCGACACAGCACGGCTTGCTCTTAGAAATGTTCTAGCTATTGTCCTACCCATCCAGCTTGTATAAGTTAGGAACCAAAGAAGGCGAGCTTGAAAGACTTTGTGGTCGTAATAAATTCATCTTCGCTGATTTAAATTTTATTAACTCATAGAATGCTCTAAGTTGTTCAATAAAATTGAAAAAAGCTTCAGCTCTTTCGTATAGAACGAAACAAGGATTTGTCATGTGCCATTGTAAACGTTATTGCAATACAAAAAAGTGCAACTGAAAGGCCAATCAAGTGTCGTACAATTCCCAATGTCACAATAATATAGCCTACAAGAATAAGTGGATATTCTTGTCAATGGTCAATTATCTACGTTTCAGTTGGCTATTATTCTAAATAAAGTTTCATGAAGAATTAAGCATGTAATTAAGGTTTTCAAATTTTCTGTAATTTTCTCTGTTATTCTAGTTAAATATTAAAAGCATCCTATAACATCCAGAACGCGTTGTGGCCATTTGAATATTGTCCGAAACGCATTGCGGACTGTTTTGAACGGCCATTTCGCGAAAATTAATGTTATTCCAGTATCTAATCGTTTACACACAGTCCTCAACGCTTTGTAGCCGTTTATTTTCTATGTTTGAATATATAGATAACTACTACCGCCAACTCAAAGGACACCTGTCTTTAAAGAGAAAGAATATAATTACCAATTGCACTACGTTTAATTGCATATTATGATTTAATCGCTGAGTTCACGTCTATCGTATTACTGATTATGTTAAAGTTATTTTAAATTTTTCATATACGCTTTCATTAATATTATTAATAATAATAGTTTATTAACAGTATTATATCACCATTTCATAAATAAAAAAAGATAATTGTATAACAAACAATAATAATAGAATAACTAATTAGTATTGTAATAAGCTTCGATCAGTAAGGTCCTGCCTAAATAAAACTTTTTTAAACAATACTTTCAAATATTATATATATATATATATATATATATTTAATGTAATAAATTGTTGGTTTATTAAATTGGTATGATTATTTCAAAATAAATTCCCTACATCCTTTAAATTCAGCTTGGGTCTCATTTTTTTATTATTATTATTATTTCAATAAGCAAATAAAAAACACGGTAAGTGCCATTAATGCAAGTTAGCGTAAAAAATGGACCTGTTTTATATTTAGGTTTAATAAACGCACAACGTTAAATTTACGTTATGAAAAATGTTATAATAATCATAAATTTTAATACCGGAAGTAGTACCATTATAAAGTCGGTCTTTTGGATTTAATAATATGAATATATATTTAAACTTTTTATCTAAAAAATGAGAGTGGATATTAAAAATAAAATTTGTAAGACCTAATAAAATGATAGGAATTGTCCAATTATGCGAATATTTATTTATTTAAGTAAAATGCTTAACATTTCCTTTTTTATGAGCAAAAAAATGATAAATTTATTAATTATAATCATTGTTTTTCAAAATTGTATTTCAGAGAAAATAATTATAAAAATCATCTAAGGAAAATCTTACTTGTTTTAAGATTATTGAATAATACAATTTTTTGCAAGATCAACTTAACACAAATTGGTTATTGCTGATAATAATAAAGCCATCATTTTCTACCATATCACACCATTCCAAACGAATTTTCTAAAACCCAAGTTCTGTTTTTAAATACGTTTAAAATAATACGTTATACTACCCCACCCATCTAAAATTTTGAATTTTGATGCAACAAGGCTGAACTTAATCAAAATCTGTAATTAAGCTTTGATCTTTCAATTAATTTCAATCATATAATTACTATTATTAAACGTCTACCAAAAATTACCTTAATAAATTAATTAAATTATTCTCTATGGTCTCAGAACCATTAAAAATCTTCTAATTAATTTATTATTTTTATTCTTATTGATAAGTTTTGATATTCTCATTTTTAATGGTATGATTAATATTACTTTTTTTGTTTGGATAAGAAATATTTGTGTGCAATAAAAAAAACGAGTGATTTTATAATTCATTTACTATATACAAATAAACTAAAATACATTCTTAATTATGATCGCTTAATAGTAATGAGCCCATGGAGCGGCATAAGCGTGAGCGTGGTGAGCAACAATTGGGGCATGAGCTACAACTGGAGCATGAGCGTAGGCGGTGTGAGCAGCTACGATTGGGGCGGCATGAGCTACAAGAGCGTGATCTCCGTTGCGGTGGTGTACGTTGACTTTGTGGGCCAAATGAGCGGCACGGGCAACTTGGACATCAGCGGTATCTACTGGGACACCTTCGTGGTTGATGAGTGGAAGGTGTTGGGCACCGTGGTATCCGTGGTGGATGGCCAATGGGGCGGCGGCGTAGATTCCACGTTTGCGCAAGTAGTGAGCGATGGCTCCGTGGTGGGCTACAATTGGGGCGGCGTGAGCTACAACTCCGTGGTGAGCTACTACTCCATGGTGAGCAACAACTGGGGCGGCATAAGCAGCTACAGCGGAGTGAGCAACAACTGGAGCAGAATGAGCTACTACGGCGGAGTGAGCTACTGGGGCAACTACGGCAGAGTGGGCTACAACTGGGGCAACATGGTGTCCGATGGCGAGATCTCCGTTACGGGCAGCAACGTTGATTTTGTGGGACAAATGGGCGGCCTTGGCTACTTGGACATCAGCGGTGTCAACTGGGACTCCTTCATGATCAATGATTGGGAGGTGTTGTGGGCCGTGGTATCCAGCAGCATAGACATGAGCGTGAGCCAATGGGGCGACAATATGTCCAGCTGAGGCAGCAGCCAAAGCGCAAGCGAACACAACCTAAAATGAATAAAATTATTAATTACAATAATTAAAACATTGAATTGATTGAACTTACTAAGAATTTCATTTTTAGTTTCTGATAACCTCCGATTAGGACTGTTATTCGAATATGCTTTGGATCGAAGTGCTTCAGCTATTTATACTCGCCGACAATGTTTTTGGGGGCGAGGTCCCATTCACTTAATTCATTGCCAAGGTTTCGTCCTGTACCCAATTTTATCAATTCTCATATGGTTACTTTCAATCTAATATTAATTATGTTCTATAAATAATGACAGGCAAATAATTCAATGCAAAATATAATGATTTTAATTAATACCCAAATCAAATTCTATAAATAATTGATACGAAAGTATAACATTAAGATTACAATTAATCTTTTGTAAAAAATTGAATGTATTATTTGGAATAGAACGGATGTTTTCTACCATATGGACAATCGAGTCTATTCCGTACGGAAAATGTTAAGTTTAATGTGTATATTATTAATTAAATTCATATTTAATGAACACATATTTATTACAAAAGCTGCTTAGACTTTGATGAATAACATACACGTTAAACTTAATATTTTTCATCTCGAATAGCCCCGAATTTAGAGATATAATAGTTTGTAATTCCATTTATATATTCAGTCTTGAAAATGGCATATAGCCGAAACTAGTCGAAAATATAACAAAAGATGTTGGTAAAACAAAACCAATTGATTTTATTATAACAAACGCTTATTAAATATGCTTTACTAAGTGATAAATGAGGAAAAAGTAAACAATATTAGAGATTTATATTAAAAAATTAAATAAGTGTTAATTTCTTCTCTACTATATCACTAAACTATTCAGATCCGGGTAATCAGTAAAACAGTAGAGAAAGTAATTCCATGTATTTGATTTTAATTAAAAATATGGTTAAAAGTTGAAAAGAAGTTATAACAAAAAAAAATCACCTATCTTTGTTATAACTGTTTTTCAACTTTCAACCATATGTTTTACATTACGCAGCAATTATATTTCAAAATAAAAATACTGGAAACTTAGTTGCAAACTCAATAAAACAATAATCAATAAATATTAATTTGTAATAAATTGACGGAACCAAAATTCCAGGCATAAATATAATTACAGGAATTCAAAACAATAAAAAAACATCAATCCTTTATAATAATCGATGGCAATGTACCAATATTCCATTAATCCGTTCTACGCCAGTTGGCATAGAATACTTTGCCCCGAGGAACGACCGCCAGAATCGTGACTTCCTGAAACACCACACGAAAAAAAAAAATCTCGGGCATTGTCTACAGACGAGAGTAAAAGTTTACCTTGAAATTATTTCAGGTGTCGGCGTTTAACCACACGTACGGTAGTCGCCAGATATGTACAATATTGATTACCCTTGTTCTCCATACGGCGACTAAACAATCACGATTTTAATTACCCGAACGGTAATTGCGCAACCGGGATTTTGTTAAACCGCTCTTTGTGTATTCCGTTTGTTGGGTAATTGCGGTTATGAATATGTCATTGTAGAATTGGTAACGGTAATTAATTAAGGTGTAATTTGCAACCACTAAGTATCACTTGAGTATATGTACTTTATAATTAATATATAAATTTGATTTCATTATAATAAAATTAGCTTGATTTGAGAAATTAAATAACTTAATTATTGCTATAAAGTTATTTAATTTCTCAAATGATGTAAATTTTATTTATATACAATCATCTTTATTGAGGTATTTATACATTGTTAAATACAATACAATACAATTTATTTTATAATTTATTAAATGGCTATCAACCACCAGTCGGCCTGCTAAATTTATTATAATGAAATCAAATTTATTTATTAATGTGTGATTAATTTTATGGATGAAGTATTCGAATAAATGTATCTATTATTTCCGTAACGGATTCACGGCGGCAATTTAAAACAAATACTTGACATTCAGATGTATCCTACATTGTTAATAATAAAAGAAAGTATTAACACTTGTATAGTTTATTTAAAGGTAAAGGCCGTGTATTGAACGATTATAACCAATTTTTAATGCATGTGGAATTAATAGATCAAAGGCCGTGAAGTAAATAGGAAGTTACGGGTACGTTATTATTTATTTTAAACGAGTAGTAACGAAAACCATTTACGTCAGATAAATTGCATTTATGTGTAATTTATGATTAATGTATATTGGGTATAATGTTTAAGAAATGATATTAAAATTTTAACTATTCTCTGATAATCATATAATTGGGTTTTTAGACTTTTTAAGCATATACTGTTTTTTACATACAACTCTTGGCATTCGCTAAATATTTTATCCTATTTAATGAATAATGTTCACAAAATTTATAAAAACTGCACAAATAATGTTAAACAATATTTAAAATAATATTCTGAATTATTCTTTCTTTGTGCACATGCTAAAACAATCTAAAGTATAAGGAATATTTTAAACATTTTCTTATTAGCGTTCATAAAATATGATTGCAATTATTTTATATTAAGAATAATTAAAATTCTTAAATGTGCATAGTTCTAAATTTTAACTTCAAATTAAACTTTTTGTTTAGATATATCAAATATATAAACAAATAAATTATATAAATAAAAATTCTTGTCCTTATTTCGGAAAATATGTTCCCATCTTCAGTAGTTGAAGTTTTGATAAATAATAGGTTCTTATAGTTTTTACAACTTAACAGTGATAACATTAAAATATTTACAAATTTTGTTGTCTATAAATTAATATAAATACAATTTAAGTTTCCGGAACCAACAACCAACATAAAGAAGATTAAATAAATTATAATAAAAATTAATGCAAGTTATTTTGGTTCTATTTTAAATAATAATAATATTACTTATTCTTTCATTTGTAAGTGATCGAAAAATGGAAGGCATAAAAATAAAGATTAATTAAAACAAGCTTAAGCCACAATTGAACAAAAACTAGCCATAAAGTTAAAAAAAAAACATAGATTTTTTTAATATATTGCTATGTACTTTCTCAATATATAAATGTTGTGATACGCTGTTGAGTAATAAGAAAACATAGTACTCTATAGAAATAAGTATTATGAATTATTTCAAATTAATTTAAAATATCTTTTTAGAATAAATAAATGGACAAATAATTCATAAAAAATATTCCTTTTCTTTTATTCACACAATTACATTCTGGGAAAAGCTAGAAATTCGATTACATATTTGGCATTTACAGACGCACTACAATTTGCGTAATAAATAAATAAATAAAAATGAATTAATTTTAAAAGTACAGTTTATTAATAATTTAAATAAGTTTATTAACTTGATTAGAATAATATCAACAATTAAATAGGAATGCAATTTTCAAAATGATTATTTTTTTTCTCAATTATTTAAATTATTGTAATAATTTAAATTAAAATTTATTTTTTAAAATAATTATTATTTTTTCTTAAATCATTGATATTATACCATTTTATTTTTCTAATGAATCATTGATGCTATACGTATTTTTCTTCAATGAATTATCCTAAATGATTGAAGAAAAAAAAAAAAAAAGTATAGTATAGTATAGTGATTAAAAAATAATTATTTCGAAAAGTGCATTCCAATTTAATTGTTTTAATTATTACACTAGTTTAAAGTGAATAAACTGATTTAAATTATTAATATCCTGTACATTTAAAATGAATTAATTTTTATTAATTTATTACGCAAATCTATGCATGCATTCCGAATATTTAATTGATGTGTTTATATTTACAACGGGTTCGTTGAATTCATTAAACTAATTTATGCAGCAAACTCATCCTTGGCTTACTCATCCGCTTGTTTTTGATTTCATAATACCGTTACTTTCCTGAATCACGAGAACGCTTGTTCCGACACGGTGAAAAGTGAGAGCAGTTACGTAAGGCAATCGACTCATCTTCATCCGATTAGTAATCACGACTGTCTGCAATCCAGTCTAGACCATTTGATGGCTTATTATTTATTAATTTATTCATCCTCGCATATATTCCGAATGCTAATGGATTTTATTTTTAAATGGATCCGAATTTTTTCGAATAATGGTTCATTGCATTTATCGAAAGGCTAAATTTACATTTCAATGTTGCAAGTTTGCGAATAATTTACTTCTACATGATACAATTTTGAATTACTGTACTAATCCTGAATGCAGAAATGCTAAAGGTTATGCATGTGGAACCTTGGTCGTGATTTTGGTGAATGGCAATTGACCATATACATTTTGACAAATTTGTACGGGTATAAATAGCTGCGAAGCAGTTTACGTGAACATATTCCATTAACAGTCCTGCAAAGGAGGTTAACAGAAACTTCTATAATGAAATTCTTAGTAAGTACAATGATTATTATTAATTATTATTTTTATATCGCAAAATTTTTAATTACAATACTGATATTATTATTTATTATTATAGGTTGTTTTCGCTTGCGCTTTGGCTGCTGCCTCAGCTGGACACATCGTAGCCCCATTGGCTCACGCTCATGTCTACGCTGCTCGATACCACGGCCCACAACATCTACCAATCATTGATCATGAAGGAGTCCCAGTTGACACCGCTGATGTCCAAGTAGCCAAGGCCGCCCATTTGTCCCACAAAGTCAACGTTGCTGCCCGTAACGGAGATCTCGCCATCGGACACCATGTTGCCCCAGTCGTAGCCCACTCTGCCGTAGTTGCCCCAGTAGCTCATTCCGCTGTAGTAGCTCACTCTGCTCCAGTAGTAGCTCACTCCGCCGTAGCTGCTTATTCCGCCCCAGTCGTCTCTCACCATGGAGTCCTTGCTCACCACGGAGTCGTCGCTCACGCCGCCCCAATTGTAGCCCACCACGGAGCCATCGCTCACTACTTGCGCAAACGTGGAATCTACGCCGCCGCCCCATTGGCCATCCACCACGGATACCACGGTGCCCAACACCTCCCACTCATCAACCACGAAGGTGTCCCAGTAGATACCGCTGATGTCCAAGTTGCCCGTGCCGCTCATTTGGCCCACAAAGTCAACGTACACCACCGCAACGGAGATCACGCTATTGTAGCTCATGCCGCCCCAATCGTAGCTGCTCACACCGCCTACGCTCATGCTCCAGTTGTAGCTCATGCCCCAATTGTAGCTCACCACGCTCACGCTTATGCCGCTCCATGGGCTCATTACTATTAAGCGAACATAATTAGGAATGGATTGTAGAAAATTGTGTATATATTAAAAATATTTAAAAACATCTGACGTTTTACTGTGTTTTATAAAACCTCAACCATCTCCTATAAAATTATTGTTACACAATAAAAATGCAAATTTACATTTTTATGGAAAATGAAACAAAAGTCACTGTGATTTAACAATTAATAAAACTTTAATTTCTTTCATGTATTCCGTTGAATAATTTTGTGGAATAAATATATATATATCTTAATTAAATATAATATTAGCAACATACTTATGATATGTAAAAGAAAAACTTAGAAATTTGCAGAATTTATGCATTTCTTACAAAATATATTCCTATGCGATTAGTAATAAATAATATTATAGAAACAATGAATATTAAAAATCAACTCATTCTGTGTACTTGCAATTTGAATTTTTACAATTATTTAAAGAAAAATTGTGATCTGTATTTCATGGTACTCTTCCCTATATGCGTGTTTCTACTACCAAGTTTTCTAGACTAATTGATATCGAAATTTTCTCCCTTAAGAAATATTCATAAAAAAATTCTATTCCTTGTGAAATTTATAGGCATTGCATTTCTTCATTCGATGATGCTTTAGCAGATATTAGTACAAATATGCCTCAAAATTTCATAAGGAACAAAAAGTAGAGTAAAAATTCATTATAAATATTTTGGATTTGGTTTTTGTATTACGATTTGTGCATTAAAAATTAAGGATTTCTAGTAATTGTTTATTTTTTAACAGAACTTTTCCACTGCTAATTTGAAAATTGATTGTGATACAATTAAAAGAAATATGTTTTTTTTATACAAACTATATTTTTTATTTCAAATTTTATTTACTTAGAAAAATCTCAAGTTACAATGTATATTGTATATATATATTAATGTCTTGTACATAAATTGACATATTTTAGAATTCATAATCGTCACTTTACGATTCATACGTTATTTTTTATCAAAAATTGGTAGAGAACTAAAATTATGAAAATATGTTTTCTTTTTCTAAAACAGAATCTAAAATCGAGCCCGAAAACCTCATTTCATATTTTACGCACTTTAAGAAATGTAAATAAATTTAATCCGTGTTTGTCACATCATAAATTCGATACAAACATCTAAAAATGTTTTATGTTTTAATATTATTTGCAACTTATATGCATAAATGATATTATCTAATTTTCCTGACACGTTATGTAAACGCACAGTGAAACATGCGTTTAATAACATTGAACAATATTTTCAAAATGATTCTAATTTTAATAATTAGTTTGCATTGTTTTATTGAGTTTTGTAAAAATCTGATGTTATTAACACCTATTAAATAAAATCCATGAAACTAACCCGAACCGAAGATGGATTCTCTTATATCTGGACAAAAATTCGCTACAATTCCCATCAACTTCGATATATCTGTATGCAGTGAAACACATTGATAAATAAAAAAACGAAAATTAACCTCCATCAACTTTTAACACCATTAATCAAATACCCCTAATAACGAATTAGGGATCACAAAATATTATTTCACATATTGACTAAATTAAATATTTTGGCAAAAAGGAAATTGGACGACGGCCATTAGATATGTACGAGATGAATTGAACGTTTCATTAAAACTAATAAATATGTAAGAGTTTTATTATAAAACAAACGCTCACTTAAAAACTATTCTATCTCCCTGAAAGCCAAAGTCCAGAAAAGGGCATCTCATTTCAGAGGTATAATCTATAATTTTTTTGTTAAGTACATTGATTGTAATTTCACACAAAAGCAGCATTGTCTACATTGTTATAAAAATGTTACAATGTAAACTCATGTGTTTGTCAATAAAGACATATATATTTAAACTCTCATTATTTTGACTATTTTTTAATTCGATTCTCCTATTATTAGCTGTTGATTGGATATAGGATTATGATTTTGACAAAATTAATAATTATTACATATATAAATATATTTAATATGTACAAATATTTATACAATCCGTTCCTAATTATTTTCGCTTAATAGTAGTGAGCCCATGGAGCGGCATAGGCGTGAGCGTGATGAGCTACAATTGGAGCGTGAGCTACAACTGGAGCATGAGCGTAGGCGGTGTGAGCAGCTACGATTGGGGCGGCATGAGCTACAAGAGCGTGATCTCCGTTGCGGTGGTGTACGTTGACTTTGTGGGCCAAATGAGCGGCACGGGCAACTTGGACATCAGCGGTATCTACTGGGACACCTTCGTGGTTGATGAGTGGGAGGTGTTGGGCACCGTGGTATCCGTGGTGGATGGCCAATGGAGCGGCGGCGTAGATTCCACGTTTGCGCAAGTAGTGAGCGATGGCTCCGTGGTGGGCTACAATTGGGGTGGCGTGAGCTACAACACCGTGGTGAGCTACAACTCCATGGTGAGCAACCACTGGGGCGGCATAAGCAGCTACAGCGGAGTGAGCAACTACTGGAGCAGAATGAGCTACAACAGCGGAGTGAGCTACTGGGGCAACTACGGCAGAGTGGGCTACAACTGGGGCAACATGGTGTCCGATGGCGAGATCTCCGTTACGGGCAGCAACGTTGATTTTGTGGGACAAATGGGCGGCCTTGGCTACTTGGACATCAGCGGTGTCAACTGGAACTCCTTCATGATCGATGATTGGAAGGTGTTGTGGGCCGTGGTATCCAGCAGCGTAGACATGAGCGTGAGCCAATGGGGCGACAATATGTCCAGCTGAGGCAGCAGCCAAAGCACAAGCGAAAACAACCTAAAAAATATAATTTAGCAACTTAGTAAAACATTTACACTTATTTAATTAAAATGATAAACTTACTAAGAATTTCATGACTGATGTTTTGATAACCTCCTTAGTAGGACTGTTAATCGAATATGTTCAACTAGAGTGAACTGGAGGCATTTATACCCATTCGCGTTTCACAAAAATTCCTTCCCAAATACCATTCACCAAAATCACGATCAAGGCTCCACGTACGTAACCTTAAGCATTTGTGTATTCAGCGGTAATGCATGCAAAGACAATTTCAACATTAAGAAATTTAGATCAATATTCTAGTTATAGAATTTGTGAATTTTGCTAAATATTTATTAGGATTAGGTGCATAGAATTAATTTTTTAATAAAATTAGCACATATTATTACAAATACAACAATTTTTAGATTAGGTTCTTGTAAACCGATAAAAATTGTTTTTTATTTCATTTGAAACGAATAATAATAATAATAATAAATTAAATAAAAGAATTTGAAAATAATTAATTAATAAATTATTTTCTCTTTTGCTACTGTGACATTATGACTTATGTTACATAAGTACTTTAACAAATGTCCAATAATAGACATTTGCTGTTGCATAACAATAACAACTGTATAAAGGAACAATTTTTTAATCGAAAATATTTACGTATACGTAATATAAGGCTATCTGAAAAAAAAAATATATTAAAAAATACAAATATATATCGAGTTGACAATTTTTTACTTGTGCAATAATAAGTCAGGTATAATTCGAGTATCTCGCTTATTAATAGATACTGATATAAATAAAAAAACAACAATCGCATTTTTCTTTTCCTTTTTTTTTTACGAAAACAAAGTAACTAAAATAATTTCATTCAACGAAAAATTAATTAGAATGAAATTCAGCAAAAGTATCTAATTTAAAAATACACACTCTTTCTTATAATAAGCGAAATCCCCATGGTTAGACTCAAATTTTGTAACATCTTGTATAAAAGAAAATATTGTTTAATACAAAAGATAAAGAAAATGTTTAAATAAAAATTCCGGACACTAAATGCCAACTATATCTCGCTTATTGAAAGATATAATTGAAAGATATAATTACAAAATTCAATGGCACTATTTTTATTTTTTCTTGAAAATTAATTTGTTTCAATGAACTATTAATTTAGTTAATAGTTTAAATTTTTAAACATATATTGGAAGTTCATATCGTAATAATAAATGTGAATAGATTATTAAAAATAATAAAATCTCTTGAAAATGGGCTGGTAACCCGAATCCAGTCGAGTTATTCAATTTAATCTCTGATTTAATTATTTTATTGATAGAATCTTAATAATCAATGTATTTTAATTATTTAAATATTAATCAGTGCCAAATTTAAATCTATTACGAATCTCAGCGAGTTTTAACTGACTCTTGTCATTTTATTTAAAATCTCGCTTACACAATTAATTTAAGCGGATTGAAATCCATTAATAATATTATTTAAATAAATATTTCCTAAGTTTATCGCATAACTACTTAATTATAAATATAAATACAAAATTAAATCTTATTTGATTACACATTATTTTAATGGTTAAAGTAAACTAATTACACTTGTGTCGTGTTTGACATTAAACATAGGCATATGTTTTTGACTCGTTTCGATATTTTTGAATCGTTAAATTTGTCATCAATAATAAAATAAATACAATTTATATAATTTTTTACATTAAATATGTAGATATAAATTTATAACTACATTTAAATATCAATGTATATTAAGTTTGAATATTTTATATATTTATTTAGCCTCTAAAATTAAATAAGAGTACCTATAATTCAATAACAGAAAAATCTACAATTATTTAGCAATCATTAATTGAAATTTGTAATTTTGAAATGCAATATTTCGCGAAACTCGTTATTTGTTTTTTATTTAAAATATTATTTCTATGAAATATTATTGGTTCATTAACATATTTGTTATATGTGTATAGTTGACCATTTGCATTAGCAATTTATCAAAATACTTGAATGTTACGCTAACTATTTTTCTATATTTTGAATATGTTAATGAACTAATAAATAGTAATGGAATTTGCATCCAGGCTCATTAAAAAAAAATACACAATGGTTTTTTCTTTAGATTTTTTGTGTTTATATAAATCAGGCGTCAAATAACAATTTAAATAATTTTAGATAAGACCACATAAATAAGATATTTTAACATTAAACATCCGCACTTGAACTTATTTTCACAAATTATATTAGGCATTCAAATAAATATTGCAACTATTTAAATTTAATATTCGCTATTATAAAACCATCGATTTAAATTAAAGTTCAAAATATGATATTTTTAAAAATTCTATATAAAACGAATCTACTCATTGCCATAAATATTTTAAGCTGTTATAAAAAAATATTTCCAAATTTAAATGATTTTTTTCATATCTTATTTTTATAAGTAGAATTAATTAACTGACTGCTACAATTATTTTTTCACTAAGCCACCGTAAATTATTATTATTATTAAAATTAATATACAAAACATTAATATTTCGACATTGATATCAAAAATTCATTAACGCACTTCCTTTATGCTCGTATTAACCCGACGTATTAATATTTTTCGTACCCGCCTGTGTATCTTTTAGAGGTTGAACCTTGGTCGTGAATTTGGTGAACGGCATCTGTCAAGTGTATTTGGTGGTTTGCGAGTACCTATATAAGCGACACACTTTTCCATTCAGATTATATTCGAATAACAGTCCAACAACGGAGGTTATTAGACACTCAAAATGAAATTCTTTGTAAGTACATTTATTTGCAAATATGTTTAATAATGATTTTGAATATTAAATACATTTTATTTTGAGTTAATTAATTATTTTTGTTTATGCAGGTTGTATTCGCTTGTGCTTTGGCTGTAGCCTCAGCTGGACACATCGTAGCCCCATTGGCTCACGCTCATGTCTACGCTGCTGGATATCATGGCCCACAACATCTCCCGATCATCGACCATGAAGGAGTCCCAGTTGATACCGCTGATGTTCAAGTAGCCAAAGCCGCCCATTTGTCCCACAAAATCAATGTAGCTGCCCGTAACGGAGATCTCGCCATTGGACACCATGTTGCCCCAGTTGTAGCTCACTCCGCCGTCGTTGCCCCAGTAGCTCACTCCGCTGTTGTAGCTCATTCCGCTCCAGTAGTAGCTCACTCTTCCGTAGCTGCTTATTCCGCCCCAGTCGTTGCTCACCATGGAGTTGTAGCTCACCACGGTGTTGTAGCTCACGCCGCCCCAATTGTAGCCCACCACGGAGCCATCGCTCACTTCTTGCGCAAACGTGGAATCTACGCTGCCGCCCCATTGGCTATCCACCACGGATACCACGGTGCCCAACACCTTCCACTCATCAACCACGAAGGTGTCCCAGTAGATACTGCTGATGTCCAAGTTGCCCGTGCCGCTCATTTGGCCCACAAAGTCAACGTACACCACCGCAACGGAGATCACGCTCTTGTAGCTCATGCCGCCCCAATCGTAGCTGCTCACACCACCTATGCTCATGCCCCAGTTGTAGCTCACGCTCCAATTGTAGCTCATCACGCTTATGCTGCTCCATGGGCTCATTATTATTAAGCGAATATAAATAAGAATAAATTTTAGTGTTTTTTTGTAAATAATAAAAAAGAAATGAAAATTTATTTAAAATATTTTATTTCTGCAGTTATCCAATATGTTCACAAAGAGAGTAACAAATTCATTTAAACTGCTAATGATTATGTTCAAGAAAAACACTCAGACCGATCCATTAGTATTATTAACACCGCATAATCAATTACCCATATTTTGACATCATCCTTTTACTTTTCCTGGATTCCAGTCTAAGGTAAAGTATTGTAATCGTAAAAATTTTCAAATCGGCAATTTGAACTAATATGTACGTTTTGAGGTGCCTCTGAGTTCACGCTATAAAGTTTTGAAAAATGTCTGTGTTTCCGCGAAAGCGAATCAACGGCAATATGCATTAAACAAAAACTTCATATCTCAGCTTTTTATAAGATTAGAATGATCTGAAAAGCTTTTCGTTAGAATCGAAACTCATTAAGTGCAAGTTTACTATTAGCGATTTTTCATTTTTTAAAAATGTTTCAAATGATAGTTGAAGAACTTGAAAAAATAAATCATTTTTGTTATAAAACTTTTATTGTAATACCATCAGTTTTCATTTTTTAAGCGGAAGAATTTCATCTACCTGATAAATTCCTTTAGAAATAAACAATTATTTTTATGATCTTCTTTATGTTGGCTGTGGAGACTTTAATTATTTAAATGGTTATTTTAATGTGAAATAAAACGTTAAAGTGCTGTCATATTTCATATATCTTTCGCAAACGCCTCTTGAATATTCAATAAATGTAAAGTAGTGTGGAGAAATTATATGAAGCTATTGTAAGGTAAGAAATAAGAAAATAATATAATTTTCTTCCAAATACTCAAGTTTAATTTTAAAAGACCACGATCCATTTTATCAATTAATATTTTTTCACGGGGAAAGTAGCATAATGGATACATCACCTTTTTTTAATATAACACTTTTTATATTAAATATTTGAATTCCTCATAAAATTCTAAATATTTTTCATCCTTTACCTATCATCAACTATTTACGAATTATTGTCAATTGTTTATTGATCCTATATCTGGTAATATATGGCAATTATGACTTTAATTAATCGTTAGTTTGGGATAAATATATCACGACATACGTTTTTGTTGTTTTACGTTTACATCTAGAGATCGATTCTAATTATTTACTAATTTACACAGTATTTAAGTTGTTTACCCCCCACCAAAGGGATTCTAAATTTAACAATCTTATAGGCGAAATGGTTTAGTGGGTAGAGATTCTTAATAAAGGATAAGATGATGAGGCGGAAGACAAAAAGTGTATTGCCAACAAGGCCTTATTTATGGGTGTAAGCATCAGTATTTAATGGAAAAAAGTACACATCAGTGAAAACATGAAAATTTACATTTTATAGTTACTTATCCTCCAATATATTTATACAATAGCGTCGTTTCGGACTTGCAAAAATGGTGATTAATAAAAATC
The DNA here is from genome assembly GCA_963082785.1 of Philonthus spinipes. NCBI lineage: Eukaryota > Metazoa > Arthropoda > Insecta > Coleoptera > Staphylinidae > Philonthus > Philonthus spinipes. The sequence goes on from OY720310.1 coordinate 14,751,744, forward strand.
ACCCCCATTGAGTGTATTTAATAATTTCATTATGAACGCAGTGTATTGTTGTTTTTTTTTTATATATGTATACATTACACAGAATGTGAAGTTAATTAATACAGTACAGGTTAAACTTAACATTTCCCGTACGAAATAGCCCCATATATTGCCAATGGCTTTGTCATTAATTATGGAAGTATTAGTGAATTTTATTTAAATGTTATACATTATTACCACTTTAAAAACACAAATTATTGAAAATCGAATGAATGAAAAGGCATAGAACCCAATTAAATTAATTTATTAAAATACTGAATATATTTAAATTAAAAAGGGTAATTGACAAGAATTTGTAAATAGTTGATAATTAGTAGAGCATGAACAATATCTAGAATTTGAGATGTTGATTTCCGGGCTATTAGGCCGTGGTCTGTTGCAGTTTAATTTGGAATAATCTCCAACAGACCATGGCCAAATAGGCCGAAAATCAACAACTACTAGAGTCTAATTTGGATTAACTTAAACAGACCACTGCGTAATAGTCTGAAAATCAACAACTCTAATGAAACTAGTCGTGAAAGCCTACACAGTGTACCATCTAGAATTTTATAAGAAATCCAAATATCTAATATAATAAGTGTTTTATTAAAAAAAATAATTTGTATGGGAATTTGTTTCTGCGCTGTTGATAATCCTAATCGACCCGTCTGAAGCGTTTTTCTTGAACATAGTCATCAGCAGTTTAAATTAATTTGTTCCGTTCATTGTGAATATATTGTATTATGGCAGAAATAAAATACTTTAAATAAATTTTCATTTCTTTTTTTATTATTTACAAAAAACACTAAAATTTATTCTTATTTATATTCGCTTAATAATAATGAGCCCATGGAGCAGCATAAGCCTGGTGAGCTACAATTGGAGCGTGAGCTACAACTGGGGCATGAGCGTAGGTGGTGTGAGCAGCTACGATTGGGGCGGCATGAGCCACAATAGCGTGATCTCCGTTGCGGTGGTGTACGTTGACTTTGTGGGCCAAATGAGCGGCACGGGCAACTTGGACATCAGCGGTATCTACTGGGACACCTTCGTGGTTGATGAGTGGGAGATGTTGGGCACCGTGGTATCCGTGGTGGATGGCCAATGGTGCGGCGGCGTAGATTCCACGTTTGCGCAAGTAGTGAGCGATGGCTCCATGGTGGGCTACAATTGGGGCGGCATGAGCAACAACTCCGTGGTGAGCGACGACTGGGGTAGCGTAAGCAGCTACGGCAGAGTGAGCTACTACTGGAGCAGCATGAGCTACAACAGCGGAGTGAGCAACTGGGGCAACTACGGCAGAGTGGGCTACAACTGGGGCAACATGGTGTCCGATGGCGAGGTCACCGTTACGGGCAGCTACATTGATTTTGTGGGACAAATGAGCAGCTTTGGCTACTTGAACATCAGCGGTATCAACTGGGACTCCTTCATGATCAATGATTGGGAGATGTTGTGGGCCATGGTATCCGGCAGCATAGACATGAGCGTGAGCCAATGGGGCTACGATGTGTCCTGCTGAGGCTACAGCCAAAGCGCAAGCGAATACAACCTAAGTAAACAAAAACAAATATTCAATTTCAATAAAGTTGATGTAATTTTCAAAACGATTATCTAACACATTTGTTAGTTAATGTACTTACAAAGAAATAAATATGAATAAATTATTAAAAATCAACCAATAAAACACAGATTAGATTGAATAACTTTAAATTCTCAACTAGTTTCGGGTTATCAGGCCATTTTCAAGAGAATTTAAAATTTGTTCTCTTGAAAATGGGCAGATAACCCGAAACTAGTTGAGAATTTAAAGTTATTCAATCTAAGCTGTGTTTTATTGGTTGATTTTTAATAATTTATTCATATTTATTTTATACAATATGAACTACCAATGTCTAAATATTAAAACCATTAAGTACTTACAAAGAATTTCATTTTAAGTGTCTAATAACCTCCGTTGTTGGACTGTTATTCGAATATATTTTGAATGGAAAAGTGTGTCGCTTATATATGTACCCGCACACCACCAAATTCACTTGACAGATGCCGTTCACCAAATTCAAGACCAAGGTTCAACCTCTAAAAGTTACACAGGCGGGTACGAATAATTTTAATACGTTGAGTTGATACGAGTATAACGGAAGCACCTTAGTGAATTTGTGATATCAATGCCGAAATAAAATTTTTTGGGCAGTAATTTTAATAATAATACTTAACAGAGGGCTTAAGTTACAGATTTATTAATTGCAGGAATTGGTTATTTATTCCACTTAAGAAAATTTCATATAATTCTTTCGATATTTTTTTTATTATTAGCAAGTAATAAATTTAAACTTATTAAAAATGCAATTTTATTTGGAAGTGATTTTTAAAAGTACCTTAAAATATTTATAGCAATGAGAACATTTATTTTATATAGAATATTTGTATATATGAATTAAGTATTAAATTTAAAGTGATGGTTTTATAATAATGGACATTAGATTTAAATAGTTGCAATAATTCTTTGAATGCGTAATATAATTTGCGAAATATTTTCATATGCACATGTTTAATGATAACGTTTTTATTTATGTGGTCCAATCTAAAATTATTGAAATTGTTGGTAAGCGACTGATGCAAACATCTTTATTCAGACATCAGAATTACAATTCTTTACAAATATTTATATTTACAATGCATATTGGTGGGTTAGTAGTGTGCCATGGGCCATCGACCTGAGGTCTTTCTACCCGAAGCGACTGATTTATATAAATACAAAGAAATTCTAATAAAAACTATGGAGTATTTTCTTTAAACTAGGTTCTCTACCATTTCCATTATTACTTATTTATTAAAGGAAGCTCCATTTTAACATAATTCTTAAAAAAATTATCATTGTATTTTTCAAAAATTATATTAAATATCTAGTGCAGATAGTCTTTAATAAGTTTCGAAAAGTTATTTTCCAGTAATTTAAAATCAGTTTCTGTAGAGTTAAATTTTGAACTTTTAAAATTATCAATTTACACTTAACTATAACCGGGATTCCAATTAATTCAATTTGTTTGGCTGTATGCCGTTTTGTCAAGAAATGTATATATACTCTAAAATCTGATAAACATTTTTTTTGTATAATGCGATTTTCTGTCTTAAAAAACTCTTGCGGCTTTTTAAAGTACAATGTAAATATTAATAAATGCAAATTGAGATCATTATCTCTTATAATTACTGTTATATATATTTTCGCCGTATATTATTCATTTCAAATTGTTTAACTTATTAATTATTAATGTTACTCATCTAATCGTTTAAATGATCTAGGATTCCAGATTTTTTTAAAATGCCGAATAAGTTGGTATTAACAGATTTTTAAAATTTTGAGTTTTATTTTTTGTGTCTTCCCTGCAAAAAGCAATCTTCTAGCCTTTCTGCTATGGTCTCATTCAATGTTACAAAAATTATTACAAATGTTAGTCTAACATTTAATTGTGTCAGCACTTTCAGTCGGTCAATTTATTCCATTTTTAACTGTTCATTAACTTCTGGTATCTTCCCATGTAATTGGCTTAATTAAGACGACAGTTTTCAAATATTGCAAATAATTAGTGTTGCTTTGGATTGAAAATAAAATAAAATTGGCTTTAATTAAAGAAGAGACATAACGTTACAATTAAAATTTCGATGTTTGCCTCTTACTATAATATATTTTTGTAATTCTAATATTAATGCAACAGCTGGTATACATCATGTAGTTCAATGTCCGGCTGGGTATTTTCCCGGGAAGTAGTTGCTTTAATGTGCATTTGTTTGAAGTACATTACGTAAGTCAAACACAGAGCAAAATGTGTAAATTATGTATTAATAATTTTCAAATCATTTTTATTTAATTTATCGTTATAAATTCCCTTCAAATTTTCTATTTCTACACAGTTCATTACATATCACCTCTCCATTAAAGTGCACTATTTATTACTGTAATAAAATTATATACAACCGCTTAATGTGCTAATTGCACATAATCCTAAAGCTATTTTTATACGTGGACGCACTATTATCCAGAGGCAAGGTTGGAAATATGGAATGCTTTGTTTGGATTTACGCAGATAATTATCTATTAATGACATATTGTATGATCGATCGGTTGCATTAACTTCTTAATCCGATTTGGAATATGAATTCAATCACGTATTTTTACCGCTTTAGCAATACGTGCATGCAATATGTAAATTATTTGCAAATGCGAATTTATAAGGTATGCATGAGGATATTGTCACTTTATGTTACACAATTTGTATGACATTGTTTAGTAAAACGAAGGAATTAAAATACATGTTGCAATTTTTTGTTCTTTGCCTAAAATTCATTTGTATCCATAAGGTCTATTTTGTTGAAAACAAACTTCACTAACCAAGATTTTTTAATAAATTGAATTGTTTAGGTTTCCACTTATTGAAAATCCATACTTGTGTAGATAGAATAACACACTAATATAGTTTAAAAAACATAATATGGTTACCTGATAATGCCACTGTGTGGTGAGACAATTAAATATAATATATAAATATAAATAAATATAATTTTTGAAACTATACACGTTATGTTTTATTCTATTCGTAGAATTTATAATAAAAATAATAATTAAAGAAGATTATTTCATTTAGTTTATTTAAGCTATATTTGTCATAATAAAAGAAAATAAACTGAAAGTATACAGTTAATCGCAGTTATTTAAATAAATGTAAAAAAACACAGTAGCTAAATGGAAGATAATTTATTGACAACTATTTCGTTTCAACAGCCTTCATCAAGGCACTGCAAATGGAACGCACAAGTCTGATGAGGTTTCAAAATCCATCACTAATTATCCATACGCTAGATGAACATTGGTTGAACATTTTTATGAAATCATTTTATTTAATATTTTTATATTTATCTTTTTTTTTTATTTATTTATTTTTTTTTTTCAGGAAATTACAATTTTATAAAACTAGCGGTTGTTTGAAATGCCAATTGTGTATTTTTTTACGTAAACCAACGCTTTTTTTGTAAAATAGGTAATATCTTACACATTCAACGCATTTCCTATTCATTGATTCTCATAAAATTGTAAAACATTCAGCGCACGTATATGGGTCAGTGCATGTGTAACGTTGTTCAGTTGAAATTTGGCTTAAAGGGAATATTTTAATGGCTGTGCGGAATGTGTGCATAAACTTAATAACAATGTCGATACAAGGAATGTATAAGAAATATATTATAAAGGTGAATATATTCACTCGTGCATATTGATACAGTTTATACGACAAAAGCTTTATAATCTTAGAAGAATAATAAAGTGTATATAATCTTATATATTTTATAATAAATAAATACTTTCATAATATATTCCTAAATAAGGGCTATCGACCATTGGTCTTCCTACCTTTGTTTTCTTTTACCTGTATTTATGGTAAATGAAATTTAGATAGTGCTGGAGAGTATAGTCTGGATATATACTGGAGCTCAAGAGTAATGCAACATCCAACACCCCTTATATGTCGTTTAATCCTGCAACAAATACCCACGTCTTATTCACCTTAGAAATAGAAAAAAAAATAATAACATTTTTACTGCTTTTATTGCTCATATTTGTGTGTAAGATACACTCACTCACCTCTGATCCTTTCTGAACTCTTTAGTACATTGAAAAACATTTCTAAAATGCCTAGAATTCGTGCACCCCTTCGATTTCACCAACTGAGTAATTTTCAAAAAAATAACATTGTTGGTATGAAACTGGAGGGCTTCACTTTGAGGAAATTAGCCAGAATCTTCGAAAATATACTCTTAACTGTAATGCGAGCATTGAGAAGATGGTCTTAAGAAAATTACCATCAGCGACAGACACGTTCTGGTAGGCCTAGGATTATACAGGGTGGCTAATAAATTTTAAAGGGAATTTATTGTTGAGGATAGGGTTTTTGTGTGGGCAATTATGAAAGTTGTAAGGGATAACAGGAAAGGTTTAGAAAATTAGGATTAGGGTTGTAGAGGTCGTCGCAAACTGAATTGTTTAACAGTCAGGATAGAGGAGAACCTTAGGGGACACCTTGTTTTGGGTGGAATACACTTGTCAGAGTGATTATCGAAAGAAATACAATGTATGTTCAGATTATCTCCCATTTGTGCCCGGCCCTCACAGCCAGGCAATAAAAATATGGGATTGATCCATCTAGTTCGGCAAATAAGCCTAGTAACAGGGCGCATGCAGATGGAGAAAGGGGGTAACAAGATCCAGTATCAGCTACCTTTAAAGTATATTTAACGGCTTGTACACGGTATCGATTAAAATTGTGATCTCAGGAATGTCGTTCAGGGTGTTTGTTATTTACTCCATTGAAAATGTGTGTAACCCGCGAGGGTATTGTGGGAGGAATAGATAATTAATGCAATTGTAGATTATGTTGACGTTTCTCGTATGGCTAGTAATGCGCTTGTGGAATGGCACTTTGAGGCCCACACACATAATCACCAATTTGAATATAAAGAAACACGGTAGTATGTACAAGACTGGCCGATATCAATTTTCCGCCGTTGGAACAACGAAAACAACATTGCTACCATTTTTTTGTCACGTGAGTAATCCTGAACCACTCGGGGTGTTAACAACAACAATCTTTACGGAAACTCTCGATTACGTTTTGCAAAAGGTAAACCAAGGACACGAATACGATCTGAACTCAATTTTCCACTTCAAGATTTTCTATCCGGTGACGAGAAACGTATGCGGCTACAGCTTCCTCATTGTTTTAGAAGAATACCGTATCCCTTGTGCACACTATTGTTTCTGTCATCTCCCTTAACGCAAAATTCACCTGCTCGTAGAGTTTATTAGTAACTTTTTCTTTTTTTATTGTTGAATTTCTATGTTTTATTTTTGAAACATATACAGATTTATATTAATGATAAGGAATTGAAAAGTTATTATGTACTTTTTGTATTTGGTTATTAATTTCATATTTCATAAAATGTAAATGGATTTTTTTTTTCTCTTTCGCCTTCATTAATATAATCAATTACTGCAAGGGCAGCACAATAGCAAACATTTTTTGTATATTATCATCATATTTATGTAAATCCATATCATTTCGATTAAATGCACAGGATAGCCTAGCATAAAAGTCTTCTAATAAAACTAATAATTTCCTACATGACGTTACCTTCTTTAAATCAGAAATTCTTTATTAAAGTGGCACATATTTCTGCCTCTGCTTTGAAAATACGTAAACGTCCAAGTATTATGCTTGTGATAGGTTATGTAGTGCCATTTTGAGGTGACTTGGTCTCTCGCAAATTGCGACCCATTAATTCTCTTCTGATGCTTGTTATAATTTAGAATTCATTAACTTTAGTATACATACTGCTTAAATTCGCATCAGTACACAAAAGTTCAATTAGCTGCAGTTGCTGTAGTTTATAATAAATTATTTTTTTAATAATAACCAAATTATTTTAAAAATATAAATAATTTTTATTTACACTTTTTAAATTACATACATTTACATTTCAGAAATTTGTTGCTATATTCACTTGACTTAGTAATGGTGAGCCCATGGAGCGGCATAAGCATGGTGAGCTACAATTGGAGCGTGAGCTACAAGTGGGGCATGAGCGTAGGTGGTGTGAGCAGCTACGATTGGGGCGGCATGAGCTACAATAGCGTGGTCTCCGTTGCGGTGGTGTACGTTGACTTTGTGGGCCAAATGAGCGGCACGGGCAACTTGGACATCAGCGGTATCTACTGGGACACCTTCGTGGTTGATGAGTGGGAGGTGTTGGGCACCGTGGTATCCGTGGTGGATGGCCAATGGGGCGGCGGCGTAGATTCCACGTTTGCGCAAGTAGTGAGCGATGGCTCCGTGGTGGGCTACAATTGGGGCGGCGTGAGCTACAACTCCGTGGTGAGCTACAACTCCATGGTGAGCAACGACTGGGGCGGCATAAGCAGCTACAGCGGAGTGAGCAACTACTGGAGCAGAATGAGCTACTACGGCGGAGTGAGCTACTGGGGCAACTACGGCAGAGTGGGCTACAACTGGGGCAACATGGTGTCCGATGGCGAGATCTCCGTTACGGGCAGCAACGTTGATTTTGTGGGACAAATGGGCGGCTTTGGCTACTTGGACATCAGCGGTGTCAACTGGAACTCCTTCATGATCGATGATTGGGAGATGTTGTGGGCCATGGTATCCAGCAGCGTAGACATGAGCGTGAGCCAATGGGGCTACGATGTGTCCAGCTGAGGCTACAGCCAAAGCGCAAGCGAATACAACCTGCGTAAATTAAAACATTTTGTTAAAATTAAATTAAAAATTATTATGATAATTAAATGCATTTGTAAATAATTACACTTACAAAGAATTTCATTTTGAGTGTCTAATAACCTCCGTTGTTGGACTGTTATTTGAATATACTTCTGTCAAAACGTGCGTTGTTTATATACCCACAAAACAACGAAATCCAGATTACGTACGCCGTTCACCAAATTCATGATCAAGGTTCAACCTCCAAACGTAATGGATTTTGTTGCGATATTACATTAGAGTGACACAACTTTCACGGAAGAATGTTTGTTTATTTCATGAAATTAAAATCGAAATTAATATATCCTTTAAGAAAATAATTAAGCTATTAATTAAGTTTATGTTTAGCAAAAAAAAATATGTATAGAAAATAAATGAGGAATGAAAAATAATAATAAAAAATTGAACTCAGTTATTTCATATTGCAAGAAAATCCATTAATTTTATTATTAATTTTATATATTTTCTATATAATTTAATTTTAATTCCACTTCAAAATCGTGATTTTTCCATGGTAGGATAATAGGCCGATTATAAATAAGTTAATTTTTTTAATCTAACTAATTACAAAATAAACAATTTAAATCGTCCCATATAAAAAAATTGATGAATTAATGGCAAAAATGAAAATTATAGAGAGGTGCATATAATTTCTAAAGATGGCGATTAAAAATATATGAAATAATATAATTAAATTAAAGGTTTTGGCTTTTACGAGTTTTTCATCCGTGAGTCAAATACATTGTTTTAAATTTAATTTAAAATATACGTATACAGAGAGTTTTATGTAACACCGAACATGCTAGAATGTACTCAATGTAAATTTTCCTATGTTCGATTTGTACTGGAACGCATCAAATCATTGGGTGCGATGTGATTGGCTACTATTTCTAAAAATAATATAGTCAACCCAAACTACACCCCTCCACGTCAAAAATAACTTACACTTGTCAGTTATCGCAAGCAAGTGATATTTACCATTCTGGTGGTTAAAGTAGACGTAGACAAAGAGTTGGAGGGGTGTAAATTGGATTGACTATATTATCATTAGAAATCGTAGTCAATCACATCGCACCTAATGCTTTGATGCACATCGAACATAGGAACATTTACATTGAGTACATTCTAGTATGTTCGGTGTTACATAGAACTCTCTGTATATAAAAAAACGTGGACATAATAAGGCATGAAATATAGATTTTGTGTATTCAAATACAAGTAGTTTTGTCTAACTGCTTGTTTCTCTGACTTCAAATACAAGTAATTTTGTCTAACTGCTTGTTTCTCTGACTTCTGTTCAAAATGACGAATCATTTAATCTTATAACTAATAATCATTATGAAACAGCTAAATTTTTACTTTTTTTAATCACTTTAATAATTAACTTGATTGAACAATCATTTCATGGAATAAATTATATTCACCATTTCTAAATAAAACAACATTTTTTTTTAAGTTTGACAAAATTTATTGTAGTAATGTCTATAAAATAAATTATTTGAAACAAAAAAAAGGTTGTGTTATTTACAATAATTGGTTATGGAGTTTCATCAAGTAAAAGCCTCAACCATCGATGAAATTAGATTGATAATTCAAAGGGGGCTCTGTATTTTGTAATTTTACTTCACTGAATCAACCACTTCGTGAGGTCAATATCAAAATTAGGTCACTCTATATAAATTACATGAAGGATTTGAGAAATAATAGCAACATCAATAAAATTATGGAGTATATATGGATAATAATCGAAATAAAGTAAAACCATTCAATAAAACTTTTTGCGTTCGGGAAAGTTGTTGACATTATTGGTCTAACAACCTGTTTGAGATATAATCTGCGCGTTGCTGGATCCACGAATGCATTTAAAATAACTATAATTTGAAATATATATAAATGTATTAATTTAGGGCTGAAATACCTTAGATCGATAGCACAAGACATACAAACTCTTTTACTGAATTGTGTATATATATAATGTTAATGTTTGTAAGGTTTACCGGAAAATTATATCCGTATATAGAATAAAACAAAATAAAAACTTTTCTTAACGCCAATTAACGAAATTAAATAATATAATTGACATAATTATTAATAAACTGTAGCCATCGTGAGAGAAATTTATAAATCCCATTTTTGCACAATATTTCATCTCTTGAAGCGAAAAAAAATTAGTTCTTCTTTGATATCTTCTTCATTTATGAATTTTTACCCTACAAAAAAATGGATATGGACAATAACGAGTAACGGTTGGAGGGTTCTATATCCAGGGAATTAGGTGGATTCCACAGAGTTTCCCAGTCTAGATATGTAATTTTCTTAAGGAGTCTCCAAAACAACATGAGGCCTTGCGTTATTATGATGAAGTATGATGTTCTTCGTATTGATTATTGCCGGCCTCTTTTTTTGGACCGCTGTCTTTAAATTATCAAGTTGCTGACGTATTATCGGTTCCCCGAACTGAGCAATTTTAAAAACTCATAATGTATTGATCGTCGAATGTCCCGCCATATACACAATATTCTTTTATTCAGAGTAAAATTTGGTTTAGAGTTGGAAGAGCTAGGTTTTTCGGGTTCACAATACACAATATTGTCGTAGGTAAATCACTATTCATCCTCAGTTATCAATTGGATCAAAAAGAGCTCAATTTGTTCCGAGTAAGCAAAGATGTGCATGTGACGATTCGATCATCCAAATTCTTTTGACTTAATTCATGTGACACTTATCTTGAACATTTCCACACCAATCCTGTCTTCCGAATATGGTAGTTTGCTCAGCTGAATTAAGCCTTTTTTAGATGTTGTCAGAAAAGGATCTTGCACCAATACCTGTTTCAAAATTTTCGTACCATCTTCTCTATGTCCTATCAGAAACTGTACCTTTACTAAACACTTTCAATAAATTTTTACATGCTTCTGTTGTTTTTCTTTTCTGTTGAAATTCGTATAAAAAACAGCACCTTCACACTTAAGAATAACTTGAATCAACTTATATATAGTTAATTTGCCACATCACTATATTTATATTAAGTGATTAAAATATGGTGTTGAATATGCACCAAATAAACATTTGCTTATATGTAAAAAATGTCATTAAAATGAATAGAACATTCTGGAAAACCTTATAATTTTCTGAATAAATATATTTTTATATATTTTAATTTAAATAGTTTGAATTAATCATCAATAATTAAAGACATTTTATTGAAATGAATTTATTTTTTTATTGTTCGGTGTTATGTTTTTCCATATTTTTTATTCTTATTTCCAACAGAGGAAGCACCATCCTCCGGTTTTAATTTTGAATTTGCTTTCAAGTTAATTACAATTGTTTCGCTACGCTGTTGCTTTTATATTCATCACATCAAGAAGCTACAGCATATCGAAGCAATTGTGGTGAAATTATGAAAAAGTTGAAAAACACAAACAAATTTGTGTTTAATAAAAAATCATATAAATTGTTTCTTTTAAATAATATATACATATTTAAAATAGTAGAAATCTATTTAAATAAAACCAACCATTCTTTTATAAATACTTTTAATATATACACGTTGTTTTACAATGAATTCTTAATTATATTCGCTTAATAGTAATGAGCCCATGGAGCGGCATAAGCGTGAGAGTGGTGAGCTACAATTGGAGCGTGAGCTACAACTGGGGCATGAGCGTAGGCAGCGTGAGCAGCTACGATTGGGGCGGCATGAGCTACAATAGCGTGATCTCCGTTGCGGTGGTGTACGTTGACTTTGTGGGCCAAATGAGCGGCACGGGCAACTTGGACATCAGCGGTATCTACTGGGACACCTTCGTGGTTGATGAGTGGGAGGTGTTGGGCACCGTGGTATCCGTGGTGGATGGCCAATGGGGCGGCGGCGTAGATTCCACGTTTGCGCAAGTAGTGAGCGATGGCTCCGTGGTGGGCAACAATTGGGGCGGCATGAGCGACAACTCCGTGGTGAGCTACAACACCATGGTGAGCAACAACTGGGGCGGCATAAGCAGCTACGGCGGAGTGAGCTACTACTGGAGCAGAATGAGCTACGACAGCGGAGTGAGCTACTGGGGCAACTACGGCAGAGTGGGCTACAACTGGGGCAACATGGTGTCCGATGGCGAGATCTCCGTTACGGGCAGCAACGTTAATTTTGTGGGACAAATGGGCGGCCTTGGCTACTTGGACATCAGCAGTGTCAATTGGGACTCCCTCGTGATCGATGATTGGAAGGTGTTGTGGGCCATGGTATCCAGCAGCGTAGACATGAGCGTGAGCCAATGGGGCTACGATGTGTCCAGCTGAGGCTACAGCCAAAGCGCAAGCGAATACAACCTATTAAAATAAATTTTATTAATAACGCGATTCTATAACTACATTATATTACTTACAAAGAATTTCATTTTGTTTATTTGATTAACCTCCTTGTAGGACTGTTAGTCAAGTGTGCTGTTACACGAAGACGGTGGCGCTTATATACGAAACACCTTACCGAATTTCATGAGGCAAGGTTACTTTCACACACTTCTGTTTTTACTTGAGTTATTCGGCCGAGCACGCATTTTTTTCGAGTTGTTTTTATTTCTTTCGATTCACAATGCAAAGGAAAATTTACAAGATTAATAAGATTTATTTACACAGCAACTGCAACACTCGAGTATTATGACGCTAAATATTTGTATAAATGCATATTCATAATTTATATCTACAAAATCTTTAAAGTGTTGTCATCATATTTTGTATATTCAGGTGTGAAAATCTTCAAGTAGAGTGGTTCATTCGATTTTTCTTAGTAGAAATATCACATACTTGCTTATAACTCAACTCATGCCCAAGTTTGACGTACGCTTCAAAACTAAAAAAAAAACATTTTTCTAAACAAAACAAAATTTTATAAAAATTAAAAAAACAATCGGTGAATCTTTTAACTTATACACAAACTCTATTGCTTACCAAAAGTATAAAAACGGGGCTATAAGTTCATATCCTGTTACCTTCTCTCCTTTAGCAATACATAGTATCAAATATTAATTATTTAATTAGGTTAATTATTATGATATAACTTAGCTAAATAGTTCGTCAAACAATTCAGGAAACTACGATAGAAAACTACCTTGTTATTCAGAAGTCCCTCTAACTAATAAAGCTCGTAAAAATTATTAAATTGAAATCTAACCAAAGACTCATCTCTTCAACTTGGAATCTTTTTTCCCATGTATCCCCTTTAAACACACTTTAAACATCCTTGAACAATTACTAATCAACAAAAATATACCTTCAGAAATTTCCACTGAATACGTAATATTAACATAACTAGTTAAGGATCGCAACGCGTTCACTTTTAACAATTATTACAACAAACTAACTTTTGACTCAGAAATGAAGAATCCTCTCTCACCTTTCCTTGCTAGTATATTCCTAAATCATTTAGAATCCCGAGTAAAACATACAGTCCCCGATTTTCCTAAAACTTGGAATATGTACGTAGATGTCATTAATAGATGATACTTTAAATGTCGACAGTTTTGTAAATACAATCAATAATTTATTTGAGAGCAAACATTTCACATACGAACTAGAATCCAATTCCATTTAGACTTTGTGCAGAAATAAAGATAATAGGGCTTTGAAATAACTAGAGACATAAAATGCGGAAAACATCACGTCAATGACAACGAGGAGATTGGGAATACCTCAATTTTAAAATCTCTTATTACCTGACTATATATAAGCCTGATTAGTATGGCTTTAGAAGATGCTGGTATTTGACAAAAGCAACAATGAAATTTATTAATTTCACGCCGGACTGCTTAGAAGAGCAAAAGCGAAACAGATTTAAGTATCTGGACGCAATGAATGCATTGGATCGTATTCTACACACGATATTACTCTAAAAAGTTTGTATTCACAATTACACTTCATCGAGTGGCTGTCTACTCACATCTTATTTAATTAATAGAAGCCAGAAGGAATTCTAGAGAGGAATATATCGAGAAGAGAAATCGATTTTCTAAGGGTTTACTTTAGATGCACTTCTATTTCCAATTTTTGTTAACGATATACTATCACAGTTCAACAATAGGTCAATGATATAATATTCCGTCGATCCACTAGATCCTTTATAGTTAAAAGTATTACTTATATTAATATGGAAAATTTTCAGTATCCCGCCTATGTATATGTAAATACGAATCGATTTAAAGTAAATGCCAATAAAATAAAACAGGTTCACGTTACTACTGAATTATATTATTTAATGCTCCTCCACCCTTAGTTCGAATTTTACAAGTAGAAATAATAAATAAAAAGTTAAGAAAAACATTTTTGAAAAGAAAAGCGCTTTTCTCTCTACAAAAATATTTTAATTGTTCACAGAGTTTGTTTTACATTTTATTGGTTTTGTTAATTAAAGTCACGATATATATATATATACAAACATCTTTATTCAGGCAATATGACAACAAAATTTTACAAAATTTATTATAACAATATGTACAATTGTGTTAGTAGTCTGTGATGGGCTATCGACCATAGGTCTTTCTGCCTTGTATGAATTTATGGTGACTTGCAAATTAAAACTATGCTAGCTAGCTGAACTGTCATGTATGCATGAGTTAATGAATTGGTGGATAGTGACTGAAGGATTGTTATGTTTTAGGGGAATATTAGGGTTGCGAGGAATGCAATATTTTGTAAGGAGGGATTGATTGTGAAGGTTTTAAGCAATTTTTGTGGAGAGGGTAAGTATACGCTGGGATATGGGAGTTATTTGGGTGAATTCGTAAATGAATTCCTTAGAGGGATTATGGAGTGAGTTATTGGGATGCCGGAGTTAAGTAAGGGTTCTTAGGGAGGATACTTGGAGGTAGTATAAGGTTGAAGATTTTATATTGGTGAATAGAATGGCTCCATAATCTAACAGAGGTCGACATATATTAATGTGAGTTGTCTTGTTAATTGATATCCCTTCCTGCTTTTTTTGTGATTTGTAGGAGAGTTTAGTTTCGTATCAAAAAGGATGCCTAAGTATTTAAAATTATGAGATGGGGGGGGGGGGGTGTTATTTTGAATGATAATTTTTGGGGAATGTGGTTTTATTCTGCGGAAAGGGATAAAGAGTTTCGATTTGGAGGGATTTATTTTGATACGCCATTTAGAACACCACTACTGGATTGCGTTAAAAAAGGCTTGGAGGAATCGTTGGGCGGTAAAATTACGATATACCTAAACAAATATATTAAATCACCATATCATTTATGTTTTAAAGTATTAAATGGTCTACTGAAGTGAAAATAATTTCTAATTAAGAAAACTGTTTAAAGATAATAGCTGCAAGTTTTAGGCACTTTTATTATATGTACTTTGAATTCATTAAATCTTATTTAAAATTCCATTATTTGTATATGATGTACAACCTTAATGTTAAGGACCTTAAATTTATATAATAGTTTTTACTAATAATGCCTTGTATTTTTAACAAAAAAATCATATAAACCACAATTTAAAGAGAGTAGTTTGTAATTTAATTCAGAAAATAATTTTTATGTTGTAAAAATTATTGAAACGTAATTAAAATGTTAATAAAAAAGTATTATGGAATTTGGCACGTCATATATTTCTTTCAATCTTACGGCAATATATAGTAATAACTTCCGACAATAAAATATCTAATTTATTACATTTTGTAATTACTAATTTATATTACCGAAAAAGGCTCGTTCATTAAAATATAATATAACAAAGTATTCCTAATGCCAAATGTAATTGAGAAATTCATAGAACCTTCCACGCAGTTTTAGCACGAAAAGCATGATTCATGTATGTACACTTCAAACCAACCCAATTAGAACCGACTAATGGCTTTTGTGACAAAAAGGCTGATTAACAAATATAAGATTATTTACGTGAGATGAATTATGAAGTTCGCCGAGTTAAAATGTGTCCTAACTGCATGTAACTCTTTGAAGTATTTACATTTTCCGCAATAAGAATGACAAAAGTTGCATTACATTTTTTTATGCCATCTATATTTTGGGATGCACTTATTTGGCATTCAATAAAATTATCTATCTGAAAAGTATATACTAATCCAAGTTTGATGTTTTCTTTAATCAAGTTTCATCAATGGAAAATTATTTTTATTAAAATCATCTTATATTAAATGGGAAATGGAAAATTATTTTATTATTATTTTTTTTAATCAATCCCTTAAATACATAACTATTTAATTATGATAATTAGTGGGATGTTAAAAAAATCATTTTCATGTGCAGATATTTTTTTGAAAAAAGAAAAATATAATAATTATGAATTTCTTTAAAATCATCACTAAATAAATTGGTACTAATTACACTTTTCTTTTAAATTGGATATTTTAAATAAAAATTATAAGATTTTAAATTTTCTAAAATAAATGTTATTACAAAACAATAAAAAGCCATGCATTGCTTTCGAATGTTTCAATTGGAATATTTTAATATGTAACCATAAAACTGATTCCTTGAATGATAAATCTTAAAAAAAATAAATGTCGACAACGAAATCCTTGTTATGTTTACGATATTACGAACTAACACGAATCAGTATTTCATTCAGCTTCCTCGTTAGTGTAACCGCCTTACTTACATAAATCAAGAGAAAGTGACCTTGCTCCATGAAATTCGGCAATGTGTTTTATATAAAAGCGCGGCGTTTAACTAGTATTGTCACAGTTGAATAATAACAGTCCTACTAGGAGGTTAATCAAATTAATCAACATGAAATTCTTTGTAAGTTGATTATTTTAGGGATTTTATAATAAACACATTTATTAATTTATAAAAAATATATTTTCAGGTGGTTTTTGCTTGTGCTTTGGCTGTAGCTTCAGCTGGACATATCGTCGCTCCATTGGCTCACGCTCATGTCTATGGTGCTGGATACCATGGCCCACAACACCTCCCAATCATTGATCATGAAGGAGTCCCAGTTGACACCGCTGATGTTCAAGTAGCCAAAGCTGCCCATTTGTCCCACAAAATCAATGTTGCTGCCCGTAACGGAGATCTCGCCATCGGACACCATGTTTCTCCAGTTGTAGCCCACTCTGCCGTAGTTGCCCCAGTAGCTCACTCCGCCGTAGTAGCTCATTCTGCTCCAGTAGTTGCTCACTCCGCTGTAGCTGCTTATGCCGCCCCAGTTGTTGCTCACCATGGAGTTGTAGCTCACCACGGAGTTGTAGCTCATGCCGCCCCAATTGTAGCCCACCACGGAGCCATCGCTCACTACTTGCGCAAACGTGGAATCTATGCTGCCGCCCCATTGGCCATCCACCACGGATACCACGGTGCCCAACACCTCCCACTCATCAACCACGAAGGTGTCCCAGTAGATACCGCTGATGTCCAAGTTGCCCGTGCCGCTCATTTGGCCCACAAAGTCAACGTACACCACCGCAACGGAGATCACGCTATCGTAGCTCATGCCGCCCCAATTGTTGCCGCTCACACCGCTTATGCTCATGCTCCAGTTGTAGCTCACGCCCCAATTGTAGCTCATCACGCTTATGCCGCTCCATGGGCGCATTACCATTAAGCCAAATGTCAAGCAACCACTACTTTTGTATATATTGTGAATAAATTATGAAAAATATTTAAAAGAAACAAACGAAGTTTTTTATTTCATTTATTTTAATCGAAATTTACAAACTTTAAATCATTATAAACGCAACAGATACCAATTACTTTCGATAGTAATAAGGCCATGATTCATAAACAATCATAAGTAAAACTAAAAGTTTGCTGCAAAAACAATAACTTGCAGACTTAGTATGTTTTCTTTAATTGTGTATTGTACTACAATATTTAATGTTTAGCACCAAATATTTTATAATCGAGAAAACTAAATTTTTATTCAAAATTTGACAAAGAAACGTCAACAAAAAAATTAAAATATTCACAATAAAACCCATTATATGCGTTTATTGTGAAAAAAACTAATTAAATCAAACTACTAGTGATTAATTTTTAGAGGGAAAAAAATTGCTCATACACGTCGGTCATAAACCAATCTCAGTTAATCTCACAAATAAATTCCGTTATATAATTATGGGTTTTTAATAGAACATATATTATTACATATTTTAATTAAAATTATTTTTCTGGGAATTTATAGTAAATTGAATTGCTCCGTGTCAATAAACAAAAACGTGATGATTTTTTATAAATCACTATAACTCAATATTTTTAAAAAAATAGTTTTTTCGTCAGTAACACTACCAAAAGTATTAACAATGTTATATCGAGCGTATAACAAAAATCGACGACGAAGTTGGCATTGGAAGTCTCGAGTCATATCTGTACTAAGATCACAAGCATACGCGTAAAGTACTGGTTGTCATGTTTAACCACAACCAGCATTTCATGCGTGTGATCTTAGTACAGACATGACTCGAGATTTCCAACGCCAACTTCGTCGTCGATTTTTTGTTATACGCTTGATATAATTATAAAGGTAATTTAAAGATTAATCGATGTTCCTTTTAAAATTTCAAAGAATAATTTTTAAAATTGAAAATATTGTAAGAGTGTAAAGTATAAAAAAAACTATATAAGAAATCATTAGAATTTCTCCTATAAGCCATTTTGTTGTAATTCATAGACTCTCTGTTGCACGATCACCCCGCATTTATCATGTATTTTGTCAATGAATAAAAAAATATTTAACGATAATTTTTATTGCAATACACAAATCGCAAATTCAAATTAAACAAAAAAATGGGCAGATCTCGCTGGTTCTTTAAATGTAGAATGATTTGTTGAGATGAATAATATCAAAGCAGACAATGGATTTATATCTGTATTACCATAGCCAAACACTTTCAGTGATGTGTATTTCCATTGTAATTTTGTTATAAAATAAAATACAAGCTAAGTTCCATTCCATAGATTCAAACGTTATTTTGTCCCGTATTAAAAGAAAAAGAAAATAATCGTAAAATCTCCAAGAATTTAGACAAAACACGTAATCACGATTTGGACAAATTTGTGAAATTTTAGATCTTTATGAAATGACATTTCACACGTCTCTTGTATTTTATCTTTATCTGTCTGAATTGCTAGATTATAAATTGATGAATGGGAATATTTGCTTATTTTTATGCATGCCACAGCTGTTAATGTAATCAATAATATAGTGAAAAACAAACAAAAATATATTTATTGCAAATATTTTTTATATAAATTAAAATTTAATGTCACCATTTTGCAAAAATAGGAGATTATTTTCCTAGACAGACTCTTTTTTATGGATGATGACAAACGAAATTCCTTTATTAATAATACCATAAATACGTTATCCTTCAATAGGTAATAAACAAGTTCATTGGCATTACATAAAATGACTCGTTAAATAGTTAATGCAGTTAGTGATGCGTAACGGAAATATTACCAAACGTTTTCAAGTGTTTCGTTAATTACAAAAAAAAAATAATTCTAAAAATCCTATCACTTTACGGCCCATATAATTTATAGTATTATTGTGTTTGTAATTGAACTATCGTGTTGTAATTACTTTCGCAACTAAATTTATGGGGTCGTTTAATAATAACTTCCAAACGTATTATTATACCATTGTAGTGCAAAGAAGGTTAAATTTGACCGGATTTTTTTTCTGTGGGCAGGTGTTACATTAATTATACATTTCTTGTAACGCCAATAAACACAATAAAATCGGTTAACCACTCAAATCAAATGAACCCGTTCACTAAAATAAGTCAATTGGTTCGGAACCATACATGGATATGAACCGTTTTGCTCATCACTGTCACAAAAAATACCATTTTTAGCATTTTCTCTACCTTACATTACATATGCACATACCATTAACCAACTTAAACTTTTTTCTTCTCTCCCTCTCCCACCCTAACTTCATCACATATTTTACACATGCTCCATCCTCTTGCATCCATATTTCTACCATTCCATTCCATTACCTCTTGTACCTCATTACATTCCTTTCATAAACATCGTCTTGTTTCTTCCATACACAACAGACAAGTATCATAGTGTCATACTCTTCCCCCATCCACACTTTTCTTGCTCTCTCTTCCTAGCCGC
This sequence comes from Philonthus spinipes, assembly GCA_963082785.1. Lineage (NCBI taxonomy): Eukaryota > Metazoa > Arthropoda > Insecta > Coleoptera > Staphylinidae > Philonthus > Philonthus spinipes. The sequence continues at coordinate 14,772,178 of OY720310.1, forward strand.
ATCTAGCCTTAATAGGTACTCTGGCCATTACGAAAAAAAAAAAAAAAAAGATCAATATTTCTTTATTGCAAACACGTTTTCGTACTGAACCGAATAGAATCTTGACATTAGCCTACAATCATGGTTTAGGTAATAATTTTGTATTGAATATATTACTCTTCCACTAATCTACAATAAAAGTGTGGATGCACTCTTCTCGGATAATAAATGTGTTTTTCTTCTCTAATTTTTGAAACACTTGAGAAAAAAATGCGAAATGATTAGGAAATCATATTTAGTATTTAAAATGGTAAATTCTAAAATCCAAGAAGAATTGAGGGAATGGAGCCATTTTATACATATTTGTTCCAGCTGCGATAAAATCGTTATTGGTCAAATGAGTTGGGTGTTTTCCGACAGAATCAAAGAAGAATCTGTGGTTGCGGCTTTTACTTGAAGAATCTCCATAATACACTATTTGTAAATAAAATAACGGTTTTTCGAGCTTCGCATTTTTTGTATATACACTGCTAGAATTGATTCGCCAATGCAATAGAATCATCGGGCAGATGATTACTTATTAATAAAAAAAAATACCTTAATGAATCCAGCCAAATCCAACCTATATACCAGATGAATTTCCCCTTTCACAGCATAAAAAAAGAATAAATAATAATATAATGGCGTGAATTTGTTAACAAATTTATTAAAATGGTAATTAAAAAAATATAAATTAAATATATCGATTCCAGCTTATATTATCTTTAAGCAAAAAATTGCCAATAATCTTGATAACATACCCCCTTACAAAATCATGTATTTCCCGTAACCATAATATCCTTGCTAAATACAAACATACCATCACCATTCATCAATTCATTTGTGCGAATCATCACGACAGTTCAGTTAGCTGGCTTTTTTTTTTCTCTTTGACGTCAGAATCTGTAATTACAGATTGACATTAATTGTAAAAAGGTGATTTTCCCTAAATAAAGAATTACTTAATAATAATATATTCATGATAGAGCAGAAAAACTTCTGATCGAGCGCCCAGACAGAATAACACCTGCATGTATTGTAATTATTTATGTTATATTGTTTTGTCTGTATAGTCTTAATAAAGATATGTTTAAATATATTAAAAAAAAAAATGAGAAACTTGAAAAACCGTTGTTTTATTTACAAATAGAATCAATAATTATTAAAAGTCTTGAACAGAAAGGAATTTAAAATCAACATTGAAAAAAAAAATATTTTCTACAATTATATTTTTAATGGAGATTTCAAAATCCTACAAACTGCAGAAGCTAACAATGAAAATGTTTCAATTTGTTCTGACGTGTAGATAGTTACTATGAATACATTTGATTTTAAATGAATCTTCTCGATGTTTCATTAATTAATTTTTTATTGTTTTAGCAGATCTGTCATTAATCAAAGATTATGTTTATTCATTTTTTTAATGATTTTATTTATAATAGGTCACTTTGGACAGAAAGACCTGTGGTTAATAACCCAGTCAGATTAACCTCTATATGTTTTGTAATATGTGAAGAGATTGTAATATTTATATGATGGTGTTGTCTAATAAAAACAAAAACAAATATTTTAAAAATGATTTGCTTTATTCACATAAATATTTATAAAATATAATATATACACATAGCCATTCACAAAAAATGAAGTAAAATTGTAATGAAAATCACGAAGTGTTTGTACTGATATAAGAGAATCCATTTAATAGTGTCCGTGTCCGCCATATCCACCATATCCTCCATGGCCACCGTAGCCGTAGCCATCATAACCGCCATAGCCACCATGAGCGAAATCACCATTACGGTGTTGGACAGTAGCTACATGGGTTAAATGGGCTGCGCGGGCGTGTTGGACATCAGCGGTATCTACTGGGACTCCTTCACCATTGATTACTGGTAGATGGATTGGGCCGTGATAAGCTGGTTGTGGGGCAGCGTAACCATGACCTCCAGCAAGAAGAGATCCATGAGCTCCAGCGAGAAGACCGCCATGGAAAGCGGCAGCGTTCAAGCCTAAACCTAAACCTAATCCGTGTCCAGCGTAGATTCCACGACGTTTACGGTAATGACCTCCATGGGCGCCATGAGCAGCGGCATGAGCAGCGGCGTTGGCAGCATGGGCAGCTTGTGCAGTACGGGCCAAAGCTTCGTGATGGGCGGCTAAGTGATTAGCGGCCGCAGCGGCTACTTCTGGGGTATTTAGAGGTACTCCGTTGGCAATAGCTGGGGCGACGTGGGATGTTGGGTAAGCAGCGGGAACGGCATGGGCAGCACCATGTCCAGCGAAGGCGGCCGCAGCAACTGCGGCATGTCCAGCGAAAGCGGCTGGGCCTGCAACAGCTACACCAGGGCCAAAGTATCCGTGTCCATCGTAGCCATCTCCGTGGGCGTAATCACCGTTGCGAGCAACAACTGTAGCTTGTTGAGATAAATGAGCAGCTCTAGCGTGTTGGACATCGGCGGTATCTACTGGGACTCCTTCCCCGTTGATCACTGGGAGGTGGAGGGGACCAGCGTAAGCGGGACCAACATGTCCAGCAAAACCACCATGCCCGGCTAATCCTACAACTCCTGCATGGCCACCAAAAAGATGCCCTGCAGAGGCTACAGCCAAGACGCAAGCCAAAACAATCTAAAAATTTAAAAAAAAATATAAAGAACAAATCAATTATTTCATGACGGTACTCATTTGCATCCAAATTGTATAATAGAACAATTATACAAATTTAATTTAGTTTTAAGTATTATAGCTATCATATACGGATAACAATCAAATGAGGCCTTCCACCGTTTTTAATTATTTTATTGTGTATGATTTTTTTATTTTAAATGATAATAGTATTACAAGAACTACTTTAATTACCTCACAGACTCCCATACCATATATAACATAGCCTTTCCAAAATACTAAACTGCATTTTTTTTTTAATTTCATTTCGTAAATGAAATTACTTAAACCATAATTTTTAGGGAAGTTTTCGAGCTTTTAGTCATGATATTAATTAAACTCCATTAATGTTATTTAAAAAAATAAAACTACAACTAAAAGTAACTTTAAATATGTGCAGTGGCGTAGGTAGAGAGGTGGTTAGTGGGTTATAATACTCAACCACCCCCCCCCCTCCCAAATTTTAATGACTGATTACAAAATAAAAACAAATACTGTTTTTGAACGCTGTAACAACATTAAATGATATTTTCATGTTTATGAAACATTACTAAAATTTGAGGTTAGTGGGTTGTTTACTTGTATTTTAAATTTTATTTCATTTGTATTACATCATTCTGTTAATGATTTAACACAAATGAAATAAAAGAAGTAATCCCCCACCCTCCGCGTAAGTAATTTCTATCTACGCGTCTGAATATCTGTGAGATGAATAATTTATTAAATTATTTATTGTTTATTTCAATTGTAAAAATATATTAAAAACTTCCTCAGGAAATACGGTGCAAGTTAAATTGTGCTCATTTAGTCCAACTAATTTCAGTTGCATTTTGTTATTTAATTATTCTCCAATAATTATTTTAAAGAATTTACAGTAATTTTAACAAAAAGAAATAGTTAAATTTTAAAAAAGTAATTATTTTTAGTTTTCAAAGTTTTTGTTTATGTAAAAAAATTAAATAAATTACTTATAAATTAAAGCCTACTATGTTATATTTAATAAAGATTTTTGATTATTTGATTATTAAACAAAAATAATGTAGAAATAAATATGCTGTTATTTAATTTTAATAATATTAAATTTAGGCAATGGCAAAATTTTCTGCTCAAATTATTTTTAAGTTTTCGAATAAGAAAATAATTATAATAAAAATACACTTAATAATTATCCATATAAAAAAATGCACTCACTAAGGACTTCATTGTAGTGTACGTATGTAAAATCACCTCCTGAATATCAGGACTGTTGTTGTTTGCGAACTGTGCTTTACTGGAAACCCGAACAAGCTTATATAGTACTAAATTTGATACATTTTTCCCCGGCAAGGTCCCCTTCACTTACACCTTAAAGCACGATATCATAGAAAACGCAACCATTCACGAATAGTGCCCGCGCTATTTCATAAAGTCAATGTTAAATGTGCCAACAACTGAGAGATATATCTCCGTGTAATTATTGGAGTTTATTTTTATAAAAGTCATTATAGTCCAGTCCGATATGTATCCGCGGGATATGTTAATATGGGAAAATGGTTATTAAAAAAAATGGTGTAATGCATCACGTGTAAATTGTTGGATAATAAAAGTTGGTGTAATTGTAGCTTATTTAATTTAAATTCTTCCTGTTATAATAACTGGAAAGAATATAAAGACCATTTATGGTAATAGCAAATGTTCAAACAATTGAAAACAATATTTAAAAATATAAATACAAACATTATATTAAATTATTTAAATCAACTTATATTTATATTAAATAAAAATGATTTGAAAATAATTAATAGATTATTTCCACATTTAGCTGTTTTCTATTTAAACTTATATTTAATTGATTTTTGAAGCCATTAGTTTGCAGTATTTGTTTATAATTAATATTTAGGTAAAAAAACGAATAAAACACTTCGCTTGTATATATCATGCACTTGTTTATTTTATCCCGTAACTTAAATTCATTGGTCGTTTGATGATGGATGTACTAAGTAGAAATTAGTTGCGAAATAAAAAACTAAAGATGGGCATAATCGATATTTTTTGTTACTGCAAAATTAAATAAATGACAACTTACAAATATTAATTTATTAATATTAGTTATTATTTCATATTTATTGACGAACATAAATGTATTGTTACTCATTAGCTTTATGTATTTAAAATCGCTCATTTAGAAATACTCAATTACTAATATTACTCGATTTTGTCCAACACTTTAAAAATCAAAGTGCGTGATAAAAGCAAAGTGGTTTATTACTTTGTACCTTCATGTCAAGTTATATTTATCGTTTATTCATTATATATACTCATTATATATTTGCATCTCGTGTCATATTCATGGTTAATATACAAAGGGTGAACATGTGGATTTATAATGTAAAATCAGGTATAAGAATTATCCTGCTCCCCGATCATTTTAGAGAAATAAAAAAATAATACAATGCAACACTCTACCAAATTTAATTTACATTTACTTTCGAAATGCAAACTGAAATAAAATTATGTACGATTTTTCAGAATTTTATTTAAAGAAATGTCAATTTTCAGAGGCATTAAGCTTTCTAGGTTATAAGGATGATTTTCATGATTCACAAAATTCAATTTATTCACTGTTGTAAAATTATTTATTAATTTATTTAGTCTTATATAACATCGTTATATGTTCCTCTCTACTTCTCAGTGTGAGGTGTAAAATTATGCAAGTTAAAATTAAACGACTGTGAATAACTATAATGCATGCCACTCGAATTTAATAAACACCAATCAATAGCATTTCCTTTTATGAATATAAAAAAGTAATAATAAATATTAATTATAAACAAATGGATTGATTATTAAAAATCATTATATAAATGCTTGTGAGTTGTGTGAAGATTTAAATGATTAATATAAGAAAAACACTTGTAAAAACTAATTATTAAAAATCTACCAATAAAATAAATAATACACAGATTAAATTGAATAAATTTAAATTCTCAACTAGTTTTGGGTTGCCCATTATCAATTGAATATTCGGAAACTGGTCGTAATTTAAAGTTTTTCTATTTAATCTGTGTTTCATTTATTTTATTGGTTAAATTTTAAAAATCTATTCATATTTATTTCTACAATATGAACTACCAATATTTATAAATCAACAATTTTGATTATATTAAAAAGGTAATGTACTTTCAACAAGTTTTTAGTTAACTGACACACATTTTCATTTTCAGGTAGTAAATATATAATATCTCCCTTAAATATTTACATAAATTAAGTTAGTATGAAACTGATATTTCAGCCTTTAGTTTTTCATTGTGTGTTATTGTTGAAAAAAAATGTACACTGAATTATATGGACATATTGTATTATACTATAGTAACAACTGTCAACCTTACACTTATTATTATTTTTTATTATTTTTCTATTGAATGCATTCTCTTGTGTCCGAGTATTTATCGCAACTATATGTTTAAACAACAACATAATTAATTATTTTAAAAACTGCTTAATGTAGGAAAAAAAGTGAAGCTTTTATGATTTTACAAATTTTTATTCAAAGACAAATGTTTGAAATATTTTTTTTTTTAATTGAGAGAAAAATGCATTAATTTCTAAAATATTTGCTATTCATTTAGTATACCTTTATAATGTTTATAAATTGTAAAAGTTAAATGCTATACAAATTTACATTAACATCTATGAAAGAATATTAAAGGTACCTCAAGGATGTTACCGGCGATTAATTTTAATCGTCGTCAACAAAATTAAAATTTCTAATTTTAATTTTTTTTTATAAAATGAGTTTTGGCCAGCACTCTACCTGCCGGCCGCCGCGGATTAACCATCGTGTCAACATTTACCTGACCCGAGGTTAGAAGATCACCGCCCGGCCCTCCGGATTATCGTGCAGCAATTAGGGCCCGAGCAGCAGATTAAGACGCCCAGGGAGAGGACACGGGCCGCCGTTGCAATTTGAAAGAAGAGAGATTACAGATTAACGTAATTCTTTCAAATTGCATTTTAACGGTTGGATTTAAGAATTCGCTGGAAATAATTATCTTGTTTACAATAGTTATTTTCCAGTGAATTCTTTGCCAACGGCCACGTGGTCCTCGAAAATCATCCCTACTCTAGACGATTTTCGGTGTTTAAATACGGGATGCATCCACCCAGATCTTCAGTCCACTCTGGTGCTGTACAGGGGGCAGCATGTGGATTCATGAGGAACTTTTGTTCCTCGAAATTTAACCTTCTCTCTGAGACAGGAAACTCTGACCGACGCAGACGCCAGATGTTCCAGACGTCGTTCCTGCCAGAAGAAGTCGACTCCAGGACCAGTGCTTCCTGAAGTCCACCAACGCCGAGCTTCACGGTTACTGGTGAAACCGTCTCGACGCCACACCGACGCTACTAGTGTAGTGTCCTTTGCTGTTGCCGGATCCAGTGCAATCCAGGAACCTGCCGACTCCAGGAAACTCAGCCCGACGCCGACGTTAGCCGTTCCACCGTCGTTCCTGCAGTCAACACCGACGCCAAGCACCTAGGTTGCCAGTACAACCGCTTCGACGTCAACACTGCGAGGGTAGTGTTTGTTCCTGCCTCTGGATCCAACCCCGACGCAATAACCCACGGACTCCGACGCCGAATTCCGACGCCGATCACAGGACGCCGAGCTGCCGCCTGAACGCCACCTCCATCCAGACGCCGACGCTACATCAGGTCTACCTACATGTACACTGTGTGACTGCTCTCTCTGTTTTTGTTTTTTTTTTTTTTGCTAATTTTTTTGTAAATAAATTATTTAAAAACCAATTGTGTTTTAAAGGTTAGTTGCTTCGTCTTTAAATCAACCTGAGCTAGTTGATAATCAGCGTGAGGTATCTTCCCTCCCGTTGACAAGGATCATCAATAGGAGACAGCAGCATATATAGAGCACTTATCTTTAATAGGAGATTACACACTTTTGTATCCATTAAAATTTTGTATTCATTATACAAATTAATATTATAGTCCATGAAAGTATAAGTACCTCAAGGATTATTAATTGGGGACAGCATATGTAACATATATTTATTAAGTCAAGCCATAAAAACTGTCAAATTAATTGGTATTATACGACACTAGTAATACCCACCAATATATAATTAATCTTGACAAAGCATTTGTTATTTTCTTTAGGGTGAAATTTATAAATAAATAAATAAATGTTTATTAACGGCAACGCCATTTTTATAATACAAAAATAATACAAAAAATAATATATATAACGATAGAAAAATAATTATAATAATAACAGTAACTGCAGTAATTTATTCCCAACTGACAATACATTCAATTACAGGGGAAGTAATACATAGACACAAAAATAAGCATATGCGTAAAACATCTACAAAATAAAATACATAAATTCAATACGCAACAATTAACATATTTTATTACAAACAGAATCAAACGAAATATGAAGTCCATAATTCATACTAAAATAACAAATACTAATACTGAATTATAAAAAATGATATAGATCATAACAAAAACTAAACTAAAAGCAAAATATTTTTGATATGGTGGAACGAGAGTCTTAAAAAATATCTATGAAAGAATGTAACTTATTATAAATTCTAAGAATGGATTTTAATGGGTGAATTATGGTGAGAAACGTGAGAATTATTATTAGATAGAATAAACTGTTGCTTCTTGGATTAAATCGAGGTACATGAAAATTTATTTTAGAAAGAAAATTAGGATTATCAATAGCATTATTTAGTAAGCCATTTAAAAATAGTACTTTTGAATTATTACGTCAATTTCAAATATATTTAAAAGATCATTATGAGTAACAACATTAGATGAATACTCCTTGAAACATTAATTATACAGAATTTTTAGATTTTTTTCTGTACTTTTTCGAAGCTACTTATATGAACATGATAATTAGATGATCAAAAAACACACCCGTATTCAAAAATTGCTCAGACATATGAGTAAACATTAACATTAATGCTTATATAATCCTTACAAGTAAGTTGCATAAAACCGAGCATTCTGAAACTTTTTTTACAAATAGTAACAATTTGGTCACGAAAAGTAAATTGCTCATCAAATGTGACACCTAGGTCACGTATTGAGATGAGGTGTGACATTGTGTAATGAGTAGTCATATTTAATAATGTTTTTCTTGCGAGAAAAAGACATGCATTTACATTTATTCAAATTTAAACCTAAACCATTAGAGGAACACCATTTCTGTATATGCAATTTGCATAGTCAACTTTCTCAATGACACTAAATTGTAGTAGTTATCTTCATCGATATGAAGAAAGCATTTGATACCAATGGGAATAAAAAAATACCGAATTAAATTTAATTCAATCATACATTAACAGACGACAACAAATAACGAGAGTAAACGAAATCGAAAGTACACCAAGGCATGTAATATACGGAATATCACAGGGAGGACACCTTCCGCCAATCATATTTAAATGATAGAACAAAACTTATTTGGAAGACCTTTTATATATGCCGACGATACGTGCATGATATATACAGGAGACAATGAAGATGAAGTCGAGGAAAAAATCAAAATGAACTTAACAAATCTAGAACAACGGTACTACAAGAACTTATTAACAATTACTGAGGAAAAAACTACCTTTATGATATTCCAGACACAAAAATAACCCACACATTTCATAATTAAAATAAATGAAAAAAATATAAAAGAAATTGGCAACACGTAATATCTAGGACTATAAATAAACAACAACCTAAGATGGGACGGACATATAATCAAATTAATAAATACTCGACCACAATTAGCAGCTCTGTGGAAAATCAGAAAATACATCTCAGAAAATAAAAAAAAAAACAGTTTACAAAGCACAATTTACCAGCAACATAAATTATCTATTTGCTATATGGGGAAAACTACAAAGCCAAATAAATAAAATATTAAAAATACTAACATACTCGACAAAAAGACAAACACTAAATATCTATACGAACACACACGTGAAATTGATATAGAAAAAATAATATTATATAATAACATACTGCTAGCATATAAAATACTACACAACTTAATCAAAACACGAATTAAATTCAAAACAAACAAAGAAACAAGTACACAATTACAAAATGAGACCTTCGAATTAACAAATATAACACCAGAAAATGCACGCAACATCTGACAACAGACATAATAAGTTTAAGTTTTTAGCAGCAAGTAGGATAACATCATCAGATAAGAGAAGATACCAATACTGAAATAGTTCGACCCCCGATATTATTAAAATTTACAATTGAAATTTCAATAACATCGTTTTGTTGTGATATTGTATTAACCCTTAATTATTTAACATGACCGTTATTTATGCAAAATAGATTCAATGAAACTACCAAACAGACGCGGAAATTTTCATTGAAATCCATTTAGAACTGTGATTGTCCACCGATTTGACTATTCTTGTTTAGATAAACAGGTTTAAAGTTTTCTAATATTATATATATATATATATATACATATAATCTAAAATCCCCATCTACCATAATGGTGGTGTAGAGGTTCTAATATAATATATTGCACTTAATCGCTGAAAAAGTTCTTCTATTCAATACTTTCAGAATAATAATTTCTGACTGTAGGTAATCCCCTAATGTATGCACGAATTTGAGTGACGGATTAAAATTATGATTAAATTGCCAACAAAGACAAATAATGTTCCGAAAATTTCATAACTAACTCAATCACGTTTTTAACCAAACGTATTATATTTCAATTCAAAATGCATAATTTCACAATGCTAAAACTGTCAATAATCAAAATAAAAAACATTAATACACTTTTTGTTTTCTTATAAAAGAACGTACTTGATTTATACGAGCATTTTGTGAACATGAAACAATTCTCGAACGTGTAATTACATTAATTGCATTTTCGCTAGAACCAAACCCATTGTTCTGATTAACAATTTCGAGAATTTGCTCCGCAACTACGAAAAAAAAAAAAATGAAACGAAAGTTATTAATACCACGCTCTTAACTCTTCACCTTTACCCTTTATATCAAAAGCAAACAAAAGGTGAGCATTTCAAGTCGAGTCAATTATTTATTAGTTGACCATTAGTCTGCACAGCCGTTTAAGAAATAACACGGCCGGATCGTAAAGTGTATAAGGAAATATGTAAATAATTTAGATCAAGATTTTATAAGGTATTGTTTTCTATAAAAAATATTTTTTTTAATTTACCATAAATGCAGTAAAGGTTTATAAATTGTTTATAATTCAAAATTTTTATCACCACAGATTCATGCAACACCCTCAGGCTTCGAATAAAATTTGTTTACTTCTTAAAAATGGCACAGTTAGTTATAAAAGGATGAACGATTAGATAAAATATTAAAAAATTACAATTTTCAGAACATTTTATAAAGTTGGTAAAATCACAATACTAAATCTGTCAATAATCAAAATAAAAAACATTAATACACTTAAAGTAAGGAGTATATTAATATTCTTAATCCATACTAATTGACAAATTTAATTATTATTTTAAATGAAACAAAAAATAAATTTTGTTAATAACAGTTACTCAAGTTAGTAGTAATGGAATTCTAGCAACAACAAAATATGAATATAATCATTAAGTTATATTTTGCTTATAAATTCATTGATTTTTAAGCAACTACAATTATTAATCTCAATATTTAAAATTTCACATATGTGAAACTGTGTAACTCTCGCGAGTCGTAGGTATTCACTTTGTCATATAATTTAAATCCACTTGAAAATAAAGCTCTTTTAAAACAATTAAATAAAATGAAACAAAGATGAAAAAAGGGATAATCGAATTTTATTGATCATTGCCAGAAATGTTCCTTGTTTAATCTTTTTTAAAACGTTTTAAAGCTTCAAACAAATAAGTTTAGCAGATTTATTTACATTTTGAGCTTTTAAATAATTTAATGTATAATAATGTGAAAATAATGGCTATGGTAAATACAGTTAATAATGAAGCAATATAAATGTTACATATTGATAAACTTAATTATGATTATATCTGAGATTATAACCCATACGCATAAACAATAAATTGCGATTGCTTAGTCGCTACTAATTAATATGAATATGCTTTTCATATTTTCATTTTATTTTCACATTTAGTTAGTTTTAGGTTAGTCGTGATTATTAGACTACAAATATAGCTGTAAATTTCTTCAAAAGTAAATTAAATAACTTTAATAAACTTTTCTATAACCAATGCGAAAGAGATTACATTTCTTTTTAATTAGTAAAATTTTAGTGAAAATATATAGTTTTGTTCATTTTAATTTGGAGAGTAAATTAATATATGTGCACTGAGAAGATTGATTGAGATGAGTGTTATGTAATTGAATGTAATAAATAAAATTTCGTAGTTCACATTTATTTATTGCTTACTAGATGTACATTTCGCATACCAAGCACTCATTCACCCTTGAGAATCCACGTCGTAGATATCTGTCAGATGTAGAGAACAATTGGACAAATGTTCTTTATTATGTCAATGCAATTCCTTTAAACAAAATTAAGAAGTAATATAAGTGTAAAAATTGGATAACTTGAATACAATTCTCAATGGCGAATGATTACTTGGTAATCGAAATGAACGTCTGGTTTAATAAACAATAAAAGTAAAGTAAGGAATTTAATTCAAATATTCCAATTTGTACACTTATATTACTTCTGTTCATTTTGTTTTAAGAAATTGCACTTAGTGAGATTTACATCAAAAAAAGAACATTTGTCCAATTGTTCTCTACATCTGACCCATATCCACGACGAGAATTATTACACAACGAACAACAGTTCTCGTTGTTTACAGCGTCCAAGATAAAATCACGGCTATTTAAATAAATTATTAGTAAAGAGCCGATTTATTCGTGCTCAAAGATTTAACCTGTGTGCACAGTTTTCACTCGTGCCGATCGAATCGGACTGTGCACACAGTTTTTTCTCTCACTTCAAACATCGCATCCGAATAGATCACGACGTATTTCGTGAACGTCTTTCTTTAACATTTTCACGGTCTAGTAATGATTTACGCCCGCGGGGCATAAATGAAGTTTTCATCGGGGCCTTGCCCAAAAGATAATTCGGTGTTAACATTGTTTTTTTTTTTTTGTGATTTTTTTAATTTAACAGGTGTGTACTTATTCTTTTGGATTACATATAAATGGCTGTGTATGAAATGTCAAGGATTCTAAAATAACGATTGTTTCTAATTAGATTTTTTTGATCTATATCTCACGTACATTTTTCAATGAGATGCATTCATTTTAGGATTGCTGTTTATGATTTTGAAATATACGTATTTTTTTTTAATTAATGGGCGCGTTTAGGGAACTGTAGCGCTGCAGCGCTTTTGTAGTTGATAGATTTACTATCGTTCCTATCGTTGTTTAGAGCTGTACGGCTTGAAAAGCGATCCAGTGGAAAAAAATATGCTTTACCGCTTAATAAAATGCTGCAGCGCTTTACGAAAGCTTTATCAAGTGGTAAAGCATATTTTTTCCACTGGATCGCTCTTCAAGCCGTACAGCTCTAAACAACGATAGCAACGATAGTAAATCTATCAACTACAATTTGTCCGTTCGGGGAATATAATGCGCTTTGCGCTGCAGCGCTACATATCTAAAATTTCGCTGAATGCGCTCAATGGAATTGATATTCCTATTAAATTATATTTATATCTATGAAATTGGTAGCACACTCGGCTGGAAACCTGGAGGACATAGGCTCAAATCCCATAAAATATTTCTTTTCAACTTATATTTATTTAATTTAAATTATTTCTCAGTATTGTACACTGATATTTCTTCAATTTTATATTGTATAATTATTTTTCTACTTTATATTTTACTCAATCAAAAAGAAATTTATTAATGGAATCCTCCCATCATCATTCTTCAATTCATTTGTGCAAATCATCAGAACTGTTCAGCTAGCTAGTATCGATTTTTTCTTTGACTTCATTGTAAATTAATGACAGTTAAGAAAAACCTTTGGTCAATTATTTTTCTTATATTGTTTTGTACAATCTGTATAGTCTGACATCCTTAATATATATAATAAACGAAAAAGTTTATTTATTCACTTGTTGTTATTTATTTAAATTAATTTAAAAATAAAGGAATTTTATAACAATTAATTTATACAATTGAATAATTAATTATTTTCTTTTAAGTTATTCCAACTTTTAGATTGACATAGGTTAATTCCTTAAAAAATAACATTCACTCACACTTATGTAATATAAGTTATAATTTTGCAATATCTAAAAATGAAATAATTAATTAATCAATTGTGTAAGTTAGTTGTTTTCAAATTTAGTTTTATTTAATTTAGTATATATATGTACAAATATCTTTAGTTTATATAAATTATATACATTGAAATGATTGTTTATAAGTTATAGGCTATCGAGCAGGGCTCTTTCCGCCCTTTAATTTAGTATACAAATATCTCTATTCAGACAACATTACATAAGCTTATATATACATTTATATTAACTTAACAAGAACAAATATTGTGTTAATCTGTCCGGGCTATCAACCTTGGGTCTTTCTGCCCTTAATTTAGTGTTATATTAATTTCATGACAAACGAATAATTTATAGTACCTATACAAATTTGTTGTGATAAAATTACAAGTTAAAACAAATATAAATTATAGTTGTTGGAAAAAATATAGCGGGCTGTGAGTCCTGTAATTTAAGATAAAAAAAATAAAGGCGGTAGCATTTTAAATCGAGAATAAAAATTCTAACCATCTAAGCATGTAAAATTTATCGAACGAAACTACTCACATTTATTGACAATCATATCCAATTATGCAGAACCACAATTAAACAATCAATTACAAACCGCTATAATTTTCCCAAACCAATCATTTCCTGTCGTGAAAATTTCTCGACGTGCACTCATTTATTTACTCATGCACGGCTACTCATTACTCATTCAAATCTTGGAAACAATGCATTCGGTAAGAGAAAAAAGCGAAAATCACGCATTCGTAAAACCGAGTAGGAAACGCTAGATTGGCTTTTCAATTTATCTACAAATGTCTGTCGGTAAATAAAGGTCAGCACTGTTAACCTTTGCCGCAATTCATAAAATATCAGATTATAAAATCAATAAATGCGCATTTAAATTCGTACGGTATGGGCGGTTTGACTCGATAAGGATCACACGGCTAATTAGTATGCAAAGTAACAAAACCGCGAAATGCACAATATGTGAAATACGGTTTGTGTTGTGTCTTATATATACCAATTGCTGTAATTAGGTTTATTTTTTATTAATCTCACTTAAACTTGCAATTTATATTTATATACAGGGTGTTTCAACAAGTCTTCGAGTGTCACCATGGAAATCAAATAGAGAGTAGGTTTATGTTGATTAATATCCCGATGAGAAAATGTTGCTAAGATTCGTTGTTTTCAAGAAATATAATACATATATATATATATATATATATGTTCAGACCATACGTATCTGGTTATTGGTCTCATATTGAAGATTTGGTTTGCCTTTTCAATCACCAAAAACCTGGTTACATTTATAAATTCTAATAAGACACTCTTTATAATAAATTGAATTATTTAAATATTTAATAAAGAGTAATATTAAATATTAAATTTTGACAATCCATGGCAAAATGATATAAATTCAGTTGCTATAAATAAGTGCTTCTTTAGTGATAATAAAAAATATAATTAATAAAAATAAAGGTATGACATGTCATATCATTATATTAACAAGAAATACAAGATTTTAATTTGACAAAAAAACTAATATGGAACTAAGAAAGTTGAAGATGGTTTAGATGCTAGAAATAAAATAAGTAAGCCATTGATTAGACCATAAACAGTGCTATAAGAATGTCTTCATTGCATTGAAATATTGTGTCAAATGAGGAAGATGTAAATAAAAAAATTAAAAAAATAAACATTTTTTATTTTTTTAATTTTTCTTGAAAACAATGAAACTTGGGCCAGATTTTTTAACGGGATATTAATCATCATAAAATTCTGCTAATGTACCAAATTCAAACAGGGCTATAACTTGGAGATTTTAGAAAAAAAGTATATGAAAGACTTCCATGGATTTTTGCTGAAAAATCACCCGTTAAAATCTTTTACTTCGATTTAGAAACACCCTGTATAAATATACTTGTGTGTGTATGGCAATGACTCGAGCAATAGTCCGGCGCCGCCACCAAAACCAAATAATATTAAATTGATAAATAAAGCACTAATAACCTTTCTTCATACTTTA
The DNA here is from genome assembly GCA_963082785.1 of Philonthus spinipes. Lineage (NCBI taxonomy): Eukaryota > Metazoa > Arthropoda > Insecta > Coleoptera > Staphylinidae > Philonthus > Philonthus spinipes. Next base: position 14,788,150 of record OY720310.1, read on the forward strand.
CGCTCTATTTATCAATTTAATTTGATATTCACGTAACTCAATCAATAAATTTGAATATTATTAAAGTAATTATTTTGACAAAAATTACAAAATGAATTCAAAATGTTTGCACACTCACTATTTACAACTAACATTGGCCTAAAAATGCGATAAGTTATCAGACTTATTTCTATCTCACGCACACATTTAATATAACGAAAAATAAAAAAAATAAGTCCGAAAATCCACTGTTATATTTGATTTTCTTTCATAAAATATTTAAACGGACAATAAATAACAACTGTCAAAAATGTGTGTGTAATTTGTTATAAATAATTTATTAAAAAATATCAATAACTCTAAAAGTCTACTGTTTATTCTTAATTTTCTTTCATTAAATATTTAAACAGTCAACAAACAATAAATATCAACTGTATGAAATGTGTCGCCAACAATTATTTATTTATTATTAGATTTATTGCTAGTGCTCGCATACATTTAATTGGGACAACGATTAAAAAAATCATAACTCCAAATCTCTGTATTTTGGGTTTTACATTCGCAATGGAGGGTAGGAAATTACTTTTTTTTAATTGTCGAAACAGGTATACGATGTTTTATTACGTAATCGTGATTAAAAACCAAAAGTGAATAGTATATAAATTGTTCACTCATAAGAATGGAAACTCTAACTATACAGATAAAAATATAAAAAGTCCATTCATCAACACAATATATGTAATTATTAAAATTCGTAGTCAATCAGTTTTTAAACATCAAAAATACCAATAAGGGGAAGAAAGACTTATGGTCAATAGCCCATGACAGAATACTAAGACAACTGTATATGTTATTATAAATTTTCTAATTATTGTTATCGTATGGTTAGAATAAAGATGATTGTTAACCAATAAATAATTAAAAATTACACGTAATTATAATATAATTAATACATTTCAAATATAATTTTACTGATAACAATTAAAAAATTGAATAATTAAAAAAAGGAAATTCTGTGTTAAATAAAACACAACCTTCTTTACTATATAAAAACATTTAAATTGAAATAGCGACTAATCCTTGCATTCATAATGAATGAGTAAATGTTTTTCTTATAAATAAAATTGCTAATCTTTATCTATTGACCAACTCGAAGAAATAAAATGGATTCTTTCTCAATTTTGTGTTTTCACTGTCTCCGTTATTTGTTTGGATACCATGTTTAATCAAAAAATAAATACTGTACTTTTCGACTTATGACTTTTTTAAATTGTTTTTAACAAATTAACCATTGTTAACGATACATTTTTTACGGTTGAAATTTATTGTTAAATGGCTGTTTAAATATTTTGTGAAAGAAAAGCATAAATAAACACTGGATTTTCTGATTATGATTTTTTTTTAATGACTGAATGCGTGGACTAACAATAAATCTGATAACAATTAAACGATTAACCATTACTGTCAATACATTTTTGACAGCTTAATGATTGTTTAAACATATTATGAAATAAAATCAGAAGTAAAGAATGGATTTTCTGAGTTATGATGTTTTTATATTTTCGTAAATTGAACAAATGGGCGAGTTCGCACACATTTCTGAAGGTTTATATTTATTGTAGTGTTGGGCAAAATCGAGAAATATTAGTAATCAAGTATTTCTAAATAAGCGATTTTAAATAAATAAAGTCAATAAGTAACGTTAAATTGATGATTTTCAATAAATAGGAAACGGTTACTGATGTTATTAGAATATTTTTCATTGATAAAATTGTCATCTATTTATTTTTTTACCAACAGAAAAGATCGAAAAGATCGCCTTTGCCCATCTCTAATTTATTGTTTATTGACGGTTTAAGCAAAATATTAAAGAAAAACAAAAATAAATTGCCGATTTCGGAAAATATGTACATTTTAAAATTATAATTTTTATATTTTTTTAAATATCGTTAAAGTTGTTGGAGAACATTATACTAAAGCAACTTGTCGCATTTTGAGGGTAATGCTGGTTGTAAAAAGTGAGCGTTCCAAGGTTTTTAATTCATTGTGTAATTATTGTTAAAATAATTATTTAAAATATTTTCGGTTTGGTTGGATGCGCCGGTTTATTGCTGGAGTTTCGCCAGCTTCATGTACATAATTAAATTATAATTAAAAAATTACATTGCAAAACAAGAAAAAATAAAAACACGTCCTGTGTCGGCTAAAAATAATTATTTCATTCATATTGTTAAGTGTATTTTTAAAAGGGATGCGTAATTATTTGAAAAAGAAAATATGCAATTTACGCGTATGCAGGTAACGTCTTCTCCCCTCATAAAACGCAATTACCCGAGGGTCTACAAGCTTAACTTTGTTTTACACTTTATATATTCAATTGTGCTTGTGAGTGTTAATAAATTCATATTTATTATTACTAGCATTAATTACGGATGTCATAACTTTCATTGGGCAATCCAATCTCAATAAAAAAAAAATGCTTCCTAATTTACATTTTTTAACACAAATCATGGAAATCTTGAATTAATTTGTCATTTAACACTTCTTGAAAAACGTTTAAACGATTAGGTAAAAATTAAACACGTGGTTTGCTTCATTGCTAAATTCTTAACGCAAAAATCAGTTCTTATGTCTTATTTTTCCTTTGCAATTCTTCTGTTTTTCTACGTTTACTAATCTAGATTTTGTTTGTGTTACTATACAGTCCGATGCCGATTTTAAACAATGAGTATTTCTATGTATTTATTCTAGTTAGTGATTTCCGTTCTAATGGTTCAAATAGAAAATATTGCAGATTTATTTTTGTCGCGTGTACAGTCTGTCTGTGTAATTACAATATAGTCGATTATATATTATTACCACAATTGCCACAATTTTAACAAATATTGTTATTTTTATGTAATAAATAATTATAACAAAACCAAAATGTTAAATTTGTTAATTCTTTATAAGTAATGTCAATTGCGTATAATCACAGTTATAGTTTTGATAACTGCTCTTTTCGAATTATTTTTATGTGCTTTACTTAAATGAGTGCATGCTAAATAATTATATTACGGTTAATAAAATTTAATTTTGATTTAAACTTTTCCTTAGTCGCCGATAGCACTTTTTTATGTTTTATTTTGACATTGATTTGTGATAGCTGAAATGTGTCTGTCTGCTTCAGCTAAAATAATTATAATAAGTTATAACTAAATTTTCAAATCGCTACTTGTTACAGCACAAGGCACAATATTTCGCCTAATTTGTTTATTTGATTATGTTTTTCATATTATTCAGAAATTGTAGAAAAACGAAGTTTTGATATTATGACAAACATTTATTTAGATATCTGGTAAAAGTATATACAATTTACAGATGGTAACATAATCCTCAAAAAAAGAAAAAAATTAGTCGAGAAAAATAAAACGCGTTTCCAGGCTATTCGAAAAACTAAAAACGGATGTTAAAACATAAAAACATATCGATGGTTAAAAACTATTATCAATTTTTTTCACATTTTTTTTTTTTCTTTTTTTCGAAAACTCCTAGCAGTCTCTAAATCACGAAATTCTAAGTCGTTTAGTGGTGAGCGGCGGCGGCGTGGGCGGCGAAGTGAGCAGCCTTGGCAGCGGCTACTTCGGGGGTGTCAGCTGGGACTCCGTTGTGGATGGCGGCGTGAGCCCATGGAGCGGCGTAAGCAGCAACAGCGTAGTGTCCAGCGTGTCCGACGCCGTTAAGAGCAGCGGCTTCGTTGAAAGCAGCGAAATGAGCAGCTTTGGCGTGAGCTACTTCAGGGGTGTCCAATGGGCGACCGTCGGCGGCGAGTCCGTAGAAGTTGTAGTCGTGGACGGCTGGGTAGTGGGCGTAGATTCCACGACGTTTGCGGTAGTGGTGGCCGTGTGGGGCGCGAGCAAGAGCTTCGGAGAAGGCGCCGAAGTGGTTGGCTTTAGCGGCGGCTACTTCGGGGGTGTCGATTGGGACGCCGTCGGGGGTGACTTGAGCAACGCCGTGGGTGGTTTGGTAGGCGTGTGGGCCGTAGTACCTGTGGTCGGAGCCATCATCATGAGCGCCTTCTACGTAGGGTCCAGCTCCGGTGGCGGCGCCTCCTAAAGCGGCAAAGTGGGCGGCTCTGGCGTGTTGGACTTCAGGGGTGTCTACTGGGACTCCGTTCGGGCCAATTACTGGTACATGGTAGGGACCGTTGTAACCTCCGGTCCATCCAGCTGAAGCTACGACGAAAGCGCAGGAGAACAAAACCTAAAAGAAAATATAGAGATATTATAATAACATAAAATAAAAAATATATAAGAAATTGAAACTTTGAATTATAATATAACTATCTATAACTCTTTTAACTATAATTAATGAGAACAATTGTAAACTACAATTTTTTGTTTTATTGTCATAACGTATGCTATAATTTTGTGTATTTGTTAATTGTGTATCATAATTTTAATTTTTAATGTTAACTTTTTATTATTCATAATGTATATATTTAAGTAAAATGTCTGTTTTCTTAGTTTTAAGTTAATTTGTAAATGGTCTGCCGTCTATTGAATAAATAAATAAATAAATACAATATAATCTCCCACGCCAGGAGTTAATAGGTAGAATAATGTATCTTACAGTTTTAACAAGACCAAATATTGCATACGTTGTCAGTTATTTAAGACAATTTAATAGTCGTTATGGTGAATCCACAGAGAGAGGTTTAAATTATCTGCAAGACATTAGTGTCCAGTTGCATTAAATCCAATTAAATTCTCAAATTAGTTAATCGCGATTAATTTTAATGAGAGGATTTTGGTTGCATCGTATATCGATTAAGTAATAGGAGTCTACGGAGTAGTTAAAAGATCGTTGGATTTTTTTGACTTTTTTATGGTGATTCAGACAGGGACAGCGAGCTTTTGGAACTGCTCACAAATTAGCTAATAATGTAGCTAACCACAGGAGAACTCAACTTATTTATGTTCATCAACACTTTATTGGGACTTAATTTTCCTAGGAATTTAATTAATTAAAAATATATCTCAACTGAAAATATGATTGTAGATATTTTTACAAAAGCATTAAAATGCAATACTTTTGTTAAACATTTTGGGATCAATTTGGTACAAATGTTGTTTAATGTCGTTAGAATGTAAAATCGTAACCACATTGCTCGATATTTGACATGTTGGTATGAATCCTAGGAAATGTTTTTTTTTTTTTAATGTGTGTCAGAGAGAATAAACATCAGTGTGTTCTGTATGATCATCTTTATGAATAGTTTTGATATACAATTGTCTATCTACTGCAACATGAATCTGCTACAAAAACAATAAGCTCTCGGTTCAGCCATATTCAAACCGTTAGTTCACATGCGAACCATGTATCTCACATGTTCTATTGATTATTGTAATTGGAATCGAATAAAATGAATGTTTCTAAACTTACATTAATTTTAATAATATAGCAGAGTTTACACGATTCCTTAAATGTTTAACTGACGTAGTATGATAAAGAAATGATTTGTCCTATGATTTTCATTTTAAAATAATTTAATATTACCATAAAATTATTCTTTCATCTACCGAATTTTTAAAGCCTCTTTAACAATGTAGATTCTGCAGTAGATGTAAAACTTTCCATTTTTTATATAGTTTGTCATACAATATATATGCTGCTTCTATGGCAGTCAAAAATGTATTAAGTGGGATATCTTTCTCGAGCCCAGGAAGAGCTAGAAAAATATCCAACTGCTTAATATTCGAAAAACAATCAACTTTAATTTCACATCTTAACTTTTTAGCAGGAAAAACTGTATCATTACTGACTTCGGGAAATTTGACAAAAAATTCTGTAATGTACCTTGCGAGGAATAATATTAATCAACAGCCACCTTTTATAACGTACTGAAATTGTGAAACATATCTTAAAAAGTCTAGCGCATCAACAAGTATTTGTTACAGCATTTCTGAAGCTTTAACAAAATAACATTCGTATTAATGCTACTAGAAATACAATGTGATCAGCAATGATTGCAAATTGATAAATGGACAACCAAATACGCATGTTGGTGCAACTGATCATATTAAAAGATTGTATTTGGCGTGGCGAACATTTTTTTCCAAAATAAATGAAATATTTAATCATAGCTATATATTTAATTTTTCCACGTTGAAGCTGCTCCGGACGTATGTTCCTTATCTATTTTTCAATTACTGTTTTAAGTTAGTTTAGAGTATGCTTTCTATTTAAAAAAAATGCAATAACAAAATACGACACATGACATTACTGAATAGTTACTGTTCGGGTTTGGCATGTAATTTTAACAAAAATTACTGCCTACGTGCCGATTCCTCGTTTGGGGAAATTTTAATGGTTGGTTGGCAGCCCATCGGAACGATCTTCTTGGAAATGCGGCCGGACAACGGGACCGAGGATGCTTGCGCCCTCTGAAACGTTTGCATGTTGGGTTGCCTACATTGTATTTTTCCACATCTTTATCATAACCTTAAATTTGTGATGACTTGTTCAGCCATTGTGAAATAAAGAAGCTCTAATTAAAACTGTCCATCAAAGCACAAAATACAACGAGTAAAAGACAAATATATTTAGTTACTATTTATTCATGTTTCCTTAGTATAAATATCGAGCGATTTTTCGGCAGGAAATTTAACTTGTTTGCAACCATCTGTCTGTACATTCGTGTGTTATAGCAAGCAGCAAAAAAAATAATTTCTGATGTATATTCTATTTGAACTATTAGAACTAAGATTGCTAACTGGAATAAGTACATAGAAATACGAATTGTGGGCAAACTTTTTAAAAACTATTGAAAATGAGCACGTTGTGCTCGAAATGTACATATAGTGATAAAAATAAAAAAAGTGAAGAAAGGAATAAAATATTACTACATTATATCTATGTATATAATCTAAATCAACAAACGAAGAAAAACTAAAGATTGCATAGGAAAAATAAGGCGTTAGGAAAAAATTTTGCGCTGTGAATTTGACAATAAAACAGCGACAAAATTAAATAATTTATCTTAATCGTGCCCATATAGAGCTACATAGTGAAAACTGTTTCATAACTGATTTCTTTAAATTTAACAAAAATAAAATAGTGTTGTACTTTGCAAGGAATGATCTTTCTCTAGAAACTTTTATATAATTTTTCAAATGTTATATTGCAGGCTTAACATAAAAAATAGCAACAGAATATTAGTATTTCTGAATACACTATTACTATTTGTAAATAAAACAACAGTTTTTTTTTAGATTTCACAAAATTTATAGTAGAAACAATGCTACAATTGTTTCGCCAGCACAATAGAATCATCAGGCATTTGATTAATGTAAAAGCCTCAACTATCGATTATCATTATTTCTCATATTACAGGGGAGGTCTCATTACAAACTTTACCAAATTATACATCCCATTGAATATTAGAATTAGTGAGCACCAAACAGGATTTACCACAATTTTAGTTTCAAACATAAATAAAAATTATATATTATTTAAGTTTGAAAGCACGAACCTACAATCAAACCTCGGTTTAATATGTATAACACAAATTTGTGGTGGTAAATCCTGTTTGGTGCTTCAAATTCCAATATTCTGTGGGATGTATGATTTGATAAATTCTGTAATGAGACCTTGACTATGATTTTAGTAATAATAATAATCGATGGTTGAGGCTTTTCTATTAATCATCTGCCTGATGATGCCACTGTGCTTGCGAAACAATTTTGTTAAACTTTAAAAAAAATGTTGTTTTATTTACCAATAGTGTATTCCAGAAATATTAATATTCTGTTAACAATTCTAGTAAGTTTGAAATTTAATTTTTATCTAAGTTTGAAAGCGCGAAACCTTCGTCGAACTTCCGTTTAAAATGTATAACACAGCTGTCTTACGCAAAACCCTTTTCTGTAATCACTACTACGGCTTTCCTAAGGGAAGGCGGAAATGGTTCGAGTAAAAAGAGAAAAAAGTGGAATACAATCAATTTGATTGGGACAACAAATAAAATTAGAATATCTTTCTACAGTAAAAAGATACATTAATAAAAAACCGTTTAAAGTCAGACGAAAATATAAATGATGGATCTGTTTTTAACTTGTATTCTATTGAATATTGGAATATGTTACATTAATATCTTATGTACACTTTAAATGGTGTTGCGATAGCAGTTTCTGGAATCTTAATTTTGAAAAACGAGTCTATTGAAAATACAGATAAAGGATGTAGTCTTTTAACTTGATTGATGCCACAGACAGAAAATCAAGAAAACAAAAGTATTACCTGGCATAACTACTCCCCTTTATCAACAAAATTTTGCAATCCAAATTAGAAACAATCAAGGATGTTAGATCAAAAAATTAATATGTTACAATTTTAGACGTTGTTAAATTATTTGTGAAATTAATTATTATTAGAAATTGGAAAATAATTATTAATTAAATTATTTCCTCTTTAACCACTCTGACATTTTAACTAATTTTATTAGGAAATAATTAATTAATTCCAATAGCAGTTTCTGGAATCTTAATTTTGAAAAACGAGTCTATTGAAAATACAGATAAAGGATCTAGTCTTTTAACTTGATTGATGCCACAGACAGAAAATCAAGAAAACAAAAGTATTACCTGGCATAACTACTCCCCTTTATCAACAAAATTTTGCAATCTAAATTAGAAACAATCAAGGATGTTAGATAAAAATAATAATATGTTACAATTTTAGACGTTGTTAAATTATTTGTGAAATTAATTATTATTAGAAATTGGAAAATAATTATTAATTAAATTATTTCCTCTTTAACTACTCTGACATTTTGACTAATTTTATTAGGAAATATTTAATTAATTCCAAATTTTCTTCATTCAATTTATTTAAATAACTATTACTAAGTGAATAAATCCTTTTCTCTATATGTAATTATCAAGTTTTGTGTATTTCATAATGAATTTATCTTGCTGGAGTTGTGCTTGAACTTATTACGAATTTCATAAAATCCATCGTAATGACAGTATAAAATCTAACATTTATATAAGGATTTAAAATATGAATTTTACAGTTGCGTACAACCAAAACGTTCGATTAATTTCAAAAATAATGGTCATGGAAAACTACCTGAATAATACTATGGTCAATATCTAATCATTAGAGATTTGAGAATTATTCACAATTTTTGTCAGACTAGTACAATGAAGGAGAAACTTCGAAATGAATATTTTTCTTTGATTAATCAAGTGATCAACCGAGGAGTTGGCAATACTAAATTTAAGTTGAGATATCTGGACGATTGCCTAGTTTGTATTTGTTAGAAATTCGGTTTTGATCAAACTAATAAAACATGTTACTTTCTCTGGACCCCCTTATAATGAAATGTATTGCGATCGTAAAAAAATTTGAATCGTCAATTTCAGCGGATATGCACATTTTAAGATCCCCTTAATGCATGCCATCGAGTTTTTAAATATCTGAAAAGATTTTGGTCACAATTAAATAATGAACATTCGCTGTGAGTAAAGTTGCATTTAATGAGTATTATTAAATGCAACTTTACTCCTAGCGATTGTTCATTTTATAATTCGAATAGAAAAATGTTTCAAATAAGTTATAGATCTTGAAAAAATAAATATATATACGTTTTATAACAAAACCTTTTTATCGTAGGATCTTCAGTTTTCATTTTGTAAGCAGAAGAATTTCATCTACTTGAGAAATCCCTTATAAATGAACAATTATTTTTATAATTGTTTTTATGTTGGCTGTGCAGATTTTAATTATTTTTATATCAAATAAAACGTCAATGTGCTGTTATATTTCACACATATTTTGCAAACGCGTCCAGAATATTCAATAAATATAAGACAGCGTGGAGAAATGTAATGAAGCCATTGTATGGTAAGACATAACAAACTAACATGTAACTTTGTTCCTAATGCTGGTCTTTAACACTAAAAGACAACAATCCATTTTTTCAATTAATAATTTTTCCCTGCTATTATAGATTTATTAAAAAAATGTATTCACCGGGGAAATTAGCGTGATCCACACATCACCATTTTCTTTTTTATGTTATAATGGCAATTGTAAAACTGTCAACAACACTGATAATGCATGTTCATTAGACGGAAATAATTAATTACTGTATGATGTTTGTAGATTATTAATCATGAAAATGTACTAATATAGAAACAGTTGACATTGATCTGTGTTTATTCTTGAGTTATGTCAAGAATATATTAATACTAAAACGTAGTGAAATTATTTCCTTCAGTGTTTTTATTTAAGGACTAAATGTACATTTCGGACACTATGTATCCATTATCAATTGACTAACCGTAAGTTATACATTTTAAACGGAGTTTCAAACATAAATACATATGCTAGACTCGGCTGCTCAATGCAAAACCATTTTTTTCTAATTACGACTGTAGCTTTCCTAAGGGAAGTCCGAACTATTGATATTGGACACATAGTGTCCGAAATGTACAATTAGTGCTTAAATAAAATCACTGGAGAAAATAATTTCAGTACGTTTTAGTATTATTTAAATAAAATTAGTTGTCCTTTCTCCTACTTATTTTTTATTTCGGAAACTATGTTTCAATCTTCAGTAGTTGAAGTTTTATAAATATAAATATGTTATTATGGTATACAACGCAATATTGATACAATTAAAATATTTAAAAATCATGTTAACTATGAACTAATCTAAATATAATTATATGTAATGTGCTAAAATTTATGAATTAATAAGATCTAAAAGGGGATTATTTAGTGAACTAGTATCGAAATTTAAAAGATTATTTGTGTTTTAACATTTCAATAGACTCCAACATGTTTAATTTTGATTCACGTGAAAATTTAAGAAGTTTAACATTTTCAATCGGAAATTTATGTCCCGTATATATTGAATGAAAAGCTACAGCAGATTTTTCAGAATTAAAGTTTTTAATATGGTAATTATGTTCTTTAAATCTAGTTTTAGTATTGATATATTCTTCACATAACTCAAGAATACATACAGATCAATGTCAACTGTTTATATTTTAGTACAACCGTTTTTTATTATTATATTGATGACTCGATATTATATTTTATTGTTTTTTTTTAATTAAAGAAGGGATAATAAATGCGAAACTATAATTTAGCATTTTATGGGCAATTATGATCGAATCTGGAACAGATCCTCGGATATTAAATCCACGCTACCTTCAGACAACTTCCTCATACATACCAATCATATTTACACTTGCACTTAAGCGTTTTACACGATTTACATACAAAATAATTGCATGTAATGAACCGGCGCACTAATTAATTGTCCCACGAGCCTCCAGTGATAACTTCTCATAAAATCAAAACATTTACATAACAACCAGTGCCGGTAATTTCTTCAGCACCCAAGAAAAATGCGAATAAATTAAATCTCCGATCAAAAGAGAGTACAAGCGGAAAATTTGCATACGAGCGCGCAAAATTAAATACTGGATTTTCTAATTAATCGCTCTTAATTATAACCAAACGGATCGTTCGAGTAATTAGCTCGATTATATAAACTGCGTAATTGGCGCGAGAACTTGACATAGTCTCTGTGGAAACGGAGGGAGAATTCTTTGTTCGGAATGATTTATGACTGTTGAAAGAAATGCGCGCTCGACTTGGGTGTTGAATGTGTGGGTATTAATTGTTGAATTATTTATGGGATTAATTATCAAGTTTGATGTATTTTATAATGCATTTGTCTAGCGGGAGTTGCGCATAGACTTATTGCGAATTTGAGTAAATGTCAGTGAAGCATTTAATTTGCAATTAAAATATCTAGTATTTCTGAAGAATATTCCACTGATATATTATAATAATTTTATGGGTACTGAATTATAAAGTGATAATTTAAATTTTTCTTTTAAAACATTCTTTCCCAAAAAAAGGATTTATTCACATGGTCACAATTTATAAAATGAATCAAATAAAAAGAAATTGAAAATAATTAATAATTTGCTATTGCAATTTTTCGACTTACATAACGTCTTTTGGCCCAGTAGCTAAAGGGAACATAATTGATTAATAATAAATAATTTTAAAATTATTTTTATTTAATTTGCCAAAATCATTGAATATTTAACCGTTATGATTAATTTTATTTTTCAGCAAGTAAATAATATTAAATTTTAATGAAACAGCAAACATTTACGCATGGTTTGTACAGCTATTTAATTTAATTTTATCTTATAATGAAATATTCTACTATACAAAAAAACGGGCAAAGCCTTTTCTTATTTTAAACTTTCTTTTTGTAGCAGACTATTTTATTGTAGAATAAAATTTAGTGATATGCAGAGAAAGTTTACTCTATATGAATTTCATTATACTTATATTTTGCAACTAAATATTACTATTTATATAAATTCACTTTTATACTACTACATTCGAAGCAAATAGGATTAAGGGGTAATAAAATCAATTAATTTTACAACAAAATTACATCCAATTACATTATATGGAAATCATGAAGTTGTAAAGAATTTTACTGGAAAAAGTAACTTCAAACTAATTCTAGAAAAAAAATCTATCGTACTAGAAAGGCATAAAGAAAATAATCCAACAATATGTTCTATCCCATGATAATTATTTAAGATATGATTATTTAACTACTCATATTGTGCATTAATGGTTTTAATATTTAGACATACGTAGTTCATATTGTATTATTGAGTAATACAAAAAGTATGTTGTTAATGATATACTAAAATAAAAGGTTAACCGAGCGAATAATTTTTGAGCTTAGATATAGAGAAGGTTCTGAAATATTAATAATATAGATAGATTTTAATTCAGGATGATTTAATTGAAATTAAAATACTTGGTATGTTTCACTTATTTATATTTTCTCCAACTAGTTTCGACCATTGGTCATCTTCAGGGAAACTAGTTGGAGAAAATATAAATAAGTGAAAGAAACCAAGTGTTTTAATTTGAATTAAATCATCCTAAATTAATTAAAAAATATTTCTCCACGGGTTAAGTGAGAAATTAATTAAACTTAGATAGATTTTAATAATATCCTTTCTTCACTGATATATGTCATGAAGAAAGAATTCTGACCGCGTTTTATTATGAAATGCTATTATTTTATAAAATTGTTGTTCATTATTTCAACAGTTTTCGGTAGGAAAAAGAGAAGAAATAAGTTACTATTCTTAAAAACATTCAGTATATTAAATATTTGTCGTTTGAAGTATATATATATATAAGGTTATTATAAATTATGGACCCATTTTTAAAAAATCGTATTTATGAAAGTGTAAATCCAAAATTAACAATCTTTATAGCCATTAAAAGTATAAGTTTTTTAAGTGTCAGTTGTGAGTGAGATGGCACACAGTTTTCTGTGTGCTTGAGTTCGCAAAAAAATGAGTAGCAAATTGTGCGGGCATTTCGTACCAAATTATTAATCGAACAAATAGAAAATCAATTATCCGTGGGTTTAAGCAATTTAAACAGACTGGACGTGTGTGCAAAAAACGAATGTTTTGATCGCAGTCCAAGTAAATGTACCAATAGGGCTATCAGAATACCTCAACCAACTCTATTTAAAATTCTGAGACGTTTGCTGCAGTGCATGTAATGGTGGACATATTTAACATTTATTAAGTATAAATAAACTTTAAAACTTCCTCTTTTCATAGCTACAGAAATTTATTAATTTTGGATTTTTATTTATTTATAACATATAAAAAAGCAAATTCAAGTATTCATTTAAATTAAATTGTTTATTTTATGAAAAAAAAATCTGAAATAATTATTATTTAGTATTAAATCATCAAAAAAGTTCATGTCTTATTTATTAGAATTTATTAAAATCAATCCTAATTGTGTACTTTAAATACAATGAAAATTTATCTAGTTCTGAATGAGAAACAAAAATTGATGTGAGTCGTGTTTATACTTAAGTAATCAACGAAAGTTATGACTTGATTGTTCATTCATCAGTGAAGAGATGTTATTTAAAATATATTTAATAACATAACACAAAAATGAAAAAACAAATAGGATTAAATGGATCATCATTAAGATGTTTCATATTTTGTTAGGCCAACATTTGATTCAAACGTAAAGAAATGTTTTTTCAAATATATTTAATAACAATCGGTAGAACTTGATATAAGTTTAAATAAATAAAGTTATAAAATTATAATATATAACAAAATAAATTATTAATAAAATTGTATACCACAAAATAAAATTAAAATATATTTAGTGTTGAATTACAAATACCATAAATCGATTTAAATAGTGTTTATTATTAAATAATTAACGTAAGTTATCTGTTGGAATTTTATTACAGATAATATACTTAAATTAAAATAACATTTAAATCCATTTTGAGTTGAATTATAAATAAAAAGATAAAAAAATGGCAATATTGCCAGACAAATTTTCAACAACTTCATGTTTATTATTAAGTAACCAACAAAATTTATGACTTTACTGTACGTTTTTTAATTAAAGTAAAGGTATAATAGTGTATTTTAAACAAAATTTGTATTTATTCGGGGCTATTCTGTAAGGGAAATATAAAGTTGAACATGTACGTTATTTTGTATCATCGCCGTCCAAGCTAATTTAGCGTTATTTTGTATCATCACCGTCTAAGCTAATGATACAAAATAACGTACATGTTAAACTTTAAATTGATTTATACAGAGAATGTGAATTTATTTAATAACGTTCGCGTTAAATTTAACTTTTCCCTTACGTAATAGCCCAGATTGACTGTTTAATGAGGAATAAAAATCGATATATTTCGTATTAATTGGTAAGTCATCAAGGTAATTCATGACTTATCTATTAGAAATGAATTAACGTCAAAATACAATCTTATACTTTTTTTAATGAAAAGTCGAAATGTATTGATAACAACAAAAGTTCGTACTCACCAAAAATTTCATGATTGGTTAAGTAAACTGTTGTTAAAATAAGCGTAAAAATAAACCTCCTAGGGAGATAAAACACTAGGACTGTTGATTTCGCTGAGACTGTGTTAGTGTCAACGGGCTCATCGTTTATATACAGTTCCCCTCTTGGGGACAAGTAGTGCAAGTAGCAGGAGCAGTGGTCGCCCCATCCGAAGAGCAAGGTTCCTTTCACTGTCATCACAAGTCGGGGATATCGAGCGAGAGAGAAGGAAGGACTCTGACAGTTTTCCAGATTACGCCCGCAGAAAGATTCAATGATAACAACGTATACGGCCGAGCAATAAGGATGCGGATCGCGGAATTTTTACCGTCGAGGTTTAACATAAAACGAAAATTAGATTAATTGGTCAAGTGGGATCGTAAAAATGCTCTAATTGTTTATAATTATTGCGAATTTATTCATGATAATAAATATATGTATGTAATTCAAGGTATTGTATAAAATTTAATTCTATTAATTTAATTTTATATTTATTTGTAAATAATAAAACTTAAACAATAATTTAAATATTACTAATAAAATCTGTAAAGACTTAAGTTATTTTTGTTTAATTTGAAAATAAGAATAATTATTAATAAAATTGGTTAACAAATAAAAAAATAATTGTTAGATCCTATAATAATAATAAACATGAATAAATTATTAGTTTTTTTTATTAATATACAAACATCTTTATTCAGACAGCAGAATTACAATTCTTTACAAATATTTCCATTTACAATACATATTGATGGGTTAGTAGTCTGTCATGGACCATCGACCAGAGTTCTTTCTGCTCTTTTATTAATATTTTCTTTATTTCATTAGATGATATTTAATAAAAATTAAAAATAGATTAATTTAAAGCACTTTTAAATTAATTCTAACCAGTATATATTTATATATATTTAATTTAAATCATTTTCACAATGAACAAATTATCCGAAGATAAAATGTTCACCATTTTAAATTTGTTCAATTTAATGTATTTTTTTATTTGAGTTTTATTCGTAGATTTCCAGCAATTTATTCATATACATTCTTACTTTATTAAAAGTATGTACATGTGCATAAAAAAATTCTAATATTTTTATATTAATAAAAACAAAAATTTCCCTCAAATATTTTTCTATGTAAACGATGTGTTGTTTAGCTTTATCCATTTAAATTGTAAACGAAAAATGTACAAAATAATGTATTGATCATTCATCAAGTAACAGCCTCAACCATAGAATAATGTATTTATTTTCTTTGAGGGGGCAAACATTTATTAGTTATTTTCAAATTCTTTTTAATTAATTTATTTAAATAACTGTGACCATGTGAATAAATCCTTTTTTCTGCTTTTATTAAGGGAGGCCATTTTTATTCAGTAATATACATACAAAAGAAAATAATAATAGTTATAATAAATTAAATAATCTAATAATCTTTAACATAAACACATAATGCATCTGAATAAACAAATAAATGATATCAATAATTTTGTTACTCAGTGATTTTTTATTTAACGCATTTATAACTTTGCTTTTCGAGGGGATAACTTTCAATTCTAGAATGTAGGGTTACTGACTACAACCCTTGTTAAAGATGGAATACCTACGTATGCCACACGTACGAAAAATCATATTATCACCATTATTTTAATTTATTTAAAAATACTAATAGAAAATCAGTTAGGAATGTCGACTTCTCAACTTAAAATAATTCCAAAATTAAAGATGGTATAGTCTATTCACGTTTAGTTTTAAGTAGCATCATACATTTAAAAATACTAATGTGCCATATTTACGAAGGATAGTGCCTGGATAGGTAACACATTGAACATTTAATTAATATCAATCACACATTCATTCTTTTGACAAATAATGATAGGAAATTAAAACACTTGTTTTTTACGTTTCGCAGATTTAAAATCTAAGTGTCTTAATTTCCTATCATTAGTAATTAAAATGTTTCACCACGGGTTTAAGTGAGGAATTTATCAAGAACATTTTTTTGGCGTTATTCTTTTGGGCCTTTTAAACTTTATAAGTTTTTTATAAATGATACTTATTTTAAAGCAGCTTTCTGAAAAGTCGTTTCTATAATTATGTAATTTATCAGTACTTACGTCTCGTGGCTCTTAATTATAAATAATCGTGGGTTGTCCCGTTTTTCATAGAAATACCGCACAAGCAATGAAAAAAAAAAATGATGCCCAAATTCCTTATTTATTTCCTGCATTTTAAATTAATAAATATAGAGTTTGAAAGGTTTGAACTTCAAGCAATAAGACAACTATGAAAATGAGCGCCCACTTACAATTTACAATGATCAAAATTTTACGATCACAATACTTTCACTTGTAAAAGTTAAAAGATGGAAATTAAAAAGTACAAACTATGACGACAGTTTAAATTTATAATGAATGAACTTTATAACAAATTGAATAGTTGAAACAAATTATTGTTCTATAATTTACAACCAACATTAAAAAAATATATGTTTTTAGAAGATTAATATTTGCAAAAGACATAGAATGAATAAATCTGGAAAAGTGAGGATGCGATGATAAGCGATGGTCACAAAAAAATACTTCTTTCTGAACTGTTTCAAACTGTTCTTTATTTTTTATAAGATCAATATTTTTGAAAATGTTGCGAAAACTAAGTAAATATAAGAGTACAGGATGCAGACAATTTTATGAATTTGGACGTTTTTTTTCACAAAACGGCGAATCGTAGAGAGTTTTCACGAAATTGAGATACTTTGTAACATTCTTTTAACTTACTATAACTTATTAATTGTTAAGGCTTTCACTATGTTATACATTTTGAATTTCTTAAATACAACACTTTTCAACTTTGTTTTTTTATAACTTGTTATTTTATTTTAGTGACTATAGTTTCGATGCATAAAGCTTTATTATCCTTAAATAGAAAATAGTATTTATTCTATTGGTCACAGTTATTTAAATAAATTAAATAAAGATGATTTGAAAATAATTAATGAATTAAAGCTGTACTGACGAGGGATAGATCCCGAAACAAGTGTCTGCAGATGGCCTTATATTATATTATATTATATTATATTATATTATATTATATTATATTATATTATATTATATTATATTATATTATATTATATTATATTATATTATATTATATTATATTATATTATATTATATTATATTATATTATATTATATTCCTTTTATTTGTTTTTGCATTACATTTTTCTCGGATCAAAATTTGTTGCATTATGCAATATTTTATTGATATGCAACAGCAGGTGTACATTATGTAATTCAATGTCCGGCGGTGTATTTGCCCAGGAAGTAGTTGTTTTAATGTGCATTTGTTTAACGTACTTACGTAACGTAAGTCAAAAGTGACAGAGCTAAATGTGGAAATAATTTATTAATTAGTTTAAAATCATTTTTATTTATTTTATTCATTATCCAGTTCTATAATTTACTCAGTATATGAATTACATGATGATTTTGAAATAATTTCTACTAAAAAATTAAATTATCATCAAAATAAATGTTAATAATTTGATATTTCAATTATTTTTTTCATCGCTAGAGTCGACCACTTAGGTTAATTTTTATTTTGCAGTTTCCGCTACTGATATTAAAATATGATATATGTGTAATATTGTATTATTCTGTTTATATGTGATTTATTTCTATTTATCTAAACATTTTGAATATTGTTATTATTCTGTATAAAGGTGATTTACCGTAAATAAATGAATTGAATTGAAATAACTGAGGCTTAAACTTTGTTATACTTTGTTTATGAATTAAATAAAACATAGTAAAAATTTCTTTGTATAGAACTAAAATTTTAGTGTTCTATAAAGTTTAGAGTGTTTTATTTGCTCAAAATTATCACATATTTTAAATCAATTATATATGCTGCTGGATACAATTTCTCAATTTCTGTCCAAATATTACACATATTGCAAAACTATTTGGATTAATTGTCAAATCCGTCAAAATTTCTAAGGAATTGATTAAGAAAAAATGACATGTATTAGCTAAAGCTCGCAGAAATTGTAAATCAGTTCTCTTTATTACATTTGTAGAGCTTTGAAATTAATCCTGGATGTTTCGAACGATCATGAACTGTCGAATTCGATATATTTAATCTCTCAGCGATGTCATGGGTTATTATTCGCTGGTTTGCATCAATCAATGCCCCTATTATGTTATGATCGAAACTTTGCAAACTAGTTTTGATACTGTCGCTCACTTAACATATCTCCATACACATCGGATATTTTTCTTCTTTATTTTTTTTGTTTTATGTTTTCTATAGTAAAAAAATTAAAATATGCCGGAAATGTTGTTTTCTATATTTAGAAGTGTATCAGACAAAAATAACTGTGTAGTATCAATCGATTTTTTACAATAAAGCCTTGAATTGTGGGTATTACATATGATTATACAGCTTAAATGTGATAGGTTGTCAAAATAAACAAATAAGGCCTCTATTGAAAAAAAAAAAAAGAAATATCTTTCCAAACAACCAAATATACTCTAGCCCTTATAAAGTACAATTTATTTATTGTTATAATATACGCATCGTTTTCTAATTTTGAATTATTGTTTAGGGTACAGAATTGTTAAACCTGTTTAAGTGAAATTTGTATTCGTGTATCCATGTCAGATTGTGACATTTTTATTTTAATGCAACAGCAACTGCAGTTGTAGAGGGATTTTGAACAAACTGAAAAAAAAATAGTTAAAATAAAAACGTCACAAAATGGATACACGAATACAGACTGCAAATTTTACTAAAACCTGTTTAACATTTCTGTACCCTAAACAATAATACACTATCAGTAAACAAAGCGTATAATATAAAAGTAAATAAATTGTAATAATCCTTTGAAATATGTCAAAATCCCCAACAATGAAATGTAGTAAGATTATTTTGAACTCTTCCACAAAGGCGAAGCGCTGAGTTTGTCTACAATAACATTCTCCAATTGATTCTGAAATTCTTATGTCATCGAATTTTTCAACCGCATCTATCCAAGAGAACGGAAAAGAAGACTAGTTATATAAAATGTATCCTAAAAACTTAAAATGATCAAGAAACATCCTCCTGCTACCAGTTCTTGCAAAGCACTTTTAATCAATAATCAAAAACAAGATCATGTATCATGTTCCTTTAACAACCCTAATCTTCCACTACTAAACTGTACGCCACAACGGCCAAAAATTCACAAAATGCGTATACACTAGAAGGAAGCCTATAGACGTAGAATAGACTGCACAGCATATTCTTCATTAATTACAAACGATATCAAATATAAGATGTCGCGTGGGAATATAGACGTCCAAAACTCGTGATGAGTCCGAATGGAGATTGATCCTTTATATAAATTGCTAGGCCTGCAGAGAAGGTGTAGTTAAGTAAGGGATAAACCACAATAGGTAAGATAAGGTTAAAGCGGACGCTGTTTAAGAATTGTATATTTGAGACGAATATGATTTTTGATAGCCATTGCTTGATAGTCATTCGTTTTATTTTTTTAATATTTTATTTCAGAACAATGTGAATCTTGTTGGCTATTATTATCCACAGTAAAATAGCGGAGCACAATGAGAAACGGATGTTCTCTTCCAATCACTAAAGTCAAGCATTATCGATCCTTTTCTTTCAAATTTTTCTTATTAGGACTAATGTAATTTTTTTTGTTTGTTTCAAAGAGTATATTTGATAATAACGAACACTAATTTAAGTTTAGGGATACTAGGGATATTCATTCAGATCAATACAATTTCCAGAATTAAATTTAAAATACCAATCCATTCCTATTTTCCAAGATTTCTTTGCAATTAATTATATTTATTTTACGGAAACATAGATAATAATCTCCAAAAATTTTAAGTGCAGTACAAATAAATCACAAGAAATGAAATTTATTATTTATTAATTTTGAATTTAATTAATTTAATATTAACAATTATCGAAGTAATTTTAATTTTAAATTTATGTCTAGTAATTTTTTGAAATTTTAAATAAAAAATAATTTATTTTCTTATTTTATTCCATTATTTTAAAGAGTGATTTATAGTCTCTACAATTAAGGCGCGATCTAATATAATTCCATTAGTAATCACCTTTATTATTCTACTAGAGCGTGCAATAACTATTAGCAATAATTAATTGTTCGATTAAATGTATAGCATTTTTCCATTGAATACCCACTTTTATTCAAGATATTCACACATGGCACATAAAAAATAACCTCATGTATGTTATGTGTTCCTTTACTTCTCGACGATTTAATTTGCAATAATTTACAATTAATATTAATTATTATCTTTATGTATCTCATCTTGTATTCTATTAGCATATACCATTAATTTGTAGGTATTTATTCGTACGTATAATTTAGACCTTTATTAATAAAACGATACAGATATTTTTTGCGGCCGGAATTTATGCATATTTATATTTTCGGTTTCATTCTTTGAGTCATTTGCATAAAAAATCGATAATTTGCAACACTATATGCATTTTCCTTGGGCGTTGAATATATTAATGGAATTAGGATAATTTTATTGGCCGGCCGAGATGCCAGGTGTCAAATATTTGTTTGCGTCGCGATGAATATACCATTTCAAGGGGATTTATACTTATGTAATAGGCTCATTTAGAACAATTATAAAGAGAAATAAGATCGTCAAATATTGTCACTTTATCCTTCTCATATTTTGAGACTATATTTCGCAAATATTTGAAGATTGGTAAAACAATAAAAAGTGGCTAGAATTCTCCGAGGATTACAAATATCTAATAATATATAGCGTCTAAATATTTCTTGGAGAGTACGTGAAGTTTCTTGATATAATGTAGTAATATTTTGTTCATTTCTTCACTTTTTTATTTTTATCACTATATGAACATTTCAAGCACAACGTGCTCTTTTTCAATAGTTTTATGTAATATTGACAAATATATAAATAAACGTGTAAACAAAATGTAATATACAAATGTGATGTGTTTTAAACATTTATCTTTATATCGGCATTTATTTATGGGATACTCTCTATACCATGTGGTTGGTTATACATCTGACCGCGGGGAAATAGCATATAAAATGAAGTTTTCTTTTTAAAATCAATTATTATAATGAAAATATGAAATGAAATAAAATGGTCGCTGTGTGCGATTTTTCGTGGCCAAAGGTACCGTTTGAATCGGCACATGAAATCTCTTCATTTTAAGGATCGAAGATCAGGTCATTATATCATAATCCCCTAGCCCATCCAATTTAGTAAAAAAAAACTAAAGAAGAAAAAATAAAAAAACCTAAAGAATGACAATGAGCTGATCATCCCTATAGTGGAAACACGAAAGAAAGCAGCGAGCGAATTTGTTAAAAAATCCCATTGCAAAGGAGAAAAGGCCATCGTCAATAGTCCTAGCGGACTCAACTCACATTAAAGTTCTTATCGAGAGAGAGAGTGGGACTAAAATCTTCCGAAAGAGCAGCGAACATTATAAAAAATCCTGTAGATCATGAAGGAGGCTGTTATACCTCACCATTTTTTCCAGTTACTCGAGTAAAAAGATCTGCGGGTGGTGGTGAAAGGTATTCCACGGTGAAGAAGAAGCCCATGATCTACACGAACAAGACTTTAATGTAAAAAGAGTGGCCAGGATGAAAAGAATGAACCTCTATTTTTTCGCACATACAGATTTAGTGGTTGCCCTTTAAAAAAACGGATATTTCAAATATATTAATAAATTTTCCGGATAGACAACATTTTTCAACATAAGGTCTGCATAGAACCCAAGAGAGGATCAAGAGAGGATCTGGCATCTGTAGCAGTACTACATATGCCAGAGGTTCGGTTATGTGCAGTACCAAACGTCAGTACACTCTCTCTGGCACCGTATGTCACATATTTATGCCCAAACAAAAATGCAAAAGAAAGAAAATGCACTATCTGACCGGCAAACTACGCCACTTATTCCGAAAGGTATGAGTTTCATCCAAAAATATGAAAGGCAAGAAAGAGAAGAAGAGGAACGAAAAACTAAACAGTATTACAAAGAAGTTGTCTCTTACGCTGAAAAAGCAAACTGAACTGGATAATTCACTCGTGGCCTTTATATAGATCATAGTAAAAGAAAATATGAATCAGTTGTTGACATTTAATATTCAGGACGATTGACGACAATAGTCCTTCCAGAACAATCAGTATCCTCACTTGAAACTCCAATGGCTTGGAAGGGAACATAAAGGAATAGAAGATACTACTCGAGGAATTGGATATTTCGGTGGCGCTTATTTCAGAAACCCATTACAAAACAGGACCTACATACGCGGATTCCGAATCGTTAGAATTGATAGGACTACAGACACAAGAAGGGAATCGATTTACATATGTAACAGCCACTGTTTCACTAAACCACAATTAAACTGCTCCAATATTGAAGCGGTGGGCATTGGCACCTACCTACAAAAGGTCACGAGACCTAAACGCCAAATGCGAAGCCTGGGGAAGTAGCATCCTATATAAGTGCGGCAAATACAAAAATTTGCAATTAATTCCAAAAACCAAACCTTCCATAAAAAAATTCTGTATACTCAAAAATCTTAATATTCCTCCAAAATGTTCACATTCCACTCTCAACCGTCTAGACTCGTAATGCTTCTAGACGGTTCAGCTAAGTGGCGCGGAATTTTTCTTTAATCCATCACCAATTCAGACAAGAAAGAGAAACCTCTGGTCGATAACCCATGACAGATAATTGTAAATAGTAATTATGCATATGTATAAGCAATATATATATATAAAAAAAAAATAATGTATTTTAATAAATATTTCTGGCATATAGGAACACTTTTTTTATAGAAATTGAACACTATCGAAATAATTATAATTAAATATAAATTTTACACTGATGGTTAAATCGATTGAAATAGCACAAAAGATTCAATATGTTTAAAAAAACGATTTTTTTTGCATCACTCACACATGGGCAATGGTTTATCTTTAACCATACAATCCAGTAACCTTTGTATATTTGTAATTTCAAATTTGGCTGACTAGCCTGACGCTAAACCAGCGTGCCACCGAGGCGGACAAAACGAAATTTTAATTTGTATTTATAATTTTAATAATAAAATATATCGTATGCATAACAAGGAAACTGATTAGAGACTAAATCAATTTGTTAACACGGACAAACTTATGCAAAGTCTTCATTGGCGATTGGCTAATCAGTAGATAGATATGACTTGACGAGTGTAATAAAAAATTTTAATGGGCGTATTTTTAAATTTAACCCTCCAATAAACAACAAAAATCACACAAAAAAACTATACACACAAAAACGGCAAAATCAGTTCTATTAATAAATCCTATAAATTTTATTAATATGTATGAGTTATACTAATTGAATATTAATTATGTTACATCTTTGATATAATCTTTCGGTACACACCTTACTTTTTTATGGAGGATTATTTTTATGGCATTATAAATAAATTATCGAGGCAATAGCCATTAGCATAAATTAGATCAATTAATTAAAATAACTCCAGAACTTTCCATCTCGTTTAATAACCCGTGATTTTTCGTTTATTTCGTGTTGCTTTTATTGTCGACCAGTGAATTACACGATTTTGTGGTTATTATGTTAACTTGTACAGAAAATGCTGTTGTTATGTTTTCAGTCACGGTAAATAAATATGCAGGTTGCGATGTTTTTGCTTATTACCTATGATGGCGATTATTGGGTATGGTATTTAAAATATTTATAAATTACATCTTTTGATTTATTTTCTGAGTGAACCAGACATCCAATTTATTTATAATTGATTTTTTTTAGAATCCAATCTCAATTGAGTAAGCTATATATTTTCTACTATTTGTATAGGTTATTATTTTATTATTGTTATCTACGTTCTCGTAAATAAATATCCATAGAAATTTTAATAAAACAAATTTTAAATTCTCTTGAAAATGGGCTAATAACCCGAAACTAGTCGAGAATTTAAAGTTATTCAACCTAATCTGTATTTTATTGGTTGATTTTTAATAATTTATTCATATTTATTTCATACAACATGAACTACTAATGTCTAAATATTAAAACCATTAATTATATCTCGTAAAATAAATTTAATTATTTGTAAAGAATTTTTAGAAAATCGGATGGAAGTAATTTTTAAATTTAATTCTGGAAATTTCATTGTTTCAAATAATATTCATTTTGTTGGTAACAGCAAACTTGAATAAGCTTTCGTTTTTATCAAATACATTATTTGAATCAAATTCATATTGGTCGTAATAACAAATCATGGAAGAAGAGGACCGGCGATGCTTGACTTCAGTGATCAGATAAAAACTGATATTATCATCGTTGGATGATCGTTGCCTGTGGATAGTAGTAGCCAACAAGTTCGTCTCTATTAAAAAAAAAAATACAATCAGCGACGATCTAGCCATGACCATAGAGATCTTCATTCGTCTCAATTCTAAAGCTACAAAAAATACAACGACGATCAAGCATGCACATTGTGCTCAAAATGTACATTTAGTATTAAAAAAAATGCAGAAGTGAAAAAAGGAATCAAATATAAATATTGTACCAAAAAAACTTCACATACTTACCAATAAATATCTCCCTTTATTAACTGATTAACAATCAAATTGATGATAGTAAAACAAACAAATTAGAACGAAAAGTTATTAAAAAATACGAATGTTTGTCCAGAAAAAATCACATTTCAGGCAATACAACACAATACAATACAATTTTAATAGATATCAACATATAAAGGATTAAAAATTTATAGGATTATTATACGTTTTAATTTTTAATCCTTTATATTTTTAACAATTTATGCTTCACGTACTGTTTTTCTTAAGAATTAATGGAATTCCAAGTATGGATAATATTTTCTTTATTATTATTTTTTTCTTATGAATATTTTGAAACATTCTTTTATAAATAGAAATAAAACATATAAGGAATGATTAATAGTTAAAATCGTAAATATTTAGTCAATCCAGAGGCCATTAAATGTTTGTTTTTGACAAATGAATTTTCTTTACATTGCCTCTTTTCTTTGCACACAAAAAATCAATTATACATTTCAATAATTACACAGCATTTAACTTTGCATCATTAATCACGTTCTAATTATTGAAATTAAAAAAAAAGAATGATAATAATACGCAAATACAAAATAGCATTCCGTTCATTCCGTTGGGCGTCCTTCGGAGGAGGCATAAATTTTATTCGGAACAAATAAAGCTGTATTTTTTCCGCCTGTCCTTATTCATCTCATTTTCTATTACGCCCAACTGCTGTGCGGTAATTAGAAAGAATTGTTTATATTTTACGCTCTAGTTAGTCTTAAAATTTCACGACGAGAATTATGTATTTAGTGATCACGGAGGCGCGGTTTAAAAAAAATTATATGAATCGGGAGATTAAATTTTAAATTGCGAAAATGGCTGTTTGTTGAGAAGGAAAAAATGAGGTAATTAAATTTGAATAACCCAGGGGAGGGTAATTATAAAATTTATTGTTCTGTGTTTTAATTCAATTTTTGTTTAGTCACTATAAAATGTACGCAATATGGCATTATTGTTTATTCGTTTTCACAATTTCCAATTAATTTATTTCTCTATTTCAGTTATGAAAGCTACCTTTTCCGCATTAATAAAGCACAAGTAAATAGTAAATGATCAATCACAGTCATAATGATGATATATATATATTTGTTTCATTAGGCCTAAAAATTATGTTTTTTTTTTTTTGGATTAGTAGTTGCCGGACGACGCAAAGCGTATCGGAGAGTCAAAAACCAATTTTTGGTCGAAAATTTTTACATTTTTGACAATCTATTTAAACTTTAAACAATGTTCTTGTTGGAATTGGCTATCGGCCGGAAGCCTTTCAGCCAAAAAACATATATATTTTTTTAAAAACCCTTTAACAAAAAAAAGACGTCTGTTCTAATTACAACATTTATTTAAACTAAACTCACTTATTTATATAAACATTGAAACCTGTACAATCATTGAACTGAACAGAAGGAAATGAAGGCTGATTATTTTTAATTCTGGTGTTAACGAAGTTTGTAGTACGTATTCGTTTCCTGCCTCGACACCACATTTATTATTGATTTGACTCCTATTAAAATAATAAAAAAATGTCGGTGCTGATTAGCATTAATGTTATCATTTTTTTTCTGTTGATACTGATGCATGAAAATTTAAAATCTTTTCCGAAGTCTCCAAATTATTTGTAGCAGATTCGTCTTTGTAACCTTCTGCAACGGAAGTTGATTTTCAGCCTTCATGTCTCTTTAAGACTGTTAAATTTGCTCCAGTATGTAAAGTATTCAATTTTGCATCATTTAATTTCAAAAATTTTGTTACTTCCTGTGCTATCGAAGATAATTTGTGAATACCTACTACTTGTTAATGACATTTGCCATTTTGATATTCGATGAAAATTCTTGATACATTAATATCAACGGGACGAAGTGCAAAGTATTTGCTGTAAAGATCCAAAATCTGTTTACCTGTAAGTGTGAATGATCTTAGTATCGCGAATATTTATTAATAATCGAGAATTTAAATCATTAATATTTTGAATAGATAGCTTGGCCATTTCGTTTCGCCTTAGTGCTGCTACTAAGCTTAATATAGGAGCTACTTGAAAAAAATCACCTGTGGATAAAAATAAACATTTCTTCTTGAAATGAGATTTCTTACCTTTATCATTACGGAGATATGATCTGGAGCTTCCGACAACTTTTTTAATTTCTTCTTTTGTTAATATTTTCGATTTTTTTGGCTGATAACAGTGATATATATATATATATTTTTTTTTTTAAATATGGAAATTTAGTATTAATATCGTTCTTCATTTTTATCGTTACTTTCAACATCGAGTAATGTCCCCACAATGTATTTGGCTTAACTTACGTGGATAAATCAGAAAAATATGCTAAAATTACATTATCAGAAAATGAAGATGCCCTAATCGTTGTATGCCAATCCATAAATCTTCTGTATCAATACCTGTAGGTTTCTCTTGATTTCGTCGGAAAAATCTCTAGTGTAGCCGTATTTGTCGACTTCGGAATCGATTTCCATAATACTTTAAATTCTGACTTGCGTTAAAAATAATTTTTGGACTAAGACTTTTTAATTTATATTTCAGTACAGTAAACAGAGTAACCAGAAACATTCTAGATGGGGGGCATTTTTTGTACAAATAACAATGAATTTATGACGTCTTATTCATTGTGTTAAAAAAAATATATTTATAATATCCCATACGGTAGATAATGTTGAGCGACTCTTCTGAAACCCTCTGTTAATATACAGCTAAAAATATATACAAAAATTGCTAGACGTTCTAGTCTGCTTCTCATATATATAACATCTTAATTTCTGCAGACAAATATATATTAAATTAACAATATAATTCTTATACTATGTTATACGTTGTTCTTAGAAAACGGCTATTGACCATCGGTCTTTCTCCCTGTACTTGTCCAGTTACCTGAAGGTTATGATTATTAACGTCTTTGTCTATGTCTGCAAATTGAATGATATGAATTGATGAATGGTTAAGGATGGGAGAATTTAGGAGCAATCTTAAGATTGCGAGGGATACAAAGGCGGGGATCTGCTTCTTATGTTTTTATCATAGATGCTGCTGAAGATATGTTCGATAAACACTATCATGGGACAGGCCTTCAGCAACATCTATAGCACACAAAACTATATAGATACTGCTGTAGCGGTAGCATTTACGACACAAAATGAAGCAGACTGAAACTTCTTAGTAATTTGTATATCTTTCCAGCTGTATTTTAACAGAGAGTTCAGAAGAGGTCTCTCAACATTATCTACCATATGGAATATGATGGGGCTTGTTAGTATATTTTTATGCAGCTTTCTAGCTGTATTTAAAATACAGAGAGGTCGAAAAGAAGATGGAGAAATAGGTCCGTTATTTCCTCTATTTATTAACACTAGTCGTGCTTGTTTTCAAATCGTATAAAAATATTCCTTCTGGAAGGCAGGCGTTGTACTTCAGGACATGTATATGCCATTTTAGTACTTTTGCTAGAATCAAATCGAGTCCTGGTGCTTTGCCATTTTTCATCCAAGCTGAAAGCTTTCTTTTATGGTAAATAAGTATTTCTGATACCTTGACTTGGTTTTCTTAGTATGGATGCAGTTCATGTGTTGGGAAGTGTGCGTTCACTATTTCCTTAGTTTTAATAGAGTTTAATTTAATGCTGGGGCTTTGGAACGTGCTTCTAATTTTCCCATTACTGCTTTTTAACCTTTATACCACGAGTTATTTTTTACCTCGTGAGGTAATTCTTGTCATTTTGCTATTTTACTAATTCCTATTGTTTTTTTTTTTTTTTTTAGGTTTCTTCAAGTGATTTTGTATTCGTCCAAACTTATTTTATATGGATCTTGGTTGCCTCTTCGTATTCGCGTATTCTTTTTGATTTTATTTACGCAGGTCGGTGATTTCTTGGTTCCACCAGAAATTTTATTTGAATTGATGTTCAATTTGGAGTAGTTTTTGTCTATTTATAAATTTTGATTATTTTTACAGTTTGGTAGAAAAAAAAAAAAAAAGAAAATGCAAAACAATTACATTTATTTATTTGATACAATTCTAATCTGGTTACCAAGAAAACGTAAATAAATATTACTTATTAGTTATTATTGTAGTTATTACATCAAATGTTTTCTATAAACTTAGTTCATGATTCATTACTTACTTATTAAGTTGTTGATTTTAAATTTATTATCTTGGAAAATAAATGTGTGTATAATGCCTTGAGTTACTAGGTTTTTTTATCAAACAATTAATGTAATTGATTTGATTTTTTTTGTACAAATACTGCAAAATTTATCGAAAATTATAAAGCGATAAAAAATGTTACAAATTAACTATTCTTTCAATTATTTTTTTAATTCAATTGTTTGTACGAATAAAAAGATATAGGCAGAAAGACCGATGATCTCAATAGCCGGTTTCTAAGGACAACGTATAATATTGATATTTAATTTATTGTATATAAAATTGTCTGCAGAAATAAAGATGTTATATATATATATATATATATATAAAGATATTTAAATGTTTATGTAGTGGTACTACATTAATATTAATTCTGGGCTGTCATATTAACATGATATAACATGATATCATAAAATTCATAAAATTTAGCATAGTTTAATATAATAGTATACAAGGTGTACAGAAAATGAATGAATAGCTTTAGGTAGCGTGACTCTTTGACTAATTTTTAGATAAAAATATTAACGAAAATAAGTCACACGGTCCTTCATTAAGCCTCACGGGCCACTTAAAAGAACTATTCATTTGGCAACGCTGGATCAAACAAGTGTACATCATCCGCTGGAGGTGTTGCATACACCTTTTCTTTTACAAACGAGCGTGCGTCGTTGTCAGATCTATTTTCATTAAAAGAATGCTTCTGATGAAGTTATAAAATTGTAAAAATATCCGATTTATTAATTATTTACATCAATGGAATTATACACGTGTCTAATTGATTGTTAATGCTATTGATTTTTTACAAAATATTTAAAAAACAATACTAATTTATAGTCACATATTTAAAATTTCGATGACTTCGTGGGCCTCAATGAAGAACCATACAACATTTTTTTTATTTGGATTTTCTATTAAAAATTAATTAATTAATTGAGTTACCTGAAGGTTTTCCCTCATTTTCTGTACACTTTGTATATTAAACTATGGTAAATTTTATGAAAATCGAATAAATCGTTCAATTGTTATTAATAAAGCAAATAATATTTTATTTAAATTTACAAATGATTTTTGGCTTAAGAGTTAACTTTTGCATATAGATAAATTTCGTTAAAATATTATATTTTAGTCGCAGGAACTTGAGATTAAGCTATTTACCAGCATTAACGGAACACCCTGTCTATAATTAACACTGAATAATTTTAAATCATTTATTTTCAGCTGTTTCTATTTAATCTTCAATAATAATGAACTTTCAATCCATTTTTATTTCCATGAAACAAAATTTAATCGAACTATAATATTACTACAATATGAAGGTTTCTAGAGCAAAATAAAAAAAAATGCATTCACACACTCCTACTTTTTCCAATTTCACATACGAAAATGTGAGATGCTATTAATCTCTTTCGGCCTTCGCGTTCGGGAAAATTAAGAACTCTTGGCACGTCCGTAACACGCTCTCGACAGGACCTTTTGAAAATTATTGGTGTTATTGTATAATTACGACTGGCCTTACGTTTTTTCCATTAATTTTTCATAACTTCTACCGATTAGCGAGTGTAAAGTGTGGAATATATAATTATGCAATGTCGATAATTTTCGAACATATATGAATGCAGTATCAATGATGTCTATGCTACACAATTTAATTGTGTTTGTTGGTGCTGGCATGCAATTATAAAATTCTTCAATGTGTGAATTATATTATCAAAAAAAAATCAAGGAAATATAAGCATGGTACAATGTTGGTTAAAGGTCTTAGAGTGATTTTTTTTATTGTCAGACGAACCGTATTAGCTTTTGGATATGTAATGTATTAGGTTTAATAGTACCAATGTGAGAATCATTAAATAAATATACATTGTGTTTAATTGAATTGTATTTAATAAACATGCTAAAATGTTGGTTGTTGGTGACTGTTAAGTTTTTTTTTTTTTTCTTTTTGCGTTTATATTTGCGTTCAAAGTTTTTACTATTGTATTTAAAATTAGTTAGTAATACATATAATTTTATTGCATTATACATGCATGTATTATATAATGTAAAAATGGTATATTCCGTTATATATATAAATAAATAAAATGTATAAATTTTTTTTTTGTTTGATCTTATCTTTTTAATTTTTTTGCCACTTTATACCACTTATTATTATATTATGGTTTACATTATATTTAATAATTGTATATTTATGTTTAATCTTGCCTTGTACACACATGTTATCTGCTTTGTATAAAGAAGTGTTTCGTAAATAAATAAATAAAATAATTTAATAAAATCAAGCCATTTTTTTTTTATTTTCTACGACGCTAATTAACAATACTCAAATACAAACTAACTTATATGTTTAAAGTAAATGTAAATAAGACGAAATAATGTCTATTTATATAGTTTGTATTCAAATTCAAATATATTACAAAAGCTGCTTACGGAGTCATGATAAATTTAACGTACACGTTAATCTAACATTTCGTATGCTGTATTTCAATAATCAGACTTGTTGACAATAATTATGGCATTACCTTTGTGTGACTTAAAGAAAAACACATTTCTGGTTTTCAGTTTCTTCAGTGTTAAAAAATCTTTATAGCTGTTCTTCGTGCAGTGGTTAGTTTTCTTCTCTCGTATCGCTTTTTGGACGGATTCTTTCGTCGAGACCTGAAACGCTGTAGCCTGTTCTTCTTCCATCTTAGGTGCGACAATTTCTTAATCGAAATTGGGATACGAGGCGCTTTCAATGGATTTTTCAGCCTTTTTTCGAAAAGATTTAATTCGACTGGAAATTATTTTCCTACGCTGTTGAGTAAAGTGGAAATAGATTTCTAGGAGGGAAAATGAGCCACTTTTAGCATTAAAAAAAAATAAAAATACACAAAGATGGCTGTCTATTGCTGTTTATGATTTTGTTAGTTAATAATGAAATGAGGAATGAATTTTGAAAATAATTTAAAATTATAATCACCATTGTTGTGTCCACAATCACAATACTTATACAGTGCGTTCACAATGACAGGAACAAATTCATATAAATTGTTGATGATTATCTATGAGAAAAACGCTTTGATAGATCGATTGGTATTTTCAATTGCACATATTTTTCATTATAACTTTTATATACAGAATGTCACAGACAAATGCTGATACAGAGTTTTAATTTTTCAAATGGAATGCCCTATATATTATATAATATTTGGTTTTCTCAGAGAATTGCTTTTCATATAAACTGTTCTATACCTATCTTCAATTGTTTACGAAATATTGTCAATTATTTAAAGATGCTAGTCAGTCATTTGACATTTGTTAAATTACAATGAAATTAAACAAGGAATATTTCTGGCAATGATCAATAAAATTCGATCTATCCCTTTTACTAACTGCAAAAAAATACACTGTAAGTTTCACAAACATCTATTGAAACAACTACTTCCCGAGCATTTACCCCGCCGGTCATTGGATTACATAATGGACATTTGTTGTTGCATAGCAGCACTACTGCGAATTGCAACGGTTTGAATCGAAATTATTTAATTAAAGGAAACAACAAACAATAGTAACAGCTTTCTGTAGACATGTGTTTCGGGATTTCATCCCTCATCAATACAGCTCTGTCCTGTAAGTCCTTAGTTGTTAAACAATTTCTACATGCCGTCTTCAACGTGGGCTTACAAAAAATTACCTGATTTCAATTTACTATTTTTTAAGTAAATTAAATTCAACTGATAAATGTGTAATTTTTATTATGATTGCAGAGAGGTATAGAACAGTAAATATTAAAAGTAGCTACAATTCTCTGAGAAAACCAAATATCATATAATATATAAGGTATCCATTTTAAAAATTAAAACTTAAGAATTGAAATATGTAATAAAATATAGGATGATACATTTAAAAAAATGTAACTTTGTATCGACATATGTTTATAGGAGGTATGCCATTTGAAAAATTAAAACTTAAGAATTAAAATTTGTAATAAAATATGGGATGATCCATTTAAAAAAATGTAACTTTGTATCGAATTTTTGTATGTAGAATTTTTAGTTAAAAAAGATGCGCAATTAAAAATACTAAAAATACTAATCGACGTATCGGAGCGTTTTTCTCTAAAATAATCACCACCAATTTAATTGAATTTCTTTCTTTCACTGTGAACACACTGTATAAAAGATGTACTTTAATCAAATATACGTTAAAACAAATATATTTTTTTTATTGATTATAATCATATTTTCTTGTTTAATTACTTAAATAACTACGATCATGTGAATAAATTTGTTTCTATTATTAATATTTTTTCTTCAATGAGCGTATTCACTCTACAGTTGTTCAGATTTATTGACAGGCTCATTAAACACGTCTAAAATCAGAGTTACAAGGGTTCTTACTATATATTCCAATTTGTCTTTGTTTCTTTTGTTCGAATTCTAGAGCAAATGCTAAATATCAGACGCACACACACACATTCATACACACACGTCGAAATGGGAAAATTGGGTGTAGTTCACCTCCAGCCACTCTTCCGATTTAACATGTGCGGCGGAGCGTGGAGGAATTACAGTCGCACCTGAGACCAACAAAACATTCTCTGGATGTTGAAAATGTGATGTTATCGACTTTAGCCATAGAGCGCATTCATTGCGAACGACCTTTTTGCCTCTTATCCCCCGCTTTCCATGCGGGAGAAGGCAAATAATAGGCAATAGTAATTCAACGCCCATTTTCTGTTTTATTTAGAATACTTACAATACGCACATATTATCACACAATCAAATTCCAGTTTAATTCCTTACTTCACTATATTAGTTTTTACTGTTAGATGCACATTTCGATACACAACGTGAGTGTTTTATTATTATTATTTAATATTTATTATTATATATATTATATTTATTATTTTATTTTGTGTTAATCATCTATAGAAGTTTTATTTAATGGAAAGCTGAAAACAAAATTAAATTAACATCTGAAAATGTAATTACAGAAACAGATTAATAAAATTCAAAACAAAATTAATTACATTTTTGTTTACGTGCGAATAAGTTTTCTGTTTGAGGTATGAGTATACGAAATTCGTCGGGTTTATTTAAAAAATTTATTACTTCTAAAAAGCCATCAATAAGAGTTGTATAAAATATAAAACAAAAATAGTTCATTTCTAAATTGTAACCAATTTACATCAAAAATTACGCATTAATAATCGATAATTTGATCTACTTATTTTCACACCTAAGATAAAAAGGCTAAAAACACCTCCCAGCAAGGTTTGATACCATCAATTATTGAATCACGCCACACCTTGCGTACGAATTAATCATTTATCACCTCGAAATAAATGTCTATTTGAATAGCAAAACCATGATGCCACAAAAATAGGATCGCCTTTGTATTCCGATCCACTTAAACAAAAAAAAACAACCTCTTGAATAAACATTAACTAAATGTTAATTGTAAATCAAGTTAGAAATTTCACTGAAAAAAAAAATTTATAATCGAAGGAAAAACACTTTTTTTTTTTCTTTGGTGCAATTTGAATAATTTATACAATTACTCGGAAACTTCAGGACTCGGAAATTAATTTAAAAAAAAAATGGTTAATGAGCACGCGTACAATGCTAACGCTATTAGTTATTGCGTTTTAATGTTTATTTATTTTCATTATCATTTTCAGACGCCGTTTAATTGATCGCATAAACTGGCGTCAGTGCCGTTTGTCATTTTCTAATGGTTATGGAAATTGTATCCTGGATAAATGGTCACTCGCCATTGTTCTGGATTTTTTATTCTTTCATCGCTGAGTGTTTGATAAAGTCTGCATCAATATTTATGTAATATTTGTTAAGGATGTTTTTCAAGGTGGTGTGGCACACTATCACCGTTGGGAGTCATAAATATGATTATGGATGATTGGCGTGTGCGCATATTTGTGTTGGTGGTCAATTCAATTGTTGTTGGTGTTATGAATGTGCGTGTTAATGAAAGTAAATAAATGGTAATGCTATTTAATTCCCGGCAATGATAGATGTATAAAAATCAATGATTATTTTTTTCTTAGACGAAATAATAATTCTGCAAAAATCTTATTCCAGTTCATTTTTTTAAATAATTTCTAGAGATATGAATGACAAAAATTGATTTGAATAAAAAATATAGACATAAAATAAGGTTAAAACCCTTATTATGCTAATCGATAATTTTCTCAAATAGTCTGAACAGAATTATTCAACATGGACTTAATTTAATTAAATATTTATATAATATGTTTGCTATTATCGCAATACTTTTATTTCGTAACTATTGATTCGATATATGATAAAATCATTTGCGGAATGCAAAGTAGTAATTAATAAACAATAAAGTCAAATAATGGAGGTCTTCATAAAGTATTAGTTTTAATTATTATTTTTTTATAGACACAAACATAAATAAAACCTACAGACCGAATTGCCAAGCAAGATTTTTGAATAAACATTTAATAGTATGTAAAAAATATTAAATGAAAAAAAAATGGATTAAATTAAAATTCAATAATTAATTTATTTTATATACGCTAAAAAAATATATTGAAAAATTTACCTTAAAGTTGCACTGATGATGGATAAATAATTCTGATACACGTGTCTAGAGATGACCCTATTATACATAATTAGATTTTTGTATTGATGGAATGCTCCTTCTTATTCTTTTCTAATCCTTATACCCTTTCAGCTGTCGGATGTGAACAAATATTAATAAAAAAAAATTGCTTTATTAGTTTCATTGAGATGCAACAGCGAAAATCCATTATAATTTCAGAATGGAACAAGTTTCTCGTCAATGCAAATTTCTCTTCAATGTCTCGCGTTGGTATTTGCCCGGAAAGTAGTTCTTTCGATGGATATTTGTTTCTCTTGTTACCTTAATACTTCATTCGTAAAACTTTATATTGCAGAGAAACTGAAAGAGAATATATTAAATAAAAATGTTTTGAAAATAATTAATAAATTATTTTCACATTTAGCTCTGTGACTTTTGACTTACGTTACGTAAGTCCGGGAAGTAGTTGTTTTAATGTGCATTTGTTTAACGTACTTACGTAACGTAAGTTAAAAGTCACAGAGCTAAATGTGAAAATAATTTATTAATTATTTTCAAAACATTTTTATTTAATATATTTAAATAACTCTGATCAAGTGAATAAATGCTCTTTTCTATTTATAAAAGAGAATAATTAATTTATTTTAAAATATTTTAATTTAATTAAAACTACAATGGAATTTTTACTTTTGTGATGTTAAAGCCAATTATTTAATTATTTAGTCTTACATGAAATTTTTATATGTGCCTCTCAACTTCTCAGTATGAGGTGTAAAGCCAATTATTATATAAATTATTCATTCACTCACATGGTCACAGTTATTTAAAGTCAAATGTCACAGAGCTAAATGTTGAAATAATTCATTAATTATTTTCAAATCAATTTTATATATATATATATATATATATATATATATATATATATATATATATAAAATATAATATTAATATATCCAATTATTCTAATTTATTTTATAATTACATACCTTACAATCCCACACTATTTTTATTTTATTAGACATTTATAAGTCGTTGGCGGAAGATTTTACTGAGATACTGAATTATGACATATTTTTTACATTTTATTTAACATACAAAATTATTCACATTTAATTTTCCTTGTTTGCATAAAAAGGACAAGTTCGCCTTCCTTTAGTGGACGAAACAATGATTCTCGGTCGTCTACCTTGTGGACCCAAATCGTTGACGATGCCACTTGAAATTAGGCAAAAGGTGGCGCTTGCGTCGTCTTTAATTTATTATAAAAATAATTATTTATTATTTCTAAGGGAATTTATCAGGCAGACGAAATTCTTCTGCTTAATTTTCTTCAAGAAATTGAACTAGAATCAAAATGTGCTATATTTATATTTTAATTCTAGTCGATCTGGGTTATTGATCAGAAGTTTTTTTGCCCTCTTAGTTTTATTTTAGCTCTTTAATATAAAATAGAAGTTTGTTTAAAAACGGCTTTTAATACCGAATATACCATTTATTTATTATAGAAACTGAAAAGGTTTTTTTTAAAATTTATTACAATTAATTTCCACTAAGTAGAAATTTATATACCGATATATATTACAATGTTGGCGGAAAGACCACCGGTCGATAGCCAATTGGCAAACTCTTACAGCATGTATTGTAATATTTTATGTTATATGTAGGTGTTGTAGTACGTTTGTCAATAAATATTATGTATATATATATATATATATATATTACAATGCAATTTGTATTTATAATATTCTTGGTACTCCTCAAGCATAAATAATTTCTATTACATTGTTTCCAATCGGAATTCGATTCCGTTTTTAAAATCGAAACAGCAACTACTTATTGAATCAAATCAATTGTTGAGTGAGTGTATGATCTAGTTCCATTTCAATGTAAAATGGTAGTCATTAATAATAACAAAACACCCACAACCGAGTTGTTGTACTCTGAATTATTTATGTTATGCAATTTTTTATGAATGCCGAAATATCTGATGCAAAGGAATGCGGTCCGTTCGTTATTTATTTATAAGAAAGTGCATTGTATCATGATCTCTGAGCGTATTGATTTTGTAATGGTTTTCGCTTCCGAACTTGATACGGTCCAGTGAATTGTGGGTGCTGCTGCTTATTGATTTTTTTGTAATTTAGTTGCACTGTCGCATAATTGAGTGCAAATGGAAAATTAGTAAGCAAGTTTTCTTCTTGGTATTTGTAACGTGACATTGGATCTCTTTCTGTCGTTTAATGGACTTAGCTTTTAAAATTATTGACTGTGAATAATTTGGTGATTGATTGAATCACATTGCTAGGGACTAACAAAATAGGTAAATACAGGGTTACCATAAATGATGGGCCCATTTAAAAAAAAATCTTATTTAGTACATAAGATTTTTTTTTTTAAATGGGCCCATCATTTATAGAAACCATGTATTATCTACCTTTGTCCGTACATATCCAAAATTAACAATATTTGTAGCCTTGAAAGGAGGATATTTTTTGATATTATACATTATAATCTTCAATGTGTCCATTTCTTGATGCACGACAAACATCTACGCGGTAGCCGAAATTATCCGATATACGAGAATACGCATCTGCTGTTACTGATGATACGGTTCCACAGATCATTCAGATTTGTTGGTAGAGGCGGGATTTAACCGGATTCCTTATCATGACCCCATAAGTAATAATTAGATGGGGTGAGATCAGGAGAATTCGGCTGCCAGAAATGTCGAACCAAAGACCTGGTCCTGCGATCTATTCAGAGTTGAGGAATAAAAAGCCTCATACAGGGAGGTTCTATTATGGTAGAGCTCCATTTTGTTAAATAAATTCCTGCGAATCTTCCATAACTTGAGGGAACAGCCATTGTTACGTGTTCATATTCCAGTTACAGTTGCTTCCGCTAAATAGGTCCATAAACCATTGAAAGAGTTTATGTTCGGTGAGTCTCTTCGTGTTGCAATGTTGATTGTGGATTTTGCAAACCCCACATGCAAACATTGATTCTGTCGACTTTTCTACTAGGCTGGAAAGTTGCTTCACCGCTAAAAGTTATACGCTGTAGAAACACGTTATACTTCATCATTACTAGCACATTAACACAAAATTCGAGGCGCTGTTGTTTGTCATTAGAGCTGAGAGCCTTCACAATTTGTTTGATTCTACAGAAAACGTCGTCTCGGTTGTCCATATAGTTGGTTGGGGTATTCCAAGTTCTCTACTTGCTCTATTGGTAGCCTTGGTCTGCAAACAAACCTTTCTTCAATACGTCTAATATTATCCTCAGACACGCGCGATCGGCCTGTGCTTTTTCTTTTACGCACTCTTTCAGTCTCTTGAAATTGCTTAAGCCGACGGCTAATGGACTATTTACTTGGTGGTTCAATACTCAATTTTGTACAAAATGCCCTCTGCACTACAATTTGTGACTCACTTTTGCGAACTCAAGCGGGTATTAAACCTTGTGCTACACAGTAGCCATCTCATTCAGAACTGACACTAAAACGAAACGGCGGGCTAATAATAATAATAATTTTATTTCTCCAACAGATTAACCAATCCAGGAGAAGTTAAATTTTCTATAAATTTATAAAAGGGAAAGAATATGAAGACAAAAAAAATAAGAAAAAAAAAAGCTTTACCGTAAAAAAACCTTTGATAAAATACATATAAGTATAAGATTTCTCAGTGAAATCCACACACAGAAATTATAACATACACAGTTTGCTAGTAGTTTAGGTAATATACAGACAAATATATTTTTAAATTATTGTAATTTTTAGAAATATGTGTGGTAGGTGCATAACATGAATATTAGTTCTGGAAGTATTAATAAATAGGGTATCCGAAGAACAAAAATATTTAGTTTAGATAGCTGACAATTACAATCAATAACATTGTCTAAAAGTTTTTTTTTACAAAATTCGGCACTAAGCACTATTCTGCGGCCTACTAATGATACAAAATTTTATTGGTTCGATAGATCTGCGTAGTTGTAATCATGCCCTGGATAATTTCCAGTGCTTTTGAATGCCATAATTTTAATAAAACGTTTTTGTACTCTCTCATTGACCAAGGAGAGATTAATATAATTCGCATCTTCAATAAGGTATTGAAAATGCGTATTATTGATTGATACGTACATACGCGCAAAAAGGGATCTTTATTACATCCAAGATCCTAAACTATCTCGATACTCGCATAAAAATATTAACATTTTGATTGCCGAAGAAGCGGTAATACTCACATGATTGAAAAAATTGAGCAGTGAATCGGACAGTACTCCTAGATCTTTAATTATATTAGATCGATTTTTTGCGACTAAATAATACGATATAATATTCCACCAATGATACGGTGT
The DNA here is from genome assembly GCA_963082785.1 of Philonthus spinipes. NCBI lineage: Eukaryota > Metazoa > Arthropoda > Insecta > Coleoptera > Staphylinidae > Philonthus > Philonthus spinipes. Next base: position 14,828,819 of record OY720310.1, read on the forward strand.
AACATGCTGAGAGGACTAAAAATCGATCTACCGAACCGAATCACTGCTGCCGTTAAATTTTCTCTTTTCATGGATACAAAGATAGTTTATTTTACATTTATATCTAAATAAAAACGAAATTTTAAAAATGGGTTCATCATTTATAATAATAAAATATTCATAGTGGTAGTAGATATCGAAATAAATATAATTTATGAAAGTTTAATCTGTAAAACAACAAACTGTAATGTAAAACTAAAAAAGTTAATCGGTAAGTTGTAAATTTAGTTTAAGTTATTGTTCAATTCAAGCTTTATCATAAACTACAAAATAGATTCAAACTTTGTCAGTATGATTAAGTATCATGTACCACCTAGACATTCGCGTAGCCATATCCTACGGCATAATGCATTTTGTAGGACTTGCGGTCTAAACTGTCCTATGACTCGTTTAACACGCACGGCTAATAACATTTGTGGCAGAATTGATTTCTTAAACACGTCGATTAGGTTAATTAGGAGGAGTCTCGCGGATATTGTACACTAAATGTTAGTTTGTCCACATACATATGTATATTCATATTTGTGTAATTTATGTTTTATGTATGAAATAAATATGAATAAATTATTAAAAATCAACCAATAAAACACTGATTAGATTGAATAACTTTTAATTCTCGACTAGTTTCGGGTAAGTCGAGAATTTAAAGTTATTCAATCTAATCTGTGTTTAATTGGTTGATTTTTAATAATTTATTCATATTTATTTCATATAATATGAACCACCAATGTCTAAATATTAAAACCATTAATTATGTTTTATGTTTTTATATTTTTGGTCAAATTGTAAATGGCCGGTACGTTCAATAAAGAATTATTAATTAATCCTTATGAATATTTAATTATGATAACCCCTATTTAAGTTAATAATAATATTATGAATACTTTGCTTAATTATTATTGGATATAATAAAACAAAAAGGGCCTCAGGCCGATAGCCCAGACAGACTAATACATAAATGCATTGTATATAAATGCTTAGGTAATCGAGTTTTTAATTATCTTAATAAAGATGTTCGTATATATAAGGAAAAAAAAGTAATTTTGAGTGAAAAACTGCAAATTGAAATTATTAATATACGCTAGTATATTTACATTGAATAAAAAAATAGAAAGCGGGGGCGCCTTAATGTATGTAAAGTATAAAAAAATAATGTGTTTGATAACAATTAGACAAACTCATGAATATTTCATACTTAATGAGTTTATGTAAATTTTATCTAAACATAATTTTCTAGTGTACCAAAAATGAATTAATAATGGGTTAAATATGAAAGTAATTAAGAAAATGAAAAATCTAATTAATTTCGCTTCTTCAGATAATTATCACTTATTCTTAAATATACAATTAAAATTAATAATTATCTATGTCAATAAATACCAAAATTATCGATGCAAATAGTGAAATTTATTAATTGTTGGAAACAATCTACCCGGAGCATTTATATGGAATGCCTATGCAAATAATTCTATTTAACTTTGAGAATCAATTATGGCCTTATCTGATAATTAATCTGATTATAATAAAGTAATTCAACGGATTAATTTATAGACACCGACACCGACAGTATCAATTACACTGCGCCTTTATCTCAACAGTAATTAATTATATGTTTTATGTAATTGAATTAAAATAATCCCGTATATAGTGTAATTTGTTTTACATTCGAAGCCATGAAAAGCTATCAACATTAAACTAACAATAAACAATACTAATGCCCCATTAACGGTTGACTCGCTTACACTAAATCCTTTTGTAGGGTAAGTGAGATTTAATAAATCATACTTAATAGACATTGACTTGAATTGATTAATTTATTCTTAATATAATGAACTATTTATCCGATCAATATGAAATTTGGAAAACGTATTTGTCCAATTAAACTCTATTTATAATAAGAACACTGTAAACTTTTCTTCACTAAATTAATTTAGTGAAGAAAAGTTTACAGTTTTCTTATTATTTTCATTAATCTTCACGTAACTCTATATAAACTCTATTTATGGTAAACATTTAAAACAGCTATCTGCCATTTTTGCAAGGTACAGCGCCAACTTTATTGTTGTTTTAATGATATGGGTTTTCAAAATTATGCTCCTATGAAATATTATTCTTTTGCGCATTTGACAGTAAAATTATTTCTATCAAAATATTGACCAACAATTGCCAAATTACCTAAAATTAAATGTTTTTAAATCAAATGTGTAATAAAACAATAAAATAATCATCAACTATTTTATATTTTTTATGGTTTAAACAAAATATGCAAAATATCTTTCATGAAACAAAATAAAATATAGCTCAAAGCAGATTTTTTATCGAGCGTATAACAAAAATCGACGACGAAGTTGGCTTAGGAAATCTAAAGTCATGTCTGAACTAAAATCACACGTGTATGCGTAAAGTAATGGTTGTCATATTGACAGCAACCAGCATTTCAAGTGTGTGATTTTAGTACAGAGACTTCCAACGCCAACTTCGTCGTCGATTTTTGTTGTACGTTATAATACCAGAGAAATTTGTTTCATGAAATTTAATAATTTAACAATTATAATAATAAATCTTTTATAAGGGAAAAATCCTTTGAACACAAATGTATTACAAATAGTGTAAATATATATTGTAGCTAACAAACATTTAGATTACTTCAATAAACAATAAGTCAGCGAGAGCACTCTATACTAATAGCAAATCATTGTTGTTTATTATTTTCCCACGAAAAAATTCCAGAAGTATTTTACAAGACAAGTATTTTCAATTCATTCATTAATCTAGAAGCTTTTATTTCCTACGATCATAAACTGATAATCATTGCAATAATAACTTAATCAGGAAAGTATGATGATGAATGGTTACGTATTTCTCGATTTTTTTCTTTGCCTTTATTGGAGTGGAACAACACATCGATTTATTTATTATTGCACTTGATTTCTTCAATTCTATAAATGATGATTGTAGCGGCTAATAATATAATACATTTTTCAAATACACCACCCTCTCGAGATTCCGCAACGTGCGCCCATAACGAGAAAATAAAGCCGCATTCCGGAACTTTGTTTATGGCGCCAGATAACATATTTACAACCGTTTTAAGCGCCGCAATGAAATGATTAACTGTATATATTGAAAGTCATTTCTGTTCTTTAATTAAAGTAGATTAAACTCGAACATGAAAAGATTACTTCATAAAATATTTGCTTTTAAGTAAATTAACATTAATTATTTTAATAATCAATGACCGAGGTTTTTACTTGTTAAATTTGTAATACATTTTGTCAAATTTTTAAAAAATACAAATAGTGCATAATGGAGTATGCAGTATTTGTATTTTTTTTAAGTTTCACAAAATGTATTACACTGCTACAATTGTAGCATCATCATTCAGATGATTAATTTTTTTTATATATATATAATATTTATTGACAATCATAATACAATATCTATATATAACAGTAGAGTTTACAATTATATTGTAAAAGCCTGCTAATTGGCCATCGACCAATGGTCTTTCCGCTTGGATTTTGTGTTTTGGTCCTTGGATAAAATGCGATGATCCTTAGCAGTGGATGTCAAAATCCTCTATCAAGTATGTACGTCACTTAACTGTCTTGAATGTTATGAAATGAAGTGATGAATTCATGAAAGGTTTAATTAGATAGTTTAAGTTTATGACTTATTAATTTTTATATACTTATCTTTTTTAGTTTTGTTAACATTTTAATTTAAACTTTATTAATCACACTGTTTTGAAAGGATTATCGTTTTTTTTTTTTTTTTTGAAAAAAAAAATACTTTGGATAGAATCATAGATTTATTTTATTATTGTGTAAATAAAATAAAAATTAGATACTAAAGGCAGAAAGACCGATGGTCGAATGCCGTTTTCTAAGGACAACGTATAACATAGTATAAGAATTATATTGTTAATTTATTGTATATAAAATTGTCTGCAGAAATAAAGGTGTTATATACAGAGAGCTTTTTTTAGCAGTATACATTTCCCCTATATATACCTGCAAAATACACGACTCAAATGCATTAATATATGTGTGTTTAATTTATATATGCCAAATAGTCAACTTAACATACACACATTAATTATTCAATGCGGTTAGCTCGCGTTTTTTGCAGGCATACACTTCGCCTAATGTATACTTATAAAAAAATCTCTCTGTATATAAGATACTAATAAGAGTCATTACTTTTCTGGTTAAAATTAGATAATTATATTCAATAAAATTATGCTTTCAACGGTAGCAAAATCCGTTTATTTTATGTAAATGCACTATTTAATATACAAATTCTTGATTGGATTTTAAGTTGACTGAATCAGCAACCGCTTTGATCATGAATATATTTGAGTGCATAATACGAAGTAAACATGCTTTAATTGAGACAGCTCAGACAGGCTAATATCAAAATGTAATGTATATATAAATGTTGCAAATGTATAATGGATTTAAATGAATAAAGATATTTATACAGTGCGAGTGTAAAGTCTTGAACTATCGCAATAAATATTTTAGTAAACGCTTAAAACAAGTCCTCGAACTGGACAATTTTTATCTTAAACAACCAATGAAAGTAGTTGTTTTAATGTGCATTTGCTTAACGTGCTTACGTAACGTAAGTCAAAAGTCACAGAGCTAAATATAGAAATAATTTATTAATTATTTTCAAATCATTTTTATTTAATATAAATAATATCTCGTTGAAATATTTTGCTGACGATGTTAAATTTTTTGGTGGGTGGTTGGCTATTAAATAACAAACTTTTTCTTTGTTACTGATATAATTACAATTAAACAATGTGAGTTCGAAACTTTGTGTATTCCGATCTATCCCGTAGGTATCGGAAGTAAAATCTTACTACAAATACTCCAATCAACGCTGACTGTTAAAATATTGTACAGACACTGACTGCAGGTCCGATATCTGCTTATGCAAGGTGGCAAAATCCCACCCCTAATCTCAAGCAGCGGCTGGTGTTATCCAGACGTAAGAGTTAATTTTTCTAATGGAACCCAATTTTTGATGATGAATTTGGAAAGAACATGAACCAAATACACTAAAAAAGTATAATACTGTATTTTTGAAATATTCGAGATGCTTGCTTTTAAAACCAAAAACCTAATAACAATCAAAAGTTCAAATTTTACAATAATAAAATTGAAATTTCTGGACTTTACACTCGCACTATATGTATAAAACAAATTTAACTTGTTTTTAACAATATCTTAATTTTCTCTAATTCTTTTCGACTTTCATCATTTTCTAGGAGGTGTAATAAAAATTAAGTAGACGATTATTTATCCCCTTAAGATAAATTGTTGGTCTATCTATATTAATTTAATTGAGGCTGTAATCTTAAACACGTATATTTATTATATTAACATTTAATCAACAAAAATCTCCATTTATCTTATTGAATCTTTACAAGACTCCTTTTTATTCAGTCGATTGAATTACGATCACTTTACGTAATTTATCGCCCGTTCCGGAAAAATGTTCGCGTTCTGCCGGGTTATTTATGATTGTTCACGTGAGTGGTGGCACGTTATAAAGACATTATTTATTGTGACTTTTGTGATATTTTATATAAATCACTGTCTTTAGGTATAAATCGCTCGTATTAGCTCGTGTTGTTTATTTTCAAGTATAGTTTGTTTGATAAGGTAAATGTTAATGAAAAATTATCTTGTCGTGAGTGAATTATTTGCGAGCATGTCTCAATTTGTATCTAGTTAACATAATGTGTGTGGTGCAAAATATCATTGGCCTAAATTGTGGGTTTATTGAAATAAAACTGGTTTTTTGAAACAGATATTTTTGTGAATATTGTAAACCCAAATCGATTATGGTTGATTAGAATAAATGATTAACAAGATATTATAATCTCAAATATTATGACGTTCAATAGATCTATATTTTTTTTAATTTACAATGAAAAGAATATGTAATTACAGAACAGTAAAATTTTTAAAATTATTAATTGTTAATCTTTTATAAGTTATGCAGTATAAGCTTAAATAAACAAATTCTTAATTGATATAACTTGTTTAATTTACTTTATATTGTATGATTTATGACACATTAAACAATTAATAATAATAGTAATACAATTATTTTCGGTATCTTCAATTATAACAATTTAAAATGTACATAATTCTAAAATCTTGTTTTTTCTTCATGCATATCATAAAAAATCATTTTCATAAAACTATGCAATCATCCCTCGACTATTTTTACTTCTTTTTATTTTGTTTCGAAATACAAAATGTGCTAAAATACATATATAAATGTAAACGTCAGGCGATAGAGATTCGCTATGATGTCGTGTAAAACATGTGAATCCACCTTCTTAAAATTTTGCATCTCACTAAACCTAAACATACATTCAAAATATAAACATCCAATTTTAAAACTCAGAAATTCATTATTGAGAACAATTAAGATAGTTCGACTAGCAAGCGTAGATATTTTTTTATTGCACATGACCATAAATTCAAGACAGAGAAAAAAGATCTACCTACTACAGACAGACTAATACAGTATTGTATATAAATATTTTTTGTAATTTTCCCTATATAAAATAATTTACTAACCTAGAAAACTTTACGTACTCACCAACAAAATATTTGTGGAGAATTTTCATAATTTTAATAAAAAAATCATTTAAAAGGGTCCATTATATAATTCAATGTCTGGCAGAGTACATGCCCGAGAAGTAGTTGTTTTAATGTACATTTTACTTATATTACTTATATGACGTAAATAAAAATGTCAAAGACATTAGCACAGTAGCTAAAGGGAATAATTTATTAATTATTTTCATATTCTTTTTATTTAATTTATTTAAATAACTGTATCAAAGTTAATTATTAATAAACATTGTTATATAAGGTGTTTCAAATTCGAGTCTCACCATGGGGATCTCGCTCATTATAAGAGATGTATGTTCAAATTTGGAGAATTCGATGATAATGAATATCCCATTCAGAAAACTGATCTGAGTTTTTCTATTTTCAAGAAAACGTTTTTATTTATATGTTTGATATTTGATGCATTATTTATTGTGAAGACATTCTTGTAGGATTTTTTTATGGTTTACTCGGTGGGGTACTCCTTTTAGTAATAGCATGTTCGCTTTATTGAGATTATCATCAACTTTCTTATTATTTATGAACGCCATTGTGATTTTTTGTCTGTTTGAGATCCTCTTCTTTTTCTGATTAAAACGATATAACACAGTATATCTCTATTGAAATGAATTATGCTTTTTCATAAATTCTTTGTTATCAATGAAGAAGTACTCATTTATATTATTTTTTAATATTAACTAATAATATATTAATTTATTTAATTAATAATGTAATTTTACCAACCAATTTAAATTACGCAATTTAGAGACAAAAGTCTACAAAATTTATATATAAAGCCGGCCACGCCCGGTGCTCATCCTTAAATCGTAACAAATAATAATAGACTAAACTAAAATTAAATTGTAATTATTTGTAACAATGGCTAATGTTTATAGGAGTTTCGAAAATTCGTTTTCCACCTGTATTTCGAATAATTATTGCTTTTGAATAGGGGGCGTTTTTATGACCTATCCGCAATAACTTTAAATGTATTCCATTATATCATTATACAAATTGTTATAGATAGAATTGCATAATTATATTACATAATTGTTGAAATGCAGTAATTGTAGTTTAAACAATTATTTCGATTAAAAATTGAATTTTATGAATTGGCATTTTTGTCGTCCTGGTTTCACCACTAGAATTAATTACAATTTAATATGTTGTACAATGTAATTCTTCTATATCGATAATAATTTAATAAATGTTGACTATTTGCATTACTAATACATTTTAGTACATTCATTCCATCTATACTTCTACAAATTATAAATTTAATAAACGACGTTGCCCAGAATTCAAATTTTTAAGTGAAATTATCAAATTATTCAAATACTAGAAGATGTTGATTCAAATAAATTCAACAATATATTATATCTAAATAACTAACTAACCATCTTTATTCAAATGTGTATATGTATGTACAATAATATACAAAAATTAGAATTATATTCTGTAGATGATGAATCGGCCTATATCTAAATATTTTACACGTTCATTAAGTCTGTTGACGCTTTGTTTTATCTTTTTTTTATAATTTCAGTGGTTCTTAGGAGCATATATAAGAGAAAACTGAGATCATACAAGCTTTTTTTTTTTAAATGCTTCATTTAATACTTTGTTATTATTAAATAAATATTTTTTTAAGTTACCTCGCACAACCTGATAATATATCATATAACTTTTATTTGAAAACCTTTTTCTAATTTAATAATGGAGAAATCTGAGGACTAAATTTAGACATGGTAGCCTTCACTCTTAACTGTAAACATTCGAAATATCAATACAAACTAAGATGTTTGTATTGATATTTAATTAGGCTAAGGATTAATTACTAAATTCTGTGATTTGGATATTTCTCTACATAAAATAACAGTTTTACTTTCTGTATTTTTGAGCTATTCAGAGTAAACAAACATTAAACTTGGATTGCACAAAATTACATTTCCGACATTTATTCCTGTTATTGTCGGTTTAAAAAAATCTATTGCCAAAGCCCATTAAACACTTTTAGAAACTTATAATGATATTGTTAATGAATAAACTGTTTGTAGAAGTTTACATGCAATGTAATAGATCTAAACGAAGGAAAAATTGCTATCACACGAATTGACTCAAAATGATATTTCGAATTGATTCAATATTGCTGTTTTATTGCTTGTCAGGAAAAAAGAAGATTTTTTTGTGGCGATTTGTATCTGGGTATGAAAAGTGGATCTATTAAGGCTATCCTAATCGCAAAAAGTTATGAGTTAGTCGAGGAGACCATACACCGAAGCGGATTATTCACGGCGAAAGTTTTGATATGAATTTGATGAGATGAGCAAGGTTACCGACATTAATTGATCAAATTTAATGACGTATTGTTGCAGAAAATAACAGACGCAAAGTCAACTCTGATAACACACGTTCATTGATACAATATTGTATCTCGAACTGGAATTTCTGCTTCACCCAGCGTACTTTAATACTTTCTGATTGCCACTTGGTTAGATGTAGCATGGCTTGACTGGTATAATCTTTTGAAATGGCGAAGAAGTACGAAGATCGATGATTGGATCACTGCTAAACCAACATCGTTCTTTCGAACGGTATGGTCGTGTTGCAAGAAATATCGGTAAATGTTATATAAAAATATATATTGTAACATTTTTTCTGAATAAGTGTCTTTTTAAAGTGGAAAACACTTATTCAGAAAAATTGTTACAGTACAGTACATTATATAGTTTAAGGTGGGTAAATTTAATACAAAATAATGCTTCATATTTTACAAATTTTTAAATATTTTCCTATCGGTTTATTCAGACATTCTGTCATTAAATCAATAAAATTACTTTGTTATCGACATGCAAGTCCATAATATATTTTCAACTAACTATCTAACTAACTAAACATTTTTATTCATGTAACATTTATACATAGTATAAATAATTATTTACAATGTATTTGTAGAGTTATGTTCACATATAATACATGAAATGGATAACGACCGAAGGTCTTTCCGCCATATATTTCAATTTTAAATACAACACTTTTCTAATTTTATTTGTATGTAACATTTTTATATTTGATGACCACAGTTTCATAACAATTTGCCCTTGTCATTAACCGTCTAATAAACTCAACATTTTAACTGTTGAAATTATAATAACTAAATTTAAAATTCTCGCCAAAATACGAAATTCATAATCCCTATCATTCAGCCCAAAGCATGGTCTCGCTCGAGATTCCCCACTTTCCTCTATGTTGTATAATCTATTTATAATTATAACTCAGATCCTTCATATGTAAATCCTACTTCATATCGTTTTCTATATGCCGACGATACCACCCTTATTTCACACGCTCCCACGATTTCAAAAACACTAAGAACTCTTCTAGCCTTGATCGACGATGTGCAGGCGTGGTTTTCAAAATGGCGCATCTTAATTAATCCAAACAAAACTCAACTCATTATTCTTTTCCACCGACTTCGGCACTTCTACTGCAACCTAATCATTAACAACCATCCATACCATTGTTCTTTCTCCCAATTGTAAATACTTATATCACTCGGTTTGATGAATTACGTGAAGTTGTAAGAACGTTTCAGTTGACGAAAGTATTTAAATACTTCACGACATTATAGTTGATAATCATGTACTAGAAGAAAAACGAAAGCACTATATACAACTCACTAAAATGGTGATGTATTTCAATGCTTTTGAATTCAATAATAAATATAATAAACAGACATATGTTACTGCCATGGTTAACCTGTTATTCTCGTTATTGCAAACATATTTTTTTAAAAAATAGAGAAAAATTATATTTTCGCAATAATTAAAAGTGATGATAGTTTGGATGAACTAATAGCTCAGTTAAGTAGACAACATAAAACAATAAAATTCACAATAGAGTTACAAAATAACAACAAACCACCATTCCTTGATTTAGTTATAGTTAGAATTAATTAAACGTTAGAGTTCGATATACACAGAATAACACAAACACATATAAATTACATACACGCAGATTGCGATTGACTATGGAAACATAAAATGGCAGCATTTACCTCAATGATTTATACAGCTATAAGCTTACCACTATCATCATCAAAAAAAGAAAGAGAACTTAATTTTATTTTGAACATTTTCCGATCACTTAATTATCACACGAAAACATTTAGAAAATTAATTAATAAATATACAAACAAACACAAAATAAAAAGCTCGATAAGATTAAGACATCGAAGAAACTAAAAATTGTTGGAAAGTAATGTATATATAAAAACATTAAAAGGTAAATAATGTAAAATTATAATTGTTTTTGAAAAAAACCAAGTGATTTTAATTTTACATTAATCACTTTTTAATATTCAAAATGTTTCTCCAAATGAAAAGTGAGAAAGTTATTTAAGAAATATATAAAAATATTACGAATAGCAAAATAAATAAACTTTTTTAAAAAATCAAATTATTCTCAGCTTTGGTCGATAGCCGATTTCCGAACATGGAATCAAAAACCATTGTATTTTGAGTGTTTGGAACACATTAAGTTCTTTTTATTCACATAATTTAATTTGAAATTTTCGTATATTTCATTCCGGTAAATTACTTATAACTCAATAAAAAGAGAAAAAAAAAACATTAATGAACTAGATGACAAAAAAAGCAAAGCAAAGTTGTTTTTTTTTTAATGATTGTTTAAATTATATTACTTTTCTCTCTAAGAAACCCAAAACTTCCTTCACAATCAACATAAATAATTTTACAAATTCTTGAATATTCAAAACGCTCACAATCCTTGAAAGAACTCTTTTTTATTTAATTAACCGAAATTTACGAACAGAAAAAAATATCCCCAAACACGCTAATTAAATCGAATTCCTCAAAGTCGGCATAAATCATAATGCGGCTTTGATTACAACGCCCGCAATGGCTTAAATCACACCTAAAACAGAACTCTGATAAATTGCTCTTATCGGCTGATTAATTGCTTTGCGTTAATTAAATTCAGAGAATTAATTAATACTTTATTTGGCGGAGATTTTTTTGTACTCCTTTAATGTCAAGTCGTTAGAGTTGTACGTATTTAGTTCATTCATGTTTTTTATTGAGTTCTAAGTAATTTACGCGAATGAAATATATAAAAATATAAAATTAAATAATGATAATAAAAATAATTTTGTGTTCCAATATTTGTTAATTATTAAACGGTCTGTGGAGAAAAAATAAATGAAAAATTAAACACTATTCATTTATTCACAGACCGTCTAGGTTTAATTTAGTACACTATAATTAATTGATTGATGAGGCTTATAAATGTTGAAAGTTCATAATTACCTATATTAATTACCACTATTTAGTCTTTCAATGTCTATTGTAATTTCGCTACAATTGTTTCACCACATTGTGGCCTGCAGAAGCCACAATGTATTGAAACAAGTGAAATGAAAGACTAAATAATGATATTTAATATAATACACTACATTTAAATGTATAGCTTAGTTAAAATTAAATATACTATTTATTAATTAATATTACCACTATTGTAGCCATTATCATGCTTTAAATATTGTAATTACTCTGAATTACAAATTTTAGAATAGGCAGCCACTACTTTGTTTAACCGCTACATTTTTCTTTCGCTAAATTTAACTGCCGACCAACTCGAAATTGCTCGAATTCGCTACCAACTAATTAAATTCAATAGTAACTGTAGCTAGATATATATCATGGTATGACTTATCATCGAAAAAGATTATGCTGGAGTAAATTACTGACAATGGTGGTTGTATAAATCAAACAAATCAATCATTTATTATGATTAATATGAGTGAATAAAACACTTACTATGTTTTTACAAAATATTTTTGTGGTAAAAACATAGTAAGTGTTTTATTCAGTGATCATGAATTACCACGTAGTTACGGTCGCAACCATCATTATGATTAATATCAGGTATATAACCACAATACAAAGTCCGTTCAACCGCCTTCATCAAGGCATTGCACATGGAACACACTAGTCTGCTGAAGTTCGAAAAACCGAAATGGCCATCGCTAGTTATCCATAGGCTGATTAATGGTGGCTGAATATTTTATTAAAAAAATAAATAAATTTCCATTCTGGATGTTAATAAATACTTATATTTATTTTTAATAATTTATTACAATTATATTATTGAACGCCTTTATTTCTCAATGCCTAATTGATATACAGGGTGTAATTTCAAAACTTTGTCTTGAGGCTTGGCATGTTTTTAAAGAGATACGAGAAACGCAGATGGCGTATATTCTCCTCGTTACCAACTCATTTCGCCATATCCATGATAAAATAAAACTAATCAGCAACGTGCTCCTTATCAATAATGCAGGATCCATGCTGTATACACTCGATCCTTGAACATTACATAAAATAATTACCAGCATTCTTTAAATCGCTACCAACTAATTAAATTCAATCGGAATACGAGCCTTGCTCATTAGGCCAGTACTTAACACTTGAAATGAAAAAATCCACCGCCCGAGCCATAACAAGATAATAATTAATTGCTTCATTTGTGAACATTTACAGTCCACGAATTTGCATAAGTGCTGACTATAAAAAAATGCATGCATAAGGGAGTAAGTGTGAAATTATATCCTTGGAGACATGTGAGGTCCTTCGCGGGGACATTAAATTTTAAATGGGAAGTGTGCGCGTAATTCAAAATGGTTGTTATTGGATACTCGAGCTATTGATTACAGTAATTATCGTAGGATCTGGTTTGCATGTTTTAGAATTTTGCCGTAAAAGTTTATTACCGCGCTGCGTTGAAAAGTTATTATGTTTTATACCCATGTTTTGATTAATTTATTGAAATTGTAAAAGTTTAATGGAACTGCATTCGAATTATCACATTATAAATATTCGATGATTTTATAATTATTTTATATATACAAACAACTTTATTCAAATAACATGACAACAAAAATTTACAAAATTTATTATAACAATATGTACAATTGTGGGCTATCGACCATAGGTCTTTCTGTCAAATTATTTTATTTATATTATATTTCTACGTAATTAAATCTGTACATCTATTAGAAGATAAATAGAGAATTTTCATAAGGAAATGAATATCAACAAAAAAATATTTCGCATGAATAATGAACGAAACGTACATACAACTTTAAGAGATCGAAGATATGACTTTAGAAAAACAATCGATGATAACTAAGATGATTCGGATATATATGTCGAATGGAGGACACGAAAATGGCAATAGTATATTTCATTAGGAGTCCAGAAAACAAAATAGATTGTCCGTGTGCGCTTGTCTTTTCTGGATCTTAGCATTAAATTTGAATAATGAATTCATTGCGATTGTGTTTACCAAAATGTAAATAAAGAGAAATAATTTTACCCTTGTAAAGTCATCCGTAAATTATGTCATAATCAAGAATTATGTATAAATGGATGGCTACAATTTATACATCATTCTTGATTATGACATCATGCTGAAATTAATTAGAGTTATCACAAAATTAAGTGAAACTAAACCAGGTGAATTTAATGTACAGGGATAATTTATCAAAGTAAATAATTGAAAACTGGATAAAACTAAGATAGAGGAATTAACTTTCGCTAATTATTTTGCCATTCTAGCAGAAATATACAACATAGGAACCCTAGCAAAAGAACTAGAGAAAATGCATAAAATACGAATACAATAACGAGTAAAATAATTGGATAGGTATAAATATTATACTTAAGGACTATTATATAAAAAAATGGGAAGATATGAGATGAGATGAAGGAAAACATCGGGAAAGCAGGAACATTTTTTAATATGACCAAAATTGACCTCATTCGTAAATAAAGAAGTACCCTGGAAAATAAAAAAAGAAATCGCAAAAAGAGTCATAAAACCAACAATAATTTACAGTAGCGAAGCGTGGAGCGTACGCTTCATTTTTTATATACATAGAAAATCTTTATTTCTGAGAAATACGTTAAATTACATTACAATCATAAACCATAGTTAAGCCTCAGAAAATGGCTATCGACCATCGGTTTTTCTGCCTTCATTTTTTATTTTCCTGGGTACTTCTTTATTTTCTAATGAGATGGATTTTGGTCATATTAGAATCAGCGGACAAGAAACCATTCTTCCGAAATGAGGTTCATCAGGAAAAAAATTAAAAAAACAATAACAACGAAAGATGGAATAATGAACAAAACGTATAGCCAAACTTAAGAGATCGTAATTTTAAAATCGATGCATTACTAAGATGGTTCGGATATATACGTCGAATTGAATACATGAGAATGACAATAGTATATTTTATTAGAAGTCCAGACAAAAAAAAATATTTTCCGTGCGCGCTTGTATTGTCAGGATCTCTTAGATTTAGTTTCGGAATAATAACATCCAACATGTTGGGTATAACATCTATGGCTTCGGTATGCAACATATATTCTTGCAAGTATGCAGATTTGCGCGCTAAATATTTGGAGAATCTAGGGCGCAAATCTGCATATTTGGGGTAATGTGTGCAGGGCCGAATGTACAGAGTGGTCCATTTTGATGGTGCCACATATGGATTTTTTTTATTTTAAGAGATTTCGAAAAACCGTTTACGCAATTTTTAATGATAAAAACAATGGCGAAGAAAAAATGATCTATTTAACCGTTTCCAAGTTATAACCGAAAGTTAACGCCGATTCATTTTATGAGGGTGCCTCTAAATTCGTTACCCTATACATCGTTCAATTGTAATCGTGAAACTTCTTGTCTTGTAATTTTTTTCCGTTTTGCAAAAAAAAAACGACAAAAAACGGCCATTATTTTCCACATCATCTTTACTCAAATAAATTAAATCATCTCGACGGGATTCCAGAAGCTAGTATTATTTTGACAAATAGATATTTATCATCAAAAGTTTCATATACAAATTAGTTCTGTTGTAGGAACTCCGGACTTCACTTTAACGCTTTAAAAATACAACCGCTTTTCGAAAACCTAAATAATGGTTAGCATTTTCTTTAATAGCCAAACAACTTTTTATCATGGAGAATTAATTAATTCTTTATTTGCGGAAAATCACCTTTTTACAATTAATGACAATCTGTAATTACAAAATACAACAATATATTCAATTGATTTGATAAAATTGAGACTAATAACTCCTTGATCAAGTATAACCATTGAGTTTTCCAATCAGAATCCATAAACACAATATCAATAATGATGCGCACCGTGAATTAATATATAAGTAAATCAAATACACATAAAATATTTAACAAAAATTGTTACAAACTGCAAAAATTGAATTAAAATCACCGCAAAATCAATACATATAAATAAACAAGTAAATAGAAGTAAACCTTACAAAAATAATAAAAATAATATAATTATACACATGAATATTCGGTGGCAAAGCAAATGGTAAAAATAAGATTGACTCCATAAAGTTTCAGAATTGAAATATTTAGCCTTTTCATAAAAATGGACAAAAAGTACTTCGTCATTTACATTATTTATATTCTTTAGTATCCTACAATCATCAAATACTTGAAATCAGAAACGAGATACGAGATACGAGAATCTCAAAAGATCGGCGAAAGTGAGACCATTCGTGGATGTACTGAAACAAAAGTTCAAGAACCATTTCATACCTGAACGTGAAATCGATTATGATGAAAGTATGATAGCATAATATGGACGCAAGCAATTTATTCGCGGGAAACTTATACGAGTTGAGTACAAAGCTTGGTGTAACAACACAAAATCTGGATACCTTATAAATTTTGACATCTACCAAGGAATAATGCCAAGAATACCAAAAAAAATTACAAGAACAATAAATAACAAAGCAACTGCTCCATTACTGAAGTTCATAGAAGAGCTTACTCCGGAAATAAAAAAGTTCTTCCATTCAAATTCGACTTCAATAATTAGTTTACCTCAATGGCTACATTGATTCACCTGAAAATGTCAAGCTAGGAAGCTACTGCTGCCATGAGTGAAAAAAACTGTCCAATAAAAATGGCGAAAGAAATGAAGAAACTAGAAAGAGGCGAGTATGCAATGTGAACAATACTTTAATAACTATAACTAAATGAATTGATAATTCTGTTGGAACTCTTGAATCGACTTGCCATGGAGTGTACCCAATAACAACTGCGAAAAATATTCAGCAGCAGAAAAATAAACATATATCCCTAGAAATATCTGTATCTACAACAAGTTAATGAGAGGCCCAGATAAGATGGAAGCTAATTTGGTAGTATATAAAATAGGTGTGAGAGGTAAAAAAATGGTGGTGGTCCATATTCACTTGGCTCGTAAACGTGTGCGTATAAATGTATGGTCACTGAAAAGTGCTGGGGTAATGATATTAATCAGCTAGAATTCAGACAACAGATTGCTCAATGTTACCTAATACGATACGCAATGCTGCCTAAGCATAGAGGGCGACCACAAAGTTCTGGATCAAAGTCATTGAAGATTCTGTCACAAATAAAAAAATTAAAAAATAATATAATAATAAAATGTAATAGATCATTTCATCAAATATTACCTAGTGGAAAAATGCGGTTGTATTTTTAAAGCGTCAACGTGTAAGTTATGCACCGAAAAAGTCAGAAGTTCCTACAACAGAACAAATTTGCATAGGAAACTTCTGATGATAAATATCTATTGGTCAAAACAAAACTAACTTTTGGAATGCCGTCGAGAAGATTTAATTTACTTCAGTAAAGATAATGTGGAAGATAATGTTTTTGGTCGTGTTTTTGCAAAACGGAAAAAATCACAAGACAAGAAGAAGAAAAAAATAATAATAAAATAATAAAATTTAATAGATCATTTCATCGAATATTACTTGGTGGAAAATGCGCAGATGTGCAAGCAAACACCATAAAGGATGTGCGGTTCGCACTTACTGTCAGAAATGTGGATTAGGTTTATGCATTGATTATTTTGCTACTTTGATAGAAAATACCAATTATGGATTACAATTCTATATTGCATACTTTGTGTTTCAATATGGAACACTCAATATATACTAAATTAAAAATGATATAAAAGAAAATCCCATTTTAAAACTTTTTAGAAATTGCATATATTTATAAAAAGTTTTAAAACGGAAGTAATAGAAACTCATTCATCCTATAAAAAAGTCAAAGGTTAAGTCAAAGTCTTTATAATACCAATCATAGAATTTGTTTGCTACGAAAATAAAAATTCAATACTTCTCCGAATATAATTATAATCTAAATACAGATTTTGTAAAAGTTATAATTCGATATAGAACAAGTACTATTTTTTAATTGTATCATTACTACCGTTAATTTTCTTTCAGAATTGTGAAAATTATTTAATAATCTAATAACTGATTTTGAATTAAGTTAATTCTGTAAACAGTGTGTCGCTACAACACTGTTTACAGAATTAATGTATGTATCATGAGAATGTGAATATTTCTATGGTAAATACGATTTATTAGAATTGTTTATGTCAGAATTAACCTCATATAATATACAAGGTGTACAGAAAATGAGTGAAAACCTTCAGGTAACTCAATTCACTAATTAATTTTTAATAGAAAATCCAAATAAAAAAATGTTGTATGGTTCTTCATTGAGGCTCACGAGGTCTTCGGAATTTTAAATATGTGACTTTTTTATGTTGTATGTACATAAATTTACAACTGTTGTGAATTTTGAGATAAAAATTGCAAATATCATGCGATGGTGGTGTAATGGTCAGCATATTTATTGATATTTTTGTGCAAAATGTTCTAGAAATGTGATGCAAAACTTTGGTTATTCTCTTGCATATAATTAACCGGCTATCGGGTTAAAATATATCTCAATTGCAAATTTGTACAATTCATAGATATGAATAAAATTTAAAAAAGAATAACAATTTAGTTTAATTAATTAACTATTGTGCACCTCAGGTATTTTTAATAGATATACAAGGTGTACATAAAATGAGTGAAAACCTTCAGGTAACCCAATTCATTAATTAATTTTTAATAGAAAATCCAAATAAAAAAATGTTGTATGGTTCTTCATTGAGGCTCACGAGGTCTTCGGAATTTTAAATATGTGACTATAAATTAGTATTGTTTTTTAAATATTTTGTAAAAAATCAATAGCATTAACAATCATTTAGACACGTGTATAATTCCATTGATGTAAATGATTAATAAATCGGATAATTTTGCAATTTTATAACTTCATCAGAAGCATTCTTTTAATTAAAATAGATCTGGCAACGACGCACGCTAGTTTGTAAAAGAAAAGGTGTATGCAACACCTCCAGCGGATGATGTAGAAGTTATAAATAGGATAAATGCACACTTGTTTGATCCAGCGTTGCTAAAATAGTATATTTCTTTTAAGTGGCCCGTGAGGCTTAAGGAAGGACCGTGTGACTTATTTTCGTTAATATTTTTATCTAAAAATTAGTCAGAGTCACGCTACCTAAAGCTTTTCACTCATTTTCTGTACACCTTGTATATGATATGCCATTTTATTTTATAGATGGAGAGCAATTAAAGATGTCAAGATTAGATTTTATAGGATGCTGTCTGCCATCCTATAAAATCTAATCTACGGAAAAAGTACAATAAGCCTCATGGTTGCGATACTAAGGCAATAATAACTCACACTTCCATTGCTCGTGCAACAACAAAAAAATTATAATTTGAATATTAGTTCGATTTGAAATAAATCGTGAAAATATTTCATATTTCATATATAGATATATATTTACTGAAATTGGATATCTTTTCAAATTAAAACGTCATCCTAATATTTATAAATTGTCCAAATTTGACTTTTGACATATAATTCGAAAATAATTAAAGATATGCAAATTTTGATGAGGTACGTGATATTAGCAGTAACATTGAACCATTTTCGATGGTTTCTTTAAATAAACTAGCATTAATATTTAGAGTAGATAAAACCAAAATATGAAACATTAACGGTAATCTAAGATATTTGTTGGTGAGTATGTGAAGTTTCTTGGTATAATGTAGTAATATTTTATTCCTTTCTTCACTTTTTTATTTTTATCACTATATGTACATTTCAAGCACAATGTGCTCTTTTTCAATAGTTTTTACATAAAATAAAAAAGTGAAGAAAGGAATAAAATATTTCTACATTATATTAACGGTAATAATGAAATTGACCTGTTTCTTTTTTATTCTTGAAATTAATGGTACTTTACTTGAAGAAACTCTTATGTATTTAATGTGTTATTTTAATTTTGTTCGTAAAATTAAATAAAATATTAGTAGAAAGAAGTCGATATCCCATTACAACACAATAAGAATATATTTTGTATCAATTACAGTGCAGTTTTATAATTTTCTCTCTGAAGATAAAGATATTAGAATAAATTAATTTCTATCCTAGTAACACCACACAAATAAAATCTCTCTTTAACAAACCAATAATAAGTGGATATGCGTTTCATAGAATGAATAAATTTCTCATTCGCACGTAGTAGTAGTATATAGTAAGCTGATTGCGGAAAGCGCGCGAGAAAGAATGGGTAGTCGTAAGTAATCCGAAACAGGTTGTAAGTTTGTGCGAATTGGAAGCCGGAGGCGGAGGCAGTCCACTCTACAAGCCGCCAAGGTCATCCCGACGGCCTTGCCTACCGGAGAGCATGGGATACAAATAAACGGCATTTATGCCAGTGATCTATCTAATTGGCTGTAACCGCATTTTTTTTACTTTTTCTTCACATGCTCAATCTCACAAACGGATCTTATTTAAATGATATAATTCTTCCAAGAAAAAAAGTGTACGTTTAAGGATTAATTAACGAAATGAATTTTTCTAGAAGCAAAAAAAAACGGTTCGGTGTATTTACAAAAAAAGTAATTGGGCAATAATTTGTATTCAAGTACCTAAAATAGAATTTTTGCGAATGAGTTAATTCTGTTTATTTATTTATTTATTTATTCAATTAACGGAGGCCATTAAATACAGTAACATACATACATGATACAATGAATAGTTGCAATAATAAAATAATGGAATTAACAGAAAAAACACATTTTTAAAAACGATCTATTTAGCACTTGTTTATTGACAAGTGATAGCCGAATGTTGAATAGCAAATGAATAAAAAAAAATATTGTATGTACGTGTCTTTTGTAATAGCATTCCTTGCTTTTGGGATTATTTAAAGGATGAAACACTTTTTTACTTTGTTTGCATAACTCGGATATACAAACAAAGTAAAAAAGTGTTTCATTTATTAAAATTGAATTACAATGTATAACAAAGTAGAAGCCTCAACAATTAAGAAATTATTTAATGGAATTGTGGATAATGAAGCGTTGGGCGGATTGTTGAAAGGCTGTTATTTTAACAGAAAAATGGCATTGACGGCGAGATTCTTGAGTCGCGAATTCCTAAGAACCTCCAACAAATTAAATTAATTGCACCGCACCAACAAGTTTGACGTTTACGTTAATGTTTTTATTTACTTCTACTGACAATTTTTGTTTTTCCGCTGTCGCTTGATCCAGTTCTCGTGTCAAATTATAAAATTCTACACTTGTTGTTGGCGACCATTTATTCGCCAGCAATAACAATAACATTTTATATTTATTTTCCAAAAATATTAAGAAATCGATGTAAAAATCATTGAAAGGAGTACCTTCCATCCTTAAACATGCTTAAATATACTATAAATATTTGTATACGACAAAATTAATTACAAACACTTGTAAATTTAGTTTCTAGTAAATTACCGAAATACCTGTTAAAAGTACAATAAAATTCATGGATATCTAAAGATATTTTTAAGATGATATTAATTTTTAATGTATATTAAATAAAAATGATTTGAAAATAATTAATAAATTATTTTCACATTTTGCTCTGTGACATGATTTACGTTGCGTAAGTACGTTAAACAAATGCACATTAAAACAACTACTTCCCGGGCAAATACCTACGCCGGACATTGAATTACATAATGTACACCTACTGTTGCACATCAATAAAATATTGCATAATGCAAAAAGTTTTTGATCCGACAAAAATTTAATGTAAAAACAACAAGAGGAACGTTACTTAATATAAGGCCATCTGCAGACACTTGTTTTGAGATCTATCCCTCGTCAGTACAGCAATGCCTTACATAATTTAAAGATGTTAAAATAAATCAATTAAATTAATTCAAATACAATCAGCAAAATTAAATAAATTATATTGAATCAAATTAATCTAAATCAATTTAAATTAAATTAAACCAAATTAATTCAATATGTTTTTTACTTTCAAATAATACATGGATAATAATGTTTCAAGGTTAGGTGATGGAATTGGTATAATCAACTCAAATATATCACTGGAGCAAAATAAAAATATACATTCTCATTCCACAAGACGAAAAAGTCATTTATATGTTCTACATGCCAGCACCCAAGCACTAAAAATTAGTATATTGGTTAATGGAGTAAAATTATATAACAACTTGCTGGAATATATAAGAAAGTAATAGGATATACAAATTCAAAAGTGCATTAAAAGAATATTTAACTAATAATCAATAGTGTATTGTCTATATTTGAGTCTTTTTATGATTGAATGAAATTGCTTAAAGTCTCTGCCACCATAACAAAAGGATTTCCATTTGTTATGCAAGGAAACAAATATATAAAAACTAAGTCCAATGAAATTAAAAAAATTAAAACAATACTTTATATAAGGCGGATTACATTATTTTAGTGTAAATTGTTGAAACTATAATCACTAACTATATAATTCTGTTATACAAACAAAGTTAAAAAAAAGTGTTTTATTATAAAACAATACTGATTATATTGCTTGCTTATTATTAGCATTATAGTATATTATATACAGGGTGATTCTTGACTTATACGTATAATTGCAAGTAAATATAGTTCGTAATGTGTAGTGATGGGAAATTTAAAAAAAATCTAGTAATAGCAAGTTTTTTTAATTAACAGAGATAACAAATAATTTACAGAAGAAGTATCACAATATGTGTTCTAGCTAATTTTCTTCCCTTTTAATGCAAAACTCAGCGCGCAAAATCCACCCTTCGGCACACGTATGGCGTAAACCAGCATGTTGCCGGATTAACTCGGCAGAAGTATGTATACGTTTGCGCAACTCTTCGTCAGTATTCACCTCGGATGAGTACATCAAACTTTTCAAGTATTTCCAAAAATTAAAGTCACGGGGATTTAAGTCCTAGGAGGCCAGGCAGTTGTACATCCATGACATATCCATCTTCCCGGAAACACGTTATTAAGATAATTTCAAACCTTCAGCGCAAAATGTGGTGGTTTACCATCGCAGTCGAACATCAAGATTAACTTCCTCCAGTAATTCTGATAAATTTTCTTGCAAAATTTTTAAATAAACATCAACACTTAAACGATATTGCATTATAAAGGGCTCAATTAGTGATCCATTCACAATTCCAACCCAAATGGGTCTTCCATTTCTAAAAAGAAATGCGTATTATGAAAGTTGTGTTTTGAGTAAAGTTCTGATGTACCTGATCCTCGTGCAAAAGCCACTGGCAAAACCCTATTCGAATAGGAAGATGTCTTTAAAGTAGAGCTTGTACATTTTGCAAGTGAAAAGGGAAAGAATGTAAAACTCGATGTGAACTTTGCTGACTTATTTCAGAGAAAGTGCTCAGTAAGAAAATATTAAAATTTATCGGTCCAGTGTCTATTTATCTTTGGCATCGCTTCCTTAACTCAAACAATTCAGTTTATTTAGTATAAACTCTTATCTTTCTAACGCCATTAGTAGAACTCTATCAGACTTATACAAAGCGAAATACAGATAACTAAAACTATCTATTGGAAAAATAATAGATTTCTCTTTACTAGGCCTAATATTAATTTTAATTTCTTGTGGTTTAATTGTGTGCGAAATTTAATTAAAAGCAATCCAGTAGAAAAACAATTTAAAACCGGTAAGATTGTTTCTATTAAAATTTCATTAAAAAGTTGCATATATATATGTGTATATTCCTCACTCGATTTTCCATAGTACTTTTGGATACTCTCCCCTTTTATGGTTTTATTTTTTTGAAAAGAAGGTGTTTCAATGGATTAGAAAATAGAAACTTATATTTCAATTAATATTTTTTTAGAAAAAAAACCTAAAAGGGGAAAGTATCAAAAAGTACTATGGAAATTTTAACTTTCGAAATTAATTTAGGTCATTGAAATTAATGCAAAAATATACAACCTCTGAATCAGTAATAATATTTTTAATTTGTTAATCACTTAAGCACAAATTATTAAAAAATGTGGATTAACAGAAGGTAATTTTTAAAATATCATGATGCTAGAGTCAAGAAAGGAGCAGAGATTGGAAGTGACCATTACCTGTCAACCATTACAATAACAAAACATAAGAAATACGCACCAATACATGATAAAGGAACGAAAAACGAAGGAAAAGAAGTGATAAAAACATACAAACTAAAAACCCAGGAAACAGGAAGAGAATATGAAGACTAGTGGAAATAAGATGTAAAAAATGAGGCAGTCAAGCAAGCAGTAGATATGAATTGACTTAGGGAATGGTTCAAGAAAAAAATAACAGCAGCAAAAGAGGAATGTGGGAAAATATATACAACCTCAGAGAGGAAACAAACAAAATGTTGCAATTCAAAGGTAAAAGAATAAGTGACAAAGAAAAAAGTAACAATATCTACAAACAGGAAAACAACAGAATTATGAGTTACATAGAAAACAGATAGCAAAAGAGTAGATACAATCTGTCAAAACAAAATCTTGGGTAGAATTTGATGAAAAGAAGGAATAAAATAGTCAAGAAAATAAGAAATTGTTCTTCAAGATATTATTAAAAAATCGAAGATCAGAAAAGAAGTGCCAATTTAAACAATTAAAGGACAAAAAAGGCTATATAC
Source organism: Philonthus spinipes (assembly GCA_963082785.1). NCBI lineage: Eukaryota > Metazoa > Arthropoda > Insecta > Coleoptera > Staphylinidae > Philonthus > Philonthus spinipes. Next base: position 14,853,436 of record OY720310.1, read on the forward strand.
TCACGGATAAAGAGGAAATAATTATCAGATGGAAATAGCACTTTAAGAATGGAGGATTGAATGGAAAACAAATAACAAGAAACAGAAGAAGAGACTGGGAATAAAAGAAAAGTTGAAATAAGTAATGATACAATAATTGAAACAGAATTATAAAAAGCATTACGAACCATCAAGATAGGAAAGATAGCAGGACAATAACTCCCGAAGAAATAAAATTTACGGGCAAGGTGGTCAACAGCTACTGCCCGAGATAATTATAAGAAGATAGAAGCTCAAGAAATTTCCCAAATATTGGGAAGTAGCAATGATTATTGAAATATATAAGAAAGGAGAAAGCAGACGATGTAGCAATTATTGATTCAACTTTATTATTGATTATTCATTAATTTAACATTTTTTAAATGACACTGTAGCTAAAGAGGGAATAATGATTAATGATTCTCAATATCATTTTGTTTTATTTATTAATTAATTAAATTTTTATTATTAAAAAAAAAATTGAACCGCGTTTAAGTAGTTTATTTATTTATTTATGGTATACACCTTTTAACAAATGTTTACATAAAGTTTACAGCATAAATCTAATAAATACTAATGTAAAAATAACAGTTATGTAGACCTTACTACGCTTACAATAATTACAGAAACAATCAACGGACTTTTCTATAACATTAGATTAAAAAAATAATTAATTTATATAAACATCATATAAAATTTGTACTACTCGGAATTCAAATTAAATTTAATAAAGAAAATCGCAATGTACTCATTGTACTAAAAAAATCCGTCGTATAGATCAAATTACATTTTAATTATAGTAAACAGAGATTGTATTAATTTTAATTAAAATGTGAAATAAACTTGTTGAATTATGGATTGTATTAATAAAAGCCATTATCTGTTCTGTGCCCTTATATCGACATAGTTTAATGTATTCAAGGCATTTACATAACGCACATTTTTTTCCGTCGCACGATATTATTAGCCATATTTAATATTTCAACACTCACAATGGTATTTCAATGGACAATTACGATTAACCTTAATCTGAATGAACGATAAATTCACAAAAGGCAAATTAAAGAAAGGCAAGCGGGAATTGGTTATCGCCGCTTGTCTGTTTCCCTATTATATATGAATTACGATAATTATACAAATTGCAAAGATTTTCAATTGAATTTCAGTTTTCGTCCAATTAAATTCATTATATCTTAAATATATTTCTCGATATCTTATAAATTATATATTAAATAATTTTCCGATTTCACATTCAACTCTTATTATTGCGCTTCCTAGCACAGATTTTTTTAATTTATCACCATATAATCAGACAGGGCAGAAAAATCTCGATAGACTATGAAACACTAACATACAATTGTAAATTGTAACTATGAATATTATTGTATGTACAATTATTGTTTCCTTCTGTTAATAAAGATTTCAAATCCCCCGATTTATTAAATTAATTTCACTTTAAATCAAATTTTATTTCCTTTAATATTCCTGATTTTTTTTTTTTTCATAAATGTGAGTTGGATACAAAAACGACAAGCAATACAGAAAAAATAAATTTCTCTCAAAGCGTTTGGACTAGAACAGACTAAAATTTGTGATAATGCAAATTTATAAACCTAATCACAATTTTGTTCCTTCTACTTTTCGAGCAATATTAATTTCGATAACGACATTCTTCTGCAATCATTTCTTTATTCTATGAAACTTTCAAGTATTGTTTGTGTATCCCTTATGACAATCCGCAATGAATAATCGGTTTTCTTATTTTATTAATAATATCACTATTTTAATGAATAGTTATTAGAATTAAATGTAAGATACAATTTAGGAATCCTGAAAGTAAATAAATAAATAGAAATTTAATCTTCTTTATGTTGGTTGTGGAGAATTTACTTATTTAAAATAGTTGTCCTTTCTCCTACTTATTTTTTTATTAAACTAACTTTTCATTCAATAAACACGGGACTTTAATTTTAAATTAAAAATCTTAACCTTCTTAAATTTTCACGTGAATCACAATTAAATATGTTGGAAAAGGATTTAATCACTTGGTCACAGTTCTTTAAATAAATTAATTGAAAAGAATTTGAAAATAATTAATTAATAAATTATTTTTTCTTTTGCTACTGTGACATTATGACTTATGTTACATAAATACTTTTACAAATGTCTAATAATAGACATTTGCTGTTGCATAACAATAACAATTGCATTATGAAACATTTTTTTAATCAAAAATATGTAATGCAAAAAAACTAAAAATAAAAAAAATATTTAAAAACAACAGTAAATGTCTATTATTTGACATTTGTTAAAGTACTTATGTAACATAAGTCATAATATCACAGTAGCAAAAGAGAAAATAATTTATTAATTAATTATTTTCAAATTCTTTTATTTAATTTAAATATGTTGGAGTCTATTGAAATGAAAAAACACATTGATAATCTTTTAAGTTTTGATACTAGTTGCTTAAATAACCCCATGTTAGATCTTATTAATTCATAAATTTTAGCACGTTATTTATAATTATATTTATATTGCTTTATAGACAACATTATTTTTAAACTTTGCTACTGTAGATGGAATCATAGTTTCCGAAATATATCTAGTTTAATATAAATAAGTAGGAGAAAGGACAACTATTTTTATTTAAATAAATTCAAATTAGTATTTCTATAAAGAGTAATACTTACACATATAAATTTATTAATAAATTAAGTTACATTAATAAAATTATACCATACTTAATTTGGCATTAAAAAAAAAACAACATTGTTTATAACTAGTTCAGAGCACAATGTTGATATTACAATGATAAAATGTTTTTAGTTTTTAATATATGCTTCTAAAATATAAAGTAGTCTATTATGTATACACTATTATTATCTTTAATTTCAATAGCATTATAAGTTTATTTTGAATAATTTGAATAATAAATTATAATTTGTAATATTATTTGGTCATTTATAATAGATTCAGAATAATATAAATAGTTCTAATAAAAATAATTATTATTTTAAATTAAGATGTCAGAGCAAACGAAAACCAAATCATACATTATCATTTAATAATTCACTTTATTTACTCATAAGTAAGTCAATCTATAATTAATTATAATTACATACATTATAATATAACGGATTACAGAGTAAATTGCAAAAAAATATATACACAAAGGGATTAGATGAAAAGCACGTAGGTTAACACTTATGTTAGTCGGTGCGGATTATGGTATTAAACCTAACAGGGGATTACTTCATGGATATAAATCGAAATTGAATTCCACATTTCTACCTTATTCTCCTGAGAATTTTATTAAAGATTTTATTTCCGCAGACAATGGATTTCCCTAAAAATATACAAAAATATATTTTTATATAAAAATTCCAAACTGCACTGTCTATTTTGTCGCATCCTGTATTTGAAGTAAATCATCAAAAATATGTTTACTTAATGTATGCAGTCCAAGGAATACATTGTGATTTAAAAATTTGTATTCTGCTTCAATCATATTTTAATAGCATCACTTTTTTCTTTCGATTTTTTTATTTTATTTAATAAATCCTCTAAATTTACTGATGCAAATATTTCACGGTATTTAATGTTTTGACATAACAGTTATTATCTTAAGGTTGTTTTTTTTTTGTATTTAAAGCTGAAAAAAGGCTAATTTAATAATATTAAAGTAATATATATTAATGTAGTGAATGTAGTGAGGATATTTATTCAAATAAAGTGCTGGTTGGGTCTTTGAATTTATGAGTAAAAATATGAAACGCTTCACGATTTTGCGTGTCATTCTTGCGCAGCCATGCTAATCTTCTCTGTATGTATATCTTCCAATCTTAGTATATATACCGCCGAAGATAGCAATAAAATTTATATTATGATCCTTTCTTCACCTCTTTATTTCGTAAAATAAGTAATGAAATAAAGAAAATGGCAGAAAAACCTTTGGTCGATATCCCAAACAGACCATCACCTACAAGTATTGTAATTATTTATGTTATCTTGTTAAAATAGTATAATCTGAATAAAGATGTGTGTTTACATAAATAAAATGGCCTATGAATTGATTAAATGCGGAGTTGAGGTTAATTTAAAAATTGAAGAACATTGAAACAAATAACTATATCTTTTTTTGCTTTAAAACAAAGTTTATTATCACTGAATGTTTTTTTTTAGGTTTACGTGAAATGGTTAATCACAAATTTAAAGACTGTTATTCCTTACTTCACAATTTATTTTTATGTTAGATGTACATTGCGAGTCACAACTATTAATAACAATGGCTATTGATAATGAGCACTTTGTGAAGTAAGCAATAACTTTAAGTTTTTTAAGTTTGTAAAGTTTATTATATTTATAATGCACACTTGATAAAACAATGTGTGAAGAAAGGTTGTTAGTTCTTTATTTAGCAATTAAATTTGATCTTCACGTAACTCAATCAATCAATTTAATTTAAAGTTTGTTACGTTTACATTTAATGAAACGTTCAGTCAACATTCATCTAGCGATAACTATTGATGGCCATTGGCGCTTGCGTCGTCTATAATTTATTATGATTGTTATGTTTAATTAAATATACAGTTAAGCATTTTTAAATAGAAAAAATCGTTGTTTTTTATAATTTAAAATCAATGCCAAGTAAGTAAACAAAAACTTTTATAACCAGGATATCCATATAAGCGGCATTGTTTGAACTAAATTACTCTGTAAATCTAACTAAAAATGGCCTTAATTACAGTCCAGTTGCTCTATATATACATTATTTTATTGCATCGTTTTTAAATGCACCCGATAATATCAAATTATATCAATCACCATCAAACCGATCAACTCCATTACAACAGCAATAAATAACAGTCATTAATGTATGCATTGAACAACAATAATTTATAGCTTAACGGTAATTTATATGTATTCCCACAATTAACATTTACATAAAAAATACATTTTTATCATCTACATTATATTGTATTTTCACGTTATGTTAAAACTTAATTAAATATACTCGCCCAATGGCTCCAAAAATATAATTGAAGTATCATATAATGTCACATTTTTCTCAAAGAAATAATATTTATTCATTAAACATTATGTAAAATATGTACATATTATTACATCTATATTTACATTATTTGAAGTTTCTAGATCGGCGTTGCTTCGTTTTCGCTTCGGGATTAGCGGGTCTTGGTTCCCATCTCGGGCTAGCGGTATTGAGGGTATATTTTTTCTTCTTATACATTTTTTTATCATATTTAAACTATTATATTATATAATAGCATGTGTTTTATTTTCAATTTAAATGCGGCGTATTTTAATTAATTTGTTTGTCTATTAATTTTGTTGTATTCTTGTATTGTTTGTGAAGTTAAAAATCAATTTAAAATAATGAATCTTTGATAAATAAGTTTTTTTTACACAATTCAGTGCACCAAAAATAATATTTTTATGCTATTAAAAATTCAATAATAGCAAATTGTTTAAATAAATAAATAAATTTGAGATTGATGGATATACAGTGTCGTAGTAAATATTCTGTAAGCCCTTAATGTTTAGTCAAATTTAGAATTAAAAAATAATTCTTCATAAAATCTAACAAAAAAAAATGTAGTACTGCTGGAACTGTTATAGCAAAAACAATCGATCCGCTCAGTTATGAACACGACTTGAGTTGAGTATTGATTTCAGAATATAATTTTGTAAGTGCTTATACATATGTTAATTTACAAGAAAAAAGATGTTTAGTTAATAAACGTTGCATAAAATTATTGTATTTAGGAAGGTAATCGGCGTTATTTCGTAAGATAAAATGTTGTATTTTCAGTTATACTGTATATTTGAGCCTCACAATCTAAGTATACGTATCAATTATAAACCTCACTTACACTGTGACAATAATGAATAACGTGCAACGTTAAATTCAACATAAATAACTCTCATTAAATAAATTCATTTATTAAATAATATTATCCGTACAGTTTGCAGATAATTTTATTATTACACTTCATATTTGGTGAATTTAAATCCTTAAAACATTTCGTTTGTCTTTCGCCGTGTTGCAACCTAAGTGCATTATGCGCATTGAAAGACAGGACAAAGGAATGCTAATCGCGATGTGGGAATGAAGATATATATGTATATATAATATAAAGCCAACGTTGATCGAAGAATCTACAGCACGCCTTTTCGACCACACCCAAATTGCATCAAGGTGGATATGGTCGAAAAGAAACGGCACGTTTGATTGATTGTGCAACATTTGCATTCGATCTTGATGCACGGATAATCCAGACTTTTTTTCTGTCAATTGCTCTATTAATATTTATTATTTACTAATTTCAATCGAAGTATGGAAATTTGTGTTTTATATAAATAAAAATATGTAAGTGAAGTTATAAAATTAGAAAATATCTTTCATTGGCATAATTACTTAAAATAATACTTAGAGTCCTTAAATGAAAAAAAAAACTTACCCTTATAATAAAATAAAATAAAATAAAATAAAATAAAACAAAGATCATTCACACATTTACAGTTATTTAAGTTACAATGAAATTAGTCAAGGAAAATTTATGGTAATGATCAATAAAATTCGATTAATCCCTTTTTCAACGGTAAAAATTACTTACACTGTAAAAAATATATTCAAACAACTACTTCCAGGGCATATACCCTGCAGGACATTGGATTGCATTATAAATATTTGTTGCATAACAGTACTAGTGTGCATTGCAATGGTTTCAGTTGAAAATATTTAATGAATGTTTGGCTCGAGAAGTAGTTGTTTCAATAGATGTTTGTTCAAAACTTACAGTCTAAGTAATTTTTGATGTTGGTAAAAGGCATTCATTGAATTTTATTGATCATTACCAGACATTTTCCTTGTTTATTTTTATTGTAATTAGGCAGTAAATGTAACCTTGTTTACGATGCAATTTTACTAACAATGAATCAATGCTAGATGAAAATTGATGAATTATCTTACCGATAGTTTTTATTTTTATTTAGTATTATTTTAATTTTCATTGTACTGATAAAGTTGTTTTCCATTACAGCATATTTTAAGGAATTATTTAAAATTAATCCGTTTGCAGATCTTCTTTCTTTTATTTCTCCTGAGCCTCGAGAACATAGTGCTCATAACATTCTTCAATTATCCGATGGACAGAATCACATCAGAATGATATATTAAAAAGATTATTTAAAATCAATTATTTGTTTCCAGATAAAAGACTCAGAAAGAGTAGTACACACAGACATAGGTATAACAAAAGAATTCAAGACTAATAGGGGAGTAAGACAAGGAGACATTCTACCCGCAACATTATTCAATTTTTATGATAGAACATATCATAAGAAAAGTAAGAATCAGAGGAAACAGTGGACAAAAAATAATAGCTAACGCAGATGATTTTGTACTAATGAGAAAACAGAGACATGACAATGCAATTATATTGTAAAATAATTGAAAAGAGCAACATAATGGGATTAAATATAAACAAAGAAAAAAACAAAATTAATGAGATTTGGAATCCAAAAGGACCGAAAAATGTATCAGCATACAGAATTAAAAAAATTAAATAATCAACAAAATAAAATACTTCGGGGTATAACATTGCAGGGTGCAAAGATAAAATAAATGATGAAATTCAACAATCAGACGAAGCATATTACAGTAAAGAAGTACTAAAAAATAAAAACATAGCTACACCAATTAAAACCAAAATATAGAAAACATTAATAAGACCTATATTGATGAGTGCGGCGGAGACATTATTCCTAAGAAAAATTGAACAAAAAGAACTAGCAGTTCAAGAGAGGGATATAATAAGAAAAAATATTAGAACCAAGAATAGATAAAATTCATGTCACATTTTTCTTGTAAATTTTTAATATGTAATTTGGAAATGGAGATTCCGTTAATAAAGTGAAATTGAAAAAAATGGATTATATAACAAAAGGAGTAATATAGAAATATAAAAGGCTCTACTACGAGACAATATAATTACATACATTAAGAGACAGAAAGCAAGATGTATAGGACACATATTCAGGAAAAAAAGAGAATTCAATTCTAAGAGAGATAACAGAATGGGAACCAAGAGGAAGAAGAACTAGAGGCAGACCAAAAATAAGATGACAGGATGATGTGGAATTAAATCTAAATATGCAGGAAGTTGGAAATGGAAAAACGAAATACACAATATAAGAAAAATAAATTAATACTACTCCAACCAATTCGATTTGAAAGATCTTAAGCCTTTTGGGGTGCAGAGCCGATATATATTTGTCTGTCAATGCTTAACAAAACTGAGAAATTCTAGTAATCATATAGTTAAAAAAACTACAAATTGCTGTTTATTAGTAAATACAGAATAGTTATTGGTATTTTTTTTTTCTAATAAAATGGTATTAGCAATTTTGTGTCCGAATTTGTGTTTCATAATTAAAAACAATTATTACTTCGAATATTTATATATTACTACAAAAAATCATTGTTTTATGACAGAGTCCAGTACGCCTTTTTGCTTTTTTTTATTAAAATTGGGGATGACTTAAATAAACTAAAATCTGTTTTCTTGCAATACTTTCATGTTGCATATTTTGTCCTATCCGTTAATAATTATATTGCTATAACGACTTAATCGGAGTTATACGCACAAAGTAAAAAAGTGTTCCATTTATTAAAATTGAATTACAACGTATAACAAAGTAGAAGCCTCAACAATAACAAGTTAATTTAGGATTTTTTTATTTTTGTATAAGACCTACTGCAAAAAAAAATAGAAGGCTGGATACACATATGTTAATATACAATTACTGACGAAATAAGAAGAGAAGAATAGTCATTGAAATGTACATCTGTTAATCATTAAAATAATGGAAGAAAACTGTACAAAGTGTTTTTATATTTATATTTGGCCATATAAAAGAATTCCCATTTTGTCGTATTTATTCATTTCTGAAGTTTCAAAAAGATTTAGTTTTAAACCATTTTTATTAATGTGCAATATTTTGAAGCTGTCATTAGTGATTATTATAAATTATTTATTCTGCATAAGTTTTTATCTACTTTTGACTCTAAAGTCACACTGTTTAATGTAAATCGCCTCGTATCGACTTTAAGGTTAATTTACTGCCTAATTTATCATCCCAAGGCACTATAGTCTCTTTGATTGTATGGTTCCGATGCTTATGTTACTAACAATATTGTGTAAAGTTTCATTTGAAGTCACTGAAAGTTTCTTCTCCTTTCAACAATTTTGTATGTTTAATTAATTTCTCACTCAACCCGTGGTGAAACATTTTTGAATTAATTCAGGATGATTTAATTGAAATTAAAACACTTGGTTTGTTTCACTTATTTAAATCATAAATTAATTCAACAATTTTTACGATAAAGTCACTTTTTTGTTTAATTGTGTGTGTTTTCTTAGTGAATTCGGCTAATGTCTGTTGAATAATAATTAAAAAATAATCGTTGTAAACTCTATTTTCGGTGAAAATATATATTTACAATCTATGCAACCCATTATACTCACCGCAAAAATTAATACGATAAAAATTATTAAAATTTCAATTTGGTGATGAAATTACTTCTGCAAAGAATAATAAAATTTATTGGGATTGGAAAATAAGTATGGAAAAAATATTTTTAAATCAAATATTTAATTTAATATTAGAAATCGTGTTTTCTTATTTTAAAAACATAAAATATGATAAATCTATCGTCGTATACACTTAAAATATAACTGACTTATAAATAATAATTTGAATTTTTAAGTTACTACTAAGTTAAAAATGGTACGGTACACAATAAAGTGTTTCATCTGAAGTGAAATTCACTTTATTTATATATTGAAATGTTTTCCTGTCGCTGCCAATTTCACTAATTATACTTAAATTTTAATAACTATTTAATATTTAACAATAATTTCAAATCGCTATAATTATAATAATTAAAAATTGAATAAATTTTAACTAATAGTAACTATAAATAATTGCACATATTCCTGCATTACATAAAATTAAGAATTATTTTAAAATAAGATTATTTTTTATATGAAGAGTTAAATCCATTTGATATATTATTAATTACGGTCAATTAGGATTTTTTTGCCTTGTATGAATAAATAAAATATTTTACCCATCGCTATTTATTAATTCATTTGTGCGAATCATCAGGACAGTTCATCTAGCTAGCTTAGATTTTTTCTTTGATTTCACCATAAATTTATGATAGGGCAGTCTAGACAGACTAACACCTACATGTATTGTAATTATTTTTTATATAGTTTTGCATAATGCATGGTTTGAATTAATGATTATTTTGTCTTACATAAATACATGGATTACATATAATCTTATATGAAAATAAACCAAAATAATAATAATAAGTTTTTTGTTATAAAACATTTTATTTATTCATGTAAGACAAAATAATCATTAACGAACGCAAGTTTTTATGTATACAAACATCTGTATTTGTGAATTTACAGAAATATATTATGTATATATACATATATATATATATATATATATATATATATACAATTTTTTTAATTATGAATTTACAGCAATATATTTACATTTTAATTGTATTATACACAATTTATGTACCATTCATAAAATGGCTATCGACCAAAGATCTTTCAGCCGTTTATACTATATTATATTTAATTCACAATTTTCGTTCAGGTTTTTCAGCCAGCAAGTTTATATTTAAGAAAATATTTGTACATTGTCATCCAATTATAAAATTAGCATACAAATATTATTATAAGCATATGTGAAAATAAATAACGTAAGAAAGGAATATATATATATATATATATATATATATATATAATATGTGTAAGTTTTAAGGCTGAAAGAACACTTGTCGATTAACTCCTAATTTAATTTATATGAGTGGATTATTAAAAGTTTTTCTTCTTTAATACAAATCAATTGGGTTTATGTTTTCGCATTTTTTCAGATATTTAGCTTGATTTTTTCGAAATATTGTATTAATATTTCATGAAACTAATGATCTCACTTGAGAAATTAAAATAGATAAATGTTTAAGTTTCATAATATTAATCGTATGCAGTACTATTACCATTTTTTCATCACACAAGTAGCTGATAACAATTTTTTAAGAGTGTCTTTTACATTAAGTTTCATAATATTTAATGTAAAAGACAAAAAGCTTTATGTTTAAATTTATCAATAAAGTTATTTAATTTTTATTACGTAAAAATGAACTTGTTTGTTAATTTTATATTTTTTAAAAATAACGTTTCGCTAAAAGTCTGGTTAACTGGTTAATAAATTGCAAATAAAATATTTTGTTTGATACAATATTTTATAATAAAACATAAAATATTGTATCAAAGAAATACCTGTACCTGAAATAATTGTATTTTTAAACACAAATTCTATCCCAAGAATAAAATATCTAACAGAATTAGGAATAAAATCAGTAATCTGCTTTATTTTTATTATTCTTGATTATAAATCCTGAAAGCTCTACAAAATGTATTTGTTCCACTACTTCAATATATCTAAACATAGAAAATTAATAAATAATTCATCAACTGTAAATGTATATATCAAATGGATTTACGTAGAAATTATTTTAGAATAAAATATTTACATGAGGATTCCGTCGTATATATTTCTTTTATAAATTATAAGTACGACTGTTTGAAAACAACATTTATGCATATATTACTTCAGCTATTAATAATTTCTTAAACAATAAAATAAAAACACCAAATAAAACGCTACATTTCTGCCACAAAAATAAATAACAATACTGTTTTTCCTTCCTTAAGTACTAAATTCTATATTAGGATGAGTATGTCCTTTATTTTGTAAAAAAATATTATTCCACCCTGTAACAGTAGCGGTAGTACTAACAACAATTTTTAATATAATTAACAATAACTATTATTAATACAAACGGAATAAATATACAATCCTGTAAAATCGAAATGAAGAATAAAAACAAGGGAGATGGTAAGACAGTTATTGATTTAGTTTAAGTGATTCTTAGGTTTGTGACACAATTTAAAAAAAAAAAACTTAACGTTTTAATGAAGAAAATTAATCTTTGGAAATTGAATTTTATTTTAGTAGGTTTATATTTTTCGGTTAATTGTATAAAAATAAATGTACTAATAAATAATGAGAGTACACTTAATTTATAATATTGTTATGACTTCGCATGTACTGAATACTTCATTATTGTTAATGTGCATTGAATTAGTGATTATTATTAATTAAATGTTCTGCATAAGTTTTTTCATACCTTTGAGTCTAAAGTCACTCTGTGTTACTTTAATTGCGTGATATCGAAATCGCGTGAATTGAATACTTCATTATTATTATTGTTATTTTATACAAAAACACGAAAATATTTAAATGTTTAAATTAGGTTTTTATTTAAGTAATCTAGAAATAATTGAATTATAAATAGCTTTTAAAACTCAAGTATTTCTATATGTTTCACCAGGTGGAATCATATTGAAATACTTTGTATAAAAAAAAAGCTAAAAGACCTAAGGTCAATAGCCATTAATAAAAAAGATAATATAATATGTTATATCTAATGTGCAATTTTAATTTTACAATAAAGATGTTTATGTATGTATAAACAAAGAACATTTATTTAATAAAATGTTTAACCAGCATTGATCTAGCGTATGCATAACTGGTGATGACCATTTCGTTTTTTCCAACTTCATTAGAAGTTTCATGTGCAATGCCTTGATGCATGTGGTTGAATATTTGGTTTGTTTCCAAAACAAAACATTTTATTAACTTAATATAATTTTTACAAACTGAATATTTTATTAAGTTAATATTGTTTTAAGTCAATAAAATAGTTAATATGTGCAACAAACCATGAATTCTTTACTCATGCTTATACCAAAAAAAGATATAAATGA